>JAGFMF010011629.1:17737098-17756929 GCA_019455555.1 Galemys pyrenaicus
GGGGGGCCTGCTTCATGGGGAAGAGGTCTCACTTTGGAGGCGTGGAAATGTTTTGAAACTAGAGCCGTGGCACTGACCTGCTGAATGGTTAGCTGTCTGTTATTTGAATTCCACTTCAATAAGTAGACATGAACACTTCTGTGGTCAGGCCTAGAAATCCCACAAATAAAAAGAACAACGTCTTTGTCTTCAGATTTGAGACCAGCGCGTTTTAAATTTTGAATAGTTCGTGAAGATTGTGTCTAAGGCTGAGTTCAAGATTTGGGCCTCCCTACCAACCAAGGCGGGTGCTGAGCATGTCGTGTGAACCCTAAGACCTCTGGAGAGGCCTCTCACTGGCGGCCGAGCCCTCCTAAAAGGAAGCTAGAAAGCAAGTCACTGCCTCCTGGTCCCCGGCGGGCTGCGTGGGGCTGGCCCTCTCTCTGGGGCCTTCCCGGCCATCTCCCCGGGCCCAGGCTCCAGATGGGAGAACCCAGCACCCCCTCAGCAAAGCCTTTCCTGAGACACCTCGGAAGGCAATCAGCGGTTGGCCAACAAGCTGGCATTCCACACACACACCCCGTTAATGAGAAACACACGCCGGGCAGATACCTGCCTGCCAGTGACCGTCCTCTCGGAAAATAGCCCCCGGGCCTTCGTTCTGAACTCTTCTGAGGGGGAATTGGGTTTCTCAAAAGTAAAAGCTTTTCTGTTTACAAACATGCTGTTTTTGCCAAAAGGAATTCTTTATTTTAGGTGCTTTGGGAAAACTGCACAGCCCTCGGGTTTGGGGCCAAAGACACCAAAATGTTGCAACCCTCGCCCTTTGGCAGCGACAAAAACATGTTTGCAAGTGGAAAGTTTTCGGCGTGAGGCTTTGCGGTGGTGTTTAGTTTGGGTGGGTGATTGTGTGCTCACTGAATGCCAAAGGACTTCCTCCGTCATCCCAGCCCAGGGAGCAGGCTCAGCGCTGCATGGGGGGTACTGGCCCCCAATCACCTGTCCCCCAGTTTGTACATCCATACCCTTCAGGCAAAGAAAAGGAAACGGCCGCCAGCAGCCAGAGCAACCACTTCCAGTGGGAAGGGAAGCCTCGGCTGTCAGCTGGTTACCATGGGGATTGTCTCCATAACTGCGGGGCTCAAGCCAGCTGAGTGATTTCAGCCCCTGATTGGCCCATCTTCCCCTTAGGCCTCACACACAGCAAGCCACGTTTCCATGCCTTTCCCTCTTTCTGTGGCTGCTACCTGTGCTGAGGGGGTAGTTTGATACGCCAGCACTTGTTTCCAGTCCATTAAAACTGCATGTTCAGAGAAGACTGGAACGTAAAGGCAAAAAGCATGGAATCTCCTGTAACGCTTTGCCTTTTAACAAAGCAGACGCCATAGTCGTGAAACCGAGGCTCTTGATTTTCAAGACTCTAGTGCTGTGGAATTCACAAGCTAAGTCTGGTCCCTGCGTATAGACTGCTGTCAAGCACTATTTATAACAGCCAAGTGATGCAAGCAACCTAAGTGCCCGAAGAGGGAGGAGTAGCTAAAGAAGATGTGGTATACATCTGCCATGGAATAGTACTCAGCTATAAAAAAGATGAAATCTTGCATTTGTGACAGCATGGGTAGAATTGGAGGGGATGAAGCTAAGTGAAACGAGTCAGAAAAAAGGCAAATGCCAAATAAGTTCACTCACATGTGGAATAGAAAGAAACAAAGCAAAGGGACAAACAGAACCAAACCAAAACAAACCCAAGAAATCTGACGGCAGAATTGAGACTCCCGGAGAGGTTTGGGGAGAGGCTTGGGGGAGCGCAGAAGGGAGGGGGCCCACAGAAGGGAGGGGGCCCAGTGGACCCTGCTGCTCTGAGAGTAGGGGTGGTGTGATAACATATATCTGAAAAGGCATGAACCTGTACCCCTAAATCACACAGTGTTGAAAGCCAGCGTTACCTCAATTAAAAGAATACAATTTTTAATTTCTAATAACATAATACCAAAAAAAGACAAACACTGCTAAGAGAACAGAGGAGGTCCCAGGGACCCACCCACCCTGGACCAGGGGAGACCAATAAGACTAAGAGGGACAGCCTGGAGGAACCCCAAGTCAGAGCTCGGAACCTGTCCTTCACCAGCCCCCAGGAACCCCATTTAATCCTGTGGCTAGTCCAGAGCTCAGTTTAGGAGTCACCTTAGTTCGCCCCGAGTGGGGGCACCCACGGGCCTATTGTGGCCCACTAGGGGGGGCGCCCTCCCACCTCCATGTCAGCGCAGCTGACTCAGAAAGTCCACCACGACCATGCGCCCATCTCAGCCCAGTCCCCCTCCCTCCTGGCTGGCCTTCACCAGAGCCGCATCGCAAGAGGTTCTTGGCACCCCTCGGCAGCCTCCATCGCCCCCAGAGCCCGCCCACTGCGAGGACGGGTTCGCCCTCCCTGCTCCTTTCATCCACACCTGCCTCTCGACATCACTGCCGCTGCCTGGCTCCAGAATCCCATCAGGTCTCAACTGAACCAACTTAACATGCTCGAGAATACACCTTCCGTCTCCTCGTTTACAAGAGTCACTGTGAGCTCCTGTGCTGGTTCTTACGTGGCTCCTATTTCTCCACCCGGACCTCGCCCAAGAGGGAGAAATAGGAAAAGGAAGGTGCGGCAGGTCCCCGGCAAGTGTCCACAGCCTGACCAGCACATAACAGTAACCACGGAGCTCTAGAACATTTCTTTTGAACTCCCTGCTACAGCCCAGAGGGCGGCTCCCCAGCCTCGCCAAGAGGGGGCACGTCTCTCTCCCCCTCTCCTGGGCGCTCACAGCTGATCCCGACCTGCGCAGACCTCTCCGCAGCCAGCACCGCTCCACGCTGAGACTCCTTCTCTTAAAGTTCAAGTGCAGCTGCCAACTCTGAAATGAGCTTTTTCTGGCCCTGCCAAGCACACACTCTTAGCCGCATGTTTAGATGATGCCCTGTAGGGACCCCAGGGCCCCCTGTCCGACTCCTGAATACGAGCAATCTCTGAAGGTCCACGCCGAAGCACCGACGCGCCTCACCTCCGCGGTCCTCCCAGCACCTGGCCTGTGCGCTGCGCGCCCGCCGGCTGGAGGTGAACAGATGGGACACCTTGAAACTCAGGGTCCACAGTCAAATGCTCCAGTCTGAGCTCAGCCGCACCCCTACGGTGGAACCGAGGCGAGTTGCCGGGCTCCTCAAAGACGAAATGAGGCCAATGGAGCATTCGAGCGACCACGCCTTCTGCCCTGTTCCCGGGGCTGTAGCAGCAGGTGACCACAGCTGCGTGGGCATCGGCAGAAGTCTGTTCTGGCCACTCCCGGCCAAAAGCAGAAAATCAAGCGTGGGCAGATTCAGGCGCTTCCCGCGGTTCCGAGAGGGACGTCGGCCCGCCGTGGTGACTGCCCGCAGCCCTTGACTTCGAGGCGCAGGGCACTGACCTCTGCTCGTTTCTTCGCGCGGCTTTTCCTGGTGTCTCCGCCCCAATATCTTTCTCCTTTCTCTTCGAAAGGCCACAGTGAATTGAGGACAGGCCCTAAACCCAGGATGGCCTCCCCTGAGCGCCCCCCCGGAGGACAGGTGCAAGATTCCATTTCTAAACAAGGCCCAGTTGCTGGGCAGGGAGATGGCGCCGACCTTATCTCTTTGACGACTCAGTTGCACACACCGCAGACTGACACGGTGGAGCTCTCCGAAGCGCTGAAGCCTGACTGGGCATCACAAACCAAGGACCACAGAGGCTGAAACAGTTCTGTCTCTTGTTAATTCCAGTAGGTTTACATGTGGACTGTTCAACCCTTACTTTAAAGGTTGAGAATTGTTTAATTTTTCTTTCTTTTCACTTTATAATGCCGGCAGTGATGCAATCTCCAAATTTCAGGTACTGCTCAGGTATTGCTGTGGTAGAGGATCAGCTCCAGTGCCTCGACATCACCCCAAAGCACCGTCTCCAGGGCTGTGGGCTGGTCCCCAGTGCCTTAAAGTCCCTGCTGACGAAGGCAAGGACCTGGGGGCATCACAGGGAGGACACCGAGTTCGCCAAGCCCCCGGCCCGTTGGAGAGAGCCCCCTCCCAGCACTGACGTCATGCCGTGGCCACCACACACCAGGCAAGCACCATTTTTCAAACGTGTCTGCAGGGAGGACAGGTACTTCTGATATTTCCATATCAAGTTGCACAGAACGATGCCATTGATGGATGAAGTGGCTCGAAACAAAAGGCAGTCATTTTCCATCCTTGACAAATGTGTCTCTGCTGGCTTCGTGGCTGCCAAGCCAACCCAGAGTCCGGATCTCGGAGATGGGGCTTCACGGGGGAACAAGGCTGAGCTGTGTGCTGCTCTTACGTTATGTCTGTTTCAGAGGTTGACTTTGGCAGGTGAGTCCTGCATTCACACTATAGATCTACTCCCAGAAGAGATAAGGAGGGAAAAAAGCAAACACTGAATTTTCTTTCAATTCTCACTTGGAAGCAAACACCTTGGTCTTAGAAGGGGAGTATAATCCATGTTTCATTGATGATGAACAAGTTGAAACAAATTATTAAAACACTGGCGCTGTCAATACTTTGTTTTAAGGAACCTGTGTGTTAAAGGGTCTCCAGAGTAGCAAATTCTAAAGAATGTAAATCTCCAGATTATATTCAATCTGAGACAATGTTTTTCCAGAACCCCTGGGATGCGTCTGAGTAATGAAATAAACTCCATCATCTTTTAAAGAGTTCACTCATTGTTAGAAGATACTAGGGGCAAACACAGATGACTATGGTTGTACCTTTGGGTAAAGGAAAATGAAAAAGAGTCCTAAATCATCCAAGATGAAGAAGCCCACAGCCAGACAAGCTCTGGTTCCAATAATCAGGAATGTTTCCATCCAGCGCCAACTTTCCCCCTTAACTAATGAATGAATAAAAGGTACATTCAAAATGGCTCTTCACTGTTCGTTCTTGTTTCTGTTTTATTCTACCTCAAAACACTTTAGAAAGGGGCCTCCTCTATTCTCCTCCCCCTCTCTGTCTTCTCTGGTGACTCCTCTCACACCCTCCCACACACCTCTGGCCTGTACCCCAGTTCTTGTATGCATAAATAAATAAATCTTTAAAAATAAACCAAAAAAATGGGCCTTCCTGGTGGCCTGGGGGTTAAGTCTCAGTGCTATCACCGCTATGACCTGAGTTCAATCCCCAGCCAGGGAACTGCTCCCCTCGTCCGTGTATTTCAGTAGAGCTGCCTGTTCTGCTCCCCACTCTGTCTCTGGTGAATCCTCTCACCTCCCTGCACCTCTGGCCTGTACCCCAGCTCTTTTATGCATAAATAAATAAATCTTTTTAAAATAAAACTTTAAAGCTCCTCCAGAACCCTTTTCCTACATCCTAGAACAAATGACAAAATCAAACTTTTAAGTTTGAGACACAACCTTACAGAGCCTGTGGTGGAGGTTCAACAGTACACGTTTAAACCAATAATGTGAGTTTTTCCATGCTGAAGAGTCATATAATTGGGTCACTGAATAAAAAAAGACACAGCTGTAATAAAAAACATTTTGGGAGAGGAAATTCATACTTCAAAAGCCCTGACTAATCATAAAGTGATGCAAATTTGAAAGGAAATACTTTGATTGTATTTTTACCCAGTTGAGCAATCAGATGTTTGGAAATGCCCTGGATTTTTCTAAATATTTCCTCCTGTTAATAGCAAAATAGCTCCAATGCTTCAGAAACAAAGGACACACTTTGAAGCCTTTATTCGCTGCATTTTTGTAAATTACAGTCACTTCGGTTGCAACAGGAGATCTCATTGTGAAGACTTTAGATGTTTACCCTGAGCTGGCATACAGAGTTATTTTTATTAAAATGACTAAGAAGTACAAGTCTGAGAATATGCATCAGCCTTCCAATGAGTGGCTGGAAAAGGAAGGAGGTGATGAAGGACTTAGCACATTTTCAGTTTGTTTCCCTTAAACCTGTGAGAGAACCAGACAGTGATGGGCTCCAGGGAAAAACTCAAGATGGCTGCCATCCAGTGGGCTTGGCAAAGGCCGGAGCAATGGGGAGAGCCGTAGGGAGCCGGCTCCCGGGCAGCCGGGAAGGTGGCAACAGCACAGCGTTGCTGCATGGCGTGCAAGCCCTGAGGACAAGCTCTGGCAACAGGCTGGGCAGTGCCCTGTGGTCTTCAGAAGTGAAGGTACAGGCATGTGGTCAACCACAGGTGAGGTGGCACTTCAGGGTGAAGCTGTGAACTGTCATCTCAGCCAACCCTAATGAGGACCAGACACCCAGAGTATTTGCAGACTCGAGGGGCGGGAGTGGAGCAGAAGTGCTGGCTGGCTGCCGCACCACCCTCGAGCACGCCCGGCCGCCAGGGCAGAGGCTACGGTGCCCCTGGAACTCCTGGGCAAAAGGCTCCATTAGAGATGCAAACTCAAAACAGGCTGCAGGAGGCGCGTGCCAGGTTTGTGCCGGGGTGGCTGCTTGGCCCTCCCCCCAAAATAGCCCCCAGAACATGTGAGAAATGTGGTCCGGTCCCTTTTAGCCCCTGAGCGTGAGGACGCGAGGGTGGGAAGCGAGGGTGGGAAGCAGAGGCTTCTCATCTGCTCAGAACCTTTATCTCTGCTTCCTGACAAGTGTTCCCTGGCTCGCAGCCTGTCCCAAGCGTCAGGGAGAACTACCGCTCCGGCAGTGAGGCCTCGAGAGCTTCCTGCTGGGCACCCTGGGGCCCCCTGAGGCACCTCGGGATGCCAGTGCAGAACAGTGTTCTGCAGAACTGGAATGAACAAGAAGGCTTAAATTTCTCAAGGATGTCCCATTCAGCTCTTGGAGGGTAAAGATGAATTTTCTAGCTTGTTAGATCTGGCCATCTTCCATCAAACGTCAGGTCAAAAATAAAATGTTCCAAGCAAATCTGCACCATAATCTCCCACCACAGTCTTGTGACCTGCAGAAAGAACCTACATGTTTTTCTTGCTGGGCCAGGAGGCCAGAAGACCTAATGCGACTCTCTCATTCTACCCTCCACAAGCACAGCCTACCAGTGGCTGGACAGAGCTTAGAGCTCCCAGGGAAATCATGGTCGCCACTAGGGGTTGAACACCCCCCACACACACATCAGATTCATAGCTTTACATGGTAACCCCTGGGATGACAGAACTCAAGCTTGCTTGGAAATAGGGTCATTGCAAATGTCATCACTTCACTTAAATTAGGTCGCACTGGGGAGCCCTCAACCACAGCCGTGGGAAGAGGAGACAAGCACAGAAGAAGGAAGCGCGTGTGAGGAGCAGGTGGCCATCTGCAATCCGTCATCACCAGGCACTACCAGAAGCTGGGAGAGGGCCTCAGAAGACACCACCCCAACCGTGAAGGCCCCTTGACGTCGAACCTCTGGCCGTCACGGTGGGACACCATTAACTCCTGTCTGAGTCACACACGCAGGAGACAAAGCAAGTACAAGTCACATCTCACTTTCAGGGTCCTAGACACTTTTGCCTTTCTAGTCCTTTGTCCATAAAAAATATTCAAATTACCTCGTGACTGTGTTGTATAAACACAAATAAAACCCAGCCTCATACTCATTTCTTTTATCTGATTTCTTTGAGATGAAGACATTTCACGGGCTCCTCAAAGTCTCATGACTCTGCACTGCACGTAGGATGGAAGAAGCAGTCACCCCATAGAAACAGCCGCTGAAGACCTTGACTCGGTGCACGCCCCTGTGCTTACTCTGCCGGGCGCCATATTGAAATGGTCTGTCGTTGTGTGGAAGGAGCCCTCTCCCCACATGCTGGCAAGGACCCCCCAAGTGAAAAGACTCTTGTTTGTCTTGGCAGCCCCAGCAGAGCCAGGCATGTAGTAAGTGCTTAATCAATGATGGTTGAAAAGTTAAAACAAAACTAAACCAAAATAAACCCTTAAAATGAGTCTGCCTAATGAGGCTCCCAGAAGGGAATGGGGGCGTGGAGAACAGGGGCGTCGGGGCCATGTGGGCTGTGGTGGAGGATGTGCCTGTGATGGGTGTGGTGTGGTGACATACATCTGAGGAGGTGTCACCCTGTACCCCTAAATCATATCCAGTGTCGTAAACCAACTTTACCTCAATAAAAATAATTAAATAACCATTGAACCAACTTGAACCAAACCGATAAAGATCGAGGTTTATTTAAGGTCATGGCTGAAACATGAAACAAGAAAAGAGCAAAAGAAGGACATTTTGGCCAGAATAGAGCTTTAATAACGAGCCCGAGCTGCCGGTAGCAGGGTGAGGATCTGGGAGCTCATCCCAGGAACGCTTTGAAACTGAAGTAAAATGAGTATTTTATAACCATCCATTCTGTTCCTTTTTTTTTCTCCTTCTTCATCTTTAAATGTGTTTTTCACTCTCCAGAACTTGGACAGGTTCACTCCCATCAGAACTCTTTGCCTTTCTTCGGGCAAGTTCTTCTCAAATTCCAACTTTTCCACTGAGATTAGCATTTCTGGGCCCAGCCTAACTCAGGGTCCCTGGCAGCTCCATGCTCTGAGCCGTTCTCCGGTCTGGATGGACACTTCACCTCGCCGTCCTCCTGCGTGGACAAAGACCCCTCAGCACCAGGACCCACATCGGCAAACGAGCAAGCCTCCCTCGGCCCTTTGACCACAGCGTGAACTTTTTTAGGAAAAAAGCGATGAGCACCCCTTGGAGAGGTGAAGAAGCACAAAAACATGCATGTGACTGGGAAGGGGAGCCCCTACAGTCCTAATTGTGTGTCTTCAGCTTCCTAGAAGAGTAGTCCCCAAAATCCTGAGTAGACGCTATCAACGCTGCAAGAGTGAAAAGTTACCGGACATACATTCAGGAGGGTCAGGGTTGAGGCAGCTAAACCGGTTTCTGTGATGCGGATTTTCACAAAGCTTTTTATGAGCCCACAAGGAAGCTGAGTCCCCAGGAGGCAAAGGAACTACTGTCTTCATGGATGGGCCCAGGCGCTGCCCATCCCACATGGTGTGTTGTACGAGGAGGAGGAAGTGCAAGGGACGCATGCGCCAGGGAATGCTCTGGAAACAAAGAGCTGGGAGAGTGACTGCTTGCATCAGGGGTCCTGTGGGCTGAGGAGGGGGAAGGGAGTCTCCAGGGAAGTGTCACCAGTGTGGGTGTTCCAGATGGAGAGGAGTGTGAGGAAGGAGACTCGGGGGGTGAGAAAAGAGCTTCGGCGAAGGAGAAACTTCACCAACTGAGCAGGAAGAGCCCAGGGAGATTGGTGTGGGCAGTATGCTGGGCAGGACAGCGCGGGGACCTGGGAGGAGAGAGACAAGAGGCTGGGAGGGAGACTCATAGCCCAGCCCGAGAACCTCAGCCTGTGAGCGCGGGAAACAAGAGCTCATTGCCAGGGAAAAGCCAGACCTGGGAGCCAGGGAGCTTGACTGAGTTGGTCAACACAAGTGCTGCCTACAGTCTGCTTGGTAGGGAGGAAGGAGGCGAGTGGACTTGGCCCATGGTGGAGACTTGGACGCGCAGGGCAAGAGCTCAGGGCATGGAGCAAGCTCAGATCCCACACCCAGCCTGGCCTACTTTGAACAAACCTTTAGACCTGCCAGGAACTCAAAGTCCTCATCTGTGAAATGAAAGGAACTGTCATAAGGCCCCTCACTATTCTTTTTTTTTAAGTATTTATTTAATTATGCACACAAGAACTGGGGTACAGACCAGAGATGTGGGGGTAAGAGGGTTCACTAGAGACAGAGTGGGGAGCAGAATAGGCGGATCCACTGAAACACACTGCTAAGGGGAGCAGCGGGAGGCAGGAGAGGTCTGCTGCGCCATGTGGGTCCCCTCCCTGGCCGGGGATCCAACTCGCGCTGCAGTGGCTGCAGATGCTTCATAGTGCAGCATTCAACCCCTGGCACCACCGGGGATCCCCCCCCTTACCACCCTAACCCTGTGTGTTAATTACATCTGATGATGGAGCCATGTGCGTCGGGGCCAGCTGAGGAAGAAGGAAGGTGTACTCTGGGTATGACAGCACCCTGCATCCCCCCTCCACGGTCTCAGCTCCAGCCCTTCTGTGAGGCTCCCCTGTCTGGGCAGCTGTGTGCTGCCATGGGGGCAAGAGGCGGGCACCCGAGAGTCATAGCTGAGAATCAAGGACAATACATTGGAGGGAGGATTCAAGAGGGCAAAAGACCTGCAGGGGTGTCTTCTTCCCTTGCGAGTTGAGGCAGAGCAATCCCCGCGTCCTCCTGAAGCTCAGACAATGGAATCGGTCTAGTGCACGTTTTCTAATTCCCTAGATATTTCTTGAACTGCCAAGAATCAATTAATAGCTCCTGAGTCTGGAAAATTAAGAAATTTGTTATAGCTCCATAAGGCTGCAGAGCAGATTGAATGGCATAAGTTATATAAAACACGAAGCTCTGCCTGGCCCAGCATGACAAGTCACGACACATTCTTTGCTTCGGAGTCTGTGTTGAGCTTAGACCTAATTATTCCCCCGGACGCGTAAGTGATGTGACGGCTCCTTGTCCCGCACCACCTGCTCACCCCCCAGCATGCTCCCTGCCGCCCGGGGACGCGACTGCAGCCACTGCGGAGTCCCTCATGCCCATGTTCCAGAGGGTGACAGGAGGGCCAATACCCCGGGGGGGTCTCGGCATCCTCTTGGCCTCCAGTCAACACTGTAACCTCAGCTGAAATGTTGAGATGTTCTCGTTTCCCATTATTAACACGGTTCTTACTTTCCAGGATGAAATATGGTTTCCTTTGGTTCAAAAAAGACCCGCTATGTTGTGAACGATAAAGTCACGCCTAGCGACCCTGGCTGTTTTCTAAAACGCTCCTATCAACTGTGAAGAGACTTGGTTGTGGTGCGCTCCACGCCACGGTGTCTCTGCTTCGCTTCCAGCTCTGGCCGACCCCCAATGGGCAAATTAATTGGATAACAAGAGTCAACTCATCAAAATGCTAGTTATTTTTATAAACGCTACTGCCAGCACATTCATTCATGACATGTGTTTCATAAATTGGAAAATGGCTAAAATATAACTATAGATTTTTACATGATATATCATTCTAAAAGTGAGATGCTGTGAATAATTCATCCACTCATTCACTCAAGAAGCGTTAATTAACTATCTACTCAAAACAGGTCAGTGCTGTAGGCACGCGAGGTAGAGACGAGTCCAGTCAAGGAGGACAGCGGGCATGTGAGCACATCTGATAGATTCACGATGAAGGTGTGCACGGGACGCCACGGCTCAGGGTAGGGGTGGGGCCACACCCAGCGCAGAGACCCCGCCAAGCATCAGAGTTGCAGAGCTGCCCCCAGAAGGCTGGCCAGCCACTCACTGGACAGACGACAGACAGCTGGGGAGAAAAGCTATATGACAGAAGACATCCCAGTAGCAGGAGATTCCTTTGAAGATGCCCCAAAACACCAGAGAACAAAGTCATTCAAAATGGCTAGAATGTAGGGGCCTCCTGGTGGCGCAAGGGGTTAAGGCGCAGCACCATGAAGCTGTCCAAAGCCACTGCAGCACGAGTTCGATCCCCGGCCGAGGAGCTGACCCACACGGCACAGCAGACCTCTCCTGCCTCCCCGCTGCTCCCCTCAGCAGTGTGTTTCAGTCTATGCCTGCTCTGCTCTCCACTCTGTCTCTGGTGAATCCTCTCACCCCCTGCATCCCCAGGCTGTACCCCAGCTCTTATATGCATAAACTTTTTTAAAAAAATGTCTAGAATGTAAAGTCCAAGGAGAAAGAAGGACAAGCAGAAACTAAGCAGAGAATCAGCCAGACTTTCTTGACTCACTGTGGAGCTGGGGCTTCATCCTGAAGGTGGAGCTGAATGTCTGAAGGGTTTCAGCAGGAGCTAAGGTGTGGTCAGACGAGAAGACGCCTGCAGACAATATGGCTGGTAGACTGGAGAGGCCAAGACCAGTGGGAAGGAGACCAGGCTGGAAGGCAGTACCAGGCTCAGATGAGGCCTGCCGGGTGGCCACGGCGTGAAGGAGAGGTATTTTTATTCTAGTTTCACTGAGATACAGTGACTCGGATACACTGCAGGTTTGCTCCAGACAGAGTGGAGAGAGCGGGAAGTCCAGGGTGGCATTGGATGAGTGGAAGCACCCTAGATTGGAGTATGGGGAAAGGGAGGGAACCAGGAATTGGGGAAATCAGAAGCTCCATTCAGTTGTGTGGATTTGAGGGGTCCAGAGGCCGTGCAAAATGCAGGCGCTCGACAAGCCTTATGTCAATGTGGGTTATATGGAAATATGGCATATGTGGGTCGGGACATAATTCTGGACTGGTGGGAGACATTTGGAAGTCATCACAGCTATGATGGTGGAAACCGAGAGAGGACAAGCACTTGCCCAGGGAGGCAGGTAGAGGGAAAGGATCTGCGGAAAGATGGCAATCTGAGGGAGGGACACAGAATCACCAGACGGGGCATTGCAAGAGCATGCAGCCAACAGTCCAGCGGCGCAAGAAGGGGAGGAGCACAGGCCATGTCTACGCTCGTAGAGTTGCTCCTGTGAGTTCAGCAAAGAGAGCATCTGCCACCAGCAGGAGGTGTCTGGACATAAAGGGAGAAAGCCCAAGGCCGCTCAAGCATCTAATGTGCATTAGGAACACCTGAGGTGTTTATCTAAGTGGCGATTCCCGGTCCACTCCTAGAGGTTTTGATAAATGGTCTCTGGGAGACTGCAAGCAGATCCCGGGGAAATCTGCATTTTAGCAAGCACCAGAGAGATACTTTGAGGACAGCCAGAGATTCTCCAGTAACACTGTGATCATGTCCCCCTATAATCAAAGCTATGGATTCCCAGGAATCCATAGTATCAGTTGTTCTTCTGCTTAGAGGTCCAAGAAGCTTCCAGATAGGCTTAATCTTCTAAGTGACTTCAACCTTGAAGTCCACCCTCCACCCCTTATCCTTAAAAGGAGTTCACAGTTCCCATGGCAGGAAGAATAACCAGGGTGTTTAAGGAACTATCTCTACAATACCCTGGTTTCTCCATATCTCCTGAACCAGGCTCCCAGAGGTGCAACCCAAGCAGCCAGAAGTTTATAAATCTCCCCAGTAAGTTCTATGATTCAACCTGCTTTAGAGACAACTGAGTAGATCATGTCTACTTCCACACCAGCCCTTAATCATCCATGAATTCAACAAGCATCTGCAAGAGGAATTGTGTTTTGGCTGCCAAAACACGGCCCTAATAAACCTCTCTGTCAAAAAAGAAGTTAAAGATTCCTTGATGTCAGCAGAACCTGCAATAGAAACTTTATTCCAACTGTGATTTTTCAGAGCAAATATTATTACAATGAGGTAGAATTTTAGCTGGTCCTATGAATTATGCATTTGAAGCACTTGGACACATCATGGGTCCCTACTGTAAATACTGGGTTGAGTAATAGTTACTCTCAAGTTCAAGGACCTCCTCAAATCAGTCATTTACCATTGTCCAAGGAGAATGAATCATTTGTGAACTCCTTACCAAGTATATAGTAAGTCCATGCCAAACAACAAATTCTCTGGGTCAAAAGGATGGTTAAGAGATATGAGAGGCCTACTACGTATCATAAAAGGTTGGTGATTACTACCATCTTGAAAATCCCATTTCTCCTGAGGTACAGGAGCTTTTCCGCCAGGACAAATATGGTGGACCCACCTCAGTTCTCTGGAGCTCTTTACTTAAGCCCCTATAATATCAAGTACCATGCCACACTATTATTTATCTAATAAATGACCAATAATTCTCCCAGACCTTTAACAGCTCAAGGTAGATTCTCAAAAATGCCTGCTGGAGGCATAGAAGGAAGAGAGGGAGGGATGAAAAAAGGGAAAGAAGGCAGAAGGGAAAAGTAGACTGGCATCAGAGAACCCCAGAATATTTCATCTGTTGACACAACAAATGTGTATTGGGGTAACTATTGAGCTGAAGACATTGTGGTAGGTATATTGAGACAAATGATACCTTGGACCCCACGAAAAGCTCCCAGGCCAGCAAGGAACACAGACAAGCAAACACACAGGTACACTGACATCTGCACAGTCAAGCAGATGCACACACGTGGTGCTATGATATCATGTAGGAGATTAGCCAAAACCGTCCAGTCAAATTGGAAGCAGAATCCTAAAGCATGTGGTGCTGGAAGTAATTTCCACTTCCACTGGAGGGACAGCATGTACAAAGGCATGAAAACGAAAGCTTGGACAAAGAATTGATGAAGAACGCCAAGGTGTATGTCAGGACGCAACCAGAAGAGTTGAGGCTGGAGAGAGCATCAGGGTGTGACGGTGAAGCATCTAGAATGCGGCCAGGGAGACAGGGCCTTATACATGCCTTTGCACATGCCATTCCTTTTACTTAGAAATGCTCAGCTTCCTCCACCCAAATTCTGCCACCCTTCAGTTAGAGGTTCCAGGCATCTCAGACTTTCCCATGATAACACTCATCAGAATTCATTGAATTATTCTATCTGAGATCTGGCCGCCCCAGCAAACTGGAAGATTGGCCAGAGCAGGCATTGTATCTGTCTCATCCAGCATCGTGTCCCCAGAAAGTGCCTGTCCTCTATTCAGACCTCCATAAATACTGTTAAATGAATACAGGAGCGCGAGGTCTTGTGGACCAAGTCTTTTTGTTACGGAATCTATGAGCATAAAAGAATCCCACCTGAAGAATGTCTGAGAAAAATGCATACGTTTGAAAGGATGCTGGGGGTATCCCTGGTGGCGCAGTGGGTTAAGCAACACACTATGAAGCAAACCGCAGCCACTGCAGCACGAGTTCAATCCCTGCTGCCGGCCAGGGAGGGGACCCACATGGCGCAGCAGACCTCTCCTGCCTCCCACTGCTCCCCTCAGCAGTACGTTTCAGTGGATCTGCCTGTTCTGCTCCCCCCTCTGTCTCTGGTGACTCCTCTCCCCTCCCGCGATTCTGGTCCGTACCCCAGCCCTTGTGTGCATAAATAAATTTTAAAAAAGAAAGGGTGCTGACGGCCGGCCTCTGACACTCCAGCCAGGCAGGGCCTCAGGGTCATCCTTGGCAGAGGTAGCCTGGGTGGACACTCATCTACCTCTAATCGTGAGGTCAGCAGTTTCACATGGCAGCAGCTCCAAAGCCACAGTGGCCCAGGGCGAGGGGTTACGGGTGACACCAAGAGGAGAACGAACTCGGTGGTCCTCACAGCCGGGGCTGTGAACTCATCGAATTCTTCTTGAAAGAAACGAGCACAGAGTCCACGGTAGACTTCATTAGATGTGCGAACACGGTCCAAATGAAAGAAGAGGTGACCCTCCTGCAAATAATAAACTCTCACGCAGCAAGTCCCCCGGGGTGGGCGCCGAGAGCCCAACACGTCCCACTTTCAAGTTCAAAATGGCCAGAAAACCCCAATTCCCGGAGCCAAGCCCAGAGGCGGGCTGGGAGCCTCTGGCTGGGCAGCGACACCTCTCCTCTGGAGGTCAGGGGCCGGGAGGCTGGACACCAGCGAGAGCCCTGGTCTAAGTAATTTCATCTCTGAGCTCCCAGAGATTCATTGTATTTATTGCATCTGACACCAGTCGGGGATAGCAAACGTCTTTTGTGAGCCTTACAACAAAAGTTAAAAAGCATTACTCGTAATGGCTGATTTTGTTTTATTATATCTGACTCGAAGCCAAAGGTAGACAGCACTTAGAGCTGTCCGTGGACATTAGCGTCTGGAAGCAGCTCAGACAGCTCCCCGCTGCGTGCCGGCCCTGCACGTGCTGGCCAGCCCCTCGGGCGAGGGCGGGTGGGGGCAGGGGGCCAGTCAACACCTCCGGATCTGCGGTGCAGCTGCTTGAGCAAAGCCCAGCGCCGGGCACTGCAGGCTCCTCGGGGGCAGGTCATCCGGGGGTCCCGGGGGGCACAGGGTCGAGAGAGCCTCCCAAAGCTTGTCTCCTGTAGACACCGGTACTTCCGTGAGAGAGCGGAGGCTGCTGGAGGGTGAGGAGGTGCTGGAAGAAGGAGAGCTGCAGCCGGGGGAATCAGGAACGCAGCAGCCTGAGCGGTGACCCAGCGAAGAAGCGGAGCTCGAGGACAGACAGAGGCGGGACCTGAGTTCTGGGCACCAAGGAGAGGCGAAGCCCAGGGGGAAGCTGAGGAAGGGTGGGGCGGGTTTGGTCAGAGTTTTAGATCCTGTGTATCCAGGTTGGGGGACAGCACCTAGTACGACTGCAGAGATAGAGCAGGCGGTTGACGGCCCTGGAGATGGCCTGCAGGGAGGCCCTGTATGGGCGCAGGTACTGAGCATGGGCGTCAGTACGGAGCATGGGCGTCAGTACGGAGCATGGGCGTCAGTACGGAGCATGGGCGTCAGTACGGAGCATGGGCGTCAGTACGGAGCATGGGCGTCAGTACTGAGCATGCGCGCCCTCCAGGGACGAGCTAGTGCGGGGCTGGCTTGGGGGGCAGCCAGCAGCGCCTTTAGCAGATCAGCCCAGCTGAGTGTGGCCGAGGATGTAGTCACCCCGATGACTGGTGTCTGTGTGCCCCAGCACTTCTCCTGGGGCCTGGGAACCCGCCCATAGGTATCCATAGAAAACTGTAATTTTGAATTTCACACCACTGACTTAGAAATGACCTTCAAAGACAACCCACTAGCAAGTGGCGGACCGGCCCCAGATGAGGAGACTCGTTCGTATCTTTAAGGGGTACTTCCATTTTTCAAGACCTTGCAGCCAAGTGGAAAAGATGAAAGTATCTTAGATAAAGGAACCAAAAGGCTCCAGCACGAGAGACCTACCTCCATTTGTGCCCACATCAGGACAATAACACAAGCACCAGGGAGGCCCCCGCCAGCCCCTTGGGGCCTGTGTCCACAGACTTTAAAAAAATAAAGCAAAAGTAGAATGTGTTCAACATCTCTCACTTGCTCACTGAATTAATTTCACTGGAAAATTGTTCTCACTCTGTAGAACATTAGTCCCTAAAAACAGTACTGGGTGGGGAGTGGGGAGAGAGGCTAATGACCTTGCCAATTAAGTGATTACACCCTGAAGCTCACCTAATTATGAGACTCCATTGCCTGACTTTTATTTAATTTGTAACTAGCAATTGAAATCTATCTGGGACACTTGCAAAAATATAATGGTCCCGTTCATTTTTATTTGACTTTAAAGGGAAAAAGTGGGGCCTCCCTGGTGGAGTTAAGCATTGCACTATGAAGCATCTGCCTCCACTACAGAATGAGTTCGATCCCCAGCCAAGGAGGTGACCCACATGGCGCAGCAGACCTCTCCTGCCTCACCCGCTGCTCCCCTCAGCAGTGTGTTTCAGTCAGTCTGCCTGTTCTGCTCCCCACTCTGTCTCTGGTGAATCCTCTCACCCCGCCTCCCACATCTCTGACCTATACCCCAGTTCTTGTATGCATAAATAAATAAATATTTTTTTAAAAATAAAGAGAAAAAGTACCAGAAGAAGTGGGAAAAGCTCCCAGTGATCCAGAAAATATGAAATGAACATCCACACAAAATGCATCCAGATGAATGTTCACATCTCATTGCCAATGGATTCCTTTTCCCCACAACAGGCATTAATGGTTTTCTTGCCTACATGTTGTCTGGATCCATAATCAATAACCCATATTTTGTTATGCCAGGAAGTTTTGTTGTTCACAAGAAGTTTCTATTCAAAATATACAATAAAAGTGAACCATAAAATCACAGGTGCTAACACAAAAAAGCATCTGTTGGCATGGAGGTGTCTGTTGAGAAATGCGTATTTTTCAACTTTTATTTCCACATCATTTTAGACTCACAGAAAAGTTGAAGAATGCTATAAAGAATCCAGAATTCCCATACATCTTTCACCTAGACTCCCCAAATACCAACATTTAATGTGTGTACATGTGTGTACGTTTACGTGTGCCGCTGCAGACATGAGGTACTTTTCTCTCAACTCACTGAAGTCCGTGTCTCCTAAAAACAAGAGCAATATTTTATATAACTATAACTTAAGTATCAACATAAGAAAATTTGAAGTACTGTTGTTCAGTCCTATTGTTTAGACTTTGCTCAAACTTTACCAATTGTCCTTTAGAGCAAAAGAAACGCCCAGATCACACACTGTAGTCATGTGATATATGTTCAGTCATAGCTGCCTTTGTGCATGAAGAGCAGAAGCAAACCATTCCCATCAAGCATGAACTTGGAAAAGACCACATTCCCTTGAGCTCCCTCTAAGGGACCACTTCGAGCGCATGTTTCAGCTCATAAGGACAGATGGTGAGCATTTAACTTGTAGTCATTCAGTTAGGTTCCAGGGTCTGGGGGTGGGGGGCTTGTAGTATATGTGACTATCTAGACATAGATCTGAGGCCAGAACCATAAAAAGAAGGGAGAAAGAAGATAGGAGGTGTAACAAAACAAAGCCTTTTTCAGGAATTACCTATCAGGCGGTAAAAGCTATGTTGCTGTAGCAAGGCTGTTGTGTGTAAGCTTTAGGATAAAGTAGGTGATTGTTTATGGGCTCATCTAATTCTACTATTCTAATTTTGTATGTTTGAAAGCTAAGGTTTGGGGCATGAAAGAAAAGATGCTGATGGATAAAAAGAAAGTAAAATAAAAGAGTCCCGGAGTCTTGGATTTTACTTATACATCAGTGTGAATTCACAAGATATTTTATGAGTAGGAAGAGAGCGAGAGCGAGAGAGAGGAACAGAAACAGACATATATGCGTGTATGTTTATTTTCCTAGCTCTGTCCACCAAGAAGGCCTAGAAATAGTGACAAGCGAGTGTGATGGCCTGTGACCTTGAAACACCAGCTCCCATTTAGAGAAAGGCTTTAGCGGAGAGAGGCTCCTGGAGAGAGGTCTGGCGCCACGCCTGGGACAAGCAGTGTATGGTGAGTCTAGCATTTCAGATGTTACAGAGAGCAAAGACTTAGCAAAGATTTCCAGGCATGTGTCAAGAAGACACAAGAGCAACCGGTCATAGAGGCTCAACTTGAAGGGTTTCTACAGGCCAAAGATGGGATCTGAACTCCCACAAGGTAAACATCGCAATAAATGAACCCACCAGATACGAGCTTGTGTGACTTCTTAAAGCTAATTGGTAAACTGTTGAGGGTGACCGGGAACCAATATATTGTCTTGAACATGAAGTAAAAGAAATGAGCAAACATCATCTTTCCTCTCAGAACTGTACCATTAGCTGACCAGATAGTAAGCAAGGGAAGTACCTCCTTACAAAAATTACTCTAGCGAATAAATGAAAACAACGTAATAGAATTAGAACACCATCATTCTGTGGCTCTAAGTGAGTGAACAGATCGGGGCAATGGGCACCACAGTTGCCAACTTCGCAAACCAAGGGACCTGTGTGTGTGTATGTGTGTGTGCATGTGTGTGTGTGCACGTGTGTGCACGTGTGTGTGTGATGGAGGAACACAGCATCGCCTACAGCCTGCCAGCCCACGTGCTGACCCCGAGCCTGGTGACACCTCTGGATCCAGTTACCTGTTCATGGGAGCACCGAGGGGAAAGAAGCACGTCGCCCTGCACCTGGAGAACACCATCAGCCTGGCCACTCCACACAAGTCAAATGACCCAGGTTCTGCAGTTTATATATAAAAACTTTTTTAATGGGCAAAACCTCACTAGTTGGGGCTGTCCTCTTCTGATTAAACCATAAAGCTGCAATAAATTTCATACCATAGAAGCCATCAAAAGGATTAGTGTTGGTTAAGAGTAAAGGAGTTTCTAGAACAACTGACAAAATTCTATTACATTAAAAAGGTTTAAAAATAAATGTAAAAGTCTTGATGTAGTCCCACCTATTTATCTTCTCTCTCATTTTTATTGCTTTGGGGACTGCCACCTCGAAGGCACTGTTGAGGTGTATGTCTTTCAGTGTT
>JAGFMF010011629.1:17758403-17974981 GCA_019455555.1 Galemys pyrenaicus
TGAGGTGATGGTGCACGGGTGAAATGGTGGTGGGTACCCCCTGGGGACTACAAATGATGTCAAATATAACTAATAAATAAAAAGAAAAAAAAATAAAAATAAAAATCACATCTTCAATAAGTCTCAAAAAAATAAATAAATAAATAAATGTAAAAGTCAATAACAAAATAGTTGCTACTTTAAAAAGACTTGCTAGAATAGGGACTCTGATGACTGTGAACCCCCTGGGGAAACCCTTGTGATATATCATCTATATAAAGAATAAACGTCTAGAAGCTAAGTCCTGAAGACTGTGCCAAACTCTAAGTCTTCAGTGGAAGGTGGTGTTGAGGAGGCTGGGGTGAGATGGAGAGGGAGCAGGAGGTTCAGAACAATGAGGTTTCATTTTTTGCTTGATGCATTTTATGTGAGTAACTTTTCATATTTTATTTACATTGATCAAATGGTTCAATCAAGGATTGAGTAAGCAAATGATTGGGAGAAAGGAAAAAAGTACTCCAGTATGGCAGGCAAGTCTAACAGCAAAGTCTCCATAAAGCCATGTTCCGATCTGAAAAAGCAGAAAATTTGGTCAACCCAGACATTTCATAGCCTGCATCTTTGAAAATCCTTACATCCTTAGTCACTGCTTCAATGACGGTCTATGCTAAAGTTTCATAAATGGGTATTTTACGAGAAAACTTGATGATAGGCCAGGCAAGCATGAATTCAGAACCAAATATCACATTGAATAATCCCACATCCATTCTAACACCACCTGTCTGCCCGCCAAGAACCCCCGAGTCTCAAGAACCCCGAGACTCAGATCCCTCCAAAGAGTCTTGCTGGCCTTTTAAATGTCATCACCCCCAAAGAATTCTAAATCTTACCTTTGCAGCCACCCCGAACTAGCTCCTCACAAACATTCCTCTTAAACTCAGAACCTCGGCCTCTAAATTACGTAGCACCCAGTGTCCAAAGCCAGATTATAGAAGCTTTATTTCAAAATCCAAGCAGATGGAAGACTACTCACTGCCAACCACATTTCTTTAAGTCATCACGTTTAACTCTGACACTTCTTTCTGACAGTTCCTTCAGAAAACTTGTCACAAGGAGAATGCGTCTCACAGCTTCTCCGGGCTTCTGGAGGAGCACAGCACCCGCACAGAGGACTCGTGCGATACCGGTGAGAGAATCACGTGAAACGCCTCGGTGTAGCTGGTCTACAGCAAGGCCAGGAGGTGTTTGCTGTAGTTTTAACTATTTTTATTGAGGTGACATTCACATAACATAAAATTGGCCATTTTAATAAAGCAAACTTAGGCTAGCCAGTGTCATGTGCGGATCACCTCTATCTGGTTCTGAAACATCACATTATCCCAAAGGAAGTCCCACAGCCATTAAACAGTCAGCTCCTGATTTTCCTTTCCTCTGCCCCTGGTAACTGCCAATCTGCTCTGCCTCTATGGATCTGCCCGTTCTGGATAGGTTATTTAATGGAATCATTACCATATGTGACCTGTTGTGTCTGGCTTCCCTCACTGAGCATAATGACTTCAAGATTCACCCATATTGTAGCAGGCATTCATTGAATTGTATGTCTACATCATAGTCTGTCCACTCCTCTGTGGATGACATTTGTGCTGATTCTATCTTCTGTCTATCATGAGTCATGTCTGAATATGTCTTGAACTGTCTTCAGTTCTTTGGGTCATATCATTGTTATGTCTAAAACATTCATTTTAGTGCCCACAAGGCACAGACCTGTTTCATAGGAAGTAGCAATATATCCATGAGCTGTAGTCCCTAGGAGATTGTCCCTTCTATGAGGGCTGTCCCTCCAAAAGGAAATAGGTCTAGGCATGCTCATGACAACTAAGTTTCAAATATTTCAAAAATCTTTATCTGCCTCCCAAATAAACCTATGACACATATTTATAGACAAACAAACCTATTCCTCTAAGTAGTCCTGGTAGCGTCTAAGTAGGTCAAACTTGATCTATTATATTAATGAGGTGACTTTTGGGGAAGCACCTCAGGATGGGAGCTGGTTGCCAGGAGAACCAATCATGCAATTATAGGATCCAGACTTCCAGTCCCACCCCAGAATTCTGGGGATAGGAGAGGGCTGGAGTTTGGATCAATTTCCAGTAATCAATGATTTATTCAATCATGCCTATGTAATGAAGCCTCATAAAAATCTAAGAGGAAAGAGCTTTCAAGAGCTTCTGGGTTGGTGGCATACCTGGAGAGGACATGGAAACTCTGGCACCTTTTCCCCATAGTTTGCCCTATACATCGTCTCCATTTGGCTATTGATTCATATACTTTAATATCTCTTGTAATAAATCAATAAGCTAATAAATGGGTAGATGGATTTCCTGAATTCTGTATACTGTTCTAGCAAATTAATTCAACCTGAGGAAGGTTTCCTGGGAACCTCTGATGTATAGTCAGTCGGTCCGAAGCACAGATAATACTCTGGGCTTGAGACAGGTACCTCTGAGGAGGGGTGTGGACCTCAGATCTGTAGCCAGTTGGTCTGGGTCTTGCAAGTAGTGTCTTAAAAGTAAGGTAGGTAGTGTCAAGCTTGACTTGAACTGTCAGATACCCCATCAGTATCTAAGAATTGCTTATCAGTATGCAGGAGGCCAACCCATACACTCACATTGGAATTTGGTCCAGTTACACCACCAACACAGCATCTAAGGAATAAAATATATTTCTAGGCCTTAAATCATACACATTCATACATGTGCAAATGAAAACTGAGAGAAAAACTGACACAATTGTTCAGAAGCATACATACGGAAGTAAAGGCAGATTAGAGAAACAAAATACAAGGTATAGTAGCAAGCCGAGGAGGAGCTATTATTATTAACAGAGTTTGTATAAATGGGGATGGGAGGACAGCACCAACATGATAGGCTTCAGAAAATCTAAGCCAGGCAGACACTCAAAGAGCAGAACAATATGATGAGAATGCCAGAACATGGAGCAGACTTGCCAGTTATGGAAGGAGGCAGGGTTAAAAGATGAGAGAGGAATGTGAGTTTCATGCCTTTGCCAATATCTTTCATGGCTAATTACACCCTGACAGCCTATAAATTCCTTTAATAGCTTTCAATGGTGAAACTATTCTTCTATCCTTCCCCACAACTATTACATGGTATAGCTGGTTTAGACTGGCTTCAGGAGTCACCCAAGTGGTGCTGATTATCATTGTTGGGTGTGGACAAAGGAGAAAGCAAGAAAGCATTCTTCTGAGAGCCTTCTGGGCAAAAAGTACCATGTATGGTAAATAGGCTCCACACAGAAAATGCCCCATTCCTCAACTGAAACAGATATGCAAGGAGTCCCTCTCTTCTCTGTCTGTCTCTCTCTCACTCTGTTTCTTTCTCTCTTCCCACTCTACCAGGCCCAAAAATAGGACCCAGTATGATTAACCCTCAAAGCCCATTTTTCAGAGTCAAGGAATTTATCACCATAGAAGGGTCTAGTTCCATTATAAAGCAGTTTAAAAATAAAATTTCAATTTTTCAGAGACAAAAGCTCATTTATCTCCAACCATCAGCTTCTTTCATGGTTCCTGATGAAGATGATAATATCTGGCATGTATATGGTACCTTCATCTTCAAGATAATTTACAGACATGGTTAAGGAGCAAAAAGGAGAGTAGTAGGTTGACAGACCACCTTTAAAACCCTAAACCATTGTAGCTCAGGTAGACCAGTTAGCACTTTGTTTAAATGAAGCAGGAATGGAACAAAGACCCATCCAAAAGGACCATTTCTAAGAACTTTCTATGGGGACAAAGAAATATGTTTCAAGTCCCTGAGTGTGGGGCCTATGTCAACTAAAGATCATTTAGGTTCAGCCACTCTTCTTCTCAAACCCTAATCCTGCCATCTACTATCTCTATCCTCTCCAAGAGGATCAGTATCCTCATTGGAAAAGGGGTAAATAGCAACCACCTCCAAATAGGTATCAGAGAGTTAATGGTCAGTAATGGTGGTGGTAGTAGTAATATACCTATGTCAATGATTTAAATTTAAGATATTAAGAACTTAGGATATAATCATTTTTTGTTTCATAAGACTAAATCTTTTCAAAACATTAGAGTTTGGGGATCTTTGAAAACATTGAAAAGTAACAAATATTTTGGCATTTTTAAACAATTTGGGGGGTTGTTTTCTAATGGTTTTTTAAATCTTTACAGTTAAAATCTGGGCACTGTTGATATAGCATGGGAATATGAACCAAAGCCCTCAAAGATGCCTGAGTAAGGATGTTGGTAACCAAGAGATGCATCAGACAAATCCACATAGGCTGTTTCTCCAAGCCATCGCCATGCGTAACCCCATTTGTTTCCTATTTGGATGTAAACTGGGACAAAATGTGTTATTTGTAAAAAGAATTTCCCCAACACACAAAAAAAATACTTACAAATAAGTACCAATTTAGACTAGAATTTTGGTTTTTTACTTTTATAGGTGAAGATAAGGGTGAAGGCTTATAATAGTTATCTCATTAGCAGAGAATTTAGACAAGTAATTTTTATATCTTGCACATTTGGACTTAAATACAACCAATCAGAGTCTTCCTAAAGAACTTAAAGATCCCACTGTGTATTCACTGATAACTTAGAAATCTTTATCTCCAGATGTCACCCACAAATTTCAGAATCATTAATATTAATTCCATGTGGATATCTCAAATTCCATTTATCTAAATCTGACTCATAATCTTCTTCCCCAATCATGGCCCTTCTTCCTCCTCCTGTGTCTCCTCTGTCAGTGAATGATTCTTCTTGATCTAATTTTGTCAAGCAGAAACTGAGGGTTCAACTTGTCCTCTCTCATCCACACATCATCTCCAACTCATCACCAACTCCTGCCCATTTTCCCTTCAAATAATGATCAGGTCTCTTCACTTCTCTCCAATTCCATAGTCAACAGTTTCAAACCAAAGAGATGGATACTTTTGGCATGAACTAGTCACCCAGCATCCTTCCTGGCCCTTCCTTAATCTCTCTCCACAATTTTATCTTATCAAATCAGAATTTTCTTATCAAAACTCTAAGCTCCATCTTAAGTCCCTTCATGACTTCCCATTGTCCAGGTCATATTGAGAAGGTCCAGGACATTCACCATGATTTGACCTTACAGATTATTCTCTGCTCTGATCTTTAACCAGAGCCTCCATTCAATTAATGCCCACTTTCACCAGAGGGTTTTCACACATGCTCTTGCCCTCTCAGACTCTCTCTTTCCCCTAACTCCACCTGCCTCTGGACAATTCAAATCTCTCCTCAAAAATTGTCCTCCAAGAAAATTTCTTGTTCAAATTCATTTCTTCCATCCAGCTGTATGGTTTACAGAACCATAAATTTTCCTTCAAGTCTACTGCCTCACTGTTGTAACTGTAGTGTTTGCTCCTCTATTATCCTAGGAACTCAAAGAGAATTGAGCCCATGTCTGTTTTGTGCACCATTATATCCTGACTACCAAGCCCAATGCCTGGTGAAAATTGGACACTTAAAATGTGGTTATTGAATTATGAGTGAATGAATGGATGTGAAAGAACATAAAACACGCCTAATAGGAAGAGAGAGGAGATTTAATTGCAAAATTAAAAAAGGGTTCTATAGAACATAACCCCAGGACATGGCAAGAGAAGGGTAGAGAGGCTCTTGCGTCCCAGATGACAGTTTTATCAGAATGTCACAAAGATCCAAGTCTCTGTTACATGTAAAAATTCTTCAAGAAGAGATAGTGCAAACATTTGGGCATCTTCCATTCATATCACTACTCTGAGAATCATGGGTTCCAAACTGAGGATCAACAGTGTGTGAGTGGATGAGTGAAAGAAAAAAAAGAAGCAAAACATTCTAGAGCTTTCAGGTCAAGATGTAAATGTAACAAATATCAGAAATTGGACATTATAATTGTGAAATTAGCAAGGATAGAGCCTTGCATTCTAAATTCCTTGCAAATTACATAGTTTCACTACCATCTTAAAAACAAATGAAAATTTCCAACTGATGGGGAGAAATACAGCCCCCAGCCTTTCCTGGGGATGACTGAGAAAGTGTGACAACACATGGGATTTGTGACATCACAAAAGCCAGGTCATGTTTCAAAAGGAATATGGAAACTGATATGTCCTGCCCAACAAGTCAGAATTCCTCAGTTGAGGACAGCAAGTAGATCTGTTTCTGGGCTGTGTGCCACCAACAGGAGGGTGCTCACCTAAATGCTAAAAGGACTCCAGTCATGATCTTTTCTGTTTAGATAATTACTCATCCAATTAAAAAGAAAAAATGACATGAAAATGAACATTTCTCTCATGTGTGTGCCTATGTTTAAAATAAATCTTTCATGATGCATCTTGAAGGAACTGAGGAACCTAACAATGAAAGAACAAAACTGTCCCCCAGGGAGACTGGCATTCTCCCAACAACCTACCCTTTAGTTCTTTTTCAGGTCTCCAGCACTAGATTTGAATTTTTTTTCTTTGTTTGCTTTAAAAACTTCAACATTAAAGCAAAACAGAAGACACTCTGGCTTTGAATTTCAACTAGCACTACATTCTAAACTCCAGTTTTATAAAAAATTACAAAGTAAATATGGGACTGACTGCTGATCATATGTTGAAAGAATGTTCGAGAACCTAATCCCATGAAATACACATGATGCCATCATTCATCCAACTTTCTTTTACCTTTCCAAAGACCCCACCTGGAGTGTTTCAGTTCTGAGACCCACCTGGAGTGCTCCCTCCCCTCTACCTGAACCACTTCCAAGTCAACCCTGATCCTCTTTCTTCTAAGTTTGCCGAACTTTGATCTTTACCTCCTGACATTTTCTTGTCTTGGCAAAAACCCTAAGGCTTTCAGGGTGGCTAACCAACAGTAGGTGTTGGCCTAAGGGTTAAGAATTCACGCTCCCAGATGATAATCATCAGTATATTGTTCTGGAAAATCAAATACACCTGAGCCAAATTTCTTAGGGCTGTACTCTTTGGAGATGTTTCAATTTTTTAAAAAGAAGAAGTGGTTCAAGAATGTGGACTTCATTTCTCACATATATATTTTCCTAGACTCATTTTCTTTTTTTTCTGGTTCTGGTTTTTCATTATGTTCTTTGGGTTTTCCCAAGATTTTTACCTACTCTTGTCCTCCTTGACAAATGCAAAATTGTGCTTGCATTCTGTCCTCTTAGAAGCGGAAGCCAGTGACAGATGAAACGTCTCATTCAAGTCCTGACTTTGCTATCACTGGACACCCACAGTCTACCTGCAGACCTCCAGCAGCAAGGACAAGCAGCACTGACAAACCCAACAGGTGGACATTCATTCAAGACATGCATCTTTAATCCTCTATGCATTAAAAACCATGCTTGCATTGAGACTCTAAAACCAATTAGGGGGCCTCCCTGGTGGTGCAATGGGTTAGGCAATGCACAATGAGGTGGACCGCAGTCACTGCAGCACGAGTTCCATCCCTGCCGTTGGTTGTCTGGGGAGGTGAGCCACATAGCGTGACGGGCTTCTCCTGCCTCTCCCGCTGCTCCCCTCAGCAGTGTGTTTCAGAGGATCTGCCTGTTCTGTTCTCCAATATCTCTCTGGTGGAGCCTCTCACACCATGTGCCTCTGGCCTGTACCCCAGTTCTTTATGCATAAGTAAATAAATCTTTAAAAAAAAAATAAAGCCGGCCCTCCCTGGTGGCGCAGCAGGTTGAGCGCCACACTGTGAAGCATCTGCTGCACAGCAGCGTGAGTTCGATCCCTGGCCAGGGAGGGGACCCATACGGCGCAGCAGACCTCTCCTGCCTCCTGGCTGCTCCCCTCAGCAATATATTTCAGTCGATCTGTCTGTTTTTCTCCTCACTCTGTCTCTGGTGAATCCTCTCACCTCCCATGCCCCTGGCCTGTACCCCCAGCTCTAGTACACATAAATAAAAATAAATCTTAAAAAAAATTAAATAAATAAAGCCAATTAGAATTGTTCTTGAGAAGTTCACTTTTGTTGGGAATGATGAACAAGATTAGTGTTCTACAAAATGTCCAGAGGTGCTATCGGAGGGACAGACGCCTGTGGTGTAAGGAAGGCCTGAGAATGTGGTGTATTCGTGGTTCACCAGGTGGCAGGGGTGCCACGGCGGACATCCCAGACAGAGAGCAGAAGAAGCACAGAGACATGGAAGGACTGAGGATGGAGAGATAAAGGCATTTCAAGGTGCCAGGATTTCAAGGTGTCACTGGAAAGCATAACAAAACCGAAGCCTAGAAATAGCTGCAGGAAATGGTTATGAAAGTGTTGGTGAGTCGCACCAAGGGGCTTGAATTTCTCCTTTATTAAAAGGAGGTCAAAATCCAAGAACTGCTTTCAATCTGGAAAGGGACTCAACTAAGAACTATGATAGAGGCCTAACACACTACGTTTCTCTAATAACTATAGGAGAAGTATACATGGAAGAGCAGAGGGGAGAGAGGAATGTTTTCAGTTCAGGACAGCTCAAAGGAGACTTCAAAAAGGAGGTGACCTTGAATAATGCCTTAAAAGAAGAACTTTGACCATGAATGAAGAGGAAGACTGCCCCAGCGCATGTAGATGCACGGGTGGTAAGCACTTAGCCTTGATCCAGGAGCAGCCTGGGATCTGCCAGGCTTGACCTGAGACTGGGGGAAGGTTAGAGTAGGCGGTAAGCTGGAAAGTTAGACTGGCTCACCATGTGGAGGCCTTTGGGTGCCACATTAAGGATATTGTTCTGAAGGCAACAGGAAGCCTACCAGACTGATGAGGTCCACACTAACACTGGCAACATTGGAGACTATGATTAGATGTGGAGAAAGACTAGTAGAGAAACCAGTCTAAGAGTCACTGCAAAAAGTAGGCAAGAAATGACAAGGGCCTATGGATGAGGTTGGGCTTACAGATGGACAACATCTCCCAGTCTTCCTTACAGCTGGGTGTGGTCATGTGGCTGTCACAGTCTCGCTATGCCAGACCTGCCCACCCCAGTTCCTGAGTGCCACCTCATTGCCTCTTCCCTTCCAGCTGTCAGGAAGGATGCAGCCTCAGGGTAACCAGAGACACCCAATGGAGGCTCCATCAGTCTGAATCCCTAAATGGCTACATGGATCATGAGCAATGGACTCAGCTGGTGCTTTTACAAGAGTGGAAACTAACCTTCTATTGGCTTTGTGCCATTTTATGCTTTGAGACATCCATGTTATGCCAGCTACGCCTACACTACCTTCCACTGTTCCTCAACCGTGATGGTGGCAGTGGGGATGGAGAGAGACAGAATCAAGAGACACTGTGGAGTTTTAGTCTCAAGACTTTGTGCAGGTAAGAGTAGTGAATGAAAGGTGGCATCAATATTTCCAGCCTAGATGAAGGTGGGAACTGTGAGGCCATTAATTTGAGTGACCCATGGAGAAGGAAAAGGGTTTGGAGGAAAGTCATGGGATTCATTGGACCGCAGAAGTTGAGGTAGCTGAGGGGAACCCAGGTGGAGCTGTCCAGCGGGCAGTTAGAAATGCAAGCAAAGAGCTAGACCATGGAAATCTGATAGAGCCACACAGAGGCTTCCAGAATAGTTCATGCTACCCAGAAAGCCTCCCTGTGCTTCCCTCACATAAAAGGAAAGGCCGCAAATAATCACACAAATCAGTTATTTTAAATATTATCAGTAAGAGTGTAACTGTTTAATGTAAACAGTGAGTGAGTTATGGGTAATACATTGTTTTGGGTTTAAAATTCTCAGCCCTGCCACTAGCACGGCAAGAAACTTCATCGTTCAGGAACTCCATGTTTATCCTCTGTAAGATGGGGATCATAACTGTGCTTTTGAAGCTGTGAGGAATAAATCGTTTAACAGTTGTCACATGGAGCTCAGCACCTGTCTGTGTGATTACTACCATAAAGCAATGACAATGAGAGCTAGTACTTACTGAGTTACACACTAAGCATGCTACTAGATCCTCCCACTTAATTTGACAACACCCCCATAAGTATTACCACTTTCCCTAGTACACAGAACAGGAACTGAGACCAGAGAGGTTAAGGAGTTTGTGCAAGGGCACACAGCTAATGGGCAGGTTGGGGTAGCACTCTCCTATGGACTCTAGCCTGCCATATCACACACCGATGGCAGGCCACTCAGCCTCGGAGGGCACAGTCCCCTGGGGAGTGTAGTCCCGCTTTCTCCTGGGCCACACCTGAGTCCTGGTCCAGGAAGCGTCTCCAGCAGCTGTACACACTTCTTCACTGTCTTTATCAAACTCATCAGGAGAACTAACAGTTTCCAGCAAGTTCTAAGTGACTTGTTCTTGAAAAGCGGTTTCACAATAATGGGAAAGATCAAGAATTCCCAAGAAATGAAAGCTAGTCAGGCAAAGTAAGAATTCTGAGCGCTGTATAAACCTTTAATTTTTCAAAGTAGGTCCACAGCCCCGTCTCTTTCCACCAAAGGAGACTGGGACACGGGCCATACAAGGTTCCTGCAGGGAAACAGAGTAGACAGCAGAGAAGATGTGCACTGTCATTCTTGCAGGAAGTTTTGTAAGAAGCACCTGTCCCTTCCCATTCTCACCCTAGACCGCGCTGGCCAGTGCATGAGGAAGGAGAGACGTCATTTCCGCCACCGGCCTCACTGGGCTTGCAGGAGCGCTGGTCTACCCCTTCTCTCTCCCTTCCAGGCTGTCCTGCTGCACGTTTCACACTATGAGACAAGGCCGGTGAGAGCACAGGCTCACTCCAATGTACTGAAAGTTCAAGTGCTAAGAAGTTTAAGCCACGGCAGCAGGATGGGGATTGGCAAGACTCCAGGGCTGGGGCTGCTCAGACCGCAACGAACGGTGAAATGAAAACACCCAAATGTGAGCACCAGGACGCTGTTCTGCCTCTGTTATTAGGAAGACACTCGGAGAAGTTCCCAGACCCAAAGCCCACAGCACCTGGGGTGTTCACTAAGCCCGTCTGATGAAGCTCTCCGGACACAGCCCCATGGGCAGCTCCCGTCCACCCAGCCCAGCCGTCATGTCCACATCTGATGCGGTCCACAGGCATGGCGCCTTCTCTCCATGGTGCACATACCATCTCGGGCCCCTTTCAGGACTCAGAAGACTTCACGACCTTCCTCTCCCACTCACAGCCCTCCTCTTAGGCATCAGCATCCATCATCCTCTTTCTTTGTTAAAAAGAAAAAAAGGATTTTCATTCTATGGTATGAAACCACGAAATAAAAGAGAAATCAATCACTGCAAGCCATAGACTCCTGTTCTGTGTCCCCATCAGCGTGGAGCCTGCTGTTGCCTTTTTCTGCTTTGCTCGGCCCGTGACTCATGTAAGGGTCATCAGCAATGAGTCATGCTCTAGTTCTTAAAATCAAACTCAGTCCACCAAATCCAAGATCTCAAATCTATCCAAGCAGCAGAAATCAGATTTACTGCCCATCCACCCATTCAGCTCAGCAATGGCTTTGATTAGCCCTGACTCAGTCCTCTTAGATCCCCAAAATAATCGCTTCATCATGAGGACGCACCCCGTCTTCATCACAGGTTCTCGGAGAACCCCATTTATAGCGGGCTCACCACCCACAGGTCTGACAGCCTTTTCCTTTCATGGGTCACCGAACAGGTTTGCACAGCCTGCTGGGTGAGACACTCCGATTCGACCCCTTCGCTTGCTCGTGGAGAAGCCATCCATGGTGCTAACAGATTTGCCCAAGTCCCCAGGCTGTGAAGACAGCACAGCCGCCCTCCACCTGACGCAGGTGCTCAGACAGCGGTGCATATTCTCAGTCTCCAGGAGGAAAATCACCTCCTGTTCCTTCAACCCTTCTTAAGTCAGCATTCAGCTCTTGTTGATAACAACTTCTCCCCTTGCCACAGGGGACTCCACGGCAGAAAGAACTTAGGCTCAAAGAAGGTACCACAATCAATCATGAACAGGTGGAAGAAAAGGCTATTCAGGTGGGGAGTGGGGCCTCCTGAGGGGCAGGACACAGTCCTGCAGGTGGGAGCATGGGGCAGGTGAAAAGAACCATGAGGTGCAAATGTAAGCAGCTGGTGTCTCGAAAACTTCACTTCAGAAGGGCTCAACCTCCATTACGTGAACACATCTACGGAGACAGATGTCCCACCAGGTGTAATCCTGTCTTCTTGGAGTTTTAAGAAGTCTCTACCCCAAGAACATTGGGAGAATCTAATTGTACCAGTTATAAAGGGTCGATTTCAGCTCCCACAGCCCCCCCATCCTGCTGGAGAGCCACAGGCCTGCTGGTCTGGAGCCATCTGTAGATTCTGGGCCCCGTCCCGCAGGGCGGGCTATTCAGGTGGTCCAGAAGAATACCAGCTCAAGAGATACCAAGTGAAATTGAGAAGAAGGTGAGAGGGTAAAACTGATGACGTGCTCAGAAACAACTGGTAGACTGGGATAAAAAATAACAGCACACCCGAATGCCGGAGGATGGTTCACGTAACCAACAGAGATGTCATTTGCCAAACTGCTTAAGTTATGTAGAAGGTATGACATTTGTGCAGCTTGTGCACATGAAATCCCGGGCATGGTGTGGAGCCTGGCCCGACAGCGGTGCTCCAGCCTATGGCAACAGCCTGTGGCTTCTCAGTAGGTCTGCCTTAGACAAGATCTCTGAAGGTCAAGTGAAGGTGACTGGAGATCAATAGAATGTGGAAAACAATGCTGGTAAACCTGGTGCCTTCACCTGCTTTTTGGATGCAGGACTTGCCAGAACTACTTCTGGAAACAAAGTTTTGGGGGCCCAGAGGGAGCTGTGCATGGAGGTGTGTCTGTTTCTCACAGACAAATGATTCCTGGTTATGATTCAGGAAGCAAAGAAGTCAGCACAGAGGTGCATTGAAAGCACGTCATGGTTGGAGGCTGCGGGTGGCGTCTCTTATGTGATGGAAGAAGATGAAGACGCTTCTCAAACAGCGCTGCTAATACATAAAGAAGAACGTGACTTCACATATGAGGGAGAAGATGTGTAGAAACATCCGTATGTGAGAGTCCAGTCCACAAGAAGAAACTCGAAAAAAAAAAAAATGGAGAAGAGGGACTTTCTCCCCCAGAAGAACGATCAGGTGTCTCAAGAAGGCAAGTGCCCCCAGAGCTCCGGGGCAGCTGCTGAGAGCCCACACTGCACTGAGTTTTGATGGAGATTTTCCAGTAAAGACAAGGCCATCGTGACTGCAACGGTAGTTTTCCCAGTCACTGCAGTTCTTCGTAAAAGGAATGAGCTGCCTACAAGTAATGAGCTCCCCGTTGCTTGACGCAGTCAAGCGAGGACTCGATGACCCTCTGGCTGGAAAGTCAGGGGCTACTGCTTTGGTGGGAAGTTGGCAGGAGGACATTAAGGAGGCTTCCAAGTATAACAAGGTGTGGTCTTTGGGGTAAGAACTGAGGATCCGGCTGGGTTTAACCCCAAGACTGCCGCCCTACCAACCAGATCACCTGAACGGGGTAGGTAACCATGGTAACACAGGTAAACGGCGGTGCCTGGTCATCGTGTAGCTTCAGCACAGCACATGTCAAGGGCCTGCGCTCTCATCAATGCCGCCCGTTGTTTTACTTACGGCGCTGTTATCATCGTCACGGGCTAGGATTCGCCCACCCACTTTGGTTCACCAGCGTAAGGTTCACATAAGCCTCTTAAGTAGATGCCCCTGAAGCAGCTACACACACAACATCCTTCCAAACACAGACCAGGCTGGAGGCACCAGCTCCCCGCTGCTGTTTCAGGTAACTCTCTGGCAGAACTACTGGCTCCTTCCATGAAAGAATCAGGTGGGTACAACTCCAGAAGCTAAGTCCCTTCGAACGCATTTGATAAAACCCAAAAGTTTTCCATCCTCAACCCTTTGAAAAGCACCTCCTGGGGGGAGGGGAGCCTTTCCTTCCTCTCCACCCTGGCTCCCTGCTGCTGCATTTTTCAGAAAAGTTTACCTTGAACTTCACACACCTCCTTCCAGCCTCTTGCAAATTTACACACAGAGCACCTTTGTGAGCCGAGACCAGCACAGAGAGGGCTTGTCAAGTCAAACAAGTTGATTCATGTGCAAAAATCCCCCAAGTGCATTTACAGATTAAAGTGGAAAAACTTTCAGCTGCTTCTGGTTGAAAATTCCACTGAAAGCCTTGATGGGGAGCGTGTGTTTTCAGCAGATGGAGTTCCCAACACGGACACAGTGGTCCGCACATGCAGACACTCATGCTCCCGTTTGTGAGTGGCAGGTGGCTTCAAGAGGTCTGTGTCGCCCGATGGCTGGTGGCCTTCTGCATATTTGTCGTGCAAACAGACCCTGTCTACGAACATGCTGCCCCTCCCAGTTTACAGAACTGGGTAGCAGGCACCGGGGTTATGACTTTGTGATACTAGGTACTTAAACGAATCTAGCATGGGTGTTGGGGGGGCTCTTTATTTTGTGCACATCCTGTGCCTTTTATAAAGAGTCCTGTGGCTGGGAAGAACCACCTCGCTCTGCACTGGCCTGTGTGACAGTGACCAGCCACTGCGGCCTGTGAGCCCCGACCCGTGGCTAGCCTAATCAAACACACCACAGCTACACAATGGGAAATGCATTTCCAAGATCTGGTACCAACAACTATCAAAGAACTCATTAAACCCTTTGAGATAATTCTATGTTAGAGTGGTAATGTGGCTCTATTGGGTTAAATAGGATGTATTACTATATTGTGCTTGTTCCCTTTTTTTTAATGTGACCTCTAGAAAATTTTGAATCACATGTATGGCTCACATTATGTTTTGATTGTACTTTGTTGAGCAAGAGCACTCATTAAACTCACTCTCCTAGCGGTGGCCAGGAATCTTCAGTTAACTAACACCAGGGTAACTGAAATTATTGCCACGTTAGGACCCCCAAAATATGACACAGGGACCTGAAACCTGGACTCTAAATTTCACGCAACCAATTGCTTTGCTACCAGGTCAAGTTCTTCCTCCTTCATAGGCCCTGTTCTCCTCACCAACAGAATGAAGGGTCTGGGTTCAAACAAGGAAGTTGTATGACTTGGAGCTCCCAGTCCTATTCCCACTGATTGTATGTCACTGGACCCAGAACCCAAGTCACCAGAGATCCCCAGAGATTGGCTGAACCTAAATGGAACACAGACTCAAGCCATGGTGACCCTGCAGTGGAATCCACGGTCTTCAGCCTCAGATGTTCCTGAGGGCGTTGGGGCATGAGGCACCTGTGGGCACCCCAGAGGATGCAGCCAACACCAGCTGAGCCAAACGGAGCAGTATCTACACCAACACCCCCAACAAGGGCTGGCAGGACCCACCACACATAAAGCACAGCCTCCCGCCCCCAGCAAGTTCGACAGCCAGCACACTCCCTGGGGCTGGCCAATACTGGGCAAGAGTCCAGCAGCACCCAGCCTACCCGGGTCGGTGACTTGACCCAAACCACCAACCCACTCAACCAGAAAACTACCTTTTCAGACAGGAAGTGGGGAACCAAGATTTTTAACCCTCTGGAACTCTGAACTTCACCTTTCCAAGAGCGTTCCAACAAAAATTGTTAAACCAGTCTTCAGAAACATTGGAAGTCATCTTCCTAAAGGAAAAATGGTTTCCACTGGAAAAATAAATGCGTCATTCCAAATGTTACTAAAAATAACCAATGAAATGGTTTCAGTAAGCAACACCCTGTGATTTCTGGGCAGGAAAGAGAGGAAGCAGGTGACAGTGACCTAGTCTGCACTCTGAGTGCACTTAGGGGGAGATGCGGGAGGGTCTCCAGATCACGCCAGCATGTGGACATCAGATCTGAGATGACAGTATTGCAAATAAACGTCTGGTGACTCATGGGTGAAAAGAAAACATCCTGTCCCAATCCTGTGGTCCAACCCTTTCTCTTTGCCACCCTAACCCTAACCCCACTTTCCCCCATCATTTCACTGATTCAACAAAGAAAGGAATAAAACGCCACAGCCCATGGTATTTCTGCAACCACAATACCTCAGCGCAAGGGTCTGGGAACCTGTGACACACAGAAGACCATCACTCCTCTGAAGGGCCTTGACCTGGTGCTGGTGCACAATGCAGACTCTCGCAGAAGTCACTCTTGCAAGTTACTAGGACATCTGCGGAAGAGGCCTCTGCATCTCGCTTTGCTAAGAACTTGCATCTTCTCAGCCGAGACCTATCTAGAGTACGTCTTCACATTCGTTTGAGTCTCGTGCTTGACCTCAATGTCAATTTTATTAAACGGGGGCTGGCCTACTCCCAAAGGACTTTCCAACCCAGCCAGACAATTCTTGCCAGCAGGCAAAAGAAGGAAGATAAACAAACGTATAGGAAGTATAATGAACACAAGTGGGACCCAAATTATGAGCTAACACTGCAAGAGAACACGCAAAGAGATTCCAGGTAAGCCGTGGTTCTATTTACAGTGGAGCCAGGTGTTCTTTCCAGAGACTTCTCTCCCAGCTCATCTGATCAGCTCCAATGTCACATGCTCTCAAGAGTTGTTCATTGCCACCTACACAGGTAGGGTATTTTGCATGGGAGGATGGATTTGGTTAAGTGGAAGTAGGTGGTCTGAGCAGCCAGTTACATCCAACGCCAAGCAAGACCCTGGGAGAGCGCCAGCTCTCTGACCCTAACAGCTGTGGCCTCTCCTCGTCCTCCACATGCAAAGCAGTTACCGGCTTCTTTGTTGCTGCCTTTGGATCCCAGTTCCACAGAGGATACCAGGGTATAATTAAAATATGGAAGAGCTGGGATCTGGGTCACCAGGAGTCTTTATTAATGAGCAACCAAACTGTTTTCTGGAAGAAGAGGGCCAGTGAGCAACCCTAGTCATCAACAGAGTCACACGGATTCAGGGTGCCTGGTCTGAGCCCAGCCCAGCCTGCCCTGCACAGAGACGGCTTGAAAGCAGAGGCTGCCTTCACTCCAGAGAGCGAGAGCCCAAAGCAAGCGCCACACTTAGGTTGCCTTTTGTGGACTTAGACCAGGTGAAGAGCGGAGTCTCTCCGCAGTCTCCTCAGGACTCCCCTGGGTCATCAGCACAGGGGAGATGCCCCTGAGGGGGGATCTGGAGAAGAGGGACTCTCACTCCCTGGGGTGCAGAGAGGGTAGGTAAATGAGGAGCAGGCAGAACCAGCCTCGGAATCCAGTTCAGCAGCAGGATCCGATGTCCACGGTGTTGACAACCCCATGACTCATCTGGAGGCAGACAGCGTGCGGGCAGTGTGGGGAGGGGAGCACCTCTGTCCACACAGCCACAATGTTTTCCAGCAAGTAAACTAGCCAGGGGCAGGAAGGAAGCAGGAACAGGAACTATTCTAGGAAACGAGCAGAAAGCTCGCACACAGCATCAGAGAAGCAGCTCAGAGCACTGGGCTCCCACCAGCAGGCTGTGGTTCAGGGCCACAGAGGGGCCGGTCCAAATGGGTAAGCAGAGACTGTGTCCTGGGCAGGTTCCCAAGACAGGAACCAGGTCCCTAAGTCTGCTGGAAGCCACTGGGCAGTCCCAGGTGCAAAGAAGACCTGAAAGGACCAAAAGAGGGGCATGTTGCAGGCCAGGCGCTGGACCAGACCCCTCAGCCCCATCCCCCAATGAGATAAAAAGGCCCTGGAGCATGAAGCTTGCTGAGGATTCCCATTTGCATCCAAGTATCCAACAGAAGAGAGCCTCTAAGGCTGATCCAAGCAGGATCCAGAAAGGGGTGCTATAAGCTAAAATAGGGCATCTCTGAGAAACAGAAAAAGACAATGAAGGGAGGATAAGAACAGCTCGGAGATGGTTGTGAAGAGCATGTGGGGGAGGGGACCAGGGAAGAGGTTGGAAGGGATAGAATTCCCACCACACGCTTGACCAGATAGAAGGATCCCTGCTGTGCACCCCAGAACGACACCAGTCCTAGGACTGCGGGTGGATCTGCTGTGTGGGCGGCAGGAGGAATTCCTTGGTTGTGAGGTTGACCCATGTGAGTCCCCATAAGAGATGACAACAGTTCCTTCTTTAGAAATTAGCTTTACGCGAGGTCAATTCTTTACACAAGGTCAATTTGCCCATTCTGAGCTACTTTGCACCTAGTTCTCACCGAGTCCAGAAGTGACTTCAACAGGCTCATGTGAACCTCAAGCCCAAGCATTTTCCTCCATGCCCTGTGCCCAAGAGCTCACTTCCAGCTTTTCAGCTCAGACCCCCTTACAATAGACATAACTGGGTAGGTTCGTTTCTTCTTAGCCAAGCAAAGCCTACAAAATCATCAGTTCCTATTTTAAGATCTTTATCTTTTTTATGTTCTCCAATTTTTTTTCCCAAAATGACAAGGCTGTTGATACAAGAAAGTTGTACCTAAATTTGGATGTTCTATGACTCCATCTTTGTAACCTTTTTTTAGCATTGATTTTTATTGATGTGCCATTGTTTTACATCCTGCTAGTGTTTTGACAGTAGAAGATTTCCCCCCTCAGGTGTAGTCACCATAGCCCTGCCATCACCCAACCACCCACAGTCCTCCGTAGTCTACTGTACTCCCCCTACCCCATTCTCTCCCATCTTACCCCCCCCCATGTCACAAATGTACGGTCAACTTTCAAGAGCTGATTGAATATTTATCTTTGTCTGACCCTTTGTCTGGTTTCTCAATATTCCACACATAACTGACACCATTCGGTATTTATCCTTCTCCTGGCTGAACTCACTCAGCATAATCCCTTCCAGCTCCATCCATGTTGCTGCAAATGGCATGAATTAATCTTTTTTTGATCGCTGAGTAGTATTCCATTGTGTATATAGACCATATCTTCTTGATCCACTCATCTGTTTTGAGGCACCTAGGTTGTTTCCTTATCTTGGTTATTGTAAATAGCCATCTTTGTAATTCTTTTTTAATTATTTTTTTCTTAGAATGTCTGCTTTCTTTTCTAGGCATAGTCCCCATAGAATTTGTACCACCAATTCACCTGTGCACCCTCACCCTAGTCTCTGGTGTTCTTCCCGTCCCTACCTTGATCCCAATCCCTTCCTCTTCCCTGCAGAACGGCTCTGCTTTGTAGTTGTCAGTTTATTTGTTTTGATTTGTTGTGGTTTTGTTGTTGTTATTTTTTCCCCTTGATGTTTGTAACTTTTTAAAAGATCTTTAAATGGCTCCAAATACTTAAGTATCATCAATAATTCTTTGTGACTTCCTGACTTTAGCTACTACCTTAAAAATTGTTTGCTTGGAATCACAATACAACAAAAACAAAGAGACAAAGACAAATCAGAGACACTTTGAGGAGGTGGAGAGGGAGAGTGAATGGGTTGAGGGCAGAAAGAGCACAAGGGACTGAGGTGATGGTGCACTGGTGAAATGGTGGTGGGAACATCTTGGGGACCATATTTGATGTCAAATATACATGAACAAGAAGAAAAATTTTTAAAAAATAAAATATTAGATATAAAAAAAATTGCTTGATTTTCCTTAAGGAGAGAATACTCCCAATTTCCTTTTGTTACCTGCAAATGAAAGACCTGCACCTTCATTTTAATATCTTAACAGAGAGAACAAACCCTGGCTCCCTCACTGCTAAACCTGCTAACCTGGGGCCATTGAGGAGCAATCGGGAGAGCACTTGGAGGGGAGTGACTGGCACTTGGCAGTCTCCTCCTTCTTTCAAGAGATTAAATCATAAATGCCCCGAGGCAACCAGACTTTCCCGAATAAAAGATCTCAGTAAAGAAACAGGGAGGACACCTTGACCCAACACTCTCTGGCCCACATATCAGGAATGTGGCAAGGAGAAGTGAGGACAAAACTGGACGCGGAGTTCAAGTGACAGGATCCGGATTCCTCTCCAACGAGTTCCTCCTCTCAAACAAACCTGGACTTCGCACTAGGTCATCTCAATAAATAATGAACGGTCCTTCAGGGAAAGTCAGGGACGTCTGTGCCACACCATCAGCTTTTGAAAACTGAAATAACAGATAACAGCCAACTTTTCTTCAGTGAATCTGTTGGTTCCATTTTAAATCATGATAATCGAGCTTATTAGTTTTCCAAAAAAATTGAACATATCACCTAATATATATATATATATAAAACCATGACAATCACAGGGGTGTAGGTGTATGTCAACTGAGCCCCGCATTTCTAACAAGAAGCCCAAGTGGTCTTTGAGCCACCAAGTGAGAAAGCCTGGCCGCAGGGCATCGCCGAGAGCGCCAGGAAGCAGACACCTGTGACCAGACAAGCGGGCAGACGGTTCCAACGTAAGAGCAGGGTCGTGCCTTTCCAGGCTGGGCGGGAGTCAGGGGCCTGGGGCTCTGACTTGAAGCCCAGCTAGGTCGGCAGAGGACGATCAGCCCGCGCGAGGCAGCGCCCTCCCCCAGCCCGCGCCGTGTGTCCTCCCGGGATTGGGGCACCGAGCGCGGCAGTGGGCGGCTGCGCTTGGACCCCCAGCCGGCGTGCAGTTCACGTTGAAAGTTAGACGCGACCGTTTCCGCTTCGCGCCCCACGGCTCGTCGCGCGGCTCCTGGAGCTCAGCGCACACGAGCTGGCTCGAACTGCTCTGGGCACGCGACTTGGGACTCACCGGGGCCAGGGATGCGCTCGGGCGCTGTGCGGCAGGCTGAACTGGGGACGCAGGAGGGGAAGTGTTCACGTGGAAGACGTTGAAGGCGAGTGTAGTGGCCACGTGTGCCTGCTTCGAAGCTGCTCCCCTGGAACCTCTGACCTGGGGAGTCCCTGGTATTGCCTAGGACACAGACGCTCTGACCGGTTAGATGGGAGCATTAATCGTGCTCTTCTGTGCTAACGAAGCCCCGCGAAAATGATTGTGGGGTTCTGACGCTCACTTGGGAGGAAAGACGGTGAGGGTGAGACAAATCCGAGCAGCTGGTGCTGACCAAGCACTGAATTTCTGCCCTGGACCCTACACGCGCTGGCTCACTGCATCCCCGCCAGTCCGGCCAGGTCAGAATTCCGCATCCCAGCGAACGAGGAACGCCGGGGTTAGACTGCTGTTCAGAGCCTTGTAGCAAAACAGATTGAAACCCACACGCTCTGGATCCAGGGCCTACATTCTTAACCACTAAGCTCTAGTTCTCTCAACAACCAACGCTTCATTCATAGAGGTCCTGTTTATATTTTTAAGCATAATCCGTTTTGTACAACGATGTCTAGGCCCCACCGAAGAGGGCCAGGCCATGCACTGGGGTTGTCTAATGCTTTACCGTTCTGAGCGAGGACTCAGTGCACTGATGCCTAAAATCAAAGAAATGGGATCTGATTTAACAAAAGGCAATGCATCACACCGCAAATAAAAATGGCGGCCTTGCTCATATATTGCTTGTCCTTCTATTGGCATCACCATACTGGGCCTGTCATAATGTGGTCACCTAGGAGCACAGAGTCCGTATCTTTGCCTTCTGGATGTCTTTCCAGAATGCCCCCCATCATCCTACACCTCTCTCATCCCAGACTCCTCCAAACTCTGCATGTTGCACATTTTTCAGACACCTTATGACTTACACATGTATGGGGGAAAGAAGCTTTGGTCACAGAGCACGTGCTCTTTGTAAACCTCAGAACATTGTTACTAACCAATATGGAAAGGAGGCTTCTTCCCACAGGATGAAGCAAAGAGAGGCTGATAGGAAAAAGCAGTTCTGGAGACCGCACTGTTAGCCGGCCCCACAGCTAAGCTGGGCTGACACCAACTTACATGAAGAATATCGTCACTCTTTGGAGGCCCTGCTGGGCAGTTTCACAGTGGTCTTGGCCAGTATCTGAACCCCTTCTCCCTGTTAGGGAGCTCACACATGATTGTCCTGATTGTCCCGTCATGATGATTGTCCTTAGAGTTAAAAATGCACCCGCCCACACCCCAGTTGCTCCTGTGTGGGGGAGTGAGGAAGCCTGGTCACATGGCTTCTTTAGCCAACCAGACGCTGTGGCTGGGATTTGGGGGGTTTTGCCCTTGCACTGAGTGACTGGTCACATGAATGGGTTCGTTTATGGTACTTACCCACCAAATGGAAGGCTCCATGGAAAACAGTAGATATTGTCACTGCTATATTCTTAGAATCTCAAATAGTGCTTGACTCATAAAAGGAGTACAATGCACGTCTTGGATAGAGGCATGAATAGATGATGAAAGCCCACAGACAGACGAGTCTGTTATTCCTCTTCCCGCGGTCTCATAATAAAGAAGTTCATTCAGCATCCCTTCATCCGCGCTGGTATGAGGACAGACACAATGGGACAAAACAAGATCTTTTCATTGTTTTATGGAAGGGTGCATCCACTCCTTCACATTGCAAGCTGTTTTCCAGAGCAAAACGCTACATAACCTTTCCCCGGGCAGTACTTAAATGAAAAGGATATTTTTGGAAGGGGGATGACCACCATTTCAGTGACTATAATTTCAAAAATTTCAAACATTATAAAGTGGTCCAAACATATGAGATTGTCATTTTTGATCAGATATGTTTACCAGAACTGTCATCATTATAGATGCCCTCCGTTGATAAACCTGTCTGTATTTATAGCTCCAGCTTGTCTGTGTGTATTATAAATTGCAATATCCAGAACTAGAAATAGTATTGCAGATTTTATGAGACTATAGAATCATCAATCACCATTTGGGTATCAATATATGAACTATCAACATATACCTGTCAAAGTAGTCTGAGACTTTATTTTTCTTTTATTATTTTTATCTTGATTCCCACTTTTTAAAATTTTTGTGTTGAGCTGACACCAGTTTACAGCACTCTGTGTGACTTAGGGGACGAGGCTCCCAGGCCCTCTGATGTAAGCCACCACACCACACCCAACACCCAAACACCCGCAGTTCTTTACCCCAGACCACTGGACGCCTCTCCCACTTTTCTTTTAGCAAATTCTTCTCACTGCACACTGAATGGTCCCCAGGCCAGTCATTCTGCATTCTAATATTTCACCAAAGAATGAAGATATTGGGCTACGTGGCAAACAATACATGTGCCTAATTCCCTTTTGTTCCACAGCCATAGAAATGACAGAAGATGACTTTTAAAATACTGAAATCGGGCCTCCCTGGTGGCGCAGTGGGTTAAGCAACACATTATGAAGCAGATCGCAGCCACTGCAGCACGAGTTCGATCCCTGCTGCTGGCCAGGGAGGGGACCCACATGGCGCAGTGGACCTCTCCTGCTGTGCCCNCTGCTCCCCTCAGCAGTGTACTTCCGTTGATCTGCCTGTTCTGCTCCCCGCTTTCTGTGGTGAATCCTCTCACCCCCCCACACCTCTGGCCTGTACCCCAGTACTTGTGTGCATAAATAAATAAATCTTTAAAAAAAATAATAAAAATAAAATAAAATAAAATACTGAAATCATGATAGTTGAGGAAAAGTGAAAAACAGTACCCAACATGGACCAGAAATGTTAAGACAAAAGGCAAAAAGACAAAAATCAGACAGGGTCAAGTCACCGGGGGAAATGCGACCAGACACTTGCGCACACAAAGCTGCTCCAGAGAGGGGCGGGCACTCTGTGCCATCTCCAAGACAGCGGCCTAAGAAGCAAGGGGAGCAAGTGAACGAACGGTGGTGGTGGCGAGAGCTCTGGGTCACTGATTCCCAGCAGCCCTGTCTCTTGGCTCCTCCTCCCTCACCCTCCTGAACTGAGTGGAGACCCAGAGCAGCATATACTGCAGGTTAAAGTGATGGATCGAGGCACGTAAGACCCAAGAGGCATCATTTATCTAAAGTTATGGCAGAACATGACTTGGTGCTCTACAAATCCATATCCCTCTTCCAGGGCAGACAGGAAAACTGTATATGCCAGTTAGGTCAAGCTCATGGAACGAGTTTCTAGGCGATGGAGGGCAATAAGGTGCACCTCCTGCTGTGAACTGTCCTGGGACATCATCCTCATTCCTTCCTCTGCAATGTAAGGCTCCATCTAGACTTATGAGGACTACCCAGAAGATGACGGTGCCCCAAGATGGAAAGAGCCGGATCCTAAGATCAATAGAAAGAAACAAATCTTCATTGAGTTACTATGATTTCTGAATTATTAATTACAGTAGCTATGAGTTACCCAAATAATATAACAGGAAAAAAAAAAAACCATGTGGAGAAGCCACATGAGAAATACCTCACCAGCACTTCTATCATTACCTTTGGGGCAATGAGGGAGACGTCAATGGCGCACTGGGCTGACCAAAGAGATGTTCACAGAGGGATATTTCAAGATGTAGGGACAGGAAACCATCCAGAGACAATGCTGCTCCAGGCTTTAGTGATAGTGCCAAATCGGGGCTCCCTTAGTCATGAAGAAGAAGCTGGAGCTGGGCCTCCCTGGTGGTGCAGCGGGCTGAGTGCTGCACTGTGAAGCATCTGTGGCACAGCAGCGCGAGTTCGATCCCCGGCCAGAGAGCTGACCCACATGGCGCAGCAGACCTCTCCTGCTTCACCCGCTGCTCCCCTCAGCAGTGTGTTTCAGTCGATCTGTCTGTTCTGCTCCCTGCTCTATCTCTGGTGAGTCCTCTCACCTCCCGTGACTCTGGCCTGTACCCCAGCTCTTGTGTGCATAAATAAATAAACCTTTAGAAAGAAGAAGAAGCTGGAGCAGTTACCAGAAACCAGGAAGATCTATAGCAACAGGAGAGGGATGAGCCTCTCAGAGTTCTGCCCACAGACAGACAGACACCACCACTGCTAACACAGGAGAAGAGTGGGAGGGAGCAGCCGGGGAGGTCAGCAGGCTGATCTTTTCCAGACCTCGCTGCAGTGTCCTTTAGACTGAGCCAATGGGAAGGCTGCAGGCCAGAGAGCCAGTAATGCAGATGTCAGCCTCCTAGGACCCAAAACAAGGTGACTAGGACAGACTACCTGGGAGACAAATTTAGAAAAGCCAGAACATCCTCCCAACAACTCCTCCTTCCCAATCTACAGTCGCCAGAACTGGCCTCCATAGAGAGACAAGGTGAAGATGAGCAGGCGACAGAGCCAAAGATTTGAGGGAAGAGCAACACGAGGAAGCCACAAAGGAGCAATACCAAAGGAAACAGAATTCACAGAAGAGAATTCAACAGAAGGAGATTAGGATGAATTTTCAAATTTTGGAAATACACAATCAGCTACCATAAATTAAGGATTAATACACAAAACAAATAGTGAAATCTTAGATATTTTAAGTTGATTCAGAAAATAAAACACTCACCAAATAAATAGAGTTGAGGAAAGTTTACAGTTAAATTAGAATATGTTGACCCGGAAAATTGAGCCAAGGGATTATTTAAGAATATCTCACCAAAAAGGAAAAGATGGAAAACATATTTTTAAAAGGCATAAAATGCCAATACCCATTTATTAAAAATTCTAGAAATAGAGAACAAAGAAAAATTTAGCAACAAAAAAGAATAAGTAGTCAAGGAACAAAAAGAATTTTTCTCAGGCCCAAAAGGACATGATTTAAAGTATTCATCACTTGTCAAAAGGCCTACTGTTTAACACACTATTGTAAAATTCAGAAGCTTGAAGAATGCTCTATGAGAGAATACTCAATAAAATGAATCAGTAACTAAGCAGCATCCCATGTCTCCTTGACAATAGTTAATGTGAAAAACCAAGAGTAACACTATAATTGTTCTAAGAGGGGAGTTTCTTTGAATCCAAACTCTGATTCCTATTCATTGGAAAAGGAAACAAAATATACTTTCATAGACATTCAAAGATGCACACAGGCCCTCTCTACCAGATTATAGGGAAAATGAGAAATTAAATCAAACAGATGAAGTTATAAGGAGCCAAGAATTAACAATAAACAAACCAACAAAGCATAGTTTGGAAATATATTTTAAAATTTAACAATAATTTGCAATCAAACTCAGTCAACATGAAAGAAAGCAGGGTTGGGGAATGAAGGAGATGGAATGAAAAGACGCTAAGATTCTTATTTTGTGGTGTGTGAAAGAGAAAGTCCAAATATTAATTAACAACCTAGCAAAATGAAAAGGGACATAATTCAAGAAATAAAATTATATTTTGTTTTTTGGTTTTTGTTTTTTAAAGATTTATTTATGCATACAAGCACTGGGGCACAGGACAGAGGTGCAGGGAGTGGGAGGATCCACCCAAGACAGAGTGGGGAGCAGAACAGGCGGATCTACTGAAACACACTGCTGAGGGGAGCAGCGGGTAAGGCAGGAGAGGTCTGCTGCGCCATGTGGGTCAGCTCCCAGGTCAGCAGCAGGGATCGAACTCGTGCTACAGTGGCTGCGGTTTGCTTCATAGTGCGTTGCTTAACCCACTGTGCCACCAGGGAGGCCCAAAATTATATTTTGTTAAGAGCAAATAATACAACATAAAAAAAATGACATTATCAAGTGCATGATTTTCTATTATAAAAAGTGAATTAAAAGTCATCCAAGAACTGAGTATAGACTGTACCCTTACAGAGCTTGGAAAGCTAATCAAAACTGAAGTTCTTTTTTTTTTTTAAGTTCTTGGGGGGGTTTGTTTCATTTTTAAGATTTATTTATGCATACAAGAATTGGGTTTACAGGCCAGAGGTGGGGGAGAGGGGTGGCAGGTGAGAGGATTCACCAGAGACAGAGTGGGAAGCAGAGCAGGCAGATTTACCAAAATCCACTGCTGAGGGGAGCAGCGGGGAAGCAGGAGAGGTCTGCCAAGCCATGTGAGTCCCCTCCCTGACCAGGGATCGAACTCTTGCAACAATGGCTGCAGATGCCTCATGATGCGGTGCTTAACACCTTTCACCACCAGGGAGACCCTGAAATTCTTTTTTTTTAAGTGCGCCAGTACTAAAGGCTTTTACAGGACTTTCCACTCCAAGAAGTAACTAAAAAGTCTTAACTTATATACACCTACCTAAAAATACAAAAAAATAGATTCCAGATTCACTCTATATATCTAACATCAATTTGGTGATGAACAAAACAAAACAAAGAAGCCACAGGTCAAAGTTACCTAGGAATATATGAACATAAATTTAAAATACATAAAACATATTAGCAAATAAAAATGTTACTAATATTTAATCATAAACAAGTAGAACTTACCCAGACATGCCAAAGTGAGTCAACAATAGGAAATTTATGACATTAAGTGACTCCAACAAACTTAAAGACAAAACTTGATGTTCCTCACAGTGTGTGCTAAAAATTCATTTGACAAAATGCAGCACTTTTTCCAGATTTATAAAAAAAAATTTACTATTCTAAAAAAGAATATAAAATCATGTAGCCTAGGGGAAAACTCATAGGAAATATATCTACAATTTCTATTCTAAAAAGAGAAAAGCAAAAGAAATGAGGTACTAATGTAAACAGAAAAAAAAATTCCCTACAGATAAACAAATTATTGTACCAAAACAATTGATAGAAAGTCTATTAAAATTAGTATCAGACACAATTTGACAGTTTCCTTATATGTAAACAATGACTTGAATATATCTGCTATTTTCTTCTAATACTTCTGTAGTTTGATTTTCTATATTTAATTCTTTAATACTTTAGGTATATTGTCAATAATAACCAGAAACATATAAAAGACCTAGACATAAGTTTATTAAAAAAATATTTATTAAAAAATTTTATTAAAAAAATATATAGGAACTAGAAAAAAATGTTTAAGCTGTTCAAGAATGGTTTTATCTCTTCAGTGCATGCTGGCATCACAAGACTAATTAAATCAACATCTTTAGGGGTGAGACACACAAACATAACAAAGCAATTCTACACTCCCTTTGCAAGAATGATTCCAGTTTCTTTCTAGGGTCCCAGACTCTCCAGTAGCTTGGTTGCAACCTCTGAGTTCTTGCTTCTGCCCCTGAACACCCTGTTTTCTAGTTAGCACACTTAGTGATTCTGCAGACTTCTCAGCCTTCTTCCTGTCCATAGAAGCTGACCTCTATTTCTGTCTCTTTCAATCCAATTTGGTTGTGCTTCCAAGTCAATACGTGCTTAAAGTCAATAAAGTGCTCACAGGCAATAAATAGAGGCTGCTATTGTTCCTGCTCTTAATGACATGGATAAAGATATAAAGATGCTTCACTCCATAGGCAACACTTAACCGATACTTTTGGAAGAGAGGATGAAATAGGTAAACCCAACAAGGTGAAATTTAGTGAGGGTAAATGAAAGTCCTGCAGGAGAATTTAAAAATCAATTTCATAATTACAGGATGGGGAAGCTTTGGTTTGCTAGTGTGCTTGTCTCCCTGACTAAGCTGTAAGCTTTTTGCAGGAGAAAATTGAGGGGATTTATTTGACAGCAGGCTCACAATGGAACAAAAGCCTGCAGAGACACCCACCATAAGTGGCATCCTGACAATGCAGCTTATGGTCAGGATGGCGAGGGAAGTAAAACCACATCATAGGGTAACTTTTGAGAAAATAAGTGACTTGCCAGGAGAAGATAAAGCCTTGGGGAAATGATGGGGCAGGTTACCAACTCACATGTCTGAAAGGCTGTCGGGGAAAAGAGGAAATAGACTCAGCTCCAGAAGACAGAGCTGGCCTAGGTGGGCATTGTCCAGGAAAATCGGCTTCCATCAGTGCAAGAAAGCATCTCTAAAACCACCGACTTTGCTCTCAACTTCACTTGTCTGTTGTGTGCATGGAGAGTTTTCAAGGCTGATGCTAGCTAGCACCCTTGGCCAAAGAATTTGATCAGAGTTCCTGGTGGTAGACCCAGGCAGTAACAATTTTGACAAACTTCACCAGGTAGATTACACTGTTCCACCATGAAGGTGACCTTGGGGTGGCCGAAAGCAAATGTCTATGAATAAGCTGAAAGTCAGAGAACTGGTTTACCCATCTCCAGAAGTGTTCATACCAGAGTCTGCAGACTATGCTCCAGTTTAATAACAATTATTATGATCATTATTATTAGTAGTATTAGTATTGCAGAGAAGGCCCACGTCAAGTAAGAGAACACATCCATGTTAAGGTCCAACTCCAGGATCCTCAGAGCCCAGAGAATGACTCCAAGCCATAGAATAACAGAAAAAGACCGGGTTCCCATGGCCAAGGTTGCTCTACCACTGGGGCGTCATGGTTCTTTCCCTCCTCAGTCTCCTGCGACAGACAGCTGAATCCCTCTTCCACAGTGGAGGGCTCTGGGGGTGACCTCCTCAGCCAAATGGACAGTCAGGGAGTAATCTATTTGGACTGGTTCTAAAAGTGGTTCCACCAAGAGGCTCCCTCACTTCCACTCATTGAACTTCAACTCCAGCTCTTTATAGCAAACTAAATTATTCTTTCTCCTTTTTTTTAGTCTCAGACCCTCAAGAAAGTGCAGAGAGCTAGTGTTTCCCATCATTTGTTTTTGGTAAGTCAAAGTCCTCCCAAGGTATTTAGTTCTTATAAATATAGATCAGAGCCTGGAGCCTCACATACCTGATTCTCTGCCTCCCTCTGAACTCTCTCCAGTTCTATTTCTACACCTTTCTATTATTGAAGTGCACAGATGTATTAAAACATCCCAGCTGTGTTACCAGCAGCCCAGAATAAGAAATAAACCTCACTTATCTTGCTCATGACAAAACTGTATTTCCAAAACAGAATTCTTCTTATAAGTCCCAGCTCGAGAGAAGGACACCAGGCAGCTGTGGCCCATGAACTAAGAGCCAACGCCTGGCGGGTATCATAATAAACTAGGTTCGACTGTTTTGTCTTTGCAGCTAGGGGGTCTCCTTCACACCGGACATTGGCCAAGATGGCCAATGAGGGACATTTCCTTATCGCACAAATACAAATAAGTCGGGGCTAATTGTTATAAATCACAGCACAGTCTTCCAAAGGCCAAGTGTACATCATAAAACTGCCCTGGTTAATTTCAAGCAACTGTTTAGTTCATCAATGCTTTATTTGTCAAAGTAAACGCTTGCCCTCACAAAACATCTATTCAAACATCAGTGACTCAGAATTCTGGGGCTTTCCTGTTTATCTGGGGATTATGTTCATCATACAACAGCCTAGTTAATGAGCGCCTGCCTTCCACGTGTCAAAGACCTTTATGATCTTAGAGACAGAGAGAAAAAGTCACACAGGCCGTTTTCCTTTGTTCTCCCGCTATGGGGTGGCATTTGTGCTTGAATGTACTTCATTGTCCTTGAAAATACCCAAGCAGAGGATGTTAGGGCAATGAGACACTTTATACCCTGTCAGGGTGGACACTTGTCATTAGTTTGTCCAGCCTACCGACTGTGCCAGCAAGAGCACGTCTCATGTCAGCTGTGGGCCTGGGCGATAATGACGAGCCAATGTATGTTCATCAGCTGTGACTGATGCTCACTGGAAGGGGGTGCCCATCACAGGATTGGGGGTGGGGGATGCTGTGTCTACAGGAGCCAGAGGCATGTGGGGCTATTATGTCATAGACCAAAACTGCTTTGGAAAATAATCAACCATCTCGGAATCAGACCCTTCTGGAACACTCACAGACTCAGAAGATTTTAAAAGGCTGCTTCTCTGCCAAAGACAAGAAGGTATGGGTGCATGGGAGGGTTGCCCGGGTGAGCTGGAGGGTTTTTGGGAAATGCTTGCACCTGTTCTCTCCCTACCTGCAAATCCCTTCTCCCACGTCTTTGCATGACTGAATCCTCCACCCGCAGAGATTGTTTGAAATGTAATCTCCTTAGAAAGCCTGCCTCTGCCCACCTCATCTAAAGCAGATGATGTTTCATATCACGTCAGCACGTCCCATCCCCCTTCCAACACATACATCTCCTGTGTGTCTAGTTGTCTGTCTCTCTCCCGACTAGAATGTTCCCCCAGTGCTTAGAAAGTGCCTCCTCGATCGTTCTGTGACATCTTGCTGTACCTGAGCTGCTTGCCTCGTCAGCCAGGAAATTGCCTGTTGGCACAGAGAAAGACTGTCTCGCTGCCAGGCCCATGCCCACGGTGTATCTGGTGGTCTCCTGATTGCATCTGCCAGGTGGGGTCTCAGGAAGGAGAGACAAGCAGCATCCCGTCTGCTCCATATAAAGACGTGAGCTGATGCTGCCCATGCAGGAGAGTCGCGGGAGGAGGCAGGGAAGGGATGGCTCGAGTAGTACAATTTCCTGTCCAAAAACAAGGTGTCCTTGCACCCAAGAGTTTCGATGAAACACTCTCATCTCCAGCTTTGGATGAACCCAAGTCCTCCAGCCTGAAGAGGTGTTTCCCCTGGAAACCACGGAGGCTGCTTACTGGGAGGCTGGCTAGGACAGGTTGGCACTCAGGGAACTGAGAATAAAATCATAGAGGAAATACCCAGAAAAGATCATCATCTGAGAGGGCAGCTACACCTCACCCACATCACAGTCCAGAGCCTAGAAATGACTGTGTGAGAGTTGGCTCCAAAATCAGAGACAGAATGATGCGTAGATGCATGATACAGAGATGCGGATGAGCTGCGTGGATACACAGATGTGATATAGTAGAACAGAAAGATGACAGAGCATCATGTGCACGGAATCATATATTATACCACTCGTGATCTACGCATTACATTGATGTTACATATTAAGTCTATAGGGATGATTTTATGTGTAGGTAGATAATACAAATACACAAGTACATCCAGAGAGAACGCAGTCTCTGTATGGTAAGACTGGCCAGATTTTAACCCCTCGGCAGCCACACCCTTGCCCCATCTCCCATGACCAGGCTGTCTTCTTGACTGTCACTGACCTTGGGTTCGGCCTGTCACTTGCCGTGGCCATGCCATGTGGTGGGAGGAACGGATGTGCCAGCTCAGCCTCAGAAGCGCGCTGGAGTTTCCTTTCCGCCAGCGCCTCTGCCATCGCTGAGAGAAGAACGTGCCTCTATGTGCCTGCAGCTAGCGCCAACCCTGGGGAGGATGAGGGTACCGGGGCAGGATGCCAGGCCTAGCCTCAGACGCATGAGCATCACACCTAACTTTCCCTTTCTGTTGCTGAGTGGAGCCCCGCCGACCACAGGAGATGGGAATTGAAAACAGATTCGGGGCCTCCCTGGTGGCACAAGGGGTTAAGCAATGCACTATGAAGCATCCGCAGCCACTGGAGCGCAAGTTCAATTCCCGGCCAGGGAGGGACCCACATGGCGCAGCAGACCTCTCCTGCCTCCCCGCTGCTCCCCTCAGCAGTGTGTTTCCATCGATCTGCCCATTCTGCGCCCCACTGTCTCTGGTGACTCCTGTCCCCACCCCCGCACCTCTGGCTGTACCCAGCTCTTGTGTGCGTACATAAATAGATCTTCAAAAAAAGAAGACAGATTCGCAGAGACTGTGGCCACCTCTCAGGCAAGAGCCGAAGGCCGGGGCACACTTTCAGTTCATCGTTTCTCACCGTTCTCCACATCAGCCTTCCGGTCCCCCAGCTGAGCGTTTGTGTTTTGAAATTACAGAGAGTGCAGAGAAATTGCCAGCACCCACCCCCGGACAGCCATAACTGCTGATCATCCTAACAGCTGTTGTCCTTACTCCAAGCATCCTACATACTCAAAGTGAGCATAAAGTCGAGCTGTGCTCTAAGCTTGGGGACGCCACCCTAAGGCACCAAAGAGGACCTCAGCGTCCACCCAGATGACCGGAGGCCACACAGTCCACCCACTGCCGCGTCCGGCGTTCCCAGCCTGTCCTGCCAGCCACTCGCCGGTCTGTTTGGAGGAGGCTGGCAGAGCCGGGAGGCAAAGAGAAGGAGCAAGCGACAGGCTGACCCAAGATCACGGAGAAGCTGAGACACAGCACGTGACTGGCGGCGCCCTTCGCGCAGACGGCGGGACGGACCAGGCACCGCCACCGCCTTGGCAGGTGCTTGGAAGCCCAGGAGGCTCTAGGTCAGTACCTCCGAATGTCCCGACCAGTCAGTGGAGAAATTCTCTGGCGGTCCAGGGTTCGTTGCCCGCTGTCATGCACACGCTCAGCTGCAGACCCACGCACACCCACGCACACCCACGTCCGCAGCCAGACTTTGCACAGGTCTTAATCCTCAGCCTCTCAGCTGGGACTCGAGCACACGCACCAGCCCCCAGGCTGCGCCAGGCTCACCTCCCTCATTGCCAGAAACTACCCGTCGCCTCCTCCGCCACAGTCTACTCCCCACCCCCGCGCAACCCTGAAAAGTGTGCAGCAGTTAGAAGCCAGCAGGCTGCCCGCCGGGGTGCACTTGGTCTCGCGCGGATGCGCCAACCCGCTCCCCAGGCTGGGCCGAGAGGCTGAGCAAAAGTGCAAAGAGAGGTTCGATTCTGAACGCGCAGACAAACCTGCCACGCAAGGCAGCGGAAGGCCGACACGGCTTGTCCTTGTCTTTTTGTTTTTGTTGTGGTTTGTCGTTATTATAATTGTTGCTATTCTTTTCCTGGGTCGCTTATTTGGTTCCCTTATATTCCTCCTAGGAGTGAAACCATTTTGTGGGAAGGGAAGAGGGGCTGGGATGAAGCAGAAAGAGCACAAGGGACTGAGGTGATGGTGCACCAGTGAGATGCTGGTGGGAACTCCATGGGGACCACAACTGATGTCAAATATATATAAATACAGAAAAAGAAGAGAAAAGCCAGACACGGCCAATGAGAAACCACAGCCTGACGCTCAGAATTAACCATCATGATCGAGTTTTTGTGCGGCCCCAGTGGCCCCTAAAATCTTCATTTAAAAGCAAAACTGTGAGCAGAGCTGCAGAGCCTCTGCCGGGTGGGAGCACTCCCCCCCGCCCTCCTCTACCGGGTGGGAGCACTCCCCCCGCCCCAGCTCCTGCAGGTAGCTCCGCCCAGCCGCCTGCGGGAGCCGCAGCCAAGGGCCTGGGCTCTTTCAGTCAACATGACCTAGTCCACATCCTTTCATTAATTACGAACCATTTCCCCTGTAGTCAGCCCCGAAATCCCCGCTTTGATCTGCCTGACATGTCAGTGGTCTGAGCTCCAGAGCACAGCCCGCCATGGCTGACTTACAACTGGCACCCGGCGGAGACCCGCCAGCCAGGGACGTTTCCTGCAGCCGCCGGGCGGGGGAGGGCCTAAAGGAAAACCAGGCCATCGCGGAGAATTCCTTCGCTCATTCACTCGGTATGTGTGTCCTCACTGCCCATCGGCGCGCACCGAAGTTCAAATGCACGGCAGGTGTCATCACCAACCCTCCTCCTGCCCCTTCCAGGGGCCACAGCTTATCCAGTTCACCACGAGGCCGCCATTGCAAAAGCCAGTAAATTCTAAGGAGCTGGGCTGGGGGGCTTTGCCAAGAAGACTCACAGATGGTGGGTCCCCTTGCAGCTTCCAGTAACGTCTCCCAAAAGCACAGGGTCGCCTGTAGCTCCTGACCGAGCCAGACGAGCCAGACGGCTGAGGGCATGAGAAGCTTATCAGATGCCCTTTATCCATCTGGATCCACTTTCTTCCCTGGACGTAAACAGCCTCATGCTTCCGAACTGACATGACAATAAGCCAGGAGCACTCAGAGGGCACAGAGACAGATCTGCGCTGTCCCTGGGGGCTGTCAGAGGAAGCGTCCAGCGCCATCGGAAGGCAAGTTCTGTGCTAAGTTTAATGAAAATGATTGACTTGCTGGAGTCCTCTGCACGGCAGACTCGAGTCTCCCCTGAGGCGGCACTGACCACATCCCTGAAAATACTAAATAATGAACTATTTCCTCCAGTACATCGTCAGGCCGTTTCCCTCTAACAGAAGCGCACAGCTTTTGCACTGCACGGCTTAAGAGGCAGGTAAGCTCAAGCTCATCTTCGCTTCCTCTTGGCAGCCGCCACACACGCACATTGGGAATGCCCATCCCACAGCCGTAAAAAATAGCACGTCGACTCTGTTTCTGCTGAAATTGCTGTCTGGTGCGAAGATCAAAGAGGCCAACAGATTACTCGTCTGCAGTTGCCTGGGCTGCCGGTGTGGTCTCCACTGCTCCCACTTGCCCCGTGCCGCTGGGCGGGGCAGCGATGTGACGGGGCTTGTGATGACAGTAATTGCCAGTCTGCTAAGTCACCTCCAGCCAAGGAGGAACTTGCCCTCCAGACACGCTCCCCAGACCCGCATGCACAGTGAGGTCTGAAAGCATAAAAGAAAATTACCCAGTCCTGCTCTGCAGTGCCACGGAGACCCACAGGCATTTTTCTTGTTGGTGCTGTTTTCCTGTGAGACACTGCTCGGCCTCGAAGTGGGGCCGTGGGCTGACGTCTGGCCCATCCAGCGAGCATGTCCTTGACGTGCTCTGGCCACGGGGAGGCAGCAGTCACTGCAGCCTTTCCGGCTCGACTCTCCAGGATGCCGTTGGGTCTGCGGTACCTTTGGGATTATAACTACCCAGTAAGGAGCAGTCTGGGCACTTATCCGAAGTGGGAGACAGATGTGGTTTGAGCTGAGTGTCGTCTCATTTCTTCATTCTATTTTCTGATGAAATTGGCTCCTTTGGGGTTACTGGGGGCACACGGGGTTGGCATGGCATGAGGCTACATGATAGTTGGGGTCTGTGTCTTACCTATAGAGTCTGCTGGATGATTAGTCTGAAAAAATATTAAAATGTATGCTGTAAATACCATCGATGTAATGCCCATCAGCAGGCATACAGCTTCAGAATTGTATACCTAAGCTCGATCACAATTTTCTATGATTTCAGAGATGGCTCTAAAGAGCTGACATCTCGGCTAGAATAAATGATATTCATGACCTTAGTAACGTGTACCTGTTTCCACTTGTACCGGAGGTGACGGAGCAAAGCCCCGGTGCTGACTAGGTTGTCCAGCCCCTCCGCTCTACACTCTCCCTCCTTTAATCTCCTCTCCCACCTTGGGGTGGCAAACGCGGAAACTAAATTTCGCAGACTCCCTTGCCAACCACCTGGATTCCACCATGGGAGGCACCAGCAGCAAACTGTCCAGTGAGGGCAAGGAACATGCTATTTCTCCAGCCACTGGTGGTGCCTCTGGCAATGGAGGCGGCAGGTGTGACTTTGGGCTTCTGATGAGTCAAGTCAGTTTTAACGGCAACAACTAACCTCTAGGTGACCCCACGTCTGAATTTTGCCCCTTCATCCCTCTCAATCACATGCTTTGAATGCGCTGTTTTAAAGTCCCCTTTTGGAAGTACCAACAATGGTTTCAAAACGGAAAAATTAAAAATAAAGTAGAAAATTTAAAAAAAACAGAAAAATCATCAATTAGACATTGATGAATCCAGCTCGTCTTCCAAATAATTTATGCCCATAAACTATGTGCAATGAAGCAAATATTAATCAGATGGTTTAAAGATGATGCTAAAGCCACTTCATCCAGTCTGCCAAACCCCGGCAGAATCAGGAATAAACACTTCATCACATAAATTCTCCTTCTAGGATTCTAAGAAACAAGCAGGGGAGCGACGATCCCTCCCACAACGGCCTCGGTCTGGATGTTGTGCTGCTGGGCTTGGGTCTGTCCCTCCTGACGGGACTGCAGGCACCGCCCTTGAGTCCTACAGCTGTTCCTGCCCTAACGACGCAGTATTGGACACCCAGGCTTTGACCCTCGCGCAAGCACACGCCACAGACACAGGGCTTCCCAAAGCCACTGCAAAGTGCCCCGGTGGGAAGCCTCTGTGACATATTAATCAAAGTCAAATGGCAGAGCAAATTGAACTGGTTCATTAATTATGAAAACTCTGTCACCCAGTGACATCTTGTTAACTAGGTGGAAGCTTAGCACATGTTCACATCGTCCTTTCTGTCGACTCAGGTCTCAGACATCCCATTCAGTGATAAGTTGGCATTTTCTTTCCCATATTTAAGCAGCAGCAACCACATTTTGCCTAACCCCACATCTAAGTAAAGACTAGTGTGTGTGTCCACACCGGCAGTATGCAGAGAGGTAGCGTGTTGGGGATGGGACGTTTACAAAGCCAGAACTGGTTTTACAGAGACCTATAGAAGGAATGAGGCAAACAGATGTTGTTATCTGAGTTTATACCACGTGGCCGTGCACCTTGGACTGAGTGGAAAAACCCCGCTGTAATACACAAAGCTGGACTAACATAGTGAAAAGAATCGGAGCCTTTTCTCACTATCATTTAAGGGAACTTCAGTAACTTGGTTCTGCTCTTCCCGCCACATGTGGGAATAAGAATTTTAAGACATTCATTAAATATCCCCTTTCTATACTCAGACCTTTTCTATAAACTGAAATGGTCGTTATATACCGTTTGACTTTAGCCCAATCTCACGACAACTGATCACTGGAAATCCTTCCTGGGTCAGTTGGGTTATGGGTGTGGCTGTCGTAACAAAGATCAAAGTATCAGTGACTTAAACTATTGGAAATTTGTTTCTTTCAAATAACGGTCTCATCAAGGAAAAGAATAATAACAATAAAAACAAAAAGACAAGGACAAATCAGAAACACTTTGTGGGGTGGGGAGGGAATGGGTTGAGGGCAGAAGGAGCACAAGGGACTGAGGTGATGGTGCACCAGTGAGATGCTGGTGGGAACTCCATGGGGACCACAACTGATGTCAAATATATGAAAATAAATAAAAAGCAAATAACGGTGGATCTCAGCATGTGCAGGTACCGCTGGGGAACTCCATAATTGAAACCCCAGGATCCTTCTGTTCTTACTGCTCTGCCATTCAAAACACATGACTTCGGGGCCTCCCTGGTGGCGCAGTGGGTTAAGCAATGCACCATGAAGCAAACCACAGCCACTGCAGCACACATTCGATCCCTGCCGCCAGCCAGGGAGGGGACCCACAGGGCACAGCAGACCTCTCCTGCCTCACCCGCTGCTCCCCTCAGCAGTGTATTTCAGTCAGTCTGCCTGCTCTGCTCCCCACTCTTTCTGGTGAATCCTCCCACCCCCACACCTCTGGCCTGTACCCCAGTTCTTGTATGCATAAATAAATAAATCTTTAAAAAACAAACAAACATGTGACTTTCCTTTGGTCAGCTGCTGACATGTGAGACCTAAGCCAGTACACAAGATACAACTACGGCCCAGCACACGGCCCTCAAGACCACAAAACCACAAAACCTTGGCCAGAACCTGGTCTCCAGGGCTTCTCAATGCAAGGGAAGCTGGGAAACAGCCTTCCTTCTGGGTTTTCATGTGCCCACACAAGGAAGAGGGGGCAGTGACGGGTCACCTCCGGCCTGTTCTCCTTTTCGTTAAGATACAGGGTAACCCTGAGAACTGGTGCCAAACACACACAGGTAGATTATTTGTTAAATGAACAAATAAAAGAATGATGTAAGCCTTAAGGAAGGCCAGTCTACAAACAGACATGAGGACAGATTGCTAGGATGTTCGTGGTTGATTTCTCCATCAATCTCTCAATGAAATTTAGTTTTAATTAGATAATTGAGTTGATTTAGACAATCCGTATCTGTGTATGTCAGAATCAGAACAGCAACATGAGTATTCTACTGGTGACCCTTTCGCTCGGCATTTTCTAAACCCACGAGAGCATGGGACCCTTTGGTCAGAGAACAATCCACCAGCAATTCATAGCACATTCTGCGAAATTTTACGTTTTCATTCTGTGAAAAACATTATCCTGCCTGAGAACTTAGCAGAAAAATAGAATTCAATCATTCATCTTCTCAGGTAGACCTAAATGAAATGAATCTCTACAGAAGGCAAAGTCTATTTTTGAAAGCAATAAAAGCACTGTAAACCTATTCTGTATGGTTCTGTCATGTGGAAACACGTCATCATACATTTGTCCAGACCCAGAGAAACCCAACACCAAGAGCGTACCCCAAGGTAATCCATGGACTTTGGGTGATCATGATGTGTTGATACAGATTCATCAATTGTACCCAACTGTACCAATCTAGTGGGAGGTGTTGATAATGAAGGGCGCTGTGTATGTGTGAAGGAGAGAATACTTGGGAAATGTCTGTACATTTTGCTCAGTTTCTTTATGAAAAATAAAATCTATTTTTGAAAGGCAATAACAGAGAAGTCTGCTCAGAGCACACTAAACAATCAGCCCATGGTATCTTCCCAGGCTGTAAATAACTAAACAGGTTGATCCGCCACCTTACACGACATCCTCACATTCCCAGTGATTTCCCAATATCTGGAAGGTGAGAAGTGGCAGAGACCTTGAAATGCCAACAAAGACACCCATCTGCTCCCGATCCTGATGTCAGTGCATGCCGAGGGGAAGCAACAGCAGAACAAGCGCTCACGACATGATCTCATTCATACCCAGGGTCTGGATAACATCACTTCCACTTTAAGTAAACACTAAAAAGGGAAGATTATCCAGACAGACAATCTTAGAAGCACTATATTTGTGAACTAGGGAATTGTAACCAGCAGTCCCAGGAAATCTGGCATTTGTTCGGGGAACACGTCTGGATTTTGAAAGGCTCTGCCTGACACATTCAGTCTGTGCCCAGAGGTCTTTGAAGAAGCTCATTCAGAGAGGACACGAAGGTGTTAGAAACTGTGATTAATGCTGCATTCGTACTACAAATCTTGCCTAAAAGAGGAGTTAGTTCAGCTCCCTTCTGAAACAGCCTCTCAGCAGCAGGTGGAGGCCAAGCACTCAGAAAGCACACACGTGAACGGAGCCATCTTGAAATTCCATTGTTCTGTAATGACCATCCCCCCCAACCCTCCCCCATCCATTAGGAGAGCAGGAGAGGGAGGGCGAAGGGGTAGATCTTTAGAAGAAAATAGTCTTTTTTAATTGAGAATGCAATATATTGTAGGTTGGGTCAGGTGTCCCATTTCAAAGATGTTTTATAAGAATATCGATTAAATATTGGAAACACCCCCCCCCCCAAGTAGCATGGTTTGGAGGAAAGAGTTGCTAAGAAAGGCAACTGAAAATAGTTTGAGCCATCTATTAGTCAACCATCTACATTTTTTCACCATAGTTTCATTACTCCATTAATGAGTTCAGAGTCTCCAGATATTAAAAGAAGTCTGTTTCCTTTTCTAGCAAGTAAATAATTCATTTTAATGATACTAATGATAGTGACTGAGAGAACCTAGCTATTCATAGATGTAAATGTGCTCATTTTAAAAAGAAAAGGAACAAGGCAAAAGTTGATTATGGTAAACATTAATGAAAAATGTGTGTTATTCAATAGTCACCAAAAGCATAAGAATATTTCAAATGCGATTCATTCCAGTTGAAACAGGAAGGGAAGCAAAAATATCAGCATCTGATAAGAGGGTTAAACTCAGTAAACCAGAGTAAACCCCTGGGGAGGAAACTGTCCTCCTCCTTGTGGGGGGCTGAACCTGTGGGAACTGCTGCAGCTCGCAACCTCTGGAGAAAGTCACTGAAACACAAGATAGTAGTCAGCCAGAGTATGTGAAGAGAGAGGGTTACGCCAAGCCAAGCCCGTAAGGATCAAGGAAGCTAAAAGACCACCCTTCAAGAAGGAAAGGAATCAAGAAAAAAATATCGATGGGTAACAAATCAAAAGCTTATTGGCAGGCAGTTGACCAGTTGTCTGGATTCAAGGCTCCGGAAATAACGAGCCTAAATATCATTAGTAGACATTTCACATAAGGAAACTAGAAGAGACTTGGGAGGAAATGGAATAAGTTTCCATGGTAATAAAACTGCACACGTTCAGATGTGCAGGTCTTAAAGATTTGCAACTAGAAGAAGATGACCCAAAGTTTTTTTTCTGAAAGCAAGAAAAGGGTACTGAAAGTGCATACTTCTAAAAATGGGTGGTTGTACCACTGGAGAAAAGATGACCTTGTCTCCCAAGAATCTATGTTCCTACTTTAATTTCCTTAACTAGAAAAATACTTTGTATAAGGATATTTTTAAAACCCGTTAGCAAAAACCTAGCTGAGAGACCATCAGCTTGAGCTGGCAGGAAGTAAACACTCTTGTATTTATCTTACATCCCTGTAAAAGAAACAACAGTCTTCAACATTACAGAAGCATAAGAGGATGTTACTCATTTTAACTCTTCAGATTTTTATTTACTCCAATTACAATGGACAGGAGGACAGCAGAAGGAGCCACAGCCGTGGGGTCAACTCAAATCTACCTCTTTTCTCCTGATTTGCCCTCAGCTCAACCTCGCCCATTCAGCTGCCCTGGGTCCTCCGCCAGGCACACCCTGATGACAGCTGGGCAGAACTCAGTCTTTTTCTCCCTTTCACTCTGTTTTCTCTTTCACTTTCATCTTCCTCTCTTCCAGATATCCGCCAATGAAGAAGTCACCATCCACCCAATTCCCAATGAGTTAGATGTGAGTGGGGAAGAGATCAGAAGGAATTACATAGTAATGATAAAGAACATAGAGGATATAAGAACAGTAAAGAGAGAAACTGACTTAATGACTTTAAGAGGAGGCTGGAGCAAGACCACTGTCTACAGATAGAACAGAGAAAGAGCGAGTCGTAAAATCAAATCATCCACCACCCCCCAGGCTGATTGCTTTGTCTTCTCTATATTAGTCACTCATAAATGAAGCGTAAAGAAAACACACATAACATCCAAGTCAATATCACTTTCCTATTAAACCACCACATACTGGGTGACATTAAATTAAAAATCAAACTCAACAGACAACTATAATCTGAGACATTCCCTAGGAGAGGAGGAGGGAGAAGGAACAAAATGGGTGGGAAGAGCACAAGGGACTATGGTGATGGTGCATGGGGGAGCTGGTGATGGGGATTTCACAGGGACGAGAAATAGACACTGTACAAAAATGAAAAATAATGTAAAATATATATATAAAATTAAAAAACAGCACAAATCCATGATATAGATCTGGAGGTCAGCAGTCTGAGGCAGGGCTTGCTGGGCTAAAGTCAAGGTGCTGCCAGGTCCTCTTTCCCTTATAGAGACTCTAGGGGAGCACTTCCTTCGGTATATCGGTCAACTGGGAACACCGTGACAAGAGAACAGAGTGGGTGGCTTAAATGAGAAATGTACTGCCTCACAGTTCTGGAGACTGGGAATCCAAAATCAAGGTGTTGGCAACAGAGATTCCTCCTGAGGACCTTGAGGAAGGGCGAGTGCCAGCCCCTCTACCTGTCCTAGAGATGACGCCTTCTCCTCCTGCCCCCACGTCGCCTTCCCTTCTGTTTGTGTGCAAATCTTCTTATAAGGACAACAGTCACATTGGACGTGGGCCCACCTTATGACTTCATTTTAATTTAATTACCTCTTTAAAGATCCATCTCCAAACATGGTCACATTCTGAGGTGCTGGAGGTTAGGACTTCAACACATGAATTCAACAGAGGTTGGTGACAAAATTCAGTTTGTAACACTTGGTTTTTCCCACTCCTAGGGGCCCCCTGAATTCCTCAGCTCGTGGTCCATTCCTCCATCTACAAATCCAGTGCTGTAGCATCTTCAAATAAATAAATGCCTCTGTGTGCAGGGGTGGGGGGGTGTCTACTTTCTATTCCCCTTGTCATCACATCTCCTTCCTTATGTCTCCCACTCTCCTAAAAGGATCTTTGTGATGACATTAATAATCCAGAATAATCTCCCCATCTCAAGATCTTTAATCCCATCTGCAAAGTCCCTTTTACCATATTACGTTACATACATACGTCACAGTTTGTCCCTTAGTCTAGGGCCTAAGACATGCACATTTGGGGAAACAATATTATACCTGGCACGGCCCATTCGACAGGGCGGGCAGTGATCTATAGCTCCCGGTTGGCTATCTTTCCAATAGAAAGGGTCTCAGTGGTTACAAGCACCTTCATCTGTTGAGCCCCTTACTTGACCTCAACTCTGGTCCTTGTATGACATCATGGGCACTGAAGGATTATATGACAGATCAAGGACTGGGACACAGCACAGGACTCTAGAATCCTGGAAGCATGGTTCTTCCACCCTGAGGAGTGGTGTGTTGACTGACCCAATAAATCACGTGACTGGGCACCTTCCTTTGGTCCCTCTCTGTTCCTTGACCACCGGGATGACCCTCCTGCAGGGTGCTGAAGTCTACCGCCTCGAGGTCGTCTCCCACACAGAGGCAGAACAGATCTTTGAGTCAAAAGAACATCTGAAATGATGGAGGACATGTGGGACATGGGCCTGGGCTCCAGAAGTGGGGGGACCTGGGGGAACCAGCAAGGAGCCCCTAGAGTCCTGTGAGGTCCTCAGTATCAGAGGGCTGAAATGAAAGAGGGGGAACAGAGCACCTACTATTGAGGATGAGAACCCTGCTGGTCAACTTCCACGCCTCGCTGTCCCCAGCGCACCAGCTCACACGTGCCCGAGGCTGACAGCAGCCCAGAGTCCAAGAGCAGGTGCCACTTGCTTCACAGTTCATTGCTCGCACCACTGAACTTGGGACGGTGTGGGCAATCTGACAAGGCACGAGCTGGAGAGCCGGGGGCAAACAGTAGACAGAACTCCTGCTTTCTCTTTGGGGTCATTTCTGAGCGATAACTTCCATGATGTGTGAAATTAAAAGCAGAGAAAGGTTAAAAGATGTGTGTATACACAGTTTTAAAAAAAACTGTCTACCCCTTTCCCAAAATACCAAAAGGAGAAACATTCCAGATTTCAGGAAGGAAATACATAGTTATTTTAACTTAATTTTTTAAAGGAACACCAAATGAAAAACATGAAGAGGTATTCTTGTGTACCGAAGCTGACTTTTAGAGACAGATCCATTTTCATTTCAGAAGAGGTTTTGAAAGATTAAACTAATATCCTTCTAATTCTATGTCTGTCTTTAAAAAACTGCAAAAGGAGCTTTTCTCAATTGTAACTCAGGGAAAAGCTTTGAGATCCCCACTTGGGTCCCCTCGACGGCAGCGGGGTAGGTATGTCCTCTCAGTGGAGGACCTGGATGTGACGGGACGAGCCAAAGCACTTGCCTTTGGAGCCCAAACTCTAAACTAGGAAAAGCCTCGCAAGGTCATCTACAACAGATCCACCACCGTGAGTGGAATCAAGCATTTCCTTGGCAACGGGTGTCCTCAAGAACAATGTGACAGCCTCTCCAGGTGACAGAAGACCCAACACATAGCCAGTGGCAGGGTCTTCTCCACCAGCATCGGGAAAAGCAGCTCTTCCTCACAGAAACCTTCAGAGCTAAACTTTCAGGCTATGACTGTCCTGACCAGACAAGGAGGGAAGGACGTTATTGGCAAAACAGAACTAACTGGCTTTCCTGCCCCTGACACTGCCTCATACAAAGAGAAACACTTCCCTGAGCTTGGCTGGAATCCTAGTGTCCCAGCCCCCACCTACTCCCAAGTTGATAACCAGGAAGGTGGAGTTTTCCTGAGAAAGGTTGTCTTTTGCAGCCATATCAAGAACACATTTGCCCTCCCTTTCGTTCCAGTTACAGAAATGCATTCTAGGGAATCAATCCGAGGCCGGAGGATGTTTATTTCAGCCTCACTTCTGTAAGTAAAAAATGAAACACCAGGGCCTCCCTGGTGGCGCAGTGGGTTAAGCAACGCACTATGAAGCAAAGTGCAGCCACTGCAGCACGAGTTCGATCCCCAGCCAGGGAGGAGACCCACACGGCACGGCAGACCTCTCCTGCCTCCTGCTGCTCCCTCAGCAGTATATTTCGGTCCATCTGCCTATTCTGCTCCCCACTGTGTTTCTAGTGAATCTCTCACCCCTCACATCTCTGGCCTATAACCAAGCTCTTGTAAACATAAATATTTTTTAAAAATTTAAAAATTAAAAATAAGTCTGTCTACACACCCAGGAAAACACTACTACAATCACCTAGAAAAACCAGCCCAACTACTGCTTTGGAGATTACACTGATGGGTCAAAGTGTGGCCTCACAGCAGCACTGGCACAGCTGGGGTTCTGTCTATTCAACAACAGGCCATCCTGCCCCCCCCCCCCGATAATCACACAGGCACCACAGTCTAACCAGCTCTGCGGGGACGCAGAGGCTCAGGCCAAGCACATGTAACTAGCAAAGAAGAGAGAGAGGGCGATGGAGAGGTGAAGAGGGAGGGGAGGGCTTCACTCCAGAGACTGTGTGGGAGCCTGGCTGGCTGAGACACTGGCTGACCCGAAGCTGTCCCAGCACGGCCAGGTCAGGAGAGAATCCACCTCCAACCTGACTCAGGAAGGGCCCTGCGGATTCTTCTTCCCAAGGCCGAGCAGGACCATCACCCGCTTGTCCTGGCCTCTGAGTACCCCTCTCTGTCCAGGCCGTGGGACGTGTGCCCGGGAGGGGTGGAGCTAGTCTCGCAGCATTGCCAGCCTGCACGCACCCACGTGCACTCGGGCACGCACATGCAGGTTTCATGGACCCGGGGAGACACCTAGTGACGGGCTGTGCGAACCCACACAGATCACGGGGAGCGACGGCCACCTGCCTGCAAGGACACCTGACTTGATAAATAATTACTGGCCACACTGAGTGTCCTTGACACCAAACAAAGGATGGGGGTACAAGAAACAAGACCAGGACAAGGAAGAATTTTCCAGTTTGTCTCTTGTTTTCAAAATAGTCCATAATTGATTTCATATTTGTACCTGAATTTACCCTGATTTCTGAGTATCTCTCATTAGAAAATGTCTTTCTCCTGTTGTCTCTATTTATGAAAGACAAAACAAAACCCCACATTCAAAACAACATTGTTCAAAGGAAAGCCAAGGTATTTGTTTTCCCATTGTAAGAGGATTTTCCAAAAATTCTAAAAACAAAAGGACAATCGATGGCAGTGATTCCAAATTGGCAACAGGCTATTTTCTCTTTGACATTTGTAACAACTTCCCCATAAATCGTGACATAGCCCCTCTCCTGACCCACAGCGCTGAGAGTATAGAAATAACACTTTGAAAGTGAGTTAAAATGAAGTGTGTCCTGATAATTTTAGAACTTGGTTTTATAACATTCTTCATGCTAATCGGTTCAAACATCAGGTTCATAAACTAAAGTAAATATAAAACTACAAGCTTCTGGGTTCTCCAAAACGTTATCAAAAAGCTGTATACAGAAACGTTTCTATGCTAACAAGGGAAAGGACTCAGGGCATGTGAGACTCCCCCACCACTCAGAAATACCAGTCCGGACATTTATACTGCACTGCCCTGTCATTATACCACAATGTGTTCTCTGCCTCCGTCTGTATACAGAGAACCCCAGTCACTCCTTTCTTTTCCATCAAAGGGACTGTTTCTGTACAGCCCGTCCCAAGAGACGCTATGAACCATTATCCCCAGGGGGCCAATTCCAATCACCAGATCGGATGAGATGGACACGAATAAAAGCAACTGAGAGCTTGTCTTATTCAGGATTTTTTGGAGAATAACAAATCTCATTTCTTTTCAAAAACTAAGAAATATTCGACTGTAGGTGACCATTTCAGCTCTGCATTTCGGGGATGGGGGGCCAGGAGGCAAGAAAGAAGAAAGACTGAGATGGACGGACCAGCCCCAGCCCACACGGAAGTGCTTTCTCCGGGAATGTCTCGACTCTTTGGGTTTCCGATGAGTAAATATCTCCGAAGTCACTTCATTACAAATAATGGTTGCCCATACTGGACATTCACATAGCAGACAACTCAAGGAGGTAAACACTTCGAAACACCAGGGCATGTGGATGAACACCCTCAGGGAAAGGGAAAAGGGGAGACAAGGCATGCGGGAGGCAGGAAATGAAATAAAGCAGAAAGGTCAAACTGATGCGCACGTGCAGTCAGAGCTGCCGTCACCGCATGCTGCAGGTGCGCGCTTTACACTCGAGCTCGCCGCGGGCTGCCTGGACGCCATGGTCCGACAGCGTGTCTCCGCGCACATGATGGAGGCGCGGGCACTGGGAGGTTAGACATAATGCTGTTGCGCCTCTCAGGGACCGTGGACAGTGTAAACACAGCTCCTACATGCACCGGGAAGCCCAGACTTTAGCACAACTCACCTTTTTGCGAGGTTCACTTTCCTGCAATGATCTAGAGCTGAACCCGAAGTCTCCCCGAGGTGTATCCAGACATCCAACACCAGCTTGAGCCCAACCCTCCAGAGCTGGAAGAATCACCTCTGAGATTTGATTACTTTCATGATTTGGGTCTGCCAGGAGCAAAAAAAAAGAGAATGTACAAGATATAAATAAGAAACAGAAGAGGCTGCAGCAAATAGCTGGCTACATTTTTCTTAATATAAAACATATAGATCTTAATTCCCTTCGAACAACTCTCACCCTGTAGATGAAATATCGATACTTTTATTTTTACTAAGCAAAGAAGGAAATGAGCCTTCATGGAATGTTACTTGGAAGCACCAGCAAGCTGCCATGCCAAGGCTCACACTGCCTAGAATTAAGCCCTGGACGCCGTAAGCATTCCACGTGCTCTCAAATAACACTCAGCAGTGTGGGGAAATAGGTACACATCAATGGCAAAGGGAAAAAGACAGATCAGAATTGCAGACTAGGTGATGCACATATGTACTCACACACCACAATCCAGCGCATGCACCACAAGAACAACAATGGAAATATTTCAAATAGTGGCAGTGGTCACTGAGTGATAAGTGCCAGGTGACTTAGGCAACTTCATGGGTTTTCCAAATTTACTAAAATAAGTTTGCATCACCTTTTCAGAGAAAAAGGGTCCTATCTCACCCTACCCATTTATTGATAACACACGTGCCAATGAGTGCATGAATATCTGATTGCTTTTCCCAATGAGCCACGTTGGCCCATCAGGCAAAGTTTTATGAACAAACACAAAAATCACGATAAGTGGGGCCTCCCTGGTGGCGCAAGGGGTTGAACACCACACTGTGGGGCTTCCGCAGCCACTGCAGGGAGAGCTCGATCCCCCACCAGGGAGGGGACCCACAGGGCGCAGCAGACCTCTCCTGCCTCCCCTTTGCTCCCCTCAGCAGTATATTTCAGTGAATCTTCCTGTTCTGCTCCCCGCTCTGTCTCTGGTGACTCCTCTCACCCCTGTGCCTCTGGCCTGTGCCCCAGCTCTTGTATGAATCAATTTGAAAAAAAAAACTTAAAAGAAAAATCACAAGCTGAGCAGCTGCACCACAGATGGGCCTGCTCACATCTGCGTGCACAGGGCAAGGAGAAGGCGCCGCTGCTTGGGCAGCGGTGCTCTGGGGAACTGATTCTGTTTCTATTCGCCCCTAGAAAGATGCCCTCTTCTGTGCCCCCCAACCCCACTTTCTCTCCGTGTACAAAATGACAGCAAACCTAATGGGGTCAAATTACCAATGCTTTTTGTGTGCCTGGCGGTCAGAATTACTTCTGCAAAGGGCCCTGCCTGGAGTGAATTTCTATGTATTCAGCATTTTGCCTCCCAATCTCAGCTAAACAAAAGAAAGAGAAATTGAGAGAGAGAGAGGAGAGAGAAAGAGAGAGAGGGTAAAAGCTCCCAAGCAGGGCAGGGCTCACCCTCAGTTTGCAAATGACCAAGAAAAAGAAAGACAAGAGCTACAAGCAAGTGCGTTAGCAGTTCCTTGCACTCAGAAAGGCAAACATCTGATGCATCACACCCTCTTGAACGACTGCAGTTACGTGATACTAGAGAACAAAGAGAATTGTACATTGGCCGGTGGCAAAGAAGCCCTGATGTGCTCCGTGGTTCCTGCCTTTCTAACCTGACGGTCCCCTCCCCTGCAGCGGGCAGATGCTGGGAACAGAAGCCTCGATGAGCCGCGAGTTCCCAGGGCCCGAGAGTGCAGTCACTTCTCTCTCTGTTGCTCACGTTCTCTGTTTCTGCTTCCAGTACATGTGATGGAAGCACAGTTCCTCTTCTAGAAAGGCCTGGCAACTAGTATCGCTTCCGCTGTGTGGAATGTGCATTTGGGCTTTGGTAAAAAGGCACCTGAGTTAAGGATCCCTGGGAGGTAGCCAAGTCAGGCCTGGGGGCACCACCTTCCCGTCAGCACCATCCTCCTTCCTCTGCCCTGGTGTTCCTGCATCCATAGAAGGACTCGGTCGCTGGAGTATTTTCTCCATTATTCTACTGCTTAGCTTTCCAGAATATTCTACGCTTTTTCTAGAAGGCAGAGCCCCAGTGAGTGAGGTCTGCCTGAAATGAAGCACAGAACACACCCAGCCCTCTCCCTAATACTTCATGCTGGTAAGTCATTCCCTTCCCTGCAGAAGCCACTGCCAGTGTAGGCCAGGGGGTGGCAACCGGGGGCGTGGAGGGCCCGGGGCGGGCGTGTGCTGGAGCTCCTTCCTCCTGCGTTGGCCAACACTGATACAGGAGGGGACAGACACAGCAGGGGAGATAGGGCGCCCAACCTCGGCGGTGTGCTCCAGGGGCAAGCACCGAAGGGTCACCGGTGCTTCTAGGTGCATCTCCCTGTGAGACTTAACCCGCTCTGATGGTCCCACGAGTTAGGTGCCCATTCTCCTGGGCCCTCGTGGTGACATTTGTGTTATTTCCAACCCAGTGTAGAGAGGCCGCCCCGTCAGTGGCAGGGAGACTGGATGGGAGGAAAAGCAGAGCCACAAGTGACCTCACGTTGGGTGCAACTCCTTCCTGGAGTCCAGACAGCCCTTCCCATCTCCTTCAGAGAAGACACTAGTCCCAACGTCCTTCCCAATTGCGAACTGGGTTCCTCGAAGGAGCTGGCTCATGGGAGCTGGACCGCCCTGCTGGCTCTCGGAGATGGGTGTGAGCTGCTCTCCTTGGTGACCGGTGAGGGCAGTTCGGGGGGACCATATGTGCTCAGGGGGCTTGGGGGGAGTTTGATGCGGCTTTCACACTGGCCACAGCAGGAGGTCGGCAGCCAGAGCGGGGACCAGGAGGCTGGTGGCTATACCTGCACAGTTCCTGCTGCCCTGGCCGGTGACATGGAGCCGCGGGGGAGGACCAACTGGGGGTGGGGGGGGAGGACTGTGATGACCACATGTGGATCTTCGAAGAGCCCTTCGGTGCCAAGGCAGAAAGTGCAGGGGTGTGGAGCAGCAGGAGAGCGCTGGCAGGTGCCAAGGGAAGAGCGGAGCATCCAGTGAAACCTGGTCTTGAGCTGCAAGGTCTGGGAGCATTCCACATCTCGTCTCTTAGAGAGTTTCTGTTTCCATCCAACTTTCAGCAAGTTCCCATGACATAAGGCAGCAGGCGGAGCAAGAGAAAGACAACTTGTTTGGAGCAGCTCATCGAGAAGGACCTTCTATGGCTCAGCACCCTGGCCTACACTGGCAGTGGCTTCTGCAGGGAAGGGAATGACTTACCAGCATGAAGTATTAGGGAGAGGGCGGGCGTGTTCTGTGCTTCATTTCAGGCAGACCTCACTCACTGGGCCTCTGCCTTCTAGAAAAAGCGTAGAATATTCTGGAAAGCTAAGCAGTAGAATAATGGAGAAAATACTCTCAGCAACAGAGTCCTAAAGACCCACCCCATGCCTCTTTGGACAGGAAATAGCATTTCAGGGACTATCAATGAACTCCATAACTCAGCATGTCCTATAGAGAAGGAGGAAAAAATGACACATTTGGCTTCCAAAACTATAATGTCAAACACATGCCGATTCTTAGCTACCTGAAGACTTCAAAAGTCAGCCCAATGTGAATACAGCACCATCACTGGTGAAGCTCATGATGGTTTTAAACAAACTTCTACTCCATTGGCCCTTCCAGATGCTGCCTCAGCATTCCCTACAAGGATTTTGGGATATGTCTTATAACCCAACAACTGTTTTACGATGTTTTTGTTGCGTGGAAGGGTTTATCCCCAGAGGGTAAGGATAAGAAAAGAGCCTTAAATGACAGCGTTTTTAAACCTGCCTGCCTTTTCTTTTAATGGAAGTTGTCTTTTTCGAAGGTGAAGTATGCTGTTTTTCATGGTGGCTTTGTCGCCACCAGTAGAGCTTCCAAGCAGAGGTCCGAAAGTGAATCGGGCAGGATTACCTACGTACTGTTCCTGGAATGCAGCTCAGCTCAGAAGCGAACTGTCAACTCTTTGATATTCCATCTGCCAGGAAACCATAGTGCGTGTCCAGCAGGCAGCGGCTGAGCTCCGATCAATCCAGTGGGCCTGTCACCAGGCTCAACTCAGCGACGTCTGGTCATCATCATAATGAAACACCCGTGAACATGTGGACGTGAACAGGGCAGGGAGTGATCTTCGCTTTCCTGCTCTGGCATCTGTTGAGAAGCCAGGACACAGAGCTCACGCTTCCAGACAAAAGTCAAGTCCACCGTGGCCCTTCTTTCCATCAAGTTCACTGACACTTGGTGTCAGTAAGAGCACAGAATTGCCCGGATGAAACCAAAGCGTCTTCTGGCGACCCCCAAATCCCGCCCTTGGCGGTGGCCTAGCCAAGTGAGTCTGGGAAATGTAATACATCTAAGGAATGCACCTGGAAGACAGCAATATTATATCCACCAGGGGAAAAGTCTTTCTGGGGATTAGTGTGAGCTCTGAAACTTGAGCTTTCTCAAGCTTTCATAAGTATCACCCCAATTAATGCAATGGCAGACACCATTCTCCCTCCCCAGCTACAACGGCCCCGTCCCTCTGAAGCTTGCGCAGCCACCTGCTTTGGCACTTGTCTCTGCCGAGGGAGTCTCAAGGTCAACGAGCTTCCCCGTGAGCCTCTCGCCCACCCACCGTACAGTGTGTTGTCTTGGCGTTTCAGTCATGCCCTGACCTTGGCGGGGACAATGTAAAGGGGACTGCCTGATTAGCCTTCCATTTATAAACCGATTGTTTTGCCACTGGCACCTCCATTCTGCAATCACTGACATAAAATCTTTTACAAAACAAAATGTAATAAATGACAAATCAATCGGATTTTTTAAAGTTTGCCCTGAGTTGGCCATTAATAAGACATGCCCTGTAATGAGAAGTCAGCCTGTAGACTTCGCCCACAGCAGGCCTCGGCTGTGCTGCTTCTGAAGGAGACTTGACCACATCAAATCGAAAGGGAGAAACTCTTTCTCATTCATTTTTAACTGGACGGACAGAGAAGTACTATTTTTTTTCCACCTAAAAAGGAGGAAAGGATGCTTTCGTAAAGACCTTTCCGTGCTAAAATTACACCACAGCTCGTGCAAGGTCAAGGAAAGACAGTTCTTTGCTCCTGCTATGCACTCTGCCCAAATTGTGACCCCACTTGGGTCACCTGTGACCCAGAGGCCACCTCTGCTGCGTCCTTTCTCTTCTTCAGGTCTCCACCCAAAGACCACCTTCTGGGTGAGGCCTTGACTACCTCCCTGCTGACGACTGAAAAGCCCCTGCCCCCACATCCGTCTGTGGCTCCACCCAACTTTCCTTCAAGTTGTTCCTGCACTTGACAGTCTTCACACTTTGTCTACACCTTCAGTTTGTTCACTGCAGGTCTCTCCCACCCCCAACAAGAATGGAAGCCCCATGAGGACAGGGAGATGTTAGCAAAGCAGAAACAGAAACCAGCACGGATCTGGCAACCAGTAAACATGATGATTTTAAAATTAAATGTCAGACCTCCCTGGCGGCGCAGTGAGTTAAGCAATGCACTGTGGGGCAAACCGCAGCCACTGCAGCACGAGTTCGATCCCTGCCACCAGCCGGGGAAGGGACACACATGGCGCGGCAGACCTCTCCTGCCTCGCCCTCTGCTCCCCTCAGCAGTGTGTTTCAGTCCATCTGCCTGTTCTGCTCCCCGCTCTGTCTCTGGTGGATCCTCTCACCACCTATACCTCTGGCCTGCACCCCAGCTCTTGTATGCATAAATAAATAAATCTTTAAAAAATAAATAAATAAAATTAAAATGTCAAAACCCATCACCTGCCATGAACACATGAGCACCAGCCTGCCCGCTCAGGTCGAGGTCCAGGTGAGTCAAAGGTAAAACAGGGGAGGGACATGAGCCGCAAAGCTCCGTGCTCCCACTTTACCTTGGAGCCCTGGCTCTGGCTCTGGCTCCACCCACTGAGAGACTACCTGGTGTCCAGGGCACTCACCGGCGCACTGGTGCGCTGCGGGCTGGGTGGCTGGGAGTGAGGGGGTGAAGTTCCTCAGCCCTTCCCGCCGGGGTTGGGGGGCTGTGCTTGACTTAGCGCCCTGCTGTTGCTGTCTTGAAATTCTCAACAATTTTACCTTCGAACTTGTGTTCTGGAAGTGAAATCCAGTGGGAAAATGGAGCAAATAAATGAGCCAAGAAGACGCATGAAATAAAGGAGAAAACTTCGCACTTTTATTAACTGTCACAGCGTTTTTTTCCTACCTTTTTAACTGTCTCATTTTTCACTGTGCCCTGGGCCCCCCAAAATTATGCGCTGACTGTATCAGCGTTATAGCCAAAGGTCAACAAAAACTTCTAAGGAGCAGAAAATCCATCCTGTGTCATGGTCTGCCCTCCCTACGTAAAGGAACTGTGCCTTCTCTTTTTGGATAACGACCACCACCTCAAAGCTTAGGTCCAATTAAATCAGAAGTGAAGGGGAGCAGCTGAGGCAAAGAGTTGCTTTAGAAAGGAAAGGAAAAAATAGAGATTTTTTTTAATAAAAATGTTTCTTGAAAATATTAACGGTCAAAGTAATAATAAACAGTAGTAAGTATTTTTATTGTTTGGAAACCTTTCTAAAGACATTTATTGAAATCGTATGGTAACATCCACTATAAGAGCACGTCATCCTGAAAGGGAATTGTTTAAGCCAACTCTTCCCTGGGACGGGCAGGAGGTAATGAAGTAACCCAAGATGTCTCAAATACTGCAGAGAATCTGGTCATTCAGCATTTGTGAAAACTGGTAAAAGGAAAAGGGCATCATTCCTTGTTCAATTTTTTTTTTAATTTTGAGAAAGTTCTGTGGACTCACAGGTTAAAATAAACTCGAGGATAATGCAATGAACTGCTGAAAAATAAACATTAGATGGGTCATTCATAAATTAGCGTGGCATTCAGGTTGGTAACTTTCAAAAAGCAAGCAGAAATAAAATGTATTCCCAATACAATCTCAGTTGCCCAGCCCTTCCCTGTCTCTCTGTCCGGTGCTCTGTGCAAGAGGACACAGCCTGGCGTCCCAAGCAAACACCCACAGGGGCCGGCGACACAACCCGAGTGTGTGACTGTGCGCAGGTGGCAAGTGGCGGGCACAGGTGCCTTCCAGACGTGCAAACCGGGCTGGACTCGGGGTAACAGCAAAGGCAGGACAGCGGGGTGGCGTGTGTCCTGTGAAAACGTTCTGTTGCTCTTTGTGAGACGCAGGCTGGTCTGCAGCTTCTAAACCGCCAGAGTCAAGGGAGGACTAACGTGCAGGTAACTTCTGAAGCCAATGCCCTTGGAGAACACGGAGGAAGGAGGCAGAGGGGCCCAGGCACCAGGTGGGAGATGAGCAGAGAGCGAGGCAGAGCTGACCCCGGAGAGCTCCCCGGGAACCGAGCCTCTTCCTCACTTTTTGGAACAGGGCTGCCATGTGGGTGCCTCTGTGGGGCCCAGGACCAGCCTCCATCTTTGCCTCCAGAGGCAGGAACCACATGTGCTTTCCCGCGCACGTCCCTTGCCTAGCCCGGCACTCGGAGCGCAGGTGAGAACCACCCCACATGGGTGGATGGACACACGGCCAAAGACGAGGTATCGTAACCACAAGCCAATCCATCTTCCCAGGGGCAGAGGTGGATTTCAAAGGCAGATAGATGCTGGCAAGTGAGGACACCCCATTTTCAACACTTCCCTGTTTTAGACTAGGTATTGCACTCACATCTCATATTTAAAAGATAATCCATTGAAAAGATTTTTTCTTTTTTTTTAAGATTTATTTATTTACACATACAAGCACTGGGGTATAGGCCAGAGGTATAGGTGGTGAAAGGAGTCACCAGAGACAGAGTGGGGAGCAGAACAGGCAGATGGACTAAAACCCATTGCCGAGGGGAGCAGCAGGCACAGCAGAAGAGGTCTGCTGCGCCATGTGGGTCCCCTGCCCGGCGAGCAGCAGGGATCGAACTCGTGCTGCAGTGGCTGCGGTTTGCTTCATAGTGCATTGCTTAACCCACTGTGCCACCAGGGAGGCCTCCGAAAAGATTTTTTCTTATCTCCTTCTAGTCCATTCTTATCTCCTTCTAATCTCCTTCGAGTCCATTCTTCACTGCCCTCATAGGTGCTCCACTTCAATTAGTAGCTTATATCCTTTATGCTCTTTTTTGCAGATAAAAGAAAATATGGGCCTCCCTGGTGGCACAAGGGTTGAGCCCCACACTGTGGAGCTTCCGCAGCCACTGCGGCACCAGTTCGATCCCCGGCCAGGGAGGGACCCACAGGGCGCAGCAGACCTCTCCTGTCTCCCCACTGCTCCCCTCAGCAGTGTATTTCAGTCCATCTGCCTGTTCTGTTCCCCACTCTATCTCTGGTGAATCCTCTCACCCCCCACCCCAACCCACCCCCTGCCTCTGGCCTTGTATGTACCCCAGCTCTTATTTGCATAAATAAAATATTTTTTAAAAAGGAAGATATTTAAAAGCAAATACATCATCTTTTACCTGGATTCAGAAAGCTGCTCTTTAAAGATGCTGCGATCAATATTTTCACTGCAGGATGTCACCTTGTAATAGTAATCTTCACAATTTACCTGTTTATATGGGCCAGTCAATCCTCAACATCCCTGTAATTCATACGTTGGAATCTGGAACTTAGTATCCAAGGCTTTAACTACACCATGCGTTCTAGAAATGAAACCATGGCATCATCTGTGCGTTGCCTTTCCAGGCAGTTCCACCCAGACCAAGAACAGGAGCGAAAACAAAGTATGCCCCGCGCAGGAGGGCACACGCCAGCAGCCTCAGCCTCCCGCTACAGCACAGCAGGCAGCTCGTGGACCCCCGCACGATTGGGGGGAGCCAGCGCGCACGTGGCGTCTGAACGTGAGCCAGGAAGAGTGTCAGAGCAGCTTTCATTCTAATGCCTCGTTCCAGTGAGATCTGACACGCATCCTGCCATCTTGGGACGCGATTTGCGTGAGTCCCCTCCAGCCCCTGCACCCCCCGGGGCCCACAGAGGAACAAGCGCCGTCTCTCCCAGCGGGGGCCGCCCCCCGCAGTGCCACACCATAGGAGCCACACGGAGAGGCTTCATCTTTCTATACCATACCCTCTCCTCCAGCACGAACCTTCCAGCCGGACTAGGAAGGGGCTTCCTTCCACGTCCAAGCAAATAGCAACTCAACTCTCGGTTGCCAGACGCGCTGCCCACTGCCAGGTACAGAAAAGGGCCCCAGAGCGCGCTCGGCTTTCTGTTCTCGCGTATTAGCCCATTGCTCGTTTTCTGGAGTAAAGTGGGGAAGAAGATTGCATACATGAGAGTCACCTAGGAGGGGAGGGCGGGAGACAGGGGATGAGAACAGGGTGGGAAGAGCTTAGGGGACTATGATGATGGTGCCCAGGTGAGCTGTGGGCGGGGAATTTTACTGGGACTACACCTGACAGCAGAAAGCATGCATTGTAGGAAAAGGAAGCATGATGTAAAATATATATATTATAAAAAATAGAATGATGTAAAATATATAAATAATAATAAAATTTTAAATAAATAAACCCTAAAAGAACACAACCTCACATGGTAAGGTCTGCACTGAATGCTTAGTGAATGAATGCACAGGTGAATGAATGAATGACACGACACAGTTTGTGCTTGTCTGTACCTAAGGTCCCACCTAAGTAGTCAAGGCTTTGGTGAGATAAACTGAGCAGGGTCTTTTTCCATTTCTTTTTAAATGTAATGTAAACAAGGACTACACTTCCTTCAAAAATAAAAAGAAAGGAAGTCCCCAAATTCCTTAGAAGTGATGTTCATTAACAGTTCGCTGAGTTCCCCGGCCTTTTTGCCCAGGGGCGTTTTAAATACATGGACGTAATTTGAACAAAATGGGTCACATACTGCATGCTATTCTGTAAGCCAGGTTTCAGCCCACTCTATTATAAACATTCTTCATGGCAGAATTTATAGTTAATCCAACTCAGTCCTTTAAACACTGCATAATGGCCCACGTTCCATTACTTATTCCACACCATTACTTAGCCAGTTCCCTACAGATGAGGTAGGATAAGGATAAAAATAGAGATACTTTTTATTTTTAATAGATATTGTCAAATTCACCTCTAAAATATTATACCACCATCATACTGAGGACTATAAATTTTCTTAATACTTGTGATTGCATGGAGAAACTGCTTCACTGTTGTTTTAATTCATATAAATTGGATTATCAGTGAGAGTACATATCGCTGTGTCTATAAGTTATTTATACTATTTTTTCTATGAATTGCTTTTTCATACCCTTTGCCCATTTTAAATTGAACTCTTAGTTGCTCTCTTACCAACTTGCGGGCACTCAGGCACTTCTTATATTAACCTTTATTTAAATTATCTATGGCAAATATTTTTCCCAACGTGGTATTCTTTTAATTGGGGTTATATTGCTTTTAGTTATATAAAAAGTTTTTGTTTCAATGGCATTAAATATATTACTCTAAAGCACTATGACTTCTGGGCCCTATGTAATTTTCTAAAATGTCTTGTCCACTTCAAATAATGAAAATATTTTTTGTTTTACTGGTGCTTGAGACTTGTTCTGTTTAGGTCTGTCTGTAGTTATTTCAAATTTACTTTTGCGTGTGGAATAACAGGGATATAACTTTCTTTTCTAAATATTTTAACTTTTTATATCTTAGATTTATGATTTCTAATTTTACCAACAGCCAATTGTGTAAACAAACATAACTTATCCAATAATTTAGGTTTTTCCCCACTTATTTAAAACACTTCCTTTATCCTATCCAATTTTCCATATACACACACAAGGCTTTAGAGCAAAGGCCAAAGTTTGCAGAAACAGCAGCAGCAATTCTTCCTCCAGATCATCACACAGGGGGCTTCCCTGGTGGCACAAGGGGTTAAGTCTCAGCACTATGAAGCTATCAGCAGCCACTGCGGCACAAGTTCAATCCCCAGCCAGGGAGCTGACCCACATGTCGCCTGCAGCTCCCCTCTGCAGTGTATTTCAGTCCTATTCTGCTCCCCACTCTGTCTCTGGTGAATCCTCTCACTTCCCCAACTCTGGCCTGTACCCCAGTTCTTGTATGCATAAATAAATAAATAGCGCAAGAACCGCAGAGCCATGAGCAAGATTCCCCATGGGTCCAGCACATCAAAGTAGCCGCACACGACTTCCCAGCAAACACGAGGGAGACCAGACCCGCCCAGCAAGACTGCCCCGAGCTAGAACAGTGTGACCGGCCCTGAGCTCCTGGCCCTGAAGAGTTCCCACCCAGGTGTCTGTCCACTTTCAGGACTCCAAAGAAATTTAGGGGAGCAGGCGATGCTTCGGCTTCACGGCAGTGCCCGCAGACAGAGCTGGGCCGGTGGTCTCCAGCGACAGCACAGAAGCTCTGCCAAAACACTCGCTCCCTCCGACGTGCTTGTCCCGCCAGCAAGGTGCAGGACTTCCCGGGTCAGATTTTAAATGGGCGCCTTCATGAATAACGTCATGGACTTTTCCAGTCCTTCCCCCACCCACACCCCCCACTGGCGGTTCCACTGGCTGGCCTTGGTGCGTTCTGCCCCCTCCCCCACCACAAAGTCACACCTGCACTCTTGCTAAAAGCTGTTGACTCTCAACCTCATCATTTATAATGCAAAAAGGGAGCCATTGATCGTGCATCCGATTAGTCATCATAATGCTTTTCTCTTATAGGTACTTAATCACTGCGGTTTCTCCGAGAATGGAAAGCGCTCCTTTCTGTGGGAGAATCTAAATAGCCCTCTAAACAAACCCCAACTGAGCAAACCATGAGGAGAAACGCAGGACACTGGGGTGCGGGCCCCAGGCCCAGAGCCCGCTGGGCCACCTCTCAGCTCCAGTGGCTACAGCACAGCTGGCCGGGAGTGGCCCCGCGGGCGGCGTCCTGCCCCAAGAGAACATCCCCCCCAGTACTGTGGTGACGCCCGCCCGAAAATGGCAAATGCACCATCGACAGACGGACAGAGTGGATTTAGAACCCCACAGCGGGCAGGCAGGAGGCATCCGCCCTGCTGTGCCCCCTGGGCCCTGAGGACCCGCCTCCCAGCCCTCCTTCGCAGGCTGTCCCTGAGGGGCTAAGGCTGCAGTGGCCACGCAGAGAGACGCCGCAGGGGCTGGCCATCGGAGCTCCAGAAACACAGATCTTGGCCACGGGGAAGGTGCACCACCCCAGCTCCGAGGAGTGCAGCCGCTGTGTGATGGGTGCGCCCACCCAGCATTATGTAGTGCTGCGGGCAGGAGAAGATGGGGTGAGGTGGAAATAAATGGAATACCACCCAGCTATAAGAAAATAACACGATAGTCACAGCAACTCAGATGGCGCTGGGGTGGGGAGGGGGGGTGTCAAGCAAAGCCAGTCAGAAAGAAAAGGCAAAAGATGAAAATGTCCCTCATATGGAATACAGGAAAACAAAACAAAGGAGAAGAAAAAAAAAATCAAAACAAACCCTTAAAATCTGTAGAATTGAGGCTATGTGAGGGGGTAGGGGATGAAGGTTGGACCCAACAGTCTCCAGTGGAGACTTATGGGTTCTGTGAGGGTAGGTGTGGCATGGGGACAGATCTCTGGAGAGATGTGAACTTGAACCCCCCAAAGCACCCTGGGGTGCAAAGCCGGAAACCAATGTTAGTTACCGCGATAAAAAAAATTTTTAAAGAAAAGAGAAATAACAAATGAGTCCTACAAGTTGGGTGACTGCGGAATAGCCAGATGGCAGTCTTGCAGTCTGCCCTTAAGGAATATTGAGGGTTGGGGGGCAGGTGAGATGTGGTACATAACTCCCTGAGCTCTAGGGGAACAAGGGACTGGCCAAGACTCTTACCCAGTAGCCAAGTAGAGCCAGTCCTTGGGGTGCAGTTGGAGTGAGCATTCCCAGCTCAGCCCACAGCGGGCACTGCAGCGGGAGCAGGGATGGACGGTCCCTGCTGGCTTTTGCCAAGCCGTCATGAGAACACACAAGCTGCGGTTGCCATTGACCATCTCAGGCAAACACAGTACAAATGTTGGTTGAGATTTTTGTTAACAAGAAGGAAGAAAGCTACATGACCAAAACAGATGGTGGAATCACTTTTTCATCTTCATTCAGCAACTTCTTTGTTGAATCAGAAGATAGTTTTCAAATACTGGAAGACTTTGACTTATTTCTGTGCTTCTCGCAGCGGAACAGCCACAGACATGACAAGCTTCTGAGCTTAACCTGCTCATCATCATTAGCAGTTCGTCCGTCATTCTGTTATGTCTACACCATCAACAAAACAAGTTCTGGTTTGTAGAGTTTACTAAGTCCTCTAGGTTAATGCTCACAACCTCTTTCGGGTGCATCACTGAACACAGAGCAGGGAGGAGACCACAGTGGCTCACCAGTGTATATTGTTTTCCCCTCCAGATGCAATCGACGTAAATAACCTCAAAAGCATAGGTGATGATAAAGTTCAGGAAGATAATTAGGTGATGAGTTTAGAGCATGATTACCACCATCTTTAATATAATTTGTATGGTACATTTATATGGTTTAAGTTTTAATAATAACTGTATTTAACAACTGGCTCACAGTTCCTACAGAGACGGCTGGCCCTACGCTGGGCTGGGCGGGCACGCCATGGTCTGAACACCCACAGCATGTGTGTGCACGTCATGAAAACGGTGCCCTCTCTACTCTCAGCTCCATCACAGGACACGGAGGCTGGGAACCACACCTCCCAGAACCCCTTGCGAACAGATCTGTTCCGAGGTTACCAGTGAGAGGTAGGTGGTGGGACGAAGGCGGCTCAGCCAGCCAGGGTGGCAGAATAGCATGGGCTTCTGTAGAGCAAGAATGGCTTCCTGTAACTGCCTGGTTTCTGGGGAGCAGCCCTGCCCAAGATTTCACCTCCTCCCATCCCTTCTAAGACCTCATCTCCTGTATTAAACCATCCCTGCTGGAAATGTAGAGAATGGTTTCTGGGCGTTGGATTAGAAGACAGATTTGTCCACGCTGCTGCAGGTAGCCTATTCCCTCCATGTTCTTGATCGTATAATATTCCACAATGTGCTGCAGGATGCTGAATAATTATTATGTTCCATCTTAAACCCTTCCTGCCCCACCTTTAATGCTTTGAATAGAACCTGTGTACATGTTACCACGGGCAATAGGAGAGGGCTCAGGGGTCCCCCCATGGCTGTCAGGCTTACCCGGTGGACTCATCATTCCTTGCTCTCATCACCTTCCCCAGTTCTCCCAGAAGATTCTGCTTTCCAGGCCGTACGACCTGTGGACACGTGTCGAAGACAACTTTATCGTGGTAGAGAAGGCTGGCCCCGCTGTGTCAACAGGCCACAGATGCAGCATGCGAAGTTCACGTAATGTAAGTGCGACTCCGACGCACAGCACGCTCAGTTGCTACATCTGAGCTTACAGAGCATGAAGTAATGGTCGACCCGGCACAGGCTCACTAGTTGATCAAGCTCAGCAGGATTTTCCAGCGTGTCCTCCCTGGCCCCACACAGCCTGTGCTGAGATGCTCGAGAGAGAAGTTAATTTATTACGGAGAAGAAACTTGTGTCCCTGCCTTGTCTAGGGGTGGAAGCCCTGTTCACCCCTCAAAACCCAGCTGAGATACTCCTGCAGGAAGCCTTCTCAGACCCTGCAGCCTCAAGCACTGTCCTCGCTGCCTCATGCAGAACTCTCTCTACCCTGAGGGAAGAGGTCATGTCTTCCTCTCTTGCTTACCGCTTACTGTGAGAGCAGTGGATGCCCATCCTCAGCAGCCAGCTGTGCATCAGACCCTTGCTTGTTACATACCACCTCGCCCTCCCTCTTGCCCCGGGACTGGGAGTCACCGGCGAACCAGGAAGGCGCTCACTCAGCTTGCCGGGGCTTGAGAAACAAAATCTGGACTCTGGCCCACAAGCCCCCTGGCTCCTGCCAGCATTCAGGAACAGGCGCAGCCCTGTGGTCTCTAGTGAGTGAGGCCTCACCTCGCAGGCCTGGGGGCTCCTGGCCCTGGGGGCTCCTGGCCCTGGGGGCCCGGGCGCGGGTCCTGAGCAGTCTGTTTGGAATTGGACGAGGTGAACTGATGACACCGAAGTCAGGGAGCTTGTCCTGCGCGGAGTCCGCCTAACTCCGTTCTCACCTTGGCACCATGACCCTCGGGGCCGGAGCAGTCTTTGGGGTGGGCGCTGTCTCAGCAGCGTGAGATGTTCTACGACGTCCCCTGCTGTAGCAGCAGGAGGCCCGACCAGGTGCTCCAGGATCGGGAAGAGGCTAAAGGGGAGTCCTGGAGCCCTCAGTGGCTTTTCCGGGCTTTCATTCATCTTTCTGCATCAGAGGCAACCTGATCCACAGCAGGCAGGGGACCAGGGGGCCAGGAGGTCAGGAGGCTGGAGGCTCCCAGCCCCTGGTGAATCTTCACACTCTTGGGCCGCCTGCTGCTGCTGCTGCTGCTGCTGCTGCTGCTGCTGCTGCTGCTGCTGCTGCTGCTGCTGCTGCTGCTGCTGCTGACTTACAGGCCTCCTAACCTCTGGCGAATCTTCACTCTTCCTGGGCTCTCTGATGTTCTCCCACACCACTGCTTCGCTGCTGCTGCCGCTGCTACTTCTGCTTTTGCTTTGTGTCTCCTGTGCTTCTGCCACTTCCCTTCCTGGCATACCTGTAATGCTGCCCTTATATGCCTGAGTGTCTCAGTCCAGGTGCGCCCACCGGCCCACGCGCCCATGCTACCTCAGGTGCTTGCCACTAGGCACGGTGCAGGCCCGCAGGTGTCTGTCATGGACACTAATGGCAGGAGGGCAGGAAAACCTGAAAATACCCATGGACCCTACGCCAGCATTTACCCACGGCTGCCAGAGCTTGTCTGCAGACATGGCCAAGCATCCCTTGGGAAGCGGCACCACCCCCTCCCCACACACAGAACCACTGATTTAGCCTTCCACAGGGCGCGCCGCAGTGGGAAGCGCAAGCAGGGGCCCAACTAAATTAGTTTAGTGCAGTCTGAGAGCGCAGTGCACCAGAGAGAGAAAAGATCACACCACCTGCCTCATCACAGCTCGAGGGACTCAAACTGTGGGGAGCACCCTGGCATAGTTCCCCTCGGGTGCCCTCGGCTAGGAACCCCCACAGGTCACCTTCAGGGGCCTGAGAAGGAAACTGGATGAGCGATTTGCCCTTCAGGTTAGAGCCCGAGCTCTGGGTCTCCACTGCTCTTATTCCCAATTATTAACCTCATGTCGAGACCCCTCGAAGAAAGGGGGGACCGCCGGGTGCTGGAAGTCACAGTGTAACGGAAGCAAACCCGTCCATACTGATCTCCTCAGGGTCAAAAGTACATGAAGCTTCAGATATTTCTAGTTGACAAACAAGCGCCAGAATCTGTAATAACATGTACTTTGATTCCCACATTAAAAGTCAAAATACACACTCATGACTTGCTGTCTTTTTTCGGCATCCAGAAAACTGCTAATCATCCAGTCCAAAGACAAAATCCCAAAACCTGTTTTAACGAAGCTGACTTTCAGTAGAGCAACTACGCCATCTGGTGGTGGATCGAAGAATTGGCCCAAAAGTCAGGGGGTGCTTAGCAATAGTGCCCCTCAAACCCGGCTGAGTCAGACACCCCGTGAAGCTCCACACTGACTACTGGCTGCTATCAGGTCTGGGTCACTTGGAGAGCAGGAAAATTACTAATCACTGTGAAATTACAAAGCGGAGTAGTGCCTATGGAAAAACACTACTTTGATTTTATTTAAAGCTCCCCGAGAAACTAACTTCCCACATCCTTGAATTTTAGAAATAGTAAGACACACTACATTGTTTCGTCTTGGAGACAGAGAAAAACAGCCAGAAAGGAGGGGTGAGAAGAACGAATGGAAGAGAGGGTGGAATGTAGGATTCAGCGGACAATAAAAAATATAATTCTATAAAAAAAATTTTTTGTATGTTATTTGTATGTGAGTCAAAGGTTTTTTAATATGTAAGTCAGTTTCTCCCAGGAATCCTGAAAAACATCACTAGAAAAAATATGACCTCTTAGCAAAAAGATGGAATTCATGCTGCACGGTAAGTGAAGTTACCAGGCTTTCCCTGTCCTCCCGCCATCAGCATCTGTGACCAGCTCTGCCGGGGCCCAGAGAACACAGGGCATGCTGATGGGGTAAAGGGCGACACCTGTGCCCAGGGTTCAGGCGCTATAAAGGCAGCAGCCTAAGGTGACTATGTAGGGAAGAGACAGCTGGTCTGCCCCCTGCGTTCGAGAGCTGTGAAAATCTACCCCAAAATTTATCTTTTCATCTGGGAGAACTGAAGATGAACCTACCCAGCCTGGGATGGTTACAGAACAGTTCCCAGTGCTAAAATGCATGCCGATGACGCGTGTGGATAAAAGCATCTTTTTCTAATTGTCGTATTTGTTTCCATACTTGTCCCATGTCTTCATTCTTAAAACCAAACTGTTCTCTGTGCAGTAACACCATGTAATGTGTTCTCATGAAGCTGACAGGCATTTTATTGAGCACCTACTGTCTTCCAGGCATTGGGATACGGCAGTGAACAGACATGTGCTTGCCCCCAAGGGGCTGACACTCTAACAGGAGACAGGCAATGCCCTAGTTCCATGGAAAGTACATCCGATTCAACTTTCACTGTTCTCTGTGATCTCAATATCCTCACTTTACTTGTGGGAAACAGGCTCACATAGGTTCCGTGCTTGGCCCAAGAGCTCAGGGCAATTGGCAGAAGGAAAATCAGATATATGTCTTGTAGCGGCAGGAGGCCTGGGGCAGGTTCTCTGTGATCCCGGCAGATGGTAAAGGAGAGTCCTGGAGCCTCGGTGGCTTTTTCAGGCTTTTATTCACCTTTCTGCATCAGAGGCAACCAGGTCCACGGCAGGCGGGGGGTCTGGGGGGCCAGGAGGCTGGCAGGCCCCTGGCCCCCAGCCAGTCTTCACTCTCTGGGCTCTCTGCTGCTGCCACCACTGCTTCTGCTACTTCTGCGGAGCTTCTCTTCTGCTATCCCCGCTTACTTCTGCTGCTGACAGGCCTGTGACGCACCCTTATATGGACAGTCTCTCAGCCCAGGTGTGCCCACCTACACACGCTCACACCCTTCTTGAGGTGCCTGTCATCACACATGCACGCAGGGGCGCAGGTGTCTGTCACTGATGCTAACGGCGGGAGGGTGGAAAAACCTGATAACCTTCCTTTCCCTTCCAGTCTTCTCTGCAGCCCAGCTCTCTACGCCTGTTTCATCCAGCTAGAAACTTCCATCCGCGGAGCTGCCAGGGCGTGGGGCTGCTGATCCTGGGGCGGGAGGCCAGGCCCTGGGCACACAACCGCATGGAGGCCCGGCCTCCGGGAACTAGAACAGCATCCGCCAGTTGGCACCGGAGGCGCCCAGGACCGAGAGCGCCCCACCCCCCACCTGCACTCATCAGAAATGTTCTCCCAAAGCCATGTTCGACATGGGGGGTGGGGAACTCACTCTTTCTAGTTATAATTAAAATGCTGGTACCAGAGAAGTTCAACAAAAATTTGAAGATCAAGAGAATTAACCGATCTGCCAGTTCGCTGCAGATGAAAGAAAAGTTAGCTCTGGGGTGATCGTCTCCGTGCCGTCGTCATGGAGCTCCGTCACTGGAATTTCCGGGCGACCGAACGCGGCCGCTGAAGCGGAACCCTTGCTCGGCGCCCGCAATGCGCTGTGAAAAGCTGGGTGTGCAGAACGTGGAATGGAGGGGAGAGGACTACAAGACACTCGAACAAGCCTGCAGTCGGTTCGTTTCTGAAGATCACCGCCGGGGTAAGCGCCCTCGCTCAGGCCCGCGTCTCACAGGGCCGAGCGGGCGTCGGAGGACTAACCCCCCGCACACCTCACTGTCCTCCGGCCACTTCTAGCCAGCCTTTCCATCCCGCTTCTCGTCTGAAAAGATGCTGTGCTTTCCTCGGCAAGAGCCAGGAGAGGGCCTCCCTGGTGGCGCAGCAGGTTGAGCACCGCGCTGTGAAGCAGCCACAGCCACTGCAGCGCTAGTTCGATCCCCGGCCAGGGAGGGACCCACAGGTGCAGCAGACCTCTCCTGCCTCCCGCTGCTGCCCTCAGCGGTGGATTTCAGTGGATACGCCTGTTCTGCTCCCTGCTCCCCCACTCTGTCTCTGGTGAATCCCCTCGCCCACCTCACATCTCTGGCCTGAACCCCAGGTCTTGTATGTGTAAGTAAATCTTAAAAAAAAAAAAAGCCAGGAGACGTGAGCCCCTCCCACAGCCAATGTTGATATAAAGAAAATGTCCTAAGTGACCACCAGTGTCGATCCGGGTGTTACCTCTGCCACCTGTGTTGGGTTTGAGGGGGGGGGGAGAAGAGGGGGCGCTGACTTGCGTGCGTTCTCAGGGGCTACGGGCGTCCGCTCCGCAGCGCGCACAAATCCCGTCGCTCATCTCAGGATGCCGTGAGGTGCCGCGCGAGGCCGTCTCGCCCACCGCGTGGCCGGCTCTGCGCAGGCGACTCCACGTGCGCTGAGCGACAGCCCAGGCGGGGCGCTCACTGTGGATCCCCGCAGACGAAGAGAATTCGGAGCCCTGGGTAGAGCTTACAGGCCTTTCAGGCCAATCAGGGGCAGACCCGCAGGTGGGGAGACAGACCCGAGCAGCAGCTGAGCCCCCGCCGCAGAGGGGCGCTGCGAACACCAGGGCGGAGACCCCTTTGCCCGCCCCGCGCCACCCAGGTGTCCGCATTACACACACGCGTGCCGCGCGCTCTCTGGACCCGGGTCCGTCGCAAGGGCGCGCGCGCGCTCACCCACATTGCCGGGCCCTGTCTGCAGAGGAGGCGAGACCGCAGGTGTGCGCCACGGAGGTCGGTGAGGGGAAGGTGGGGAAAGTCTGATTTAGTTAGCAACGTGCTCCCTACAGCACGTCTCACCGGAGCGGCCCTGAGTCCAGAGACTGCAAAGGGCAGAATCAGAAGAGGTCTGAGGTCCCAGCAAACACTCAAGACCCTCTCCCCCTGACATTCACCCGCGCGGGTGTTGGCACCCCTAATTTTAAGGGGTGAGATTAAGGGGACAGCTCCTGAGGCCCGATTCCCTTTCTGCAGCCAAACTGCTGGTGTCGACGAGACGCGCCCTCGTCGGCTTCCATCGGTGGCACACCGACTGCGCCCCTACACCCCAGGACGCGCTCGGCTTCCACAGACCGAAAAGAAAGAGGAAGGTGGAAACACAAAATAAGCCAGGAAAGGATGCGCTCGTCGGGGTGATACTAGCAGTCGGCTTTCAAGTTAGAGCTCCTGGGGGGGTCTTGGGGAGGTCGTAGGATTAGTAATCATGGCGCTTAGGGGGAGATTTTCATGAAATCAACTCTTCTCCCTTCGGGCTGTGTTTTCCTGTCATAGCACGGATCACAGTTGGGACGAAGGTGTTCTCTGCATAACCCCTCTCGGTTTGGTCTCCCTGCTTATCCCGTACCAGGCACCTGGATGGATTTCTTGACATCGTGATGCCAAGAATATTGGCTGGCACAGAGCAGGAACCCAAAGAGCTGCCGTGCACTCTCTGCGGTAGCACAGAAATTCACTACCTCAGTGTCCTCCTGCGTCCAAAGCCCCAACTGCAGGTTCTCATCTTGTTACTCCATGACAGAGGTGAGGGTCCACAAGACCTCCCTGTGTGTTTGGTTTTTGTAACTTCCTATGAATCTATGATTATTGCAACGTAAAGACTAAAAAGAGAACTTTGCTTTTTTTTATTGCAGTATCATTAGTTCACAACTCTGTGTAGCTTCTCAGTCTTACAGTGCTGCACATTGTCTCACCTCTGCCACTGCATACATCACAGCATAAGCATCATCAGAGACTCAGTCACCAGGCACTGCCAACCAATTGGCCCCCTCTCCCTTCTTCCCCTCCTGTAACCACATTCTGTTGTCAGAGTCTAAGAATTTATTTTGATTTTGTTTGTTCATTGGGGGGGGGGGTATTTTTTTCTTTATATTCCACAAATAAGTGAAATCACACATTTGTCTTTCTCCTCACTTATTTCACTTAGCATCATCCCTTCCAGTTCCATCCATGTTGACTAAAATGGCAAGATTTCATCCTTTTTATGACTGCATAGTATTTCTTTGTGTACATATACATCTTCACCCATGGCTGGGGACTTGGGTTGCTTCCGTAACTTGGTTATAGTGAACAGCAGTGCCATGAGCATAGGGCTGCAGATATCTTTTTCCAATTGGTGTTTAAATAGAGCTTTGATTTGCCTCCTGTACCAAACTCTCGCATTTCATTCCTCTCACATCTGCAGTGCACCTGGCTTCTTGGGTCTCACCACTGATTTCTGGGACCCTCACTTCCAACAATCTGACATCCTGAACAAATCTAGTTCATCTGTTTCCCTCCAACCCTTAACAAAGCAGATCACTCTGTAGCACACTAGCCTCTGGAGACAGCCAGCTGAGATGCCAACCATGTTGGCAATTTTCATAGAGGGTGTCCCTTTTCATCTTCTCCACAAGAGACCACCACAAATTTGTGACATGTGAAAATTAGTAATTTTCACAACCTAGCTGGAACACCGAGGGTCAAACATTCCGTGTCGGTGAGCCAGTTATGCCCTCAAGATGGTCTGTTGGCAACAAAACCTTGAGCATGCATATCCAGGTTTCCCGTGGATGAACCGCTACTTCTAAGGATTATTTAGCCACATCTGTGGCCGCCCCGCCTTGTATTACACAAAAAGTCAGGCCACCACCAGGATGCCAAGAGTCTTGGAAAACTGTACAAAGTGTGTTAAAATCAACAGCAATTCTTCCCATGTCACAATATTTGGATAACTTCTCACCCCTCCAAGGTCTCTTCAAAACCACCACTGGCTAGCATTTGACCCTCATGGCTTGAATCACACAGTGAGATTCAAACTTCTCAACACACTACTCAACAGATCTTAGCTGTGGTCCCAGGAACACAGTCTGCCCTGCAGGGGTGAGGAAAGTCTGCGCCTGGGGGCAGAGCCCGGTGGGGAACGCAGCATGTGATCGGAGTCTTACGTGGGTCCCCACAAATCTGAGGATTGTTTGTTATATTTCTGTGAACAATGCCATTGGGATTTTGACAGGGATTGCATTGGATCTATAGATTGCTTCGTAGATATTTTCACAAAGTTAACTCTTCTAATCCATGATCACGAAATAGCTTCCCATTTATTTCTGTCTTCGATTTCATCGATGCCATAGTTTTCACTGTAGAGGTATTTCCCCTCCATGGTTACATTTATTCCAAGATTCTTTTCAAATCTCACTTTTAGTGAGACCGTTTACTTAACTTCTTTTTCTGATAGTTTGTTATTAATGTTTGAAAATGTAACTAAGTTTTATACATTGACTGTATCCTGCAACTTTGCAGCCTTACTGAATTCATTTATTAGTTCTAATAGTTTTCTCGGTGGAATCGTTAGGGATGTGTGTGTGTATTTGCAGATGACATGAGATAGACAGACAGACAGATCTCATGTCATCTGCAAATAGTGACAGTTTTACATTTTCCTTTCCAACTTGGATGCCCTTGTTTCTTTTTTCTTTACCTCGTTGCTCCGGCTAGAAATTCCAAAGCTGTATTGAACAAACGTGGCTTCCAAACTGTATTGAACAAAAGCAGCCAGAGTAGACATCCTCGACTTGTTCCTAGCCTTAGAGGAAAGGTTTTCAGCTTTTTACCAGTGAGTATTATGTTATCTGTGGCCTTGTCACATTTGGCCTTTATTTTGTTATGATATGTTCCCTCTATACCCACTTTGTTGGGAGTTTTTAATCATTAATTCATGATGAATTGTGTCAAGTGCTTTTTCTGCATCTATTGAGATGACCGGACGACCTTTAGCCTTCAGTCTGTGGTCTGTCACGTTGATTGATTTGCAAATGTTGAACCATCCCTGAATGTTGCGTCCCTGGAATAAATCCACTTGCTCCAGGCTACTGCTCTTTAGCTTCTGTTTTTCAGTTTGCAAATATTTTATTGAGGATTTTTGCTTTTGCACTCACAGGGATATTGGCCTTTAATTTTCTTGTGGCATCCTTGTCTGATTTTTCTATCAGAGTCGTGCTAGCTGAGTTTTCTTATATTCCAATGTACCAATAATTTTCTATAATTCTGCTCAGTAAAATAACTTAGCTACCCTCTATTTTCCAAGTTTTTCTTTCGGGTGTATTCCAAAACACCTCTCTATACGCCAAAAGTTTAAAAGATTAAGCCCATTTTATTGACCTTATATCTTTTTGTGTTTTAAATATACATAATTTGTGTTTAAAATATACGTAGTACTATTTTAGCCATCTCATTGTGCGCTTCAGCGACATTCAGGACATTTATTCAGTTATGTATCCATTCCCACCCTCAGTCTCCGGAACTTTTCCACCATCCCAATCCGACATTCTGCACCCATTAAACATGTGCCTCCACCCCACGTCCTCTTAGCCCCTGGCAACCACTTTCTACTTCCTGTCTAGGAACTGGCAGCCCTAGGTTCCTCTTAGCAACGGAATCAGGCAGTATTTGCTCATGTGGCTGACTCATTTTACTTAGCGTAATGAAAGGCAACCTTAGGGTTCCTTCACGTACTAGATGTGTCAGGGTGTCCTTCCTTCCTCGTCACGCCTGGACGCGGCTCCGTGGCTATAGTACGTGTTGCTTATCCCTTTATTTATTGACTGGCACTTGAGTTGATTCTGCCTTGGGCTATGGTGAACGATGCCACTTGCTACAAACTTCTTTTAGAGCTTGGTGTCTTCCCTACAGCCACCCAAACTGAAATAAACAGAGTAGAGATAGAGCTGACAAGTAGTTAACAACACACTCACAGAACACTGGTGTTTATGACAGTGGCAGCACCAGCCAAGCCCAGAACCGGGGGTCTTTCTTCTCAGTGGAGTCTCCTGCTGAGAGCTCCCCCAGATATGACACCCAACCCTGACCCCACAAAAGCTACATCATCACACAACACACACTCTAGCTCCTGCCAACTCCAAGTCACACACAAGCACACACCCCCAACACTCCCATACTCCAACTTCCACACCTATCCCAACTCTCACACACTCCCATTCCCATACACACCAACTCTTCCACATACCCCAACCCTCACATATGCCCTATTTTCACACCCCACACCCCAACCCTCACATACACCCAACCCTAACACATGCCCTATTTTTTACACACCCCAATATTCGCATACTTCAGTCTCAGCAGGAACCTAAGGAAGGAGGAAGAAATCGCATTTTTGAGCCATTTCCACCACATGGGCCTTTTTCTGTGACAAGTCACAGTTTTCTGTGACAGTTTTTGTCATCTGAACCGGTACAGCCACTGTATCGCAAAAGACTCCTGGCTCCAGTCAAACCATCTTGAACGTGAAGCAGAAGACTGAAATCCTCCCCGCGGGAGTCAGGTGGACAGCTGACCTATGAGGAGCACTGAGCTATCAAGTCGCCCCTGGCAGAAGGAGTTACTCTGCATTTGCTCAAAACACTAGGGCCCTGGAGAATAATTCTGTGCAGCAATATCCGCTCCCCACTTTGAGGCACCTCTTCCTTGCAGCTGAGACCCAGGACCTGTCATTTAAGCACATGCAGCAAAGAAAGGCATAGCAACATTGAGGTTTTGTGGTGAACCAAGCCAGGGCTCCCCAGGGTTCAGAGCTCTAGCTCACGGGACCGCTTTATCCCAACATGGCTGTGGTTTGGTCTTCAAACAAGATGAAAGACAGGCAAATACCCTTTCTCCCAGGTTATATTTGACTGCCCTCAGCATCCAGCGTGCTTCATGGATAGTAAAAAGCCACAAGCCGCCCACACACAACCGCAGTGCCCCCATATAAAATAAGGCAAAAGTGGGGCAGAGGAACCACCCCATGAGCAAAATCAAATTTGACTCAAAGGGGACAGATTCAGCCTCTTTCGGCCACGATCTTTCTGAAGTGGGAAGTGTGAGCTAGAGTATCAGGTGAGTCGTTGAACATCACCACGAAGTACAACCAGACGTCACGGATGGTGCGTGGGCCACACCAGAAACAAGTTACGGAGTTGGTAGCAAACTAAGTCTGCGCTGTCCAGTGCGGGAGTCACTGGCCACATGCCATGTGTCATGAGAGGAAATGAGATTTATTTATTTTTACATAACTATTCGTTTTGTACAATGTTTGACTTCTCCTCTCAGGTGTTGATACCACCACCAAGACAACCATGAACCCCCACACTGACTCCTGTGTAAGTCCCTCCCATTATGACCCCTCCTCCTCCCCTGATGAATAGCTCCAATTTATAGTTTGACCGCTAGTTTTGTCTCTTCTTTTTCTCCTGACCCTTTGTATGGTTTTCCTATGTTCCTCTTATAAGTGAAGCCATCTGCTATTTTTCTTTTTCCTTCAGACTTATTTCACTAACATAATCCCTTCCAGCTCCATCCATGCTGCTGTGAATGTAAGTTTATCCTTTTTGACTGCTGAGTAATATTCCACTGTCTGTATATACCACATCGCGATCCAGTTATCTGTTTGCAGGCATTTAGGTTGTTTCCATTTCTCGGCTATTGTAAATAGTGCTACAACGGATAGAGGTGTGCATGTATCCTTTTGAATGAATGTTTTTGTGTCCCTCTGGTAGATTCCTAGGGGTGGGATTGCTAGGTCATATGTTAGCTCCATTCCTAGTAAGTTGGACATAGCTGTCTATATTGGTTGGACCAGTTTGCATTCCCACCAGCAACATAAAAGGGTTCCTTTTTCTCCACATCACTGTCAGCATTTGTTGTTGTCAATTTTTTTTTAATGTAGGCCACTCTTCATGGCGTGAGGTGATAGCTCATTGTGGTTCTGATTTGATGAAATAAAATATCTTTTTGAAAATAGCCTCCACCTAGCTTCAAAGACCATCCTACGAAATCAATCTTTCATCAAAAAGACATGTGTGGGGGTGGCAGAATTTTGCCCCCCACCCCCACACACACACATCCAAAGTGATAATGAGGAAAAGGATAAGGAGCTGAAACAACTAAAATGAAAGAATGAGGAAGATCATAGAGATAAACTAAAGATCAGTCAAGGTGCATTTGGCCACACCCCCAGTCCACCCTTTCACTACATCCCCCTAAACAGCCTGTGAGGGATCATCAAACACCTGGGTCTCACCGGGTCAAATAAACCCAGGCCATTTGGGCAGCTATTCAGGAGAACTGGTAATCAAACTTGGGAGTGGGGCCCCAGAGGGCAGAAGAGGGGTGACATGTGCTCACCTCTTCTGGAAATCAGGGCAAATTGCACTGAGATAGGGAGAGCCTTCACAGAGCACAAACCTAGGCCCACGAGCCTCAGAATCTCTCCCCGCCCCTTCCAGGGCTCTCTGCTCCCTCAACCTCACCTCTACCCGCCTCCACCACAAGCTGTATTCTGCAGAGCTTTAAAGCCAAATCATGAGGATTCTGGAACTGGTACAATACCAGCCGTATTGGAGGTTAGTGAATAAGAATTGGATAACTACTTAGAGTGTTGTAACTGAAATGGAGAGAAAAGACTGGAAAACCCGGAAAGCAGCCACTACTGCTGAGAGCACACCTGGGTGCTGTTAAAACTGCCTCTGCTGGGTCCTCATCCCCAGGGGCACAGATTCTTTGGGTCTGGGATGAGGACCAAGACTGGTGACGTCAACGGTTCCCTGTGACCCCTGGGAAGGCTGCTGGCAGCAGCTTCAGAGACACTGGGAGGATGAATGATAGGAGAATGTGGGGAACAGAGGAGAAAGATGTGAGCTGCGATGTTATGAGAAATACAAAAGAAGAAACAGGTCAAAGGCAACCGCTAGATCTACGTATCTGCTTCTGAAGATGGATGTAATCTTTGTCCCAGAAAGAACATTCTAGAAGAGCTAGACAATTGGTAAGTGGGGGAGGGGTGGGAGAGGACTCCTGCATCATTAAGTGGCAAAGTACCAAACCAACCTAAGCTACGGCTTAAAATAATTATTAATACTTGATCTAAGGTTATAAAAGAGTAAGGAAAGAAAGTAAGAGGGAAGAATGCACTAAGTCAATGTTATTGATTTACACTCTGAAAGAAATGCCAGAACTATTATTTAGATGTCAAAATAACTCCAAGAAGAGTACAAGGCTGTTTTGATCATTTGAAACCAAATACCCGCCTTCTTTGAGATGGGGCTTTCAGACACACAGCCTCCTTAAATACCACTGCAATGCTCTGAACAGGTCAGATTTCCCTTCAAAGGTTATACCATGTTAAATTATATGCAATTTCAAAAAGAACAAGTCGTTGTCCTACTTTGAGTCCCCTCTCTTAAAAGCATGTTTTGACTAAGATTAATTTATAGCCCAAGGAGCTTTGGGGAAAGGAAAAAGCCTTGAAATTGCAAGTAAAAATAACTAAGAATTCCGGTCGCTTCTCAAATATCAAGTGACGTTGTTAGGGGATGAGGGGCCGATCTGCAGCCTCCAGGTAAATGGGGCCGTGGGGCTGGCAGTAGACACTTGGGGGAAATTCTAGCCGGGGGGCCCGCAGGCCTCACCCCCTAATTCGGGTCCACGATGGGGCCATTTCATTTGTACGGCTCTGCAGGTCATCAAATGGGAAGCGGCACAGCAAGAAAAACAGGGCAGAGCCACTTCCACACCGCACAGAAGCTTGTGGGGCTGACCCAGGAAAGCTGCCGAGGCACAGGAGAAGGGATCAGCCCTGGCTCTGGTGCTGGGTTTCTAGAAAACAGCCTTGCACCAGGGATGGCTAGGCTTAACTGCTCTTATCACATGCTCCCCTCTTTCTGCAGCCATTGACCCTTGTTGTTGTTTGGTTTGCTTTTCACAATATTTGCTTTCATTCTCGGGTGCAATCACCAAAAATTTCCACTCCCCCGTGCACCGTCACGACAGCCCCTAGCCCCTCAGCTCTCTCCGTCCCTGCCTGGACCCCAGCCCCTCCCCATCCCCTGCAGAATGTCTCTGGTTTGTAGCTGTCTGTTTAGTTTTGGTTTGTTGTCTTGTGTGTTTTTTTCCTTTGGTTATTATTGTTGCTGCTGTTCTTTTTTTTTTCCTTGATTCCCTATATTCCTCCCATTAAGTGAAACCATCCTGTATTTTTTTTTCTTCTGACTCATTTCACTGACCAGAATCCCTTCAAGATTTTTCCATAACAATTCATTTGTGTTTTCTTTTTTAAAACCAAAAAATAAAAAGCTTCTCCTTGTGCTTTTTTTATGTTTTCTTGCTGTCATGAGGAGCCTCTTCCACAGTCATTTACCTAACACTTGCTATTTACCAAATCAATATAACTCATCGTTAAGTGGAGGGCCCAGGAGAGAGTGTGAGACAGACAGCAGTAAGTTATTCCTCCACCAAATGAAAAATAAAATGTCCTTAGTCCTCGCAGTTTGGCTTTTTTTATATAAATAGTCATTTTGGCAACACTATTTCCAGCATTTTGGGGTTACTTGGATGCAAATCACTGAAAGGAGTAAATGTTTTCAATAGGCTTGGTGATTAAGTGCTTGAGTTGTTTCTAATCAGCTGGAACATTTTCTGAGTCCTTGAATTTTAATCTCTGGAAAGAGGGTCAGTCAGCCTGCCTGGCTACCATAACACAGAACAAGTGACTTACATAATAAAACCTCATTTCTACAGTTCCGAGCCTGGACACACCAGATCAAAGTTGCCAACAGGTTTGGTTTTTTCCCCAGTCATCTCCTTAAACTGCAGGCAGCTGTCTCCCCAAGTTGTCGGTGGCCTTTCCTCTTTGGGCCCATGTCCTGGGGTCTCCCCTCATCTTCAGGAAGCCAGTCCTATGGGGTTAAAGTGCCTCCTGTAGCTTGCTTGTTTTAGTCAAGGCTCTCCAGAAACAGAGCCAACAGATGATGGATGGCTGGGCGGGTGGACGGATGCGTAGACAGTGGATGGCTGGGCGGATGGATGGCTAGACAGACAGACAAACAGACAGGTATTACAGATGCTGGGAAGCCCCACAATCTGCCGTCGGCCAACTGGAGAACCTGTGGTCGTATTTGGTCTGGGTTCAAAGGCCCGCAAATCTACGGGCTGATAATGTAAGTTCTTTTCTGAGTCCAAAGCCCCACAACCAAGAGCACAGTGTCTAAGGGCAGGAGATTGGGGTCTCAGCTCAGAGAGCGTGAATTTATTCTTCCTCCACCTTCTCGCTCTGTTCGGGCCTTCAACAGACAGAACGGTACCCGCCTGCATCGTGAAGGGCCTTCTGCTTTACCACGTTCGCCATGCAACTGTAACCAGACACACTCTCGAACACACCCAGCTGTCTGGGCCCCCCTTAACAAGTCAGCACAGAAAGTAAACATCACATCCCTTTCATCGTGATTATCTCCGTAAAGGCCTGTTCCAAACACAGGGGGAGACAATTCCCTCCATAACTGAGGCTACACCAGAACCATTAACAGAACAAATTATTAAAACTCCAGAAAAAACAACTCTGCAGGGCATCTAAATTTAAGGCATTATTTTATTTTAACTTGACCCGTAACACCATCCATGTACAAATGCCAAGGATTAAATAGACCAAACTCATAAAATAAATAGAATAAAAGCATTGTATCTGCAGGATGTGGTCGGTCCTGTTTCTAGTCTCTATTTTTTAATATGATTAAAAGGTACTTCCACTCAATCATAAACCCTAGGACATTCCTTTCACACACAAATCACAAAGAATGTGAAAACACATGTCTGAGAGACCATGCATTTAGCTTCTGATGGGGAAAAATGGTGGGAACACAACATTTAACAAATACGAGATGAGTGCTTTCCATTCAACATCCTTAGATCTAAAAAATTGTGCTGTTAAAGTTAATAGCAGTTACTATTTCAATAAACAATGAGACACAATCCAGAAAGCACTTAATCGGAGTTGTATAAAAACTATGCAAATCATCAAATGTGACTGGCTAGTAAGGGCATTATGGGCCGGCACTGCGTCCCTATTGGTCCTTGACACTGATTATTTTTCTCATCAAGCTGTGTGACGATCCAGCTCCAGGAAGACACACAAATACCTGTCCCGTAAAGGCATGGTACAGGGGCGGGTTATCACAGGGGCCGTAGCAGAGGGCACGTTCCTAGAAACAGACTGGATCCTATTAAACCTTAGAACGGCTTTAACCAAGACCTACAAAGAGATTTTCTTCTAAACCCCACCTGTTAGGGGGGAAAGGTCCTCCTGAATGGATTATACAAACAGGTTATGGACTTCGACCCTCACTCTAGACCTACAAGATCCAAGAACTACAAATCCCACAGGGTCAGCATCGGAGGGGGGATCCCTGGGGCCTGAGGGTGGAGTTAGCAGCCAGGCTGGGTATAAAAGCAGACATGGGAGCCTTGGGGGGCCCTTTTTCTTTCAGAGCCATCTCCCGGTGCGCCGTCGGGTTCCAGCTCCAAGGAACTGGCAGGACATGTACGGATCTGCAGCCCTCTCTTCCCCTTGTGTGATTCACTGCGCTGTTTCCCCTTCCCTGTAAATAAAACCCTTTATCAACCTTTGTCGCGTGTGCCTGCACTTGGGGCATCATAAGTGCCTTTCGAACACGCGGGTGAACACCCAGTCAGGCAAACCCGTTTTATATTAGAGTTGCCCTGGAACACACCCAGCCTGCTCTTGGCATTTCTACCAGCTTGCCCACGCCTGTCCCATCAGGGCCAAACGCCTTCCTAGCTAAGCAATACTGCTAGCTTCAATTTCCCACTTGTTCCTTAGTCGGTGATGTTCTCCTTGCTGCCAGCACTAGGTAACTTTCTTTGAAGCCCCACACCCACGCTACTGTGTAGAACACGTATTCATCCAATAGACCCACCTCCATGGGAGTCTCTCCACCGTGCTGAGGAGCTGGGTGATGAAGTCCCCCCACAGCCATCCCCAAGTAGAGAGAAGGGGCAGAGTTGCGAGGGCAAGACAAGAAGGAAGACTTCATAGAACAGACTTTTTAGTCAAAATATCTGTATATTTCTGACATATTTGCAACAAGCAATAAGGTTCTACCCAAAAATGGCTAACAAGGGCATCAGAACCAGGACAACACCGTTAACTCTAACTCTGCAGAGGGAAGAAGCACGGCCAGGCTCTTCGGGGCTCAAGAACATTCACAGAAATGCTGTCCAATTTCTCCTGTGATTATGGCTCCCAAATTATCCATCAAAAACATGTAAGAATGATACCTAGATTCTCCCACCGCTAATTCAGTGAGACTTTGCTTCAGTGGGAATACGTAGAGAAATTGAAATGTTATATTCACACTAAATTCTCAAGGGAAACTTAATGCTATACATCATTCACCATTATCATCAACACTATTTGGAACAGGGTGGTCCTCAGGAAAGGGGGAAGTTCCAGGATCCCTGCCCCACCTGCTATCGGCAGGTTCCTCTCAAGGCTGTTTCGATGCAACTGAGTCTTTTTAAATCAAATTGGGTGATGCTAATGATGGCGGAGAGCGAGACTACCACAATCACAGCTAACCACACGGGTTCTTGTCCCGTGAATCAAAGTCGTAAAAAGGAATTCACAGACTTTTTAGATAAGTAGAAGAGAGCAGCAGACTGTGTCTTAGACAAGTTTATTTAGGAAAGAGAGGTAAAGATAAAGACTCCCGATAGAGGGTACCTGAGGGGGCAAAGGGAGCCGTGAGGGGGTACTGCTTTGGAAATCATTATTCTAAAATTTTGCTAGTCTTCATGACTGGTTATTTCTTGATGGTCCCACTTAACTTACTACTGTGTCTAGACTCCATGCCTGGCCTCTCCCTTATTTTACACCCATTGTCTCCTCTTTGCTTTGAAGCCCCCCACCCCTAGTCCCAGGGTGCTAACTAGCTCTCTGGGAAGTCTGCATCTCCCAGCGCCCAGCGCCTCCCTTTCAGCACCTTCTTTTTGTTCCACAACTTAACTATTCCGGGGTCTCACCTACCTACCCATTTCTCTGAAGCTGCCTCGTTATTTCCAACCTGCCCTGGGCCTCACTGAGATTAAACACGATGACACCAAAAGTCAGGCTCTGCCCAGCAGCCTGTGGGTGGGCCCAGGGAGGGGCAGACCATGCACCCAAAGGTGGTCACAGCTTCACCGGAGCGGGAGTTCAGCAAATGCTGCACAGGGGCCGGCCTGGACGGCACGCTGACCCCTCTTCAGCCCTGACACCCTGGAACATCAGTCCTCGACCTGTCCCCTGACTTGTCCCCTCCACAGGTGACAAGAGGGCGACACAGGAGGATGCAAACAGAACTGGGCAGGGGGGGATCAGGACTCAATGCAGATGGGATCCAGACCAGGACCCGAGCTTGTAACACGCACATCACGGTCTGGATGGGACACCCCCAGCACAAGGCCAGGGGTCGGGTGCCCCTGAAAGCAAAAGGAGCATGCGTGGGGAGCACCAAAGCTCTAGGGCCCCCCAGTCCTGCCCTGTGTGCTGGTGACCAGACCAGCCCTCAGCTGAGGGTGAGAGGGAGGAGTAGTTGGAGGGAGGGGGATGAAGGGAGGGAGGGAGGGAGAGGTAAGGAGGGAGGGAGAGAAAGAAGGATGGAGGGAGAGAGGGAGACAGAGGAAGAAGGAAGAGAGAGAGAAGGAGGGAGGGAGAGACAGGGAAGGAGACAGAGGGAAGGAAGAAGAGAGAGAGAGAAGAAAGGAGGGAGGGAGAGAAGGAGGGAGGGAGAGACAGGGAAGGAGACAGAGGGAAGGAAGAAGAGAGAGAGAGAAGAAAGGAGGGAGGGAGAGAAGGAGGGAGGAGGGAGGGAGACAGAGGAAAGAAGGAAAAGAGAGAAGGAGGGAGGGAGAGACAGGGAAGGAGACAGAGGGAAGGAGGAAGAGAGGGAGAGAAGGAGGGAGGAGGGAGGGAATAACAGCAGCAGCAATAATTAAAGAGATGAGAGAACAATTAAGAGAAAATTAAATCGGAAGAGGTTTCTGTGAGAGCTGTATTTTTAGGGAGAGAAAAGGGGGAGAGGAATGACTTTTTTCTTCCCATGACTAGATCAAACTCTGAGGTTTGATTAAAGAAATGACCTTGAACCACAGCAGAGAATAATAAAAGACAATTTCCAGTAAGTATGCTAGCTTGAATTAATGATCTACTTTTTATTTTTAAACTGAATTCAGTGGAGATTCACATGCATTAGGTTACAATGATTAACATTTGAAATTTGACCTTGAAATTATCTTTACATTGTAAATTCTTAATGATCAAAACAATGTTCTCAGTGATTAAAACATATTAGTAATTAATTATTAAAGGAGAATAATTGCAAATACATATTCCTAAAATCTCAAGGCTTTTAAACCATTTGTACAAATGACTGGACATTTTTAAAATTTTCAAAAAAAAAAAAAAAAAACCTCCATCTAATTCTCATTTTCATTATCAATTCAACAACAACCAAAAAGGCATTTCTCTGCCCCTTTTCTGTTGTCTTGTAAGGTAGAAATGCACGTAACTACCTCTGATCTCACCAAAGCCGAAGAAAGAAAATCACTCTGTATAAACTGTCACATTAAAAACGAACCCCCAAAACCTCTTAGGAAGGCTGATACAAAGTCAACAGTTGGATCATGTTTCTTTAAAATCACTGCAAACAGCTTCATAACCGGTAGTCCAGACCTAATCGTGAGCCCCCCAGCTGGCCACGGGGCCTGTGACTCCCCACCAGACTCACCTGAGCAATATTTCCTGGTTTAAGTTTTTAAGAACTGATCATACCTCATGCCACAGAGGGTGAAAATTCAAGCAGGTGTCGTTCGGTGTGTTTCAAACAGTCTCAGCAATCCCGCCCAGGGACAGGGCTTCCCTAACATGGACGTTCTTTCCTGGAGTGAATTTCCTTTCAACAGAAGGAAGGCCAGGCCCAACTGAGCTTCCAGAGGGTCAAAGGCTGTCCCTGGGCCCCGACAGGCATCTCTGAGGTGCACTGGCCTCCCCAGTTAGCTCCCCAGACAATGAAGCATCCCCTACACTCTGCCCAGCGCAGGCCCTGGTCCGTGGAACCCATCAGAAGTGGTTACACTGAATGGGGAGAAGAGAAACCCAACTTCCCTAGGGCGTCCGAACTGTGTGATGTCCTGAGTTGTCACGTATTACTTTTCATGAAATAGTCTACTGCTCAATAATATGATTTGCCCAGTGAGCAATTTTTGAAATGCTACTTATATTATTAGTTTTAACATAGTAATTTTAATGTTTAAATTAATAATTATTAAGTATATGTTAATAAAATTAGTTCTAGCCATAAAGTCAATTGTATACCACTGCAAAGCAAATGGCCACCAACTCAGTGGCTTAAAGAAACACAAACACGTTACAGAGCTGCATCATTTCACAGTAGCTTTGTTATAAGGTAACTTTAATATAAAATGGGTTTGCTTGACTGGGTTTTTACTCACGTGCTTAAAAGACTTTTATAATAAGCTCTAACTGTAGGCACATATAATAAAAGTTAATAAAGGGTGTTATTTATAAAAGAAGGGGAAATAGCATAGTGAATCCTAAGAGAAGAGAGGAATACAGATTTGTAAATGTTTTACTAGTTTTTTGGAGTTGGAACCCAACGGCGTGCTGAGAGATGACTTTGAAAGAAAAAAGGGGACTTCAAGGCCCACGTGTCTGCTTTTATACTCAGTTTGGTTGTTAAACTTTATTTTCAGGTTTTAGTGATTTATTCTTTGATAATGACCTTACGGGATTTGGAGTTCTTGGGTATTGTAGGTTTGGAGTGGGGGTTGGAGACCATAATCTGCTTGTGTAATTTATCTAGGAGGACTTTTTCCCCCTAACATCTTTAGGAGTTGAGCACATTTTAGCCAAGTTCTTTGCTCAGAATTTCTGCCATAGACCGAACATCTCAAATACCTATGTTGAAACCGTAATCATTTATGTGATGGAAGCTTTGGGAAGCTGAACCTTAGGAAGGTCATGAGGATGGGCCCCTCCCCACCCTCAGGGTGGGACTAGTGCCCTTATAAGAACAGGAAGAGCCCAGCTCTCTCTCTCTCCACCACGTGAGAGGTAAGAAGGAGGCTGCCTACAAACCAGTAGAAGAGCCTCAGCAGACACTGGACCTGCCTGCACATTGATCTTCGGCTTCTAAGATTTCAGCAAGCGAGAAGTAAATGTTTGTTGTTTAAGCCACTCAGTCTAGGTGTGGTATTTCTGTTACAGCAGATGAAGTCAGTGTCACAAGGCTGACATCATCTTGCTAGTCAGGTGCATCTTAAGTTGGAGGCCCAAAGAGATAATAAATAGAAATTCACCCACTACGGCTCAATCCTTTTGTTTCAAATCTACCACATCTTTAAAATCACTGAGTATGCACCCCTACATTTACTGCAGCGTTATTTATGACAGGTAAGACTTGGAGTCAACCCAAATGCCCAAAAATAGACAACTGAATCAAAAAGATGTGGTATATATACACACAATGGACTATTAAGCAGCAGTCAAAAAAGATAAACTCATGCCATTCACAGAGACCTGCATGGAGCTAGACGGGATTATGCTCTGTGAAGTAAGTCAGAAGGAAAAAGAAAAATAGCGGATGGTTTCACTTATCGGAGGAATATGATGGAACAAAATAAGGGATCAAGGAAAAGAATAATAGCAGTCAAAAAAAAAAAACCACAACAAAACAAAAAGAAACAGACAACTATAATTCAGAGACATTTTACAGGGGAGGGGGAGAGAGAGGGATCAAAATGAGGGCAGGAAGAGCACAAAGGACTGAGGTGATGGTGCACGGATGAACTGGTGGTGGAAATTCCACGGGGACTACACCTGATGTCAAATATATGTAAATAAAGAATTTTTTTTAACACCCCATGTGCACACTGCGTGTGTACAAGGAGAGACCTGGACCTGTTGCCCCCAAAAGATGCCCACAGTGACTCTGGCATCCCTGGCGCAAAGAAATTGTGGGGGGCACCATAAGGAGGTGCTGACTCCCCCCTTCCCTTTTCTTCTGAACACAGGAGGACAGGAGCACCGTCCCGGGCCCTAAGGGACGCAGAGGGTGTGGCCACCCTGCAGCCACAGCAGTGGCTTCTGCCAGGCAGAGACCGTCCCTACTGCAGGTGGGTCTTCGGGCTCAAGGATGAGGCTCCCCACACTGGGCCCACTTTCCTGGGCAGCCCTAAGCAGCTTTCCTCTCTCCAGTGTCCTCCAGCCTGCTCTAGCGGCCTGGGGAAAGACGCCCAGCCCCTCTGCCCCAGGCCCCCGCCCCGATAAAGAGGAACTGAGACAGGACACCCCATTCCTGTACAAGGCTGCGCAATAGGCCAGGATATGCTTTTGTCAGTTAGTTAGCGCCACCTTTCCTTCCTCTCTCCACCTCCCTCCTCCCCACCCCCACAACCATCCATCCACCCACCCACCCATGCACCCTGCCCACCTGCCTGCCCACCTGCCCACCCACCTGCCTGCCCACCTGCCTGCCTGCCCATCTGCCCGCCTGCCTGCCCACCTGCCTGCCTGCCCACCTGTCTGCCCACCTGCCTGTCTGCCCACCTGCCTGCCCGCCTGCCTGCCTGGGCCAAAAGGGAAAAGTGATTATCCTACAAAACTGAAAGTCCAAGAACTTTTGTTGCCATCATCGTTGTCATCACCCTCTCGTGACTGAAAGGTCAGGGGGACGGGACGTTAGGAGTTGAATTGTGTCCCCTCAATGAGGGGGTGGGGCCCAGATCCTTGACACCTGGGAGTGGGGCTTCTTTGGACACCCACGGTCTCTGCATGCATCATCGAGTTCAGCGGGGTCACTGGGTGGACTGCTACTGTCAGAACATAGGGCAAGGAGGGCAGCGTACCCAGGAGACACTGGCTGGAGCTGCAAGGCCCAGAGGAGAGAAGGGCAGGCCCACCACGCCCTGCAGGCAGGCTGGTAAAGCCAGCAGAGAGCAGTAGACGGAGGGGGAGAAGAGTGGGGGAGAAGGGGAGGGGGAGAAGGGGAGGGGGAGAAGGGGAGGCTGTGCAGGGCGACTGGTTCACATTGGCAGGTCTGTGCATAAGGTCATTCCCCTAAAAGGATAAGCACTACGACCCAGAAACCGCCCCCACCAAGGGAAGGACAGTGCTGCTTCACACCACACAGGCCCACAGAAGGGGGCGCGACTTCGAAACTGCTGCGTGGACCCCACTACTCCATGTGGCTGCACCCTGCAGCTGAGCCCACACCGCAGGCCACAAGGCACAGAGAGCAGGTCCTGACCCGCTGTGAGACCAGCGCCCTTTGCCCTTTGTCCTCCTTTGCCTTTGCTCTTCCAGAGGGCTCTGTATACACCGGAACCTCCCCCGGGGTGTTCAGAAACTTATCCTGAACCTCCCCCGGGGTGTTCAGAAACTTATCCTGAACCTCCCCCGGGGTGTTCAGAAACTTATCCTGAACCTCCCCCAGGGGTGTTCAGAAACTTATCCTATCTCTAAGGCACTTTGCTTTGTGCTTCTTCAAAAAAAAAATCGCTTAGTAAAAAGTTGGATGTGACTCAGGTATCCCCAAAGTCTCAAAGTCTTGTGCACTCAACACCAATTTGAAGAAGATGCGCCATACTGGCCTTTTTCACCCCTGTAGTCAAAATAGATTATGCTCTTGCCATTAGAGTACATAAAAACCTGATTCTACCCTATAGTCTTGAAACCAGTAATGGGAACTCACAATGCTGTGTACAGGGGCTTCTCCTATTTGATAAATGACTTCATTACTGTTTATTACCGATTTACTTTTCAAACATTGCGATTGTTGAAACGTTCTCTTGGTATGTATCAACATTTTAGGGAGTGGTAAAGTGAATCAGTACTTTGGAAACACAGAGGGACAACTTGAGCTGTACAGACAACAGTGAAAACATCCAGCAGCAAGAACGTCCAGCCATCTGCTACAGTCATTTATTTTCTGCAGGTTTACCAGTTAGCTCTTGACTTCTTCCTAGAAACATCTCCAAAAGAAAACAAGAGGGAGCTCCAGTGCCTCTAAGTTTATCACAGGAGATCGCTGCCTAGACTGTGTCTGCATCCTCTGTGCTTTGGCTCCTATCTTAAAGGTTAGTTGGGGTCAGCAAACGTTTTCTATATTTAATGTAGTTAAATACAGATAGAGTTATAGAGTTAAATAATGTATATTTCTATATTTAATGGTAAATATTTTTAACTTGCCCAATTTTACCATCTTTGTTGCAACAACTCAATTCTGCCTTTGTAAGAACAAAGTAGACAAGTCAATATGTACAGGAAAGAGTGTGGCTGTGTTCTCATAAAACAACGTTTATTAAAAAAAAAAAGCATGGTGCTGATCTATGCTTTACAACTGACACATTACAACTGACAACTCCTGTTGTCAGGAATTGGATAAACGTTAAATATAGTTGACCTTAAACAACTCAAGTTAGATGGTCAACCCCTGCAATTGAAAATCCAGACAGAGGCCTCCCTGGTGGCACGTCTCAGCACTGTGGAGCCTCCGCAGCCGCTGCAGCGAGTCCAATCCCCGGCCAGGGGGGGACCCACGGGGCGCAGCAGTCTTCTCCTGCCTCCCCCTGCTCCCCTCAGCAGTGTGTTTCAGTCCGTCTGCCTGTTCTGCTCCCTGCTCTGTCTCTGGGGAGTCCTCTCACCCCTCACCCCACCCCTCAACCTCACACCTCTTGTATGCATAAGTAAATAAATCTTTTCCCCTGGCCACGCTCCCTGAACACTGAACCCCAATCATCCAAAATCAAAACCAGCCCATCCCCCACCGGACACCCAGTCAGGACACCTCCCACAGGGCAACACCCCACGGAGGAGCAGCTGAATTTTCTCGACTCCCCGGTCAGAAAGGACAGGCCTGCCCCCAGCAGAACAACCTCATCCAGCCTGCGCCGGCGAAACTTGAGAGCAAGGCCAGCAAGGCCCGGACGTGCGTAAATAGCCACGGTGCCAGCAGGGGCCCCGTGCGGGCAGCTTCCTGGTCTGCCGGTTGGTCTTGACCCACGGCCAGATAACACCACAGGCACTGAGAAAGTCTGGTGGCCAAAGGAACCACTCCGACGAGGCAGCCCGTGGGCCGCTGTAGGGTCAGAGAACTATCAGGTCTTTCCACCCTCCCACCACTGGTGATGGACACCCGTGGTGCTGCGAGCATTCCAGGGTGGGCATGCGCAAGTGGGCGCACCTGAGTTGGACATGGGCTTAAATGGGCGGTGTCATGAAAAGCCACTGAGGGCTCCAAGACCCTCCTTTCCTTGACCTGTCTGCTAAGAACCATCCCGAACCTGCCCAGTGTGCCTCCTTTCCTGCTGCTGCAACCGCTTTGTCATGGCGGGGGCGGGGGGACCTCCCGTCACCAGCCATTCGGGATTTGGACTCTGTGGGGCTCCCTGTCCAGGGACGCCGGGCCTCTGGCTCCTCCTCCATGACGCTCCATCCTCCGAGCAAGCACAACCTCTAAGTGGCTGGGCCAGCACCCCTCCCCTCATCAGCAGGGCCAGTTTCTGTCCCACTGTCCTCAGAAAGCACCACTTCCTTATTCCAGAAACATCTAGCAGAGGAGGCGTCACCAGAATGGGCCCCCTTTCTTGGAGGGGTGGTGAGTGCAGACGCCTTCCAAGCAGCCCCTCCTCCACTGGCCTGCAGGTCAAGGGCTGGGGGCTGAGAAATCCTCTCCCCCTCGAAAGGAAGTCTCTGCACCACCTCTGTGGCTGTAGACAGGGCCGTGCCTGCAGCTCCTCTCGCCCCTCCTGGCACCCTCCCCACAGCGCCCCCAGCCTGGCCAGGCCCACCTCTGACAGCCTTCACATGGAGCCAGTGTTCATCTGCCCAAGGCTCTCCACCAGCCCCCTGGAGAAGGCAAACATCTGCATTTCATTCCAGTTGGGCGGTCCTCTGTCGCCATCTAGTGTAGGGAGGGGAAAGTGTCTCAAGAGCACTGCAAAGTCCCCACCAAGATCCAGAATATTCCACTTCACGTCGTTCAGGCTTCAGCTCACACACCTGGGACACTTACCGGTGTGGCTGTTTCAGAAAGGAGACTCACGAAAAGAGCTAACACCGAACAGCTCCTGTGGGCTGGCCACTCACCTTTCACCGTCCCGGCTGAGCCAGGCGACAAAGCATCTGCGCTCTGGTTAACCCGTCCTCCACGTGGACTGGCACACCCAAGAGTACGCAGGCAGCATAAACCTGCAGCCCTGTGGGAATCAACACTCTCTCCTGTCCCCCCAAACGACTGTAACTAAAGACCTGGGAACACCAGAATGTTCCAGCGGGGAGAAGTTAAAGCAGCTTGTTCCTGGAGGAACGGGGCAGACAGCTGTCACCTGGAGTTCTAAGGCCTGTGTCCTGCACGCCCCAGACCAGTCAGATCAGGTCCTCTGGCTGGAGGGGAGGGGGCCCAGTGACTCGTAAAGCTCTATGCGTGAGAGGGAGGAGGTTCAGCAAGAGGGCTAGGAGGTGCCTGCGCAGTCTCCCCCCAACACCAATGAACTACAAGTTGACCAAAAGAGCTCAGGGAAGGCTCTAGACTACAGTTAGCATCCGCAAAAGGTTGCAGAACTGCACAGAAGGTGCAAGGAGCATTTCATCTGGCTGCTGAGAAGCACCGTTGTCAGCTGCAAGTGCATGGCCGTCGTCATCAACGCATCATGAAAACCGTGAGAACCACAAAACAAAAAAGCCCATCACAGACACACAGAGGATGAAGAGAAAGAATCAAAAAGAAAAAATTCGCAGAGGAAGACGGCAACTACAAGACAGTTAACAAAGTGGGTCTGACGCGCTGGAAGGAGAACGCAGGATGCAACATCCATTCAGGTCAGCGAGAAAACGTGGGCTACCTGCTGAACCCACAGCTGGGCGGGCTTCTCCACCACTCGAGCGTCACCCCATAAAATGAGGGGGTCAGAGCAGATAACCCCAACACAACCTTGGCCCCAGCCTTCTGTTACTACGTATATCCAGAGGCCAGGTCTGGGAGCCAGGAGCCAGGGGGTGCCGTGAGTGAACTGACGCTCTTTGCACACTGGCCTCTGTGGCCTTGATCGTGTTCACGCAGAAGGCGCTCGGTGTGTGGATGCCAGGAATACTTGCCTGATCGTGGACACCTGGAGCACGGGTGTGCGTGCGCGCGTGTGTGTAAGCGGGCACACCTGGCTAGAAGCTGGGGTAAAGGCAGCAGCAGGGACAGAACGAGCGCTGTGACCACAGGCAAGGCAGGACCACACCAGAGAGACCCCAGAGAACAATTCCCTGGGGGCTGCCCGCACCTGGTTGCCCCACACACAGTGACGGCTCTACTGAGGCATCACCTCAAAAGCCCAGCTGGCACCATGGAGCATGTCCCCTGGGCAAGGCTCCTGCTCCCACAAGGCCCAGCCCTTTGCTCGCCCCACAGAGCTTCACACCAAGCAAAATCTGAGCTACTTTATAGCCCACTGAGCACACGGGTCGGTCGTTCTGTTCCACGTCAAGTCCTTCACAGGAGCCGCTGCTGTTCTAAAGGTCCGTGTATGAGGCAGGCCGGGCTGTTGATGTGGTGACTGACATTGTTGTATGTGGTGCACTGGGTAGGTACGTGTGGTTACTGACTTGTGTGGTGCGCTGGGCTGTTCTATGTGGTTGTGCATGGAACACTAGTAGGACTGTAAAAAAGTGCATCAAGCCTACTTCTTGCCTCCTACTGTTCTTCTTCCAGCTTATTCTCACATGACTTTGTGGCTCTGTGAAAGAGCCTGGTGAACAAACATGGCGGCACCCTACTCGGGCCCCAATTCAAGCAGCAGCCAACGAATCAGTATGGGTTGGGTTACCTTTCCTCTCGGGACAACGTACTGCGTAACGTGACTATGTCACATGGGACCAGAGCTAAAATAAACGGCCTCTCTCTGGACCTCAGCGGCCCTGGAAGGGCAGGGTCTGGGACTTCGGTGAAGGCCATTTTCACAGAAATACAGCTGATTTCCTAGGTCGTTAGGTCTCCACCTTCTGGCAGAAGGTGTTAAAGCACCTCAGAGGAGCACCTCTTCTATTTTTAGCCTGAAAGATTGCAGAGAACTGCCTGAATCATCCTTAATTCTCAGCATCTGCCCCCCCAGGCCAAGTCAGCACTGGGAGGTCTGCAACCCACAGATTCAGCAACAGACACCAGCATGGGGTGGTGGGAGCTGCCAACAGCCGCAGGCACACCCAAGGCACCCGGAAAGGGAAAACAAGGTGGAGGCCAAAAATGGCCTTGTGGGGGGGGTGGCAGAGACCAGGAAGAGAGGCGCCTTCGGTAAACCCCACAAGGTGCTCTCCTGACTGCGGCCAGCCCCGGGCTGTGTGTGCAACTGCTGGGGGAGAGGGTGATCGGGGCAAACCCCACAAACAGGTTTTGTGGACCCCACCCCACCCCAGGCCCAAGAGATCCAAGACACCGAGGACTATGTCATCGCCACCGAGGGGGGGTGCTGGGACTGTGGTGACGCTAAGCCGCCAGGATGGTATAACCAGACATGTGGTCCCGGGGCCCTTGGTGTTTCGCCGACTCTCAGCGTGCTGTTGGGGTTCCAGCTCAGCGGAGCTGGCGGGGCGCAGTCACCAACCTCCTTCGCCCTCAGCTATTCATTTCTTCATTTCCCCTTTTCGTAAACAAACCCTCTGTTACCCTTTTCGCGGTGCCTGTGGTTGAGTCTCACTGTAAGTCCCTTTGAAGCACGCAGGTGAGGACCCCAGTCAGGCACCCCATTCCATGCTGGGGATGCCCTGGAACCCGATCTCTTGCAGTCTGATTTCACATACACACTGAGCACATCCATGAGAGTATACACTGTTCTTCACATAAGAGCAGTCTGTGCGGCCCACCAAATACTCCTCACATACAAGCGTCTCTGACAGTTGCTCTGTCGCCAGTCACTGAACAGCTAAATCCAGCAAGTGCACAAGTCTGTAGTCTTTCATGAGAAGGGCTATATTTTCGGAAGATACAAAGCACCTTGAACAGTAGTGCATATATGTCGGTCCCAAACATCCACTAAGAGGGGACAGGTAAAAATTATGGTATCGGACAGGGCCCAGTCAACTACGGCCCGTCATCTGGCTTGTAAATAAAGTTTTATCGGAGCAGTCAAGCAATCTGCTCACCTAAGCTCACCTAATGGTTGCCACGTAGCGGTGGACCAAAGGCCACATGGCCCAGGAAGATTAAAATATTTATTATTTAATACAGTATATATAGTAACCCAACCCATACTGATTCAGGCAGGTCCTCCATAAATATTTTTGTTAGCAAGCGACTGAGGGGTACCCTGGGGCCCCAAACAAATGGAATGTATGATCTAGAACAGGGTTCCAGCATCCTCCACATAAAGACAAAGGAGGGGGCCTCCCTGGTGGTGCAGGGATTAAAGTCAGTGCTATGAAGCACCTGCAGCCACTGCAGCATGAGTTCGATCCCCGGCCAGGAGGGACCCACGTGTGCAGCAGACCTCTCCTGCCTCGTCCGCTGCTCCCCTCAGCAGTGTATTTCAGATGATCTGCCTGTTCTGCTCCCCACTCTGTCTCTGGTGAAGCCTCTCAATCCCCTGCACCTCTGGCCTATACCCCAGTTCTTGTGTGCATAGTTTAAAAAAAAAAAAAAAGACAAAGGAAACTCTTAGTATGAAAGAATTTTAATGAAGTTCAGAGAGAAAGAAGGACTATTTTCCCAATAAAACACCCAAAACAATGGATCTCCTCATGGACAAGGGCCCAGCCAGACAGGGTAGGCCCAAAGCAGGGCCGCCAAGGACCAAAGGCTTGCCACACGGCTGCGCCACCTCGGCGGGGACCCGTCAGAGAGGGGTCCAACGCAGGTCCCAGGAAGCTGGGACAGACGGAGGTACCACGTGGGGCCAGCGGCCCCCACGGTCAGCTTCCAGGTGCCTCACCCTCATGTCCCTCCCACACGTCTCCCCCTGCAGTGCCAGGGCTCACGGCAGGCCGCAGAAGCAAGAGGGTCTTCTCAGCCTGCCTGTCCTGAGTGCTCCGTAGCTCCTGGCCGCCGCTGGGCTGGGAGCGAGGGGCTGCGCTCTGGGGCCCTACTCCAGGACGACGGGATGAAAACTGGCAGGACTCAGACTAGCCCAGAGCAGCTGGACACCAAGCCCAGTGCTCGGCCGGAGCCAGGCCCACGTGCACCCCTCCAGGCCCCTCACCTTCCACCCATGCGCCCCTAGACCCGGCAGCACAAGAACACGCGGAGGAGACCTGCTGCCCCTTTCCAGCCACTGTGTCCAAGCAGCACGGGGCCCACCGGCCAGGCGCGGGGTGCGGGATGCCTCCAGCCTCCCCGCTCCCTCTGGAGCCGGGGTTCACTGAGAGTAACACGCCACGGGCTGCAGGGCCCCCACCCCCTCCACAGAACTCCACAGCCCAGGGCTTGCCACGCCCCAAGGACAGCCCCAGACACACTCTCCGACATTCAGGGTTTCAGGAAAAGCAAGAGGCAAAGGGTTCAGCGCGTGACTGTTGACTGGAAACCGCTCGCTGCCCGTAAACGAGTCCGCGTGAGAGAAAGCTCAGCCGCAGGCGCCTCCGAAGGCTCAGGCCCGAGCTCAGCCGCAGACGCCTCCGAGGGCTCAGGCCCGCGCAGACCCACGCAGGCCGCACCCAGCACCGCAGGAGGCCAGCACCTGGGGAGGTCACCGGAAAGCCCTCTGCAAATCCTTCAGGGTCTCGGCGGACGCCTGCAGGATCTGCAGCTCTTCCATCCACAGCGTTTCCACCAAAGTGAGTTGGTTTATCAAAGCTCCTTCTTCACTTTTCATATCAGAAATCTGGAAATTATTTCGAAATTACTTAATTGGGGTGAAAGACACACCAGCATGAATTTACCACTGGGGCCACTTTTAAATGTATGATTCGGGACTTCAGGTACAGCACAATGTTCATGGCAACACCCCCCAAACCACTTCCTCCCAAGGAGAAACAATCGCCCCACACCACGCGCCCCACACCATGGCCCCAGCCCCACCCGAGCTCTCCTGCGCGCCTCTGGCTCTCCTGCCCGGGCGCTCACACGGCGCTCACACGGCAGAGGTCCGTGTTCTCAGCTCTGCTTTGCTCTGCGTGACCTCTTCACGGCTCACACTTCTTTACTCCCAGAAATGCTTTCAGGCCAAGGACCTGATGTCTCACTTAAATAAAACATTTACTAGATAAAAAATAAAAGGACCACACACTTTAAAATCTATCGCTGGGAAAGCCCATAATAATTTTGCCTACTAGCAGGTATAAAGCCAACGTTGGAGTCAAAGAAACAGACCATCTCAACGTCCAGATGCGTCTCTGTTCATTGCGTAACGCCCTAAAGCGGTTCTAGGGCCCCCAGCGCCTCGTATAAGACAGTCGCTTCCTAACCAGCTCGCTTCCTAGGAAACACACCTTCTCAAGCACGGCACTCGTCTCCTCCGTAAAATAATGGCATATCTTCTGGGCCATGTCCAGACTTGCCTTCTCATTCGTATCTGAAACCACTTCCCCACGAAGCACTTTTTTCCAGCACATACTAGAAACAAAACGTCGGCTTAGCTCACTCCAGCAGGCGCCAGAGCTCGAAGGCGGTGCCCACGGCTAGACCCTAGACCGGACGCACGCGCCCCGCCCCTCCAGGAGCAGGTCCCCCGCCCCGCCGCAGGCAGCTCCGCGAAGCAGGCGGGTCTGCAGGAAAGACGCGCACAGCGAGAACGAGAAGCCAGGAGACCGCGCTCTTCGCAGGCAGGGCCGAGCTGTGGGAGCAGAGCCAGGACAGGAGGGGGCCGCCGCCCAAAGGGCTAAGGGCGCGGGGCAGAGGGGACGGCGTCTTCGCTCCCAGTCTCATCCTTCCTAGGAAACAGCAAACTGCTGGCGACACTGAGAGCAGAGTGCGCTTGGGGTGGGGGGGGGGAGGCCATGGTGACCTCTACTGCAGGTCAGAGTTTGTGGGAAACGGGGCTCAGAGCACAGTGGGGCCCACGTTCTGCAAGCAGAGCAGAGCACTGGTGGTTCAGGGTGGGCAAGAGGGAGCGCAGGGGACCCGAGCCGAGGGTGGCAGAGCCAAAGACAGCCCCGCAGGTCGCAGCAGGCAGCCGGAGGAGGAGCGGATCCGGATGCGGCGCTCCGGGAAGAGGCAGTGGCTGCAGAGGAGGAAAGGGGACTGGACGCCATCGCCCTGAGTGGCCCAGACGTCCGTGACAACCGAAGCCTGGCGGGGACCGTCTCCAGCGTCATTGATGACGGCACGGGGTCAGGGGCCCTCAGGAGAGAAAGGAGGCGGCAGAGACCGTGCATCAAGCTAGAGCTTCACAGGCAGCGTCGCCCAGCAAGCATGGCCACCCCTTGGGGCACAGAAAAGGCGCGAGGGGAGGGGGGAGGGGCGCCCCCACCCACGGAGCCAGAGGCAGGGGCATGGCCCTGAGCTGGAAACCAGCCTGCAGCCCGAGGACTCTAGCGAAACCAGAATCCTGGAAAGGTGGGCCCAGAGGTGAACCCCTTGCCACGGCGGCAGCACTGCAAAGAGCCAGCGGCCCCACACCCACCGGCTCCCCGTCCTCGCTCACGGGCATCACCGCCAGCCAAACAACAGCCCGAACCCCCAGCCTCACACACAGGCATCCCGCGTGGCACTTACGCTTCTTCCACCTCCAGGCACAGCAGCTTCAGGGCCGTGAGCAGCCTCCAGGACGGCCCGTCCCACCCGAAGGTCAGGTTTCTAAAGTGGAAAGACAAATGGACAAAGCTGCCATTTCATTGTGCCTCACGACGCAGGGCGCCAGCCGAACGCTTTTTCACGGGGGCTGCTCAACATTACGTAACCGATGACCCTGGTCAAAAGCACAGAAGAAAAATAAGCCTGAGCTTGGCTGCGGGGGCTGCAGCTCGGAGAGAGAGGAGCGGTGAAGAGCCTGCTCTGTGCTGAGGCTCAAGCAAGGGCCGCCCGCCATAGACGCACCCTCCCGCAGGGCCGCCTCAGCACGGAGGACAGTCTGTGAGGGGCACCCCTCTGGCTCCACTCTGGCAGGGCCGCCGAGCCCCCACCCTCACCCAAGGCCTGCACCCCATGGCTGGCTGAGGGCAGGCCACCGCCCGCCACACGACAGACAGGCTCACACCCCCTCACCGGCCGGGCTCCCTGGCACAGGACTTAGCATTTCAAGCTCCATCCCAGGCCCTAGTCTGTTTCTTGCAAGCACCTCCCACTCCCACCATCAACCACAACTGAGGGCGCAGTAAGTGCTCAGTGACGACAGACCGGCCAGGCACCGGCCAGGCGGCCCAGGGGCCCAGGCGGGAGGCCTGCGGTGCCTACAGAAACCAGCCCCCTTTCTCATGCCTGAAGGCATGAAGGGGGGCGGGAGGGATGGGGAGGAGGGAGGGAGGGAGAGACAGAGAGAGAGAGAGAGACAGAGAGACAGAGAGACAGACAGAGAGAGAGAGAGAGACTTACTCTATAAAGTCATGATCCTTTAAAATGGAGATCTTCTTGTTCATCTGTTTATCTTCTGATGGAAGACATCTAACAAGCACATCTACACACAAACACACTGGCTAAGACCCAGGGCGTCCTTCAGACAAGCGCATGAGCCTTTGCCTCTCGAATTTTCTTCCCATTCTGATCGAGACACATCAACGGTTTTCCCCAATTCACACCCCAAATCTCTCCTTCAACTCCAGCTCAGTGAAGTCATGACTTAGCCCTAGAAAGGCCACAGGGACTCCAAGCCCAGGGGCAACTTCTGCAAGCCTAGCCCAAGCTCGTCTCGGCAAACCAACAGCTAAGTCAGAAGCGAAGACAGAAGCAGGGTGCTGGGAAGTGACCCCCGAAAGCACAGGCAAGCACAGTGGCAAGGTGCTCACAACACCCAATCTTTAAAAGGCAGAACTCAAAGTGCCTGGGTACCAGAGATTGCAGTCATAAAAAAAAAAAAAAATCACAAATAATTGAAAGAAAACATGCAAAAATTATTAAAGCTATGCGGATAGAGTAATGAGGGATTTTCAGCATTTTTGAAAGTTTTGATGTTCCCATGCCTTTGTCTTCTATCCAGCAGAAAATAAAACGATTCCCATTTTAAGCACTTGCCATTTGTGTCAAAATTCAAATAACACACCCAGATGTCATAGCCCCAGTGCGAAGAGCAAACCCGGTTCCCACCTTCCGGGACGCGGACGCAGGCGTGCGGGTTGGGGGTGCAGACGAACCCATACTCCAGGAGCAGCCGGTGGCTGTCGTGGGCGCCGTAGCAGATGAGCACCTCCTGGTGCCGCGGCCAGCACGTGCCCGTCCTCACCTCGTAGCAGCGCGTGTCCTCGTTGAACGCCGCTGCCACCTGGGCGGAAACCGGTGAACGTTTTCAAAAGCGGCGTGTGAGGACGGGCCGGGCTGCCTGCGTCCTCCTTTATGGCTTCTATCCACCCACCGGAGAGTCAGGGAGTCCTCCAGAGCCACGGGGCGGCCGCGCCCCGGCCAGGGCCAGGTGAGCCGGACGGCACAGGACTCAGTCACCGGCACAGCCGGGCCCATCAGCAGGCCACACGGGCCTCGGCGCGGTGCCTGGAGCCCACGGGCCGGAGAGGCAGCGGTGCCAGCAGGGCACAGAGCAAGTTCTGATGATTCTGGCAGACGGGTTGGGGAGGGTCCTGGAGCCCTCCGTGGCTTTTTATGCTTTTATTATCAGAGGTGACCAGGTCCACAGCAGGCAGGGGCCGGGGTCCAGGAGACTGCAGGCCCTAGCGCCCCGCGCATCTTCCCTCCCTGGCTCTCCAGCCTCTCTCTCTGTTTCTCTCTCTCTCCGCTCGTTTTCTGCTCTGCTGCTGGCGTCCTCGGGACGCCACCCTTCCGCGCCTGCATCTCAGCCCAGGCGCGCCCACTGCGCATGCCCACTCAGGCACTGTGCAGGGCCGCAGGTGTCCGTCATCACACTGATGGGGGGAGGGCGAAAAACCAATGGGGGGAGGGGCGGGAAAGCCTGACACTTTTCCATTTACCCTGCAGGCAGGTGTTGTAGTAACCGGAGGCGGGGACCCCGCTGAGCTGAGGACAGGGGCACTGACAGGCGCCCAGCTAGGGGGTGCCCTCATCACCAGGGGGAGGTGCATCCGGGAAGGGCAGGGGGACAACGGATACCATCCCCTATGGAGCCACAGGAGGCAGCTGGGAAGACCACGACCATCCGCCTGGACAGTCATGTCCAGGATGCCTCTGCCCTGAGAGACGCTGAGCTTACTGGGCCCGACCAGGTGCCAGCGTGGGAGAAGGCCGCGCTGCTCCTGGGGAGGGGGCTGCTGCAGGCTGCCCGAGCGCAGAGCACGGGGCACTGCAGGCCCCGGAGGCAGAGTGGGGAAAGGGGCAAAGGAAAAGGACGCTGGGAGGCAACGGGGTGGGGAAGAAAGACAAGCACACACCCCTGGTGGCAGGCAGGCCCCCCTCAAGCCCACTGGCCGCTGCCCTGTGGCTTCGCTCACAGCTGCCGGCTCTACACGCCCAGCAGGACACGTGCCCCCGTGGCCCCGCTCACCTGGGCGTGCGGGCTGTGGTTCAGCAGATCCAGGAACGGGGCGAGCGCGCATGTGTCTGGCTCCGCCGAGCAGCCGGGCCTCTGCCTGTGCTTCACGTACACGGCCCGGGTGTTGACCGTACACCAGGCCCAGCGGAGGGCGCAGTAGCTGAAGACGCTCTCCACAGCCTCTGCAAACAGAGGCTGCAGCGAAGAGAAGAAGGCCTTGGAGGAAGTGAAGAAGCGCCGCACGCCGGCTCGCTGCGCCTCCGCCTCGGCCCTCAGAGGCGCAGGAAGCAGGCCCACCACTTCCGGCGCCAGGCACACAGGGCAGGTGTAGGTCTGCGGTAGGATGTCCAGGTAAGGCTTCCAGAGAGAGCGGTCGCCGGCATGCCTTTCTGAAACTAAAAAGGTGCACAGAGCCAGGAGAGGGGACGGAGGAGGCTGCCACCTTTAGGAACAAGTCGGATTAAGGGAATTAGTTTCACACAAAATACGAAGGAAGCAAAAAACGGCCGTCCCCAGCCCAGAGCAGCAGCCAAGCCAGTGTTGGCTTCCCCTTCATTTAGGGCGCCCAGGAGAGGGTCGTCCTTCCTCGAGGCTTCCCTCCAGGTGCACCCTGAGACAAGCACCCCGAGCGAACGACCCCCTCATGAGAGACAAGAACTAACTCACTAGGTCGAGCTCCCGCTGTGTTGGAGAGACACCTTTTCGTAAAAAACCTCTTTGCTCCCTGTTTTTAAAGCTTTGCTGGAAATCCACCATCGACGTGTCTCGTTTGAATAAGGATCCAGAATGAGGCAAGGGACGAGCAGGTGCAACAGCCTACACCTGCCCCACCTGTGCAGGAGCCACTGGGCAGCTGCAACTGTTTCCATTTTAATGTCTAAGACGTTCAAGTCCTCAGACATGCAAGTCGCATGTCCAGCAGGCAGCAGCCACGCGTGGTGTGTCCATCTAGACGGCCACCCATTATGTCCTTGCTGCGGTTCTAGAGCCTCTGTTCCTAAACTCGCCGGGCCCTCAGAGCCCAGACGCCCGTCACCATACGTCACACTCGAGGCTTCAGAAGACACGTGTCTACCAAAACCAACAAACCCGCAGGCCACAGACACATGAGGCCCGGAAAGGAGGAGGGGTGCTAGGCTTCCAGGGTTCGGAAGCGCTACCACCTTTCAGCTCTCGTAATTCAGAAGGAGCTGCTGCAGAGCTCACGCCCTGGCTCAGAAGGTCCTCTCCAAACACCCAACCATAACACCTGCCAGAAGGCAGGTCCCGCCTCCCGTGCCGGCCGCCTCTCTCCTACAGAGTAAAACGCATCCTTCCAAGGGATGTCAACAGCTCTTCAGAGTCAGGGAAGTCAGGGAAGCGCAACAAAGGTAGAAATAAAAGCGTGACTGGCGCCCGCGGAGCCAGCAACAGCACAGCCCGGTCCTGGGAGCCCCGCTCACGGGTTCCACAGTTTCCCGCTTGCCTTCCCTCCCAGTACCGACAGCAGGACTCAAGCCGGCATCCCCGCGGCTGCCTCAAAACCTTCAACGTGCAGCTTACAATGAGAGGTACAGGCTTCACAGAGCAGAGCGAATTTTCAAATCTTCCGGGCACCTCTAGCTACGAGAGCAGAGCTGCCGGCCCAGCCAACTAGGCCTTGGGTGATGTGCACCAGGCGGACGGTCACTTACTTGGCGAGGTAGGGCCCCAAGGGGCTTCTCAGCACCGTGTCCGTGGTAAGCAGGCAGCTCTCCGGCAACGCAATCACCATCTGCCCCTCCTTCCCAAAGAGAAGGCAGAGTTCAGCGCTTGGAAAGGGCCTGAGAGCCTGAGTTCTGTGAAGGCCACAACCCACCACCGTCAGCTGAGACCCCACGAGGACCCGACCGCAGCCAGCCAGGAGCCACCAGTGGCCTGGCTCCCAATTCCTGGAGCAGCAGGACACCCCAGGCCACGCACAACCCCAAGTAGAAGAGAAGGCTCATCATGCACCCGGTCAGCCTTTAGGCAAAAAGGAATATGGAGACGTCAGGAACTCAAATCCTACCGTTCCCTCACTGCCTTGTGGCAGTAAATAAGGCGGCCTATTTACTTCAGCCCCCAAACTCCCATCCAGCGAAATCTATGTGGCCATGGACTGACTACTCCAGGCCATGTAATCTTCTGGGTCAACAGCTAAGAGAGGGCACCCACCCAACACGAGGGTCTCAATTTACCGCCTGCAAACGTAGAGTTTTCAGTTCCTCCCACAAAGACAGAAACAATAACAAGAAAATCTCAGATGTCAAGTCATAAACGCCAGACACAGAAAACACCGAGAGGCCCCACTTGCTTTATAACGGGCATCCAGAGCTGGTAATAAATCTCAGTCAAAAGTCTACCAGGTTCTGGGCCTCCCTGGTGGTACAAGGAGTTGTCTCAGCACTATGAAGCCATCGGCAGCCACTGCAGCACGAGTTCAATCCCTGGCCAGGGAGGGACCCACAGGGTGCAGCAGACTTCTCCTGCCTTGCCCTCTGCTCCCCTCAGCAGTGTTCTTCAGTCGGTCTGCCTGTTCTGCTCTCCCCACTGTCTCTGGTGGATCCTCTCAACCCTGCACCTCTGACCTGCACCCCAGTTCTTATATGCATAAATAAATAAATCTATAAAAAAAATCATCTAGGCTCTACCTCCAGTGTCCTCGCCCACCAAGCTGGCTGGCTGCACACCCAGGGCTCCGACACCCAGGGCATCCTGATTTTTAAAAAAGCCATTTAATAAAGCACCCTGTACCATGACCAGGGCAAGGCTCTCCATCCTCAAAGTTCACCCACATGGTCACATCAGATCTGTGTGTATCCCTGTGTAAGTGGCGCAGCCTTGGGAAGTTCAGCAGAAAAGGCACATGTGAGAGTGTGGAGAGCGTGTGTGACCAACGCCAGCTTTGACCTGACAGAGCTCCAGCTGAGGGGAGGAACCGGAAGCAGCGGCGCTCTCAGGCCCGCCCTCCCAGGAGCAGAGCAAGCTTCCGCTACGGGCTCCGGAGCTGGGGGTGGCTCACAGCCGCAAACTTCATGCTAACGGACAGGACTTGCCTACCAGGTAAAGCAGACGCGTCTACGTGCCTGGAGTATTTTCAGTTCACCCGCTCTGAACCCCAGAGTCGCAAGGCCGACACGTCTGGAGGACGAGGACACTCACCTGCAGGGAGGCCTTGCTCTTCAGCCCTCTTCCTGTACCTGGGGATGCAGAGCAGAAGAGGACAAATCGGCTGTCACATCATGGTCCCCGAAGACACCGTTTTGAGTAAAAGATGTGCCTAACTTCACAGCTCCATGAAGCCGATGCGGGGACTCTGGGCTCTGTCCCCGAAGGGACAGCAGGTGCAGCGGCCAGTCCCAAAGACCACGGACTTTGGTTATGTACAGCCTGCCGCTGCTGTGCGGAAGGACGTCAGACGGCTCAGTCGGCTTCCGAGGGGCTGCACGGCCGAGGGGAGCAGGGACATGCGGTCTGAAAGCCCTTCCAGTAAAACGTCTGGGCCCAGCCCGTGAGGGGGCCTGGAACAGCGGCCCCAGCCACAGCAGACCCAAATCCTTGGCCCAGCCCACACTGCCCCCAGTCCACTGCTGGACTGAACCGGGGGTCCTGTCCACAGGCACAAGCCCAGAGCCAGCACCTCCATTTCGGGGAGAGAATGTTCCAGAAGAAAATTCCCAAACTCCGTAACAAGCTCCTCACTTTTCAGGAAAACATGTCAAGCCAGCCCCCACGAGCAGCTTCTCCGCTTCCAAAGGAGAATGCTGACCTGCTTCGGCCCAGGGGGCGGCTGAGGCCGGGGCACACAGCAGGCTGCTCCCGGCGCACCGGGGAGCACGGCTGCAGAGCCGCCGAGGGTGCACTGTCTGCTGAGACCGCCCCGGGGCGCCCGCCCTCCTGGCACTCCAGAGCAAGCCCCCAGGGCTGCAGCACCACCCAGCCCTCGCAAGACAGCCCTGCCTGCGTGGCCTAAAGCCGCACAAACCCGGGGAGACACTTCTCCCAGGCCTACGTTCCAGGAACACCTGCTCTTCTGCTGACAAACCTTTGGTTTTCCGGACAGAATGCTCAGGTCCTGGTAAGGAACTGGCCGCTGTCCGGGCTGCTGGAAATACGAGTCAAACTTCAGGCTTCCCCCAACAGGTGTACCAGGCGCTACGCTCACGTCTTTTACCTACTCTCGTTATCCCAGCCTTCGTCGTCGTCTTCTCTTCCCTTTTCCAGCTTTTCACTGTAACTCTATGTCACCATTCTGGAACGTCTCCCCATCAGCCACTTCCACGGACTCGCAGAGCGAGGTGAAGCATCAAAACGTCACAGCAGCCCGGCCGGAGCCCGACCCCCAAGGGCCAGACCTTACCTGGAAAACGAGCAGGAATGAGGTTTGTGTCTTCAAACTTCCTGTCTTTCAGCCACTTCTTCAGCGCTACAAATTCCGGCTTGTAGCTCTCGGTCACTAGTCAACAGAGGACAGAAAAAACAGTGACTAGAATCAGAATCAGTCACTGTTAACAAAAATCTGGTGAAATTCTGTCACCCTGAAGAGCAATGAATTTCTAAGCAAGCGCACGCACTGTACAGGAAGGGAGGAAACCACAGGGCCATGGGAAAGACACCAGAAAAGCAGCTGGTAACAAGTAACATTCGCTCCTGGTCAGTCGCTCAGCAAGAAAGGACAGACGGGCACTGGCGCCGCCTGGTCAGGAAAAGCCGACAAGAAACCCACAGCTGATTCGCTTTGGATATTAACCGTGAAAACCTCCGCAAAGGGCAGGAGCGAGCCAAGGGTGCCCGCCCGCCCACCTCTACTTGCTCTGCACTGTGCTTCTGGCCGGTGCAACCAGGAAAGGAAGATACATAGTAGACATCTACTACGGGGCTGAATTGTGCACCCCAAAATTCGTAGCCACCAGGACCTCGGAATGTGGCCTTCTTTAGAGGCGGGGTCTTCACGGCGGTCGTGGTGTTAAAATGAGGTCATCTGATGAGCCCTGACCTGAGCTGCCTGCATCCTGTAAAAAGCGTCCTTCGACAGAGCAATTCTGGACACAGACACTCACTGAGGAAAGATGGCAGAGACCCAGGAGGAGACGGCCCCGCAAGCCAGGAGAGAGGCCTGGAGCAGACGCTCTCAGCCCTCAGGAGGTGTTCCTGCAGCCGCCTTCGCCTGGACTTCTGGCCCCAGAACCGAGAAGAGACTCCGATGCTGTAAATGCCGCATGGCAAAAGTGGGCCCAGTTACTAAACAGGTAAGGGGCCCGAATGCAGTTCTGGATCGCTAATCGTTAGGGCAACACCACGGAGCGTGGGATGTCACTGGTGGCGCAAAGGGCTAAGCACCGCACTATGAAGCGTCCACAGCCACTACAACACGAGTTCGATCCCCGGCCAGGGAGCTGACCCACATGGCGCAGCAGACCTTTCCTGTCTCCCTCAGCAGTGTGTTTCAGTCCATCTGCCTGTCTGCTCCCCACTCTGTCTCTGGGGTAGCCTCTCACCCCCACACCTCTGGCCTGAACCACATAAATACATAAATCTGAAAAAAAATGAAAGCAAACCAAATGTCCATCAATAAAATAGACAATTCAGGGAATACAATCAGAAATAAAAAGAATGCACTACCGACACACACAACACACACTCAATAACGATGCTGAGTAAAGGAAGCCAGAGGGAAATCCACTGCTGTGCCCTAAAACTACGAGGTGCCAACAACAGTGACAGAGGCAGACCATTGCTTGCCTGGGGGTGACAGATGAGAAGCTCCAGAGGGGCAAGAGCAGAGGGCTACAAAGGGAAACAAGGACACTTCTGGGGGTGCTGGCTATGTCCATTTTATCTTGCTGTGGTGACAGTGTCCTGTGTATATCCCTAGTTCAAAACCAAATTCAGCTGGCCCTTGAGCAACTGGGGTGTCGGAGCACCCTGTGGAGTCCAACATCCACATAGCACTTCTGACTCCCCAGAAACTACTAAGAGTCTGCTACTAACCAGAAGACTCACCAGTCACACAGTCAATGAACCTGCTTGTAGGTTTATATACGTTGTATACTGTACTCTTAAAATTAAAAAAGCTAGGGCCTCCCTGGTGGCACAGTGGGTTAAGCAATGCACTATGAAGCAAACTGCAGCCACTGCAGCACAAGTTCAATCCCTGCCACCGGCCAGGAAGGGGACCCACGTGGTGTTGCAGACTTCTCCTGCCTTGCCTGCCCACTGCTCCCCTCAGCAGTGTGTTTCAGTCAAACTGCCTGTTCTGCTCCCCACTCTTGTCTGGTGGATCCTCTCACCTCCCGCGACTCTGACCTGTACCCCAGCTCTTGTATGCATAAATAAATAAATCTTTAAAAAAAAATTAAAAAAGCTAGAGAAAAGAAAATATTATAATAATATTAAAATACTATTATTCTAGAATTTACTGACACAGTAAGTCTACATCATCTGTTTACAAGATGAACTGTCTGCTGGTATCTACATCACCACTGTCTTTTATAACACAAAATACTGCTGGTGTCACACACGTTACTAACGTTAGACATCAAAAACGAAAAGATAATGTAAAAAAGAAATTCACAAACCTCCAAAAATTTTTCCCAATGTATTTACTGAAAATAATCTGAATATAAGTGGACCCTCAAAGTTCAAACCCAGGTTTCTTAAGGGACAAATGCATGTACTTTAAGTGATGTTTATTATATGTCAATTACACCGCAATAAAACTATGCTTTTAAAAATCTTTATGATGCAAGATGCTCCCAAGATATGTTATCACAAACTAGATAACAGATAAGAGTAAGATAACAGTAAGAGCCACTAATCAATGAACAGCTTATGAGCTTAAGAGCCACTAATCAATGAACAGCTTATGAGCAATTACCACACACAGCAGAACCCCCTGGGAAACACTCAACACGCTCTTTACCCTCAAAAAGTTGGCAATTTAGTTGGAAAACCAAGATGTCCTAAAAATAATACCCAGTAAATGTGACAACACAAAGTGACATTAATAAGAACAGGATATGGCCTTGCCAAAAATACAGGATCCCAGCTCAGGTTTATGCTTGGAGAGAACCTGAACAAGCAGGGAAAGGCTGAAGGTGGCAGAGGGGGAAACACGTAGGGTGAGCTCAGCGAGAACACAGTTCCCAGAGTGGCAGGCTGGAGCCCCTTCCAGAGTGTGAAGTCAGGCGGGAAGGTGTGGACACTACACAAAAGGACATGAGGCTCACTGGAAGCTCCCAAACCAAAACGTCAGCAAAGGAACAGTCTCTTAGGGAAGCCAAACTTACAGCAGTAAGTGGACCCACGGCAGAGAAGAAAAAGAAAAGTATAAACAACCCAGTGAAGAGCTGGCTGACAGCATCCACAGGGAGGGGAGTGGAAAGGGAGCAGCTGCTCTAAGAAAGGCCAGGCCAGGCTGAGGAGGCCACCGGCTCAGAGGGCAAGGAAGAACGAAGGGCCCAAGATCAAGGTGTGACAGTTTAGGGTCAAGCACGAGGAGAGTGACTTATTTTTCTCAAAAGTAACAACTGCACCTGCTGACACTTTGCAAGAGGTGAAGGACTTTCCCACATGGCACCTTGCTCAGATTGAGTCAGACTGAATTTGAAATGATGGATTCATACTGACACTGTCCTGGGAGCAAGAAGTCAGGGCCAGAAACCAGGGCGTCACCCCCGGAGAAGACACAGTTGAAGCATGAGAAGTAGACTCGTATCCCCACAGAGCTGCAAGGATAGACGGCACTAAGAGAACTGTTTAGGAGAAGCGCTGCCCGTGGCCCCTGCACAAAGCTACGTGTATCTGTGAACACCAGTCCACAGGGGCTCCTCCTCATCACAGGTGCCAAAGAATGGACTGTACCTCCTCTGGACTCGGAATTTGGGCGGAGTTTCCGTCTTCTGATCCGGCTCGTCCTCCCTCTTCCCTTCTTCATACTAAAACTGAAGCGTCTACATAGGTGTCCGAGCTAAAATAAAAGCATTTTCTTTGCCTCGGTTTACAGTTGTGTGGTGATCACTGTTCTTTGTACCTAGGAGGATTTAAATATACAAACAAATATTATTTGGTAAGCCACTGCCCCAAAGGCTTTGTATGCAAAACATTTACTCTGAGGTGAATCCTGACCCCTTGTGCAGCAGTGAAATGCTGCTCATCTTGGTCCCTCTAAAGGCTTTATTCTGAGGTCCTACTAAGTGTTGACTAATCACGGGAGGCCTCACCAGCAGGTGCTTTGGTGACTTACATGTCAATTCTAGTCAACATCTACTAAGCATGAACAAATGAAAACTTTGAATAAACAGTAGCCACGAAGCCTCCATCCACTAAAAACTCTGAGTTTAAAGAGAAAAAATGTTGTCAGTGGGCCTCCCTGGTGGCCTAGGGATTAAGACTCAGCTCTACCACCTCAACTGCCCCAGTCCTCCCACAGCAAAGGCAAAAGCAGCCTGAGTCTCAACCCCAGGCAGGGAACTGACCCACATGGCACAGCAGACCTCTCCTGCCTGGTCGGCTGCTCCCCTCACCAGTGTGTTTCAGTAGATCTGCCTGTTCTGCTCCTCACTCTGTTTCTGGTGAATCCTCCCCCACCTCTGGCCTACACCCCAATTCTTCTAAGCAAAACTAAATTTAAAAAAAAAGTAATGGTTTGTTGGTGGAAACTGGTGGACTCTGAAATCAATAATTAGAGGTTTGCAACAGATTAGGGAGAGAACAAGAGTCAGAAAGCTGACAAAACAGAGATGACCAGAAAATCTAAAACCACCACTCAAGTTTCTACATGCTACTTCCTTGGAAGCATAAAAAAAAAAATCCACTAAACACACCGGCATGACTGGAAATATCATGGAGTATTATGCAACTTTAAGAGGAAAAATTGGGGGGCCCCTGGTGGCACAATGGGTTAAGCAACGCACTATGAAGCCAACACAGCCACTGCAGCACGAGTTCAATCCGTCACTGGCCTGGGAGGTGACCCACAGGGCGCAGCACCCGCTGCTCCCCTCAGCAGTGTGTTTCAGTCCATCTGCCTGTTGGGCTCCCCACTCTGTCTCTGGTAGATCCTCTCACTCCCCACACCTCTGGCCTGTACCCCAGGACTTGTATTCATACATAAATAAATAAATCTTTAAAAATAAAAAAGAGGAAAAATTATCGTAGGGAACTAGATCAGGAGCTTGAATGGTAGGCAGCCATTAATAGGAACATTATGTGCTAAAAATATAGAAATGTCCAAGATAGATTAAGTGAAAAAATGAAGTTGCAGAGCATTGCAAATTCAGCGAACGTGGGTTTGCTTTTGAGTCCATTATGTGTATTCATAAAACAAAAAGGATTTAAGAAAGGATGTTCAAAATTGGGCGGGACAGGGAACTTTCACTAATCTGCACCCCGTTCCGAGTTTCAGGAGCACATAGAGATACTGTGGAGCAGGACGCCCCACCTGTGCACGTGGAGCACACAACAGTCTTTAAAGCCTTCCGCTAAGGGACAGCCGACCGCAGAGAGTAACCGGAAGGCTCCTCTGGTCTACACAAAGTCGGTGGATCCCGACCGAGCCTCGCTGCCTGAGCCCCGGACCCCCAGCGCCCCCCGCAGGTCGGCCGGGGAACCCCGCACCGACGTGGGGTCACCGGGTCCCCGCACCCCGCCCCGCCCACTCCTGCGCACGCGCCCGGCCGAGGTCTCACCCGCGGCCCCAGGCCCCGGGCATCGCCCCGCGCGCGCCAATAGCGGCCTCCGGGACCAGCGCTCGCTCGAGCGACGACCTCCGCGAGGTGGAAGGCACTCTCGGGTGCAGCTCGGCGCCAGGCCTGGCGACGCCCCGCGGTCTGCACTGGGTGTTCCTTTTTCACACCAAAAAATTAAATTACCCGGAAGACAGGCAGGCCCCGCCCGTTCCCAGGGCAACGGAAGGCCCCGCCCCGGAAGTCCATCGCTCACTTCCAAGATGGCGGCGGCCGGGCCGGAAGTGCGCGGGAGCCCGGACATGTGCTCAACGGAACCCAGAACTGACTTCAAGAAATGCGCTGCGGTAGCAGAGGGGGCGGCCGCGCGCCGTCTGGGCCGCCTCCGGCCCACCCACCCACGCGCCCAGTCGCCGGGAGGAGCTGTCCTGCCCTCGCGCGCCGTGGCCGCCCGGCTTACACACGCGCTGTGGCCTGGATATGCCGGGAACGCCCGGCCCTGCCCAATACTTAGGCCCGCGAGCGTGGACCCTGCGCTCGGAGGCGGCGGGGCATCCCTCCGGGGTTGCGGAGAGAACCTACGGGGGGACGCACCCCGATCGGACCCCGAGCCCCTTGACCGGAAGTCCCCCGCCTGGGGCTCACAGGCCTGGCCTTGGCCTCCCCCTAACCCCAGTGCCCCCCTCGGCCCGGCCCGGCCGGGTCTCGCCCCTTGGCTCGACGAGCCCCGCCCTGCCGGGCCTAGCCGCCGGCGGAGCAGTGTCTAGTAAATTCCAAACTATGTGAATACTCCTCCCTCCAGAAGAAGGCGCTCCACCTCTGCCCTACCTTAATTGTGGGCTGTGCCTAGTGACGAGCTTCTGAAGATCGCAGTCAGGGAAGTTGTGGGGGATACAACCTTATAGTGGGGGGAACCGATGACACTCCCCTGGCCAGATGATTAGGGTTAACCTCATCAGTGATAAGTCGTTCCTCACATACAAGAAGGGTACTTCACCTCTGGGGTATTCCTCCCCAAAACCCATCACTCCAGTTCTTTAAGAAAAATACCAGACAAAATCAAAACCAAAAATTCCTATTAGTAGTCCTGAAATCTGTGAAAGTTGATGAAAAACTAGTAAACTCAGAAGTCTTCATAGAGTGAAAAGGGATCATTAGGGGCGAAACTAGGGAAGTCCAAGGAAAGCATGAAACTTGGCTAATACCACTTCTCAGTGTTGGTTTCTCAGTTATGACAAATGCACCGTAGCATTAAGATACTACTAATAGGAGTAATGCCTCAGGTGTTTATTGGAATTCTCATAAAATTTTGAGAATTTATAACAGGGTGGTCCCCAAGAAAGGGGTAAATTCCAGAATCCCGATTATTCCCTAAGTGGGTAGAGCTGAGCAGGGAAAGAAGATTCTGCAGAGAGAGGACAGAAGGAAGGGAGGAAGAAGGAAGCAGGATGGAAACCAGCAAGGAGGCTTGGAGGAGGCACATGGAGCAGAGGGACATGTGAAGAAACTGCTTGCTTCTTGGTCTTGGACTGGTTGGAACAGGTGTGGGTGAGAGACCCGTGGGGAGCTTAATAATGGCAGCTTTCATCTTGATTTTGATTTTGCTCTTTTCCTCCCAGATTTGTCTGACTCTTTCTGACCCTTTTCTATGGGTCTCCACTGAAAGGTCCTTTAGACTTGGGGCAGGCTTTTGGGCCTTACTTTGGGCCAGTCCTATTGGCTGGACTTTTACCCTCAAGGAGATGAGTAACTTTGGATGCTTAACTTAGTAACTATATTCTTTGTTCTTTCTGTATTGTTCCCTAATTGTATTAAAGTTCCTTTCCATTAAAGGCCTTATATATTTGTCTTGATTCGACAGATGGCAGAATCCATTTAGAGAGGGCAGGTTTAGGGGTTCTGGGGTGCCCCTCTCCCTGCCCTGTAACAGATTGAATTTATTGAAAAGGGGGATCTGGAAATAGATGGTTTCGGTTTGAGTCCATCATTCAATCATGTCAGCAAAGATAAGGGATCTTTCTAATTTTTCACACCACCACCTCTGGGATTTAGCTTTAAGTTTGTTTCCTCGGGGTCTCAAGGTTGTTGCTGTAGCACCAGACATCACATTCTCACACAAAAGCATTTAAGGCAGGAACAAAGGGGGCAAGTGACACGGGGCTTTTCCTTCCATAATGGGAGATACAGTGCATACTCCTGACTTCTAGATGGGAACTTAAAGATTAGCTCCTTGGCCAAACTAGCCAGTTCTCTGGATCATTTTCTCAACTATGTCTCAAATTCAACCTAGAATCTAGACAGAGCACAAATGATTTCATCCATCCCCACCTTCCACTTAAAACATTTAAACACTACTATTAATAGCTCAGGGCCAAATCCCTAGGATGACCACAGCTCAAAGAATTTACCATTTATTCTAAGTCAGCTCCTGAGGATGGGTCTTTTTGTCAGCAGCCTCAAGACCAAGGCACCATTCTTGCTTGAATCTACACACTCGAGTATATATCGCAAGTGTGCAATAAAATTCTCAGTTCTAATTCAACTATTCTGACTGCCACCTGAATTCTTTCCTATACCTTGGTAAGCACCCCGTGCCCTGACAGTACCAGAGGATAAGCAACAATGTACTGGAAGTCACGGCGTTCAGCCCCCCTAGCCAGTCTTCCATGCCATGTGCCGTGTGCCATGGCCAGCTAGCTCTTCATGAATTTTACCCACCTCACTTCCTTCTATAAGCAGCTCACGCTCACCACAGAAGAAAGTGGTGTGTTGTGTGGAGAGAGTGCAGCAAATGATGCCTGAGTATATACCTGGATAAGGGAGAAAGTTCAAAACACAGCTCTTAGTTATCTTGTGTGAACAAAACCAACACCACTGGCTATAGTAACTGTAATAACCACCATCAGGAAGTGAACTTAAATCCATTATTCAGAGTCAAATTGAAGACAAAAACCCTGAGTTTTTGGCTTCAGACATAGGTAAGTTACAGGCACAGAAAGAATACATCATTTTTCTTAACAAAGGAAAAAAGATTAATTCCTAACATAATCAGTTAACTAAAAGAAGCTGTTACTTAACCAGTTGTAACCAGTTGTTAATTGGTTACTTAATTGGTTAAGGAAAAACCCTGACCCCAACTTCAGAGCAATCCCTCGATCTCACCAAAGTAATTCAGCCAGAATGTCTGTGCTTGGGAAGAGATGAGGACCAAAGATCACTTGAATGTTTGTTTCTAAAGCTGCCTCTATAGCTGTGAAGGCACAGTCAGGCCCTTATCTCCTGCTCCTGCTTTGTGCAACTCAGAAACAAGACAAAAACTCCGTTTAAGAGACACTGGGATCTATGAACTTTTCCTGAAGTTTCCTTGTTTCTGGATTTTTCACCATGAACAAGAATCATTGTTCTGCTGACTCCATCCCCTGGAGGTGGCCCCTGGCAGGCTGGAGGTAAACAATTTCCAACAGAGCAAAAGTAGACTTTTTTTCTTGGTCCTCAGTGACACACTGTAAGACTAATGTAACATTTTAGAAACAAAATTTTAGAAACTGGAGGGGACATTTTGAGATGGAAACTGGAAAATGAAATTTTAGAATACTGGAGGGAAAAGACATATTTGGTTATAAAAGAGTAATAGGAGGGGGGCCTCCCTGGTGGCGCAGCGGGTTAAGCAACACACTATGAAGCAAACCGCAGCCACTGCAGCACGAGTTCGATCCCTGCCGCCGGCCAGGGAGGGGACCCACATGGCGCAGCAGACCTCTCCTGCCTCGCCCACTGCTGCCCTTGGCAGTGTGTTTCGGTCAGTCTGCCTGTTCTGCTCCCCGCTCTGTCTGGTGAATCCTCTCACCTCCCAGAACTCTGGCCTGTACCCCAGCTCTTGTAAGTATAAATAAATAAATCTTTAAAAAAAAAAAAAGTAACAGGAGGGATCCTTAAAGGCATAGACATGTTTTATATCAGTGTAGTATTGGATCCACAGACCTAACCGACAGGTGATAAATTGTATAGATCCCAACACATACAAATTGGGACAAGGAAAGCTATCTAAATATGCTCCATGGTTGGTTGGTGGTGTTGTTGTTAATTTATTTATGTATTTTTTTCCTTACAATATCTGCTTTCTTGTCTAGGTACAGTTCCCATGAATTCCCACCACCCAGTCCACCCGTGCACCCCCACCCTAGTCCCTTGTGCTCCCCCGTCCCTGCCTGGATCCCAGTCCCTCCCTCTTCCCTGCAGAATGTCTCTGATTTGTAGCTGTCTGTTTATTTTTGTTTTTTTGTGGTTTTGGTGATGGTGGTGGTACTGGTTTTTTTTCTTGATCCCCTATATTCCTCCTGTGAAACCATCCTGTATTTTTCTTTTTCTTCACTTTTTTCACTGAGCATAAGCTCCATCCATGTTTCTACAAATGGCATTAGTTTATCTTTTTTGATTACTAATAGTAATCCATTGTGTATATATACCACATCTTTTTGATCCAATTGTCTATTTTTGGGCATTTGGGTTGATTCCAAGTCTTACCTGTTATAAATAATGTTGCAATAAACGTGGGGATGCAGGTATTCTTTTGAATTAATTTTTTGTGTCCTTTCAGTAAATCCCTAGGTGTCATATGGTAGCCTCATTTTTAGTAGACTGAGGAACCTCCATACAGCTTTCCATAGAGGTTGGACCAGTTTGCATTCCCAGCAGCAATGCAAGAGAGTTCCTTTTTCACGACATCCTGGCCCACGTTTGTATTTGCTAGTTGTATTTTTTAACATGCGCCATCTTACTGGCGTCAGGTGATATCTCATTGTGCTCCATGGTTGCTTAGCTGTCAGTATCCAGACCACGATATGCCATGGTTTGGTAAAACACTACCACTGAGAGCTGGTAGATACATTATGGAAATGTGTACCAAATTTGTGTCCTTTTTTTTTTCTACTTCGTAAGAATCTACAATTATCTCGATAGAAATTTAGGCAAAACAAAAGACAGGAAAGGTATTTTCCTAATAATCAGCCTTGGGCAGGGAGCTGGCATGCAGCTGGAAACCTACCGGGAGACTGCAAGGCTGCTGACTCCCACGCAGCCCTGCTCCGAGCAGCTGCAGCTCATGGAACGGCCCCAGCAGGCCCAGGTAAGCGGCCACACCCTTGTAATGCTGGGCGCTGCAAACGCGCCCAGTGCAACTGAAGAAATAAAACTTATTTTTAAAATTAGATTTATATGGAAATGGGCACTTTAGCGAGTGGGTAATATAAGGGGCAGAACAGAAATGAAACTTGGCCTTATCGCCCCCAACTTCACTTTTTAAAGTAACAGAAGGAAGAAAACTCATTTCCCACCCCTGACCTAATCCGTGAACTTCATGAAGACCCGATTCCTCGCTAGACACGGGGATACTAGGGCGCACCCGGCCTGTCTCCTTAGGGAGAGGAGGGGCTGCCAAGTCCCGGACCCTCTGGGTACCTGGCAACAAGTGGGGCGCCTCCTCTGCTGACGAAGTAAACATTATTTTTGTTTGAAAACCCGGCCCAGCTTTGCTTTCTTTTGGGGGAGAAATCAACACACACAAGACCGCTCGTCACAGTCACGCCAAAAACTTAGGCCCAGTGGATATTGTCTTTAAACCCAGAAACGAAACGAAGTCTGTGCTGATGCCCGGTTCATTCAAGCAGATCTGCGCCGTGCTTTGCCCAGTGGGCTGCAGGCCAGACGCAGCGGCGCGCCCTTCGCTCGCGGGCAGGTTCGGCGAAGGCGCCGGCGCAGCTGCGCCCGCCCCGCACCCGGGGGTTCCGCGGGGGCCCAGCCCTCGGGGCGGGCGCGCGCCTGCGCAGTAGCCGTGCCCCGCGCCCTGCGCACCGCGGGACGTTTGGACTCCAGGTTCGGCTTCCTCGCAGCCTCGGCTCTGCTTCCCCGCAGCCTCCGCTCGCCTGCCCGGGCCCCGCGCGTACCCCCGACCATGTCGTCCTCCACCCGCGTGGCGCTGGTGACCGGGGCCAACAAGGGCATCGGCTTCGCCATCGCGCGCGACCTGTGCCGCCAGTTCTCGGGGGACGTGGTGCTCACGGCGCGGGACGCGGCGCGGGGCCGGGCGGCCGTGCAGCAGCTGCAGGCCGAGGGCCTGAGCCCGCGCTTCCACCAGCTGGACATCGACGACCCGCAGAGCGTCCGCGCGCTGCGCGACTTCCTGCGCAAGGAGTACGGGGGCCTCGACGTGCTGGTCAACAACGCGGGCATCGCCTTCAAGGGTGGGTGCCTTCAAGGGTGGGTGCCGGGGCCGTCGGCGACGGCGGCGCGTCTGGGCTCGGCGCCGCCCGGGCGGACTGCTCGGTCTGGGAATCGCCTGGGCCCGGCACCTCCGCCTTTGGGGTCTGAACCCAGGTTCCATAGGGCAGGAGCTGGGGCGGGGAGAGGGGTGCGCTGGAGCTGCCGTCCTTGGGAATTGGGACTTTCCAGCCAGAACCTCTCTCCGTGTCCCAGGCTCCAGCCTGGGGTCATTTCCAGGTTGCCATGGTTTGTCTTGATTACTCTTGAGGCCAGTTGGGCATGTTTTTTTTTTTTATGTGTTTTGAAATAAATGGGAAACTCATCTGGTCAAAGAGCTCTCAGCCGTACAAACCTCCCCCAGCCGCCCCCGAGAGCGCGGCTCACAAAACTATGTCACAGGTGCAGAAAGCGTCTCTACAACGAGACCACAGCTAGAAGCCGGTCACTCCACATCCGTCGGGTTTTACATGCACTAGCTTTTCACCGTTCTGTGGGACGTTACCGAGGCTACTAGCGTTGATTCTGCTCTCCCCCTCTCCCCACAGTGAATGACCCCACTCCGTTCCACGTTCAAGCAGAGGTGACTATGAAAACGAACTTTTTTGGAACAAGAGATGTCAGCGCTGAATTGCTGCCTCTGATAAAACCCCAAGGTGAGTGTGAACCCCAACAGCGTGTAGGGGGGCCCACGCTGGTGTCTCTGGGGGGAGGTGGCCTCCTGCCTCCCTGGGGTCCTGCCTGGTGTGACTGCTGGTTGCATCACCCAGTGCTTGTGTCTGCTGCTTCACACCTGTGCCCCCTTTGCACACTCAGCTCCGCCCTGACTGGGCCTTCCTGCAGCGTCTCAGAGACACCTCCGATAACTACCCCAGACCCACGCCTGCCTCTCCCTGTCTAGGTGAGCTTGTTCAGGCTGGAGGAGCCGGCACTACCCCAAGTCGCTAACACCCAGAGTCCTCTTCTGCGTCCTCCCATAGATATTTTCTGTCTACTGGTGGACTGTTCTATTAACTGGCTTCTACATTCTGAAAGAACCAACTGGGACTATTATTCTTGGTCTTTACAAGTTCAGGATGTCCCCAGCACCGAGTTCTGTTATTCACTAGAAGGACTCAGATCTGCTAAAGCTGTTACACTCAGGACTGCCTCGTATCTACTGGATACCGATTCGCAGCAGCAGTGGGAGAATCCGCCCGCATAGGAAAGGGCCGGGAGTGGCCACGCGTGGAGCTCCCTAATTTCCCACTCCCCATCAATTGCTGTGGACAGCAGCTCTGTCTCGCACGAGCCCGCCTGGGACAACACATAGTGACTGCCAGGAACCTCCCCCAGGCTTGCTGTCCAGCGTTTCTCTTGGGGAGCTGGTCATCGCACCCTTGCTGGTGGCCATCTTGGCTGACCCACCTCTCCAGCCCCCCCAGAGGTCAGCTGATAGCAGCCCAGGCCCCAGCATAGTCACACGGTCAGTGCAGATTACATGGCCTGGCCCAGAACTCCAGAGAAAGAAGGGAATTCTTATCACGCAATCTTCCAGGGTTACCTCCCTGCAGGGCCAGGCGGAGGGCCAAGCGATCTTTGTTCAAGCTTAATCCTGCTCTGGAACAGGCCACTGCTTGGTCCTTTGCCAAGGCTCTTTATAACAGAAGGATCGTTGAGCATCTTAAGAGCATTTATGTAACACCCACGATGACTTTCAGTGTTTTCATGCTAATATGGTTCTTCACTTGAACAGCAGCTATGTGCATCTTACATAAAAATATTTGTGCAGAACTATTTAGTGATATTAAAAGATTTTAAAGTCTGAGGGAAAAAAATCTCTTTGGGAAGTGTTGCTGTAATCTCTGGAGGTGGAGGTGCTGATGTGGTGCTGCATGCTCGGCGACGCGGGGTGAGCCCAGCAGACCAGACGGCAGCACGGACATGGAGGGCTGCTGCTCTCTAGGCAAACAGCGAGCTCCCAGCCTCTCCACAGCCGCCTGTGGAGCCTGAGAACAGCTAACAAGCACGTGCTCCCTGCTCCAAGAAGCCTAGCCCAGAAGGACAAGGTCGCACCGTTGTGTGCCAAGCCCGCCTGCAGGTACTGAGCCACTGCTGTTACCTGACAACTCTTGTTTCCTTCCCACCTTCTTCCAGACTGAAAGCGTGTGTGCCTCGAGCCTGAGAACCCTGCGCAGCTCTCGTTGGCGTGACCTTGTCAGGTTCATTCCTGAAGCCAGTTAATAGAACAGCCCACCAGTAGACAGAAAATATCTACGGGAGGATGCAGGAGACGACTCTGGGTGCTAGCGACCTGGGGTAGTGCGGGCTCCTGCAGACTTGTGTGCAAGTCTGCAAGGATCTCAGCATAGCACCCCCTCTGTGCTTGACCGTCGCTCACGGCTCCTGCAGCCTCTGGCTTCCCCCAACAGGGAGGCCCACCGAATGCATGCAGGAAGACACCTTTATAGGTGAAGGGGAGCTAGCAGTGGAGAACGGGCTTGCTTTTTTGGCCCAGCTCGTTCTTCACCCTTGCCGCCCCTCCTCCTCCTCCCCACCGTCGTCACCCTTTCCCTGCACCTTTTCACCCCTCCGAGAGCAGCCCGTGCAGCCACTGTCCTGCCCCTGCCTGCCTGCGAGGCCTCTCCTCTCTCAAGCCCTTCCTCCCTGCAGCCCACTCGCAGGGGGCAGGCTGTGTGGGTCCTGAGCCTACAGTGCAGTGGGGCACGGTGGGCACTCACCAGATGTGCAGGCAAAATCCACTCCATCGGCCCCCTAGGAATTAGACGTTAAAAGTTGTTCTTCCAGTTTCTTGCTAAGACACAGCACAGTGGTGCGGGGGCCACCTTACCAGGTGAGAAGACAGGTGTCGAGTTCATGTGGGGGACAAGTGTCCAGCCACCCCAGAAGCCAGGGGAAGCAGAGAGTCTATCTTGTACCCGCTCATGTTGGTTGGGAGCACACACTCGTGGCTGTGTGAGTCAGCCCCTCACACCTGGCCCTCGTGTTTGAGAAACCACCGTTTCAGGTGTCCAGCTCCATCTAACCACTGCGAGAAGGTGTCTGTTGGGCTAAGAAATATCACTCGCCAGCCAGATCGGCGAAGTGTCTTCTCTTCCAGCCCTGTCCCACTGCTTGGAGGTTTGCATCTGCTCTGAGGGGTGCAGAGCCGGGCCCCAGGTGGCGCGGCGTCTTGTCAGGACCCGCTGACCAGCTGCCTCTGATGCAGGGCCAGCCCCTCAGGGACCAGCCCCAGGGCCACGATAGAGTGTCCCGATATTCCGTGCCTCTGGGGGTGTCAGTCACATCAGCAATTACCCCTCTCTGCATAGCTGCTGTTCCTCGCTTCCACTCATCCCATGGACCCGGACGTCTGCTCCAGACCGGCATGGCAGGATGGCCACCTGCGGGGCCCAGTCCCCGGCCCGTCCTGGAAGTGTCCCTTCCAATGGGAGCCGGCACGCCCTGCAAGTCTGCATGTGACTCCCCGGGCCTTGGCCTGTAAGGCACCCCTGCAGTGCAGGTTCCCTGCTTCCTGGACGTAGAGCGCTCCTGTCTGGGTGATCTGGTAGGGGTTTTAGGGCCTGGGGATGCTCAAAGGGTTTCCATGCACGTGATGGTCATTACGTTCCCACATCCAAGGCAGATGCACACATCATCCCGGATGGGTGTGCTCCACTGCCCCTCCCCGGGGGTTAGCGCCAGGACGTTGGCCACTGCGCCCGAGGAGAGAAACCCAGACACCCCAGTGAAGAAGCACCTCGTTCGCACCCCTGCCTTGCTCCAACCGTCCTCCTATGGCGGGCAGGCTTCCCAGCAGACTCCGTCACCCTGTAGCTGCCACCGTGAGCCTTTCGGCTTCTTGTTGGTCCAAAGCATTGCCCATGCGACCTTAAGGTCCACAGTGGCCCCAGAGTGACCAGAGGGGGAGAGAGACCATCTGCAGAGAGTGCAGCAGCACCTCTGTCCACCCGCAGCCCGCTCCTGCAAAATGACTGTTGTTTACCATTTGACCACACGTCTGACACCACGACACAGTTAAGTGTGACAAGCTTCCAGTGGTGTCATGTCCTTCACTCCAGAGTCATCAATAAGCAGATTCTCTGCTCCATTATCCTAGTGCATTTGGGGTTCGTCCCGCCTGCACGCCCTCCCAGCTAACGGTCTGTGTTGATTTGCAGGCCGAGTGGTGAATGTGTCTGGCGGAGTCTCTGCTCCATTATCCTAGTGCATTTGGGGTTCGTCCCGCCCGCACGCCCTCCCAGCTAACGGTCTCTGTTGATTCGCAGGCCGAGTGGTGAATGTGTCCAGCATGGTGAGTCTCAGGGCCCTCAAGGGCTGCAGCCCCGAACTGCAGCAGAAGTTCAGAAGCGAGACCATCACGGAGGAGGAGCTGGTGGGGCTCATGAACAAGTTCGTGGAGGACACGAAGAACGGGGCACACCAGGAGAAGGGCTGGCCCAACACCGCCTACGGCGTGTCCAAGATCGGGGTCACGGTCCTGTCCCGCATCCAGGCCCGGAAACTGAACGAGCAGAGGAGCGGGGACAAGATCCTCCTGAACGCCTGCTGCCCCGGCTGGGTGCGGACCGACATGGCCGGCCCCAAGGCCACCAAAAGCCCGGAAGAAGGCGCCGAGACCCCGGTCTATCTGGCCCTCCTGCCCCCGGGCGCTGAGGGGCCCCATGGACAGTTTGTTTCGGAGAAGAAGGTTGAGCAGTGGTGAGCTCGGCTCAGCTCCGCCCGCGGGGCCTTCCGTGCCTGTCCTGATCCGCCGCGTGGTCACGCCCGCTCAGGAGTTCCCTGTGAGTGCCCACTTCAGGTCGGCCCGACTCCCTAAACACTTGTGATTTCTTCTGGGCTGTCGGGAAAGAAAACGTGGTGTAAATAACTAATGAACAGCTGACGAATAAATCTATACAGATACCCACTTGTGCACGTTATTTACTTGCTGACCCAGCTCAGAAATCTAGATGTTAGATCAAGAGAACGGACAGTCGCTCAGGGTTGGCAAACTTCATGAGCAAGTCTGGATAGTAATTTTTTTTTTAATTTTGTTTATTTGTGCATAAAGAACTGGGGTGTAGGCCAGAGGTACAGAGTGAGAGGATCCACCAGAGACAGTGGGGAGCAGAACAGGCGGATCTACTGAAATGTACTGCTGAGGGGGGCAGTGGGTAGACAGAAGAGGTGGGTCACTCCCTGGCCAGGGATCGAACAGGCCACACTAGCTGCTGATAGCTTGATAGCACTGAGCTTATCCCCTGGGCCACCAGGGAGGCCGCTACTTACATTAAACATTCTAGGGCCCCCCTGGTGGCGCAGCGGGTTGAGCGCCTCACTGTGAAGCATCTGTGGCACAGCAACGTGAGTTCAATCCCCGGCCAGGGAGGGACCCACAGGGCGCAGCAGACCTCTCTTGCCTCCCGCTGCTCCCCTCAGCAGTGTAACTTCAGCAGATCTGTCCCGCTCCCCGCTCTGTCTCTGGGGAGTCCATGGAGGATGAAGCCCAGTGGGCGGCAGGCCACTCCTGGAACCCCAGTCTTCTGCCCGCCGCAGCGTCACAGGAGACCGTCACACGTGACACAGCCTAAGAGTGAAAAGGGGCTGGTGGCCTGGGCGGGCCCTGCGGTCACCTGAGGCCCAGGTGGTAGTCAATCCGCCCTCCTCAGCCTGTGGCTTCCACCACCATGTCCTAGGTGGCCGCTTCTCGTCAAATATTTCCCACCAGCACGAAGATGGAAGGAGTAAGTTCTGAGCGAGCAGCTCAACACGACAAATTACTGTTTCTTGCAATTCATATTTTCTCAAAGTCTGGGTCAGCCAGGCTGGGCTGCGGGTCTAGGGGTTTGACTGGGACCGTGGCAGGGTGTTCTCACACCGCGTGGCCCCCTAGTCTGAGCTTGCATCCCAATGTTTTTTTTTTAGATTATTTATGCATACAAGCACTGGGGTACAGGCCAGAGTTGTGGGGGGGTGAGAGGATTCACCAGAGACAGAGTGGGGAGCAGAACAGGCAGATGGACTGAAACACACTGCTGAGGGGAGCAGCGGGCGAGGCAGGAGAGGTCTGCTGCGCCATGTGGGTCCCCTCCCCAGCCAGGGGCAGGGATAGAACTCGTGCTGCAGTGGCTGTGGTTTGCTTCATAGTGCGTTGCTTAACCCACTGCACCACCAGAGAGGGCCCTAATATATGTTTTTTATTTTTACACAATTTTATACGTTATATAATTATAAAACAAATTACATTACAATGTTTTAAATATCTATGCACACAAGCACTGGGGTACAGGCCAGAGTCGTGGGAGATGAGAGGATTCACCAGAGACAGTGCGGAGCAGAACAGGCAGATCGACTGAAACACACTGTTGAGGGGAGCAGCGGGTGAGGCAGGAGAGGTCTGCTGCGCCATGTGGGTCCCCTCCCTGGCCTGGGACCAAACTCACGCTGCAGTGGCTGCGGATGCTTCATAGTGCGGTGCTTAACCCCTTGTGCCTCCAGGGAGGCCCCACATTACAAAATTAAATACTTCTCAATTTTTATACTTTAAAAAGTTACGTAGTCTTAGAACTCAAAAACAAACATATATAGTTCAGTTAAAAAATGATCAAAGGATTTGTATAAGACATTTCTCCAAAAGATGTGCTAGTAGCTAGTCATGTGTGCAAAGAGGCTCAGTTACCAGTGGCCACGGGGGTGCAGTTCGGAACCCCCTGGAGGTCCCCACTAGGTCGGTCGAGAGGACAGAGCAGACCCAGCAGGTCCTGGAGAGGCCAGGAGGCGCTGGGCCCCTCGGCCCCCGCGGGCCCACGGTGGGGTTGTGAAGTCCGCAGGCAATAGTCTGGCGTTCCCCAGCCGGCTCAGCACAGAGTTCCCGCAGGTGACTCAGGGCTCCAGTCCTACGGAAACAGCCAGGGGAAGCGACGCAGACAACACACACCTGGAGGTGGTCACAGCGCCCCTGCCACTGGCTCCTGTCAGCCGATATCTGGTGGCTCAAAGACTCGACACTGTGATTCCAGGTCTCCAGGCCCAGCGTCCCAACCAGCAGAGGCAGCCCTGAGGCCGGCCACTAGAGCACTGTGGATTAGTGTCTCACGAAGTCACAGCAGAGGCAGATTTGTTTAGAGAAAGAAAAAGTCCATTGTCGGGAAAAGGAAATAAATAGAAATAAATAAACAGAAATAAAGTGGACTCCCAGGCGGGGAACCAGACCAGGGAGGGGCAAGGGAGCCAGGTGGGGTCAGCCTCAGGGAATCTGTACCTTCTTCCCTGATTATTCTAGACTCCCCCAGTCTGTGACTGCTCAGTTTCTGGTGTTCTCCTCGGTGGCCTTGCTTAATCTACTACCAAGCCTGTGGGATCTTCTGTGCCTGGAATCTTCCTAAGTTACATCCATTATCTGTGCTTTGCTTCTGAATGTCCTTTTGTTTCTAGAAATAGGCTGTTATGTAGTTCCCTTTAGAATTGTGTATTTCCCACCTCCAGATTTTCCCTTATCCCTTTTCTTGCCCTTAACTCTGAAGCTTAACTTCTCCCGAAACTGCCTTGTCATCCTGGCCTGCTTGACCGAGGCCTCTCTGGGAACCACTGGAGGGACAAGGACTGGGCCACATTCACGAAGAGCAGATGCACGCTGCTAAATGAAAGCATTATGCAAAGTGAAAGCAGAAAGGCACAGGAGACCGCACATTATACGATTTCACTTTTATTGTGTCCAAAACAAGCAAGACAAGAAGCTGATTTGTGGTTGTGTCCAGTACTGGGTTTCTCTCTGGTCTTACATACCTTAGAGACATCTCCATGATAAGAAAGTCAGATAAATGTGATTATATTCACAAGAGGAAGAATACTATTGGAGAGAGTTAGCTATAAAACCAAACTTTCAACACGAATGAGTTTTCAAACACATTCTAGAAAAAGCTTACTTCAACAGAGAGGTATTGTGCAAGAGCTATTGCTGGACATTGAACTGGAGCTACCTCCCCAGGCACAGAGTTTAGCCTAAGTGCAATCAACATTCCAATGCAGGCGCAGCTAGCATGTCAGATCCATGGCCCAGTCCCAGCACTCCCCAGCAGAGCTGCAGATAACAGGTCAGGCTGGCCTGTGTCCTTGGAAAATTATCTTCCTGCAAACCCCCTTCTTTTTCCTCTGGGAATTAACCATCAATCAAATGCTTTGTATATAAAATTTTTCACCCATGTCGCAATGTAGAGATAGTGAAGTATAAAAGGAGCCCCCAGCCTTTGTTCTGGGCCCAGATTTTCAGAGAAAGGTCCGTGTCTGGGTCCATGTTCATATGAATCTAGAATAAAGTTCCTGGTCCCCAGAAATCCTTGAGGACCTCCGGTTTCTCCTTCCACAGCCCGGGTCAAGGGCCAGAGTAATTCCGTAACAGTATGAAGTATCTAAAGACCAGATCCCTTTTATTAGTGCCAAGTACTCTCATTTCCTTCTGGAGCCCACACGCTCTTGCTCGCTTCCGGTCAGCCGATTGCCCTTCATCACGTGGAGCCGGGCCTGGACCCTCTTGCCCCTCCATGTCACGTGGTCTCTGGACCGGCTATGTGAGTGTGCAGGGGTGCAAGAGAGAGTTAGTGTGTGTGCTTCACCTAAAAGGGGGCCAACAGCACACACAGGCTGGCTGATTTTAAGAACTCAAGGATCAGAGAGTACGTTATAATTTAAGACGCCCAATTGTTAGGGGGAAAGGTAGTTCTGAATAAATTATACAAATGGGTTTGTAGACTTTAACTTTCACTTTAGACCACCAGCGTTTTAAAACTATAAATTCGATTATTAAAGAGTGAATCACTGGAACCTGAGAATGGAGTTAAGCTGCCAGGCTGGCTATAAAACTAGAGAGGTGAGCTTTGGGCTTTCTCTTTCTTTGGAGCCGTCTCAATTTAGAGCCAGCTCTTAATGCACCATTGCATTCCAGCTCGGACAATCTGGTAGAATATTTATGGATTTGTGTCTCTCTCTTCCCTTGGTGTTATTCCTACTTTACTCTCCTTCTTTTGTAAAATAAAAACCCTTTAATAATTTTTACTGCGTGTGCCTAAAGTTAAGGCTTATTATAAAAGTCTTCTAAGCGCGCGGGTAAGGACCCAGTCAGGGAAACCCATTTTATATTAGGGTTGCCCTGTAACACTGTGATCATAAAAAGAGAGTCAGCACCGCGCTTCTGCTGAAGGATGTATTTGAAACAGCGGCACCAAATCACAACTTGAACCTGACCTCATCTGTAGATACAGAACTAGTTGACAGAAAATAAAAGAAGACAAAGAACATCGGGGAGAGCAATCGGCAAACTCCACATTGTGAACAATTCTAAAGGACAAATGACTTGTTTCCTTTTGTCTTTTTTAAGTGTTGGTGGGGGTTGGGAATTGTGCCAGGAGACCCACCGAGTAAAAGGACTGAAGAGTCTGTCTATGTAACACAGGAGGGATTATTATGTGAACTAGGATTAAATCCTGATTTGATCAAACCAACTGTGAACTGAGATAATCACAAAAATGTCAATATATACTGAATAAGCAAGACAGAGAAATTGTTAACTTTGGGTGTGATCAGTGGCTGGTGATAGCTTGATAGCCCTGAGACTTTTTTTAAGTATTTATTTATGCACACGATCTGGGGTACAGGCCAGCGGTGCAGGGAATGAGAGGAGTCACCAGAGACAGAGTGGGGAGCAGAACAGGCAGATGGACTGAAACACACTGCTGAGGGGAGCAGCGGGGAGACAGGAGAGGTCTGCTGCGCCATGTGGGTCCCCTCCCCAGCCAGGGATCGAACTCATGCTGCAGTGGCTGTGGATGCTTCACAGTGAGGTGCTTAACCTTGTGCCACCAGGGAGGCCCCAGGGCTGAGACTTTAACCCCTGAGCCACCAGGGCCTATTTTACTGTGGCTCCGGTGATGGCACTTTTCATACCGGGAAGCTGTGGACAAGGCGCAGCTCTCCCTTACCGGAAGTAAGTGAGGATGCAGAGGCTGATAAGCTGGCACACAGGCAGGAGTGGCAGGGGGACCTCACGGGCTGAGCTGGTGCGGTCCATCTCCATGGCTACCACCTGGCCCTGCATAGCGGGCGAACCTTCTCAGACTGGTTTGGTCCTCGGGAGCTGACGCTGTTATAACCCCCACTTTAGAGAGGAGCAAACAGGCTTCCAATGTGGTGGGACCCTGAAGAAACCAGTGCGGGCCGCTGCAGCTGGTCTTGCGCGGAAGCCTTTCCCTCAGCCCTAAGGGAAAGTGGAAACCCCACGACCAGGACAGACGCCAAGGGCGAAATGGCGCCATCTAGCGACCACCCGGGGGGGGGTCGCAAGGCAAGCACGGTAATACTATGAATCTCACGCTGCTAAGAGCTCTGAATTATTGCTGCGCTTGTTTTACATACAGGCAGATCTACTGAAAATAAGATTGAACAAAAGACATACTACAGTGAAAAGTTAGCCTCTCTATCCCCTCCCACCCATTTGTCCAGAAGTCAGTGCTGCTACCAGTCTCTTGCGTCCCTCCATTCCAGACAGTCTGTCCAAGAAATAATTTATATGTAAAAAGGTAGACTTCTATGGCAGCAGAACTTGCACCCAAGAACCTTCAGATATGTTTATCTTAGATGGAAAAAGGGGTTTTGCAGGTGGAATTAATGACTTTTGAAATGCAGCGATTATTCTGGACTGTGCAGGTGGGCCCAATGTCTTCCCAGTAATCCTGGAAGGGGAGGCCCTTCCCAGGCTGTAGTCGGAAGGAATGAACGTCACCCAGCATGAGGGCCTGAATGTGCCATGAACTTGGGCCTTGTGTCTGTAGGGCTGGGAGGACTGCAGGCAGCCTGGGGGCTGGGAAAGGCCACACCAGCTCCCCCAGAACCAAAGAGCTGCAGCCCCATTGACGTCATGGGGTTTTTTCTTAATATTTATTTTATTTATTTGTGCATACAAGAACTGGGATATAGGCCAGAGGTGCGGGTGGGGGTGAGAGGAGTCACCAGAGATAGAGCGGGGAGCAGAACAGGTGGATCCACTGAAATCCACTGCTGAGGGGAGCAGTGGGGAGGCAGGAGAGGTCTGCTCCTTGGCTGGGTCCCCTCTTTGGCTGGGGATTGAACTCAGGCCTCAGCGGCTGGCAATAGATAGCTTGATAGTGCAGAGACTAATCCGGGCACCACCAGGGAGGCCTCTGACTTCCTGGATTTTAGCCCATTCAAGATCGCTGTCAGCTTGTCCTACCCACAGAACCGTAAGGCAGCACGTGCTGAATTCAGCAATGACAAATATGATGATTTGCTTATCAGCACCAATAAAATGACATGGCCATTGCACAACGCGGTGCTTTGCTCCTTTCAACTATTCCAAGTCCTCTTCCCTTTCCTGCGTCCAGCGGCCTCGCTGTACCTGGCATCCCACGGCCCTGTCGAAGGCGGTGCTCATCAGCGGTCACTGGCCAGGCTGCTCTCCGCCCACTGCTCAGCCGGGATGCTGGTTTGGAGAGCACCATCGTGGTCCAGGTGCCCAGCCCATGAAGCTGGGCTCTGAGAGATAAGGACCCTACATTTAAGTTTGTATAATTACAGGCATGGAATATAAAGCACCGGGGAAGATACTAAACATTAAACTTGACTTTAACAGCTTTTCCACTTTTTAAGTAAGACACTCGCTTTTTTGCCCACTCATTTTGTATTGTAATAGGCTGTAGGGTCAGAGAAAAGCATCAGGCTTTTCGGCCTCCCGCCACTGGTATAATGATGGACACCTGTGGTGCTGCACACGTGTCTAGGTGGGCATGTGCAAGTGGGCGCACCTGGGTTTGGACACGGGCATATAAGGACAGCGTCATGAGGCCGCCAGCAGTAGCAGCAAAGCAGCCGAGAGAATGAGATGCGCCAGGGGCTGGGAGGCCTGCCAGCCTCCTGGACCCCCCGGCACCCCTACCTGCCATGTACCTGGTCACCTCTGTAAATAAAACTCAAAAGCCACCGAAGGCTCCAGGACTCCTTCTTTTACCTGTCTGCTCCGAATCGAGAACTTGCTCTGTGCCCTTCCTGGCACACACACATAACCCTTTCCCTGAGTAATAGTGGTGCCAGCAGGGCACAGAGCAAGTTCTCGATTCCGGCAGACCCGGCAAAGGAGGAGTCCTGGAGCCCTCAGTGGCTTTTTATGCTTTTGTTATCAGAGGTGACCAGGTCCACGGCAGGCGGGGGCCAGGAGGCCGGCAGGCTCCCCGCCCCCAGCACATCTTCACTCCCTGGGCTCTCTAGCCTCTCTCTCTGCCACTACCACTGTGTTCTGCTCTCGTTCTGCTGGCGTCCTCGTGATGCCCCCTAGATGCCCCTGTCCAAACCCAGGTGCCCCACCTGCGCATGCCCACTCAGGCACACGTGCAGGACCGCAGGTGTCCCTCGTTATACCAATGGCAGGAGGGCAGAAAAACCTGACAACTTTTCTCTGGCCCTCCAGTAATATTTAGCAGGTTATAGCAGCAGGATGGGAGCACAGGAGTAAGGTCCGGGATGGTTCTGGGCAGACGGGTCAAGGAAGGAGTCTCTTGGAGCCCTCGGTGGCTTTTATGCTTTATTTAGTAGAGGTGGCCAGGTACATGGCAGGCATGGGTGCCTGCCAGCCCCCGGTGCATCTCACCCTCTCGACTGCTTTGCTGCTGCTGCTCGCTTTGACCTGTACTGTCAGTCCTGGCGTCCTCATGACGCTGCCCATCTAAGCCCGTGTCCAACTCAGGTGCGCCCACTTGCGCATGCCCACCCTGGAATGCTCCCAGCACCGCACGTGTCCATCATCAGTGGTGGGCGGGTGGAAAGACCTGATTTCTCTAACCCTACACCAATCGTTGTGGTCTAATTTCTCTCCACAGAGGGAGCGCAGGAGACCGGCCACGCCATGCAAGACAGCAGCGCTCAATCCCCGCAGACTCACGGGTAAACTGCGCCAGACAGAGTGAGTAAGTCTGAAAGAGACAGCGACAGCTCGGCGGAGCCGGGGCCATCAGGAAAAGGGAGAGGAGACTAACTGAACCGTGTTTGCAGCCACACCGAGGGGCCGCTGTGTGAGCCCCCTGTGGTGCGCTACTGTGGGGGGCCAGTGCAGCCGAAGGGGTGCACGACTGGAGAGCTAGAGGAGGAGGGGGCAGGGGGTGATTTCAGGCTTGAGCACGAGGCTCCCAATCTAGAGCAGCTGGGTGAGAACCTCAGGGAGGGCCAGAGCCGGTCACCTACGTCTCAGCACAGAAGAGGATCCTGTCTGCAGCCTGAAGTTCTGATGTTCCAGACACCGTCCCCAGCCCCTGGGCCAAAATCTAGACCATGGAACATTTTGAGCAGAGAGGTAAGCCATGGCACATCCACACCAGAAATGTGCCAAAATGGCCTCCTCCCCAGCCTCGGCTCCGCTACTGCGAACGGGCAGTGACGTGGCTAAGGGGCACTAAGGAGAGGGCCCCTCGACCCACATGTCCCAGCCCAGGCACTTCACCAGCCCTGCAGACGCAGAAATCGCACCCCTCCAGGGGCCACCGCGGCTGCACTGGGCACCCCCGACCCCATCGCCAGGCACAGAGCAAACCACACACTGGCCCAAAGCACACGTGCGTGGAAAGGCTCCTGCTCTGAGTTTGTGGCATTGCAATAACTGGCACCCCCTTCCCCGGGTCACTGTGAGTGGAGCGGCAGGAACCAGTTTCAGGGAACTGAAAGGAGAACCATCCAGTACCTTACTGGATTAAAGACGGAACAGCGCGACTTGAAACAACAAAACACCTAGAAGAAAAAACACAAAGCTCCTTGATGTTGTCCTGGGCAGTGGGTTTTGGATGACACCTAAAGCACAAGCAACAAGATCAAAATGCAAAGGCAGCGTGTGGATCAAAGAAAATACTTGCAAACCAAAGCGCTGGTAAGGAGTTAAGAACCCATAAAGCTCAAGAGCAAAAAAAAAAAAATAAGTCAACTGTAAAATGGGCAAAGAACCTGAATATTTTTTTAATATTTATTTATTTATGCATACACGAACTGGGGTACAGGCCGGGGGGTTGTGAGAGGGTTCACCAGAGACAGAGTGGGGAGCAGAACATGTGGATCTACTGAAATCCACTGCTGAGAGGAGCAGCAGGGAGAAAGGAGAGGTCTGCTGCGTCATGTGGGTCCCCTCCCTGGCCAGGAATTGAGTTTATGCTGCAGTGGCTGTGGATGCCTCATAGGGGTGCACTTAACCCTTTGCGTCACCAGGGAGGCCCAGAACCTGAATATTTTTCCAGAGATATTTGGGTTACCGATAGGCAAGTGAAAAGACTCAACATCACTCATATGAGGGAAACACTAACCAAAACCACCATGAGCATCACCCCACGCCTGTCAGAATATCTGCCATTCAAAGATGAGAGATGACAGCGGTTGGCAAGGATGTGGAGAAAAGGGAACCCTTTCATACTGCAGGTGGGAATATGAGAATATAAATTGGTGTCGCCATTTTGTAAAACAGTGTAGAGGTACCTCAAAAAAGAGAACTACCAGAGGATCCAGCATTCCAGTTCTGGAGATGTATCCAAAGGAAACTAAAACACTATGTCAAAGACATAGCTGCACTCCATGTTTACAGCAATGTTATCTACAAGAGCCAAGACATGGAAACAACCTATGTGTCCAATGAAGGATGAATAGATAAGGAGCATGTCCTATATACCTACAGTGGAATATTATTCAGCCATTTAAAAAGGAAATCCTGTCATTTGCAACAACATGCATGGACCTTGAGGACATTATGCTGTGGAATAAGTCAGACAAAAACAATTATTGTAAACTCTCGCATGTAAAAACACCTCGTAGTGTGTTTTCCCAAAGTCTCCCCATCGTGAAGCCATACATGACTATCAACATACAATGGAATATTATTCAGCCTTGAAAAGGGAGGAAAAACTTGAGTACAATATGTTCAGTCACAAAAAGATAAATATTGCATGATTCCACTCATATGAGATACTTAGTTTGTGGAACATAGTGACTTAGCACTGGGAGAGAGGGAGGAACGGGGAGTTGTCCAAAGGCATGGAGTCTCAGGTATGCAGGATGAAAACATTCTAACAGTCTGTTGGAAGGTGCTGTGCACCCAGTTAGCACTGCTGCATGGTGCATGTAAATGTGCTCCTTAGCAGAACAACAACAACAACAAAGTAGCCACCCCATGCCTGTTTGTCCCTCCTCCTCCCTGCCCGGCCAGGCCCTACGGTGACCTTGGCCCACCCACCTGCTGCACTTGGGCACACAGCACACAGGACGGGCAGAACCCCTGGGATTTGCCTTCTCCCCACCTGTCCCCAGGACTTTGCAGCACTCACAGCCCCACTGTTCAAACCCTAAAGCACGTTCTCGTGCACCCCAGGGGAGACCAGGGGCGGAGGAGCTGGGGAGGGAGGAGAGGAGGGCGGCCACCAAACCGCCAGCTGACCTTACTGACTCAGGAGCCTGGCCCTGATGGCGCAGAAAGACAACTGGCTCCATCCTGCCCGGGCTTGCCTTCAGCAACCCGGTGATGTAAGGAGCATGGGAGCCTGGGGCCAGCAGCGCCTCCTGGGGGTGAGGCTGGAGGCAGCTTCTCCTGGTCTCCATCTGTCAGTCTGGCGTGGCCTCTGGCAGGTGGGCATGGGCAGCGTGGCGCCCAGCGTGGCTCGCGTTTGCAGGGGAAGCTCCCGAGGAGGCAGTGGGCCAGGGGATGAGCTGGTTTCGCAAGTCTCCCCTCCTGGAGGCCCTGACAGCAGCAGGCACCCAAGCGTCGTTCCCATCTGCGAATGCGCTGTGTGCACTTTGTACCAGGAACTCACTGAAGCCAGGGCACCCTAAGGCAAGGACTGTAACTGTTCCCATTTTACCAGAGGCAAGCTGAGGCCCTGAGGCCCAAGGCCCCTGCCCAGGACCCCGCAGCCTTCACAGCAGAGCCAGGAGTAGCCCCCACGCTTCCCACCCACCCTGCAAAATTTCCTTCTGACACAGGGGCACAAACTCAGCGGGGACGTGGCTGGATGGACGTGTGGACTTCAGTCCCGGGAGGACACTGGAGAAGCCCTGAGCGTGTACCATTTCTGCAAACACTGGCCTTCTCACCCTGACTCAAGAAACACAAGCGGTTCAAGGTCTCAGTGAACTGGCAATGCCCACTGGGACAGGGTCACAGCTCTGAAGCCCCAGCACCCAGACTCTTGAGGAAGACCCCGCTGCCGCTTAGCCGGGGTGTCGCGCAGTTTCCCCTGTAGTTCATTATTCCTCAACCCTCAGGAATGTATCAGTGTTCTCCCCAAACCAGTCCTTTTCTTAGGGTTTGGTCACTATTCAAATCGTTTGTGTGCCGCTGTGCGGTGTCAAGCGCACGCAGTGGGGACCCTCGGACACTCATCGCGCTCTGACAGGTGGTCCTAACACAGCACGAGGTCAGGGGTCAGCAGAGCTCGTTTCCCTGGAGACTGCAGGGGAGGATGCGGTCCTGGGCTTTTCTGGCTTCTGGAGCTGCGCGACACAGCGGCGCCTGGCGCTGCTTGGTCTGCAAACCCATCTTGACCCGCCCTCCAGCTCCATTCTAGTCTCACATCTGAGCAGTTGCAAAGATGAAAATGTTCCCCTGACGTCAAGAAAGTAATTGGAGGCCTGCCTGGTGGCTCAGGGGGTGAAGGCGCTATGAAGCATCTGCAGCCACTGCAGCGTGAGTTCGATCCCCGGTCAGGGAGGGGACCCACAGGGCGCAGCAGACTCTCCTGCTCGCCCGCTGCTCCCCTCGGCAGTGTCTTTCAGTCTCTCTGCCTGTTCTGCTCCCCACCCTGTCTCTGGTGAATCCTCTCACGCCTACACCCCAGGTTTTGTATGCATAAATAAATCTTTAAAAGAGAGAGAGGGAAATTAATGCTCATGAGAAGAGCTGCCCCACAGCTACAGGTAGACCCCCCCACTCCACCCTCAGGGCTGAGCCCCCATCAGAGCCCGAGCCCCCCCTTTGCCTCCTCCACATTTTATTCCCTTTCTCTCCTTCACCAATTTTTACCTTTCTTTGTATTACAACAGAAAACATGCTTCACTATCCCTCCCCAGCTTTTAAAACTCTTTCAAAAGACTTCAAGCCACACAGTCTGTTCTCTGACTACAGTGGAATTAAGACTTCAATAAGCATAGATAATCTGGAAAACTCCCAAAGAGTAAAGCTGAAAAATGTACTTCTAAATACTTTTGGTTAAAGAAGATATCCAAAAGTTAGAAAGCATTTTAAGCCAATTGAAATTGAGACACAACATACCAAATTTATAAGATACCGCTAATGTAGTTCTTAAAGTTCTTAAAGCAGTTTTTAATGCCCCTTAATGCCTCTATTAGAAAGGAAGAAAAATCACAAAGCAATGGCCTCTGTTTCCATGGTAAAAAAAAAACTGGAAAAGGAGCCAATAAAACTAGTGAGCAGAAGAAAGAAAATAAAGATGACAACAGAAATGAACAGAATAAAAAAGAGCAAAATATTCATGACACTAAAAGTTGCTTTCTTGAGGAAAAAAATCAATAAAATTGATAAACCTCTATCTAACCAGATACTTCAAGAAAAAAATAGAAAAGACACAAATTGCCAATATCAGGAATAAAAGAGGAAACATCACTTCCAATTTAAAGGGATTATGGGCATATTGGACGAGGGCTCTGCAATGAAGTGAACCGAGGTGACAGGTGTACTTTTTATATGTATATTTTGAAAAGTGCAAATTAAGCTCAGTTGAGAAGAAACAGAAAGCTGCAAAAGCCCCTTAGATTTAAAATAGAGCTCCAAGTAAGATTTGGGGGGAGGGAGGAGAAAGAACAGGTTGGGTCACAGGAGAGGCTCACACAGCAGATGCCCTCCCCTGTGCACCTGATGGGAAGGCACAATCCAGGTAAGAGGCCCCCGCAGCTCAGCCAGTTCCACTTGGGAAAGGCTGAGTCACGATGAGAACGCGGTTCTGCGCAAACCTAAAAGTCATTAAGTAAAGACACTCAGATTACACGAAAGGGGGCGGAGGAGTTCTAATGCACAGTGCACACCTTGACACGCCTTTGGAGATTACCTTTGGGTTCGCTGTCAGCTGGACTTTGTAAGGACACAGCTGTGTCACCACGAGAACAAATATTTTCTGTATTCTTGATGCATAAACCTAAAATAGGCTTTCTGCACCTCCAAGAGTGAAACAAGGTTTACATGAAACATCCAGTATGATTTGGCACGCAACGAGCACGTCATGAACCTTCCCCGCCGCTTGGGGGCGCACTGGACTCACGCAGCGCTTTGGCCCCGGCCCACGCCTGTAAATCTACTCGTAGGACCTGATTTCTCGAATTCCCTGTCTTTACTTTCCCCTACACAAGCTAGGGGATCTATGCCCCAGAAGCAGTTGCAATAGTTTCATTGCACCCTGGAAACAACAGCCACGCCCCCCCAACAGTGGATGTTGGGTCACGCCCGTGTTTTTGTCCTACTGGGGCTCTCTCTGCCTGCCATCGTTCTCCGAACCCCGCGACTCATCACCGCCCGGGTTTGCTTTGGGAAAGACAAGCTCTCCAGCCCGCAGACGGCCGCGGGGCTCCCGCGCGGGCCAGGGAAGTCCCGGCGCGGGGAGGGGGCGGGTCCGGGAGCGGGGCGTTGCGAAACCTTCGGGAACAGACGGCCCCTCCTCGGAGGGGAGGGACCGAGGCCCGGGGCCTCGTCCTCCCGGAGTCCAGGCGCTGCATCCCAGAACTCAAGACCGTGCGGCTGTGGCTGCGGCTCGGTCTCCCTGCGCGCGCCGCCGGTGGCCCACGGCCGGATCCTCTCCCCGCGCCAGCGCCCCGCGCGTCCCCCCGGCCATGTCGTCCTACACCCGCGTGGCGCTGGTGACCGGGGCCAACAAGGGCATCGGCTTCGCCATCGCGCGCGACCTGTGCCGCCAGTTCTCGGGGGACGTGGTGCTCACGGCGCGGGACGCGGCGCGGGGCCGGGCGGCCGTGCAGCAGCTGCAGGCCGAGGGCCTGAGCCCGCGCTTCCACCAGCTGGACATCGACGACCCGCAGAGCGTCCGCGCGCTGCGCGACTTCCTGCGCAAGGAGTACGGGGGCCTCAACGTGCTGGTCAACAACGCGGGCATCGCCTTCAAGGGTAGGTGCTGGGGGGTCCCCGGGGCGCCCGGGGGTGCGGGGCAGCGGGTGCAGGCGGCCTCCGTCCACTCTGAGCGATGGGGAGCGCAGCGCAGCGCCCAGCCCTCGCGGCGCGCCCGGGGCTCGCCTCCTGCGGCGGGTTTGCGCCCCCATGGGGCGGTCGGAGCGGCCGGCTTAGCGCGAGGCTGCCCCGGTCGCTGCGCGCAGCGCTCCCCTCCCGCGGGCCGGCCTGTGCGGGCCTGTGCGCAGCCCTGGCGGGGCTCACCCGGAACACTCAGGCTGCCGTGCGCGAGGAGCCCGCCTCTTGGGGGGCTCACGCCCTGCGAAACTCATCCCAGTTCTGTCGAATGCCCGAAATACCAGCTCTCGGCGAAGCGTCCCCCCGAGCTGCACTTCGGGCTTTCGCTTTCGTTGAAAAGGCGCATTCAGAGATGCCCGGAGGCATCTGCCCGGGACAGGAAATGAATCCCGAGACCCGATTAGCGCGCTGGCACTTGAGTGCAGCTGAGACTTTGTTTCATGGAAAGCTTTGATAGGCTCTGGCGGAGAGGAAGCGAGTCGTGGTTCCTTCCCCGGGAGCTAGTTTGTTAGCAAACATTAAGCGTGGTTTTAAGTGACATCTTTGGGGGGGGGTGAAGGGGGGAGACCCCAAGGCGACTGCTTATTCTACTACTGGATTGAGAAAGTTGTTCAGCTGCATGAGCCGGGGCAGAAAGAAAGAAAGGGGCCAGCTTCACTTACAGCCCAGCGGGAAGAGGAACCTCGGAGGCAGAAGGAGTAAAATGACCTGTCGCTGAGCACAAGGCCCCGCGCCCCGGGCCCCGCCAGCCCCGCACACCTGCATCTGCACACAGGCTGCTGGCGCAGGTGGCGTGGATGGGTGGCTTACTCCTCCTTGGAGCCAAGTGAATCAGCTTCTGCAACGTAACAGAAGCCCCTGTGCCTCGTGCGGGGTTTGAATAGCCACCCACGGTCAAAGCCTCTTGGAAGAGCGTGGCTGGCAGAGCTGCAAGCAGTGGCACCTGGGGATTCGTTGGAAATGCAAATTCTGGAATGTGGCAGTCCTTCCGGGCCCTGAGCTCTGGGGTATGGGCCCTGAAAGCTGTGCTTAACAACCCCTGCAGGTGATTCAACTTGCAGTTTGAGAACCGTGGACCTAGTGGTTTAAACAGTGTGTTTCCTTTAAGAGACAAGTTCCGCTTGTGTATGAATTTCAGGGGGAGATGCATGCCTTCGTTTTGTTTCCTTCTCTTTTCAAAGTCGATGACCCAACACCATTTGACATTCAAGCTGAGATGACACTGAGGACAAATTTTTTTGCCACGAGAAACATCCTCACCGAATTACTGCCAATAATAAAACCTCATGGTAAGTCTGACCTTTGCATTATCGGCCCCTATTCCTCAGCAAGGCTGCAGCCATGGGGGAGCCCCTATAGGAGTCCCCCAGAGGTGCTACTTTTCTGTTGGGGTAGAGCCAGAAGGACTGCCTTATTTTCTCATAGATTCAGGCTTCTAATCTGAGAATTTTAGCTTTAACTTTAAAATATACACATGATCCACAGCTAGGCTGCTGGCTGGGTTCCTTGTGAACTCAAACCTACAATAAGGAGCTACGAGTGCGAAGTCTTGTATTTCAGCAACCTCAGTGGTCCTCCACAAGGTAGCAGAGGGGCCACCCCAAGCTCCTCTCGGCTGGACCCCGGGGCAGTATCTGTTCCAGCATTATTGCCACTTGCCCTGGATTCCTTTCTTCTAATACTCAGCTTGTCAAGCTCGTTCAGAAAATTCAAAAGAAATTTTGCTTTATTAGAAACTCTCCACACTCCCAAGTAGTCAATAAAAAACTTTTATTACTTTACCGCAAATATTTATTGAGTGCTAACCATAAGCCAGGCATTGCACTGGGGGCCGCACTGGACAGTGGCAGGTGGACACGGTAACCCCTGCCTGTGGGCACAGCCACGGGTGGAGGGCAGGGTCAGCCACGCAGAATCCTAAGTATAAATCATAGTGTGCTGGGCAGGGCAGGGGCAGGGCATGCTTCCTTGAGGATTTTCTTTTTAAAAAAATGTATTTTTTATTTATGCACACAAGAATTGGGGTACAGGCCAGAGGTGTGGGGGGTAAGAGGATCCACCAGAGTCAGGGTGGGGAGCAGAACAGGTGGATCCACTGAAATACACTGCTGAAGGGAGCAGCAGGCAAGACAGGAGAGGTCTGCTGCTACAAGTGGGTCAGCTCCCTGGCTGGGATCTAAGGGATCTAACTCGTGCTGCAGTGGCTGGCGATAGCTTGATAGTGCTGACTTTAACCCCTGCACCACCAGAGAGGTCCCCTTGAGGATTTTCTTTCCCAAGAATTCAACAGTGAGTCTTAAGAAGGGCTCTGGTTCTAATGAGAAGTGTGCTTTTGTTAATTTAACGCTTTGAATAAAGATGATCTCTAGTACAAAAAGCTTAAAATCTAGAAAGCAGCAGGATGACCAGCCCCCCTTACTCCTGCCCCTCGCTTGTCCCTTCCCCCTCTCTAGAGGCACCACAGGTAATCCTGGAGGGCTGCTCAGTGGGAGGGGATGGTAGAGAGGCCCAGGTAGACAGGCAGGTACTGGTGAGGAAGCCTTGGGGCCAGGTGCCCAGAGCTGATGCAGGACCAAGGGGGGGGTTTAAGTGCAAACCCAAGCAAGTATAAATGCAGCTCGATTCCCTTTTTACACAAAATGGTAATTTTCTTTATATATTTTTACTTATTTTTGCATAGAAGAATGGGGTGTAGGCCAGAGGTGTGGCCCCACTTTGCTCTATTCACCTATGTCAGGTGCTTTCCAGGTGAGGATAGAAAGCTTTCTTTTTACAGCTGCCTGGTGTTCTGTCCTAGGGCTGTTTTACCAAGAAGTCTCCTCCCTGCGGATTTTAGAATCAGCATTTGAAAGCAACAAGTACTCAAAAAATCTTACCTTCTACACTTGCAGTTGACAGTGAGGGAAACTGAGGCACAGAGAAGCGAATATGAGTCATAGTCTCCCCCCATCCAATCAGGGATAATTAGCTCTAGTGAAATAGGGATTAGCGCCTCAAAGGATTGCAAACCAAGATAAAAGGAGGAGGAGGAGGCACAGATGAATCCAAAGCAGGTGAATCACGGCCTTTAATCAGTTCTCTGCATTTCCCAAAGCAGGAAGCTCTGGTTCACAGCGTTGAGAAAGTTGTTTGCGACTTCTCAGTAGACCTCACATTTACCTGGGGGGCAAAACACTGAGCATAATCACCTCTTGATATGTAGGGAATTGCTTTATTCCCGTCCAAAACCGATTTAAAAGTCAGTCTGTTTAGCTTCATAAGATCACTTTAAGGCAAGTTACTGAGCTTGCTGCTTTGTTCAAAATTCTGAGTAAACAGATTCACTGTTCAACCACTAGGGGGCGCTACACGCGCACTCTTTCCATAACTCCGGGGTCTGCGGAGCCGGTATAAGAGCTGGTGGGGCCCATCTAGGGTCCAATTCTTTGCACCCCTCACGGGTGGCCTCTCTCCCAGAGGTGTGCCCTCAGCTGGAAGAGGGCACCTCTTTAGGAGGATTTTATTTCCACCGAAGGCATAAAGTAGATGCCGTTGTTACAGGGCAACTTTAATATAACATGGGGTTTTTTGACTGGGTTTTTACCTGGGCGCTTGGAAGAATTTTATAGTAAGTTTCAACTTTACGCACAGGAGACAGAAGTTATCAAAGGGTTTTATTTTACAAAAGGGGAATAAAGTAGAAATAACACCAAGGGAAGAGAGGGAGACAAATCTGTAAATATTTTACTAGATTTTTTGGGCTGGAACGCAGTGGCGCGTTGAGAGCTGGCTCCGAGTCAAGTGAGGTGGCTCCCAAGGAAGAGCGAGCCCCAGGCTCACCTCTCTGGTCTTATAGCCAGTCTGCTTAGCAGTGCCCTTAGGTTCTGGTGATCTACTCTCTGATAATTATAATATCGGACCTGTGGCTCTGGAGCGCTGGTGGTCTGGAGTGGGGTTGGAGTCCATAAACCAATCTGTGTAATTTATTTAGAACTGCTTTTCCTCCCAACACCGTAACTTTTTGTTGTCTTCATCCTTTCCCTTTTGAATGTAATATCTTGCAGCGGCCAGGTAACTGAGATCAAAACTGTTTGGAAAGGACTGAAGCATTCAACCTCACCTGGGTGGGGTAGCTCTGACCGAAATATTGAAGTGAATCTAATCCATAGAAAATCAACCAGGCCAATCCAAATTGGGGGAAATGCTACAAAACTGTGGCTTCGAATCTTTGAAAACATGATTGTCTACTACTCTTGGTTAAAACAGACTAGAGAGATGACGGTGCGGTGCCGGAAGGGCATGGAGCAGGTTCTCCATGATTCCAGCAGATGGTCAAGGAGGCGTCCTGGAGCCCTCGGTGGCTTTTTCAGGCTTTTATTGATATTTACAATATCAAAGGCGACCAAGTCCACAGCAGTCAGGCGGGCCGAGGGGTGCAGGTGGTGAGAGGATTCACCAGAGACAGAGTGGGGAGCAGAACAGGCAGATCATCTGAAATACACTGCTGAGGGGAACATCAGGAAGGCAGGAGAGATCTGCTGTGCCATGTGGGTCCCCTTCCTGGCCAGGGATCGAACTCTTGCTGCAGTGGCCACATTTTGCTTTGTAGTGCGTTGCTTAGCCCACCGCGCCACCAGGGGAGGGCCCTCCTGGAGTGTTTTCTGCTCGCTGTTTCAGGCCGGGTGGTGAACATCAGCAGTTCCCAGGGCTCGCGAGCGCTTGAAAGCTGCAGTGAGGAGCTGCAGGAGAAGTTCCGTTCCGAGACCCTCTCCGAGGAGGATCTGGTGGACCTCATGAAAAAGTTCGTGGAGGATGCCAAAAATGAGGTGCACGAGAGGGAAGGCTGGCCCAGCTCGGCTTACGGGGTGTCCAAGTTGGGAGTCACGGTCTTATCGCGGATCCTGGCCCGGCGTCTGGATGAGAAGAGGAAAGCAGACCGGGTGCTGCTGAACGCTTGCTGCCCGGGCTGGGTGAAGACGGACATGGCGGGGCCCTACGGAGAAAGGACCGTGGAGGAGGGGGCCGAGACCCCCGTGTACCTGGCTCTCCTGCCCCCAGATGCCACCGGGCCGCAAGGCCAGTTGGTCCGTGACAAAGTCGTCCAGAACTGGTGAATGTCGCCTTGCTGCTTAATGCTTAATAAATGCTTGGGACGAGTGAACGCTTTCTGACCTGGTCTGATTCTGTGTCTGTCCTGGAGGGTGTCAGCTGGACTCTTCTAGATCTGGAACGGAGCGAGCGATTCCGCTTGGCCCACACTGCAGCCAAGAGAAAGCACCTAGTCCGCTTGGCAGAGGCCAGCAGAGGGCGCTGTGACCGAGGCTGGGTGACCAGGTCACCCCCAGACCCCAGAGCACAGAAGGCACAACAAAACCTGTTTCCCTGACCCCCAGGGCAGAACCTGGAGGCTTGGGGCCTAACCCTGAGCTGGGCTCCAAGACCAGCTGGAGTTGGGAGCCATAGATGCACGGGAGGGGGCGACCCGAGGCAAGGGACCCACCTCCAGAAACTCCAGCTGTCCGGGAAGGCCTGTTCATGCCTCTCTGTGCGGCCTGCCCGTGACCAGCCAGCAAACCTCAGCGAGTCCACGTCTGCCCCTGCCCGCTGCTTAGCCAGCGAAATCGAACTCCTTTGTTCTCGCTCCTGGCCGATATAACCTTATTCTCTTTCTTCATGGGGGAGGCAGACTTCACTTCACCCCTTCCTCCTTTTACTCTATTTGCAATGAACCTTTCTTTTGTCAAAACCTGGTGTCAGCTGTTTGCTCTGTGCACATAGGGGAGCTCAGGTAAGAGCAGCAGAAGCATCTAGAGGGCTGGTTAAGCCGCTGCCCGGGCCGGGGCCACGGGGCCCAGGTTTGTAGTCAGCTCAGAGGAGCTGTTGGCCCCGAGAGGACACCGTGTCAGGCAGCGTGCTTGTCTCCCTGCTGTCGCTGGGTTGTGGCCTCTAAGTTGATGATGGGCCCTGAGTGCAGCAACCTGGCCTAGTGCTCAGCCAGCTCTTTTTTTTTTTTTTTAAAGATTTATTTTTATTTACACACACAAGAGCTACTGGGGTACAGGATAGAGTCCAGGGTGGTGAGAGGATTCACCAGAGACAGAGCAGGGAACAGAAGAGGCAGATTAACTGAAACACACTGCTAAGGGGAGCAGCGGGCAAGGCAGGAGAGGTCTGCCTCGCCATGTGGGTCTCTTCCCTGGCCGGAGGCAGGGATCGAACTCGTGCTGCAGTGGCTGCGGTTTGCTTCATAGTGCGCTGCTTAACCCACTGCGCCACCAGGGAGGCCCTCAGCCAATTCTTATAGCTGAGCCTTTCAACTGGTTCTCACACCGGTGAGATGATTAGCTGGGGGACTTCGGAGCAGGGTCCCCTTCACGGGCTCGGGTTTCCTCCATCAGGGGCTTCTCCTGGCTTGCAGCCTCTGTTCTCTCCAGAATGCCTCCAAGGCTTCCAGCCGCTCCTTTCCCCCGTCCACGCCTCAGCAGCTGTGTCCAGGCCCGCTCTTTGCTCTGGCACGCTCTGCCTCCTAAGCCTGTTCCCACTCACTTCTGACCCAGAGCCGGGGTGCTTCGCCAGATGCGCCCTGAGCCCCGTTCTAGTCTCTGCGACAACAGATAAACCTGCTGTCGTCAGTGGGTGCCTGCGCCCAGCTCCTAGGGGTCCAGGTGTCCTCTTCGGAAAGACGACCTGGAGTTCTAGAAGCTGATGAAAAAGAAACACAGTGGCCACACAAGCATGCAACAGGTACATAAGGGAAAATACTGGAATATTTTCCAGTAAGCCACAAACTTACTCCTTCTGGCAGGGCATTCGCAGTGGAAAGTCACGGAGGGTCACTTGACTGTAACCACAGAGGTCACATCGGCTCTCTGGACAAGTGTCATGGAAATAAAATAGGAGAGAAGCTGCTTTCCACCAGGCATCGGTTAAAGGGGAAATACTTAAGGTTTCCGGAATTGGGGGGACCGGGGCTACCAGCTGACTGCTACTTCTGGCAGGTGCGAGATGTTGCTTCTCGACACTCCTCACAGCAGCAGAAGTAGCCTCTGTTGCTGCACTTGGGACGGGGAGAGTCAGGCTCCCCTAGACCGGAGGGGGAGTCCCCCACTTCTCTGCACTGCCCGTTGCCGCCGGCACGCTCAACTGCCATCCTCAGCGCAGCTCCGAAGGCGCGTCAGTGACCTCTGGGCTGGCAGAGGACAGTCGCAGGCTCTCAGCGAGCCCCTGAATCCCTCTCTCACTCTGTGCCCGCCAGCTGCCAGCCTCCCACACCCGCCCACAGGCCCAGCAGCCAGGGTCCGTGGAGCGCTTCCAGCTCCCCGGCAGGAGCAAGGCAGCCAGAAGCGGTCCCAGCTCCCAGAACAGGCTGGTTCTTTCTTCTTCCTCTTGGCCTCTCGCCAAGTCCTGGCCTGACAGTTTGGGATTCCCCTGGAAGACGCTTAGCTGGAATGACATGCTAGTGCCATGACGAATGGAATGCCAGTTCTCATTCTATTTTTTTTTAATTTTTTTAAAAAGATTCATTTATTTATGCACACGATCTGGGGTGCAGGCCAGAGGCACAGGAGGAGAGAGGAGCCACCAGAGACAGAGTGGGGAGCAGAACAGGCAGATGGACTGAAACACACTGCTGAGGGGAGCAGTGGGTGAGGCAGGAGAGATCTGCTGCGCCCTGGGGGTCCCTCCCTGGCCGGGGATCAAACTCACACAGCTGTGCCGGGGATGTTTCACAGTGCGGGCTCAGCCCGCTGTGCCACCAGGGAGGCCCCCATTTCTCATTCTGATGAACAGATCCAGGCCTTCATTGGGTGATCTGTGCAGCACCCTCCTCCCCACGGTTCTCTCTGCTGCCTAATCCTCCCCATCCTCCCCACCCTCCCCGCCCTCCTCGCCCTCCCCACCCTTCCCCACCTCCTCACCCCTCCCCGCAGCTGCAGCTGCAGCACACACTAGGGACTTGCCCGTGACTCATGGCTCCAGCTCGAGCCCCACCGAGCAGCAGCCCCTGGACTGCATCGGGGCCGCTCAGAGCTGGCACTGTGCAGTCACGCCCCAGCCACAGGGTCCAGGGGCCCGCGCCTGGAAGCAGCCAGCGAGGAGGGCAAGCAGCTCTCTAGAGAGGCAGTGAGAGAGTGGCCCAAAAGAAAAACAACACCCTTCCCAGGTCAGTGTCCTTACCCTGACCTCAGCCTATTCCTGAAACTCCAGGTTCTACGAGAGCGGAGACCCTTGCATCCCCAAAAGAAATTTCCCTTTTACGGAGCCTCCCTGGTGGTGCAGTGGGTTAAGCAATGCACTATAAAGCATCCTCAGCCACTGCAGCACGAGTTCGATCCCTGCCACCGTCCAGGGAGGGGACCCACATCTCCTGTCTCCCCGCTGCTCCCCTCAGCAGTGTGTTTCAGTCAGTCTGCCTGTTCTGCTCCCTGCTCTGTCTGCGGTGAATCCTTTCACCTCTTGTGTCTCTGGCCTGTACCCCCAGTTCTTGCATGCGTAAATAAATCCTTTTAAAAAAGAATTAAAGGAGGTTCAATCTAAGTGGTTTGTCAGTCCACGTGGTGCTTAAGAGTCCCGATTTAGCCCTTTTGAACTGTGAAGCAGCAAAGGAAAAGCGCTTCCAAAGCGGCCTGTCGTAAGAGCTGCCCGCCGGCAGGTGGCGCTAGCGATCCGGTGCACGCCAGGCCGCGCAGTGCCGTCTCAGCACGCCAGCTGCTGGCCTCCCTGGGCTGTCCCCTCACCTGCCAACCGCAGTGGATTGTGACAGACGAAGAACAGGGACCTGGGGAGATGCGCCAGGTGATAACGAACTCCCTGACAAAGGCCTGCTTGTTACTGCTCCTCCACCACCACCACCACGCGGGCGCGGCCCCAAAGGTGGACTGGCAGGACTTCTGTCTGGGGGTGGGGCGGGGTTGGGGCCTGGCTCCCGGAGCTGGGTAGCTGCTCTCCCAGCTCAGAATGCATCGACCTGGACAACCTCTCCAAGAGGTGGGCCAGCCTGAGCCAGAGGTGGCGCCTCTGCCTTCTACTGCTTGCTTTCTTCTCAAAGGGGAAACAAAGGGAAGTTCTGATTTAAGTTAAATCTTAGGGCCTCCCTGGTAGCGCAAGGGGTTAAGCACCGCATCATGAAGCATCGGCAACCATAGCAACGGGAGTTCGATCCCTGGCCAGGGAGGGGACCCACAGGGTGCAGGAGACCTCTCCTGCCTCGCTCGCTGCCGCTGCTCCCCTAAATGGTGTAACTCAGCGGATCTGCCTGTTCTGCTCCCCACTCTGGCTCTGGTGAATCCTCTCACCTCCCGCACCTCTGGCCTGCACCCCAGCTCTTGTGTGCATAAATAATCTTTAAAAAAAAAAGTTAAATCTGAAACGCCCTGATATAGTTGAGTGTGATTATGCAGAAAGTCTGTTCTATTCGCAAGTCTGAAACAGATGAGCCTCGCTAAGCAGGTTTTTAAATACGGCAACCTGACCCAAGAAAGCAGATTTTTTCCCTAAGAATAAACTTCCAGATCTTAAGGTTGCGCATTTACCGTTGATCCTGGTGGTAAACGGAACTGCTCTTTTAAGGACTTCGTTCTTGTCAACCTGAGGACCCTCCCCACACCCGGAGCTCCTTACCCGCGGGCGACATAGAAACGAGGCTGCTGTACAGTCTTCTCTTTTCCACAGAAAAATAATCACATAAGGAAGTATTTATTTGAAGTTTGACATGAAATCGTACAAGTCAAATGTGTGTAAACACAACTGACATCAAGTCATAGCAGACGCAAAGAACAAAGGAAAACAGCTCCCCGCGGCGGCTCTGCGCGCTGGAGACGGCCGCGTGCACACCAGCTCTCCGGGAGGGTCACCGCGGGTGCGCAGAAGATCGGCCTTCAGGTCGCTGTGGGGCAGACGAGGGTGACAGGTTTTTCCCTTCTCCCGCCAGCAGCGTCAAGGGTAGACTGTCTTGCAGCCGTCCCAGACCGGGTAGGTTCATCACCAGTTCACCACCGCAGCACTTCGCTCCTCCGTCCACGCCGCCGCCGCCACCCCACACGGCGCCCCCACGACGCTAGCCGTACATACCTCGTGCATTAGCCCAGGTGCGCCCACCTGCGCACGCCCACCCACGCATGCGCGCAGCGCCGCAGGTGTCCAGCGTCACGCCAGTGGCAGAAGGGTGGAAAAGGCTGATTCACTTTTCTCAGACCCCACATAGACCCTGGCGGTCCTGCACGCATGCCTGATGGCAGCACCTGGAGTGGGTGTGGGCGTGCGCAGGTGGGCGCACCTGGGCTGGGAGACTGAGCATGTAAGGGCGGTGTCTTGTGACCATCCCAAACCGGGTAGGAGGTTCATCACCGGTGCAAGCAGTTTCTTTGTCTTCGCCGCCGTCACGCTGTCCCTCACACTCCACCGCACCGCACCGCCACACTGGTGCCCCCAGACGCTAGCTTTATACACCTGGTGCATGCCCACGGCATGCGCACGGGTTTCCATCATTACACCAACGGTGGAAAAACCTGATCAACCTTTACCCTACAGGCGGCATCATGGGGACGCCATGAGACGAAGCAGCAGCAGAAACAGAAGAAGGGGGTTGTAGGGTCAGAGAACTATCAGGTCTTCCCACCCTCCCACCACTGATGATGGACACCTGCGGTGCTGCGCGCGTTCCAGGGTGGGCATGCGCAAGTGGGCGCACCTGCGTTGGACACCGGCTTAAATGGGCGGCGTCAGGAGGACGCCAGAACTGACAGAATGACAGTACTGACGAGCAGCAGCAGCAGCGAGGGTGAGATACGCCGGGGGGCTGGGCGGCCTGCCAGCCTCCCAGCCCCCCGGCCCCCCTGCCTGCCATGTACCTGGCCACCTCTACTAAATAAAGCATGAAAAGCCACCAAGGGCTCCAAGACTCTCCTTCCCCACCCGTCTGCCCAGAACCATCCCGAACTTGCTCCATATGCCTTCCTGCCGCTACAGGGATGAAGCAGCAGAGACAGAGAAGCAGCCGTAGAGAGGCCAGAGGGTGAAGGTTCACGGGGGCTAGGAGCCTGCCAGCCTCCTGGCCCCCCGGCCCCCTGCCTGCTGTGCACCTGGTCGCCTCTGGTAATAAAAGCATAAAAAGCCACCGAGGGTCCAGGACTCTCCTTCACCCATCTACCCGGATCACAGGGACCTGCCCCGGCCTTCCCGCCCCTACAGTCATCTTGTGAGAGAGGCCACTTCCGCCTCTCCTCCGGCACCCTCCTTCAGCGCAGCTAGTTTGGGCGACCACCGCCCCTCGAGATGCCAGCCAGAAGTGCTCTGCTCGCCTCTGTCCTGGTGTAGCGGCAGGAAGGCAGCACTGGGCAGGTTCGGGATGGTTCTGGGCAGACGGGTCAGGGAAGGAGTCCTGGAGCCCTCGGTGGCTTTTCATGCTTTATTTAGTAGAGGTGGCCGGTACACGGCAGGCAGGGGGGCCGGGGGCCGGGGGGCTGGCAGCCCTCCCAGCCCCCGGCGCAGCTCAGCCTCTCGGCTGCTGCTGCTGCTCTTGCTGCTGCTCGTTGGTGCTCTCACTGTTGGTCAGTGCTGTCGGTTCTATTGGTTCTGGTGTCCGCCCATGTAAGCCTGCGTCCAACGCAGGTGCGCCCACTTGCGCAGGCCCACCTGGAACGCGCGCAGCACCGCAGGAGTCCATCAGTGGTGGGAAGATGGAAAGACCTGATTGTCCTCTGACCCTACACCTGGGCACACCGTGCTCTGGCCCCGTTGCCATAGTTACACCCAATATAATCATGCCGCCACAGCCATTACTGTTTTGCTCACCACCACGGTGCCACTGTCATTTCCATAGCCTTGATCCAAATAGTTACTAAAACCTCAGCTCCGGTTTTGGCCATGACCTTGGCCAACCTCAGGCACCTCCTCCTCCACCAGCTTCTGTTGGCGCCACTGCCACCTGCAGACCTGCCTTGTGAGCCTTTGATGTCGCACTTCCCAGAGCCAACCGGACGGTACCGGCTTCCTGAGGATTCCTCCACCGGCTCTTCGTTGGTGTATGTGCTACAGCAGAATCCTGTCTTTGCTTTGTACCTGTGGGAAGTTCGATACTGCAGTCTCTCCAAAGCCTCCAGAATATTTTTTCTAAGATTTACTTATGCATACAAGAGCTGGGGTATAGGCCAGAGGTACGGGGGTGCGTGAGGTGGAGGGTGGAGGGTAAATGGAAAAGTTTTCAGGCTTTTCTGCACACCCGCCATTGGTGTGATGATGGACACCTGCGGTCCTGCACGCGTGCCTGAGTGGGCATGCGCAAGTGGGCGCACTTGGGTTGAGATATGGGGCATATAAGGGCGGCAACACAAGTACGCCAGCGAGAAAAAGGAGAAGAGAGCAGAGAAAAAGAGAAAAAGAGAAGAGAGGCACGAGAGGGTAGAGAGCCCAGCGAGTGAAGATGTGCTGGGGCTGGGAGCCTGCCAGCCTCCTGGCCCCCGGTCCCTCTGCCTGCCGTGCACCTGGTCGCCTCTCATATAATTATGCAATAAAAGCCTGAAAAAGCCACTGAGGGTTCCAGGCCTCCTCCTTGAATCGTCTGCTCAGATCATAGAGAACTTGCTCTGTGTCCTTTCTGCCGCCACAGGGGGATTCACCAGAGACAGAGCGAGGAGCAGAACAGGCGGATCCACTGAAACACACTGCTGAGGGGAGCAGCGGGGAGGCAGGAGAGGTCTGCTGCGCCACGTGGGCCCCCTCCCTGGCCAGGGGTCGAACTAATGCTGCAGTGGCTGCCAGTAGCCTCATAGTGTTGAGACTTACCCCTCGCGCCACCAGGGAGGCCCCCAGTACCCCAGTTCTTGTATGCACACGTAAATAAATCTTTAAAATACGATAAAATAAGATGGTGGTGAAGAGCTAGGCCTGTATTTTCATTTGTACGAATGTGTTAGCACAAAGCTGGCACGGTGGTCGTCACACAAACTGCGGTCTGTCTCAGTGGCGAGTAGAAGCGGCTCTTACATCCCTGTTAGTTCAGTGTGGTGTGGAATTGAGGAGCCTGCAATGAAAGTCTCACTCATTTGTGAATTCGGTTTCTTGTAAAAATGGAGTTTATCAGATCCTTAACTAGGAAATCCACTTTTGTGAAATGTGTTCTCATGCTAAATGAGTTTCAATTCTTGAGCTTTCTCGGCTCTTCCTTTTAGGCCATTCCGGACATGGACTCTTCCAGTGTGGGTCACTCGGTAGAGGCCAAGCCAGAGGTCCAGCCTCCCGAACTATTAGCTTTTCCATCTTGGTGATGGAATAAAAGTACACGACTCATGATTGCTGTTTTTCAGGTGTGCTCGATTTTCAAAGAGCAAAACAAGATACAGCCAAAAAAGTCTTGGTGATTTGGGAGAGGCCAGAGATCCCAGTGGGAATGACACACAAATTACATGCTCTTTCTCCAGAAACACACAGAATATTCTCTATAATCTCTTTCGTGGCCTGCCTCGCCTCCCCCACCCGGACTAGAGCTGGCATGCTCGGGGAGCACGGCGATAAACAGGCAGGAATGACTACCTGCAGCAGGCAGAAATGATTACCTGCAGCAGCAGGTGGCTGGGAGTGCGGCCGGGGCAATTAGAAGGCTCAGGTGAACTTTGCCTGACTCCTGGCCTCGCAATGCTTCTCGCCCAGCAGCTGTCGCGCCAGGCTGGGCGGGTCTGGACCATCCAGGTAGGGAGGCTGCTGTGGCTAACAGGAAGGGATGAGGGTTTATCTGGAAATAATTTAGTTAATGTTTTTGCGAGCTCTCATGAGGGTCTCCTTTCCAAGCCAGAGTCCACATAAGGAAGGCTTCTAGGAGGAAGTTCCCTCACCTCTGACGCATAGGGTTCCAAAGGTGAGATGCGGGGCCAGGCACCCTAGCTGGAGTGTGTGTGTCAGGATTCCTTCCGGCTCTGCCCCCACTGGGGTGTGGTCACGATGGAAGGATGGAACGAGCTAGGTGTTATGCACCTTTCTTAGCCTCTGGGCTCTCCTCATCTAACTTGAATCCCTTTATGGCTGATTCACTAGTCATTGTGCCCATCCAGTTAGGTGGGTCGAGGTGCCCGGGGCGAGGGGTGGAGTCACTTCCCTTCTCCAGCAAGACCCGCTGGGGAGCAGGTCCCCCAGCAAGGGCTCAGTTAGATGCTGCACATGAAGACAACGCCCGCCTTTGGGAAGCTGCGGAACCCTAGTTTGGGAACCGCGCGCGCGCGCGCGCGCGAGCACCCGCTCTTCAACCCCATCTCGCGGGCCTGGATGCCACCTCCTGATCCCGCCCCCTAGCCTAGGACCGCCCCCTTCCCCGCCCCAAACACCGAGGGCCCGCCCTGGCCCCCGCCCATGCGCCTTGGCCCCGCCCCGCGCACCCAGGACCCGCCTCCTGGAGCTGCGGCCGCTCGGCCTCGGGCGCGGTGCCTCCTCTGCGGTCCCGGCTCCCGGCCCGCCGCAGCCTCCCTCCCTCCGCCCGCCGCCGCCCGCCGCCTGCTCTGCGCCGCGCGCGGGCGCGCCGCCCCCAGGGCCCCCGCCCCCGCCGGTAAGTCGGGCCGCGCCCTGGCAGCCGGGCCGAGCCGGCCGAGCCGGGGCGTCGCCCTCAGGGCCCGCGAGCGCGGCGGCGACGGCGTCCTCCCGGCCACGCAGTTTCGGGGGGCGCCGTGGGGCGGACCCGCCGTGCAGGTGGCTCCGCGAGCGCGCGCCGCTGCAGTGCCGACCCCCCCAGTGGTCGTGGGCGTGGGCGCCGGCCAGCACCCCGGGGCGCCCGTGGGGGGCGGTCCGGGCGGCGGGTGGGTCCCCTCGCGGCCCCCTGGCTTCCCGCCGCGGGGGCAGTGCGGCCACAGCCTCGGTCACCCGCGCGGCCTCTGGTCCGGCCGGTGGAGGTCAGCCGGGTCACGCCTCGCCTGCCGCCCACCTCGGGCCGACTGCTGGCCGCCTGCGCCTTTGTTTGCTGGGGCGTCCGGGTCGGGGAGCCGGGCTGGACGGAGGAGACCCTTGGAAAATGCGGGCCTTTTTCCCGGGGAGGAAGACCCCTCAGGCTCCCCACCTGGCCGCAGAGGGACCCGAGCCGGCCGCAGTGCGCGCCCTCTGCCCGCCGGCCCCCCTGCGTGCTGCAGGGCCCCGGCCTCCCAGGGGCCACTCGCGGTGCGGCTGCGGGTGGACACACGCGCAGGTGTCCGCCAACTGGGGACAGCACCTACATTTGACAAGATCTTTGTGGGTTTTTGGCAAGCCACAAGGCCCTTCCCTTCGCCAAAGCCTTCTCCCATTAGACATACCTTTTTTTTCCACTCCACCTTCATTGACCACTCCGAGAGACCAGATTCAAAATAATGTGCCCTCTGGTTGGTTAAGCCCATGGGGAGGAGCGTTACTGTGCTGGGTGTGAACTAAGGGTCACTCCTGGGAGCGAACATGGCTGAGGGAAGGGGCTAGCTGGCACCCTCTGTCCTCTCTGGCATGTACCTGTTAGATGTTAACAGGTTAGCATCTTTACAGTGAACCATCTGGTCGTTGATTTTTCACTTGTTTTTGTACTTGAACTTGTTTTTGTCAAAATGAACGGGTAAGAGGGGCGATTTCTTGCTCAGGTTTTTTATGTTAAGGCAGATACATCTGGCCAGAGCCACTTGTTTTTTGCCCACTTAACTCTGATTGTTTATAGGCTGTAGAACTCCTCTGGAGTCCTTGAGAAAGACACATTTAAGGGGCTGCTGTGAATCACACCAGTAGCATCTGCCTGGCCTGTGCCCAGCTCCTCATTCTGCCAGTTGACAGTTTTCTGGAGGGCCTGATTCCTAGTTGCCTCACCTGCAGTTGATGACACCTGCCTCTCGGGACTCCTGCGTTGTGCATCAGTGGTGGATTAACCAGTCTCACTAGAAGGCTGGCTTTGTCCGGTTTGCTGATGCCCCATGTTTTGAAATAGATGAACTTGATGAAATGGCTGTTTCCAAATTCTCACCTGTGCTGTTAGTTACACTGAACAGTTCTTTCTTCATAGAATCAACTGAACTGCCCCAGTCACCTGCTCTCACCTGGCTGACACACTCCTTGCCACCCACCTCCTAAACACACACCTTATCACTGCTGAGCCTCTTCCTGCCAGCCAGCGGCCACACCTGTGTACTCTGGGGGAGTCCTCTGTCCTTTCCTCCTGCCAGCATCACTGTTCTCCAGCCTCCCCTCTGTCTCTGTGAATGCCAAGGTCAGTTGGAAGTATGCGCTAAGGTATTTCCTCTTCCTTGACCTGTTGTAGTGGCAGCAGAGGGGCACAGAACAAGTTCTGGATGGTTCTAGCAGACGGAGGGAGGGGTGTAAAGGAAGGAGTCCTGGAGCCCTCGGTGGCTTTTATGCTTTTATTACAGAAGTGGCATCAGGTACATGGCAGACCAGGAGGCTGGCAGGCCTCCCAGCCCCCGGCGCATCTCACCCTCTTGGCTGCTTTGCTGCTCTTGTCTCCTGCTGCTCTGTATTCCACTAGTCTCGCTGCTGATGGCGTCCTCATGACGCTGCCTCTCTAGGCCCATGTCCAAACCTGGTGTGCCCACCTGCGCATGCCCACCTAGGCATGCGCGCAGCACCACAGGTGTCCATCCTTACACCAGTGGCAGGAGGGCGGAAAGACCTGATTTCTCTGACCCTACACCTGTGAACGAGGAGCGTGGACTTGTTCATGTCTCCCCAGTGCTGAGACATTTAATATAGTGAGCAGACGGTCCTGGAGGAGCGCAGTGGGTCCAGCACCGTGGAGCTCACGCTTGTACTGTTCCTGGAAAGAAAAAAAGCGATGGGCAGTTTGCATGTACTTTTATGTCTCTGCTTGGCAAAATGAGTAAGCTGCCACCACTCGTTACCACTCTGCTATTACCAGCAATGCACAGGCAGCTATTTTGGAAAGAGCCAGGCCTCCCCGAGGACAAGTAAGCCATCTTTGTGTGTGTGTGTGTGTGTGTGAGTGGACAGTACTTTTTGCCGAGAGCCACAGCATGTGCAAAGGTGCTGTGGTCAGGTGAGGCCACCTTAGGACAGAGTGCCTTGAGGAGAAAGGCAGGACCTGGAGAAGGGGTGGGGGAGCCAGCTGCAGGGGAAGGGCTAACACTGTGGGAATATGCTGTTTTCAGAGGATTCTGGAAGTGCTGGGTGAAAATACAGAGGGGGCAGGGAAGGAGAATGGCTAGAAGCCTTTGCCACTGCAGGGGAAAGGACGCTTGTGGAGGGCGAGAGAGCCCAGAGGGGCTTGGAGATGGGCCAGCAGGTGGAGGTGGCCAGGCAGGTGGAGAAAAGGACGAGTCCCAGGTGATGTCAAAGGTTCAGGGGGCAGTGGGGCCACTTGCTGAGGAGCCAAACATTGGGATTGAGAGTTTAGATTTTGTTTTTAAACGGCTTCATCGGCCCACTCACAGACCATCCAGTTTGTTTCATTTACAGGCACAACTCAAGGAACTCGGTCAGTTCGGCGGGAGGGTGCAGCCATCACATCATCCAGTCTTAGCATGTCCCCGGCCCCCGGCCGAGCTCGTGCCCGTGTGCGCTTACCCCGGCCTTTGCCCACCGGCCAGGGGTCTGTGCGTTTGCCTACTCCGGCCTTCGGCGCAGGCGGGGTCCCACGATGGGGCTCTTTGTGCCTGGCCCTTGACTCGGAGCGTTGCTTGCTGGCCTCTAGGCTGAGCAGCACTGCGTCCTCCTCCCTGCCCAGGGCTGCTCCGCGCCTGCCGGGCCCCTTCGCAGCCTTGCTGGGGAAGCGCTGAGTGGGCACTGCTGGCCCCGCTGGGTGTGGGTCCCCGCTGCCGTGGGAGGCTCGACAGCCGTCGTGGTTAGTGGGGCCTCGGCGCGAGGTGGCGTTTGTAAGTTATGGGGACAAGGTCCCCAAGGAGCAAGTGAAGGGGAAAGGGGTGCCGGGTGGAGGAGGAGGGACAGCAGAGGGCGAGCTGGACGCCAGGCGGGCCGTGGCCAGAGGAGGCTGAGGAGGAGCGGTGGGCGGGAAGGGTCAGTGGGCACCAATGGCCTTAGGGTGGGGGCCCGCCGCGGCCACCAGGACGAAGAGGCTGACGCTGCACTGGCCGTGGGACTGCAGGCTGAGAACACGGGCCTCAGAGGCTGATTTGCCTTTGATTTGACTGACCTGGGGCGTCCGGTCACTGTGCTGGGCGTGGTGCCGTGGGGTCTCGGCTGGCCTCCCCGCCAGCCTCCGAGGACTCTTCGCAGGCTTCCTGTGGGCTGCAGCGTGGGGCTTCACCTGCCATATCAGACCTTGCCAAGGAGTCAGTCACCCCCTTTCAGACAGCTCTGTTGGGGCCCCAGCTCCTGCAGGCTGACCACTGTCCTCGAAACCACCTTGGTGGCTTTTTTTTTTAAAGGTTTATTGATTTTATGCATACAAGAGCTGGGGCACAGGCCAGAGATGCGGGGGTGGTGTGAGGATTCCCCAGAGACAGAGTGGGGAGCAGAACAGGCAGATCCACCGAAACACACTGCTGAGGGCAGCAGCGGGGAGGCAGGAGCGGTCTGCTGCGCCCTGTGGGTCCCCTCCCCAGCCAGGGGCAGGGATCGAACTCGTGCTGCAGTGGCTGCGGATGCTTCATGGTGCGTTGCTTAACCCACTGCGCCACCAGGGAGGCTCCAGTAGCTTTTAATCAAAAACATTATCCGCTTTCTCTGCCTCTTGGCACGTTTTTTCAGAGCTGTCACTTGCTGGAGTGGACAGACGGGCTGCACTTCAGCCTCTCCTTAGTCAAGGAATAAACCCTGCAGGCCATCAGCAGACTTGTATCCCTTACATTGTAGCTCGAGACCTTAGACACTTTCACCCAAACTGTCTCCTTGTTCTTTGTGTCCTTCTGTCATGCTGGGGATTTAAAAATAAAGGAAATGGTTGCAGTTAAGGCCGGGATTCGAGGGTCTCCAGCTTGGACTCGCCAGCGCCACAGTGGTTCGTGGCTAGTGGATGCATCTGGTCATAGGAAAGAACGAAAGAGCCTGTAGGGAACGTGCAGGGACACAGGGACAAAATGATGAGTGCTGGGGCCCTGGCGTGACCGCCCCGGCCTAACTGCACCCCCAGGGAGCCCAGGGCAGCCCTGGCCCTGCAGGGGAGGAGATGGGGTGCAGTCTGGGGTGGGCCTCTGGCCGATCTGACCTCAGGCTCAGATGATTTTATGGCGGAACGTTGGTTTGCAGCACTGCATTTTGGGAGGTCCAAGTTCACACTGCTGAAATGCGCAGCCTCCTGCGGGTTGGCCCTCTCAGCCTGTGGCAGAGGGTCGGTCACTGGGGAGGTGGGCTAAGAGCCTGCCCCTGCATCTCTTGGGGTTTGCAAGTGGCCTACAGGGGAAGCACCACCTGCCTTCAGAATCATCCAGCTGGCAACGAGACGGAGTTAGCGGCTTTGTGAGTTCTTGTCCCTCCTAGAAGGCGCGTCGTCGGCTGGGGGAACCCGGCAGTCTTACTGCTTCCCCAGCCTTCGTCTCCTGCACCGCCCAGGAAGGCCGGAACTGTTTATCTGTTAGCCGCCAGGGTACCTGGCCCAGAAGTCATGCTAATGTTTGAGTTGGAGCGCCTATGCAGTTTGCACTCGGCTGTGTTTGTGCTGCGTGTCCTCCCTGGCGCCACCCTGGGAAAGCTTTCTCTGCCAGGAGGGCTGCCTCGTGTGCTTATTTTTTGCTTTGCTTTCAGATAACTTTCTCTGCCTCGAGCATGTGAGATGGATCCGGAAGAGCAGGAGCTACTGAATGACTACAGGTACAAGAGCTACTCGTCAGGGATTGAAAAGGCTTTGAAAAACTTCGAGTCCTCCAGTGAGTGGGCGGATCTCATCTCTTCACTGGGCAAGCTGAACAAGGTATGTGGTGGGGCTGGCTGCCTGGGCTGCGTGGGGGCGGGGATGCTGCTGCCTCTGCCCGGGGCTGGGGCTTGTCTTCTCTTACACTACACACAGGTGCTGACGGTTAGAGACCCACTTCCAGGGGCCACTCAGCTTCTTGTTCTTTCTGCACATGGAGTTCGAGTGTGGATGTGGATAGTTCAAAGCTGAACAATCTCTTTGTGTTTAGATCTAAACATGATAACATTTCTTTTTAAGATTTCCTTTATGCATATAAGAACTGGGGTGCAGGCCAAGAAGTGCAGGGGGATGAGAGGCTTCCCCAGAGACAAAGTAGGGAGCAGAACAGGCGGATCTACTGAAACACATTGCTGAGGGGAGCAGCAGGGGAGGCAGGAGAGGTCTGCTGCGCCCTGTGGGTCCCCTCCCTGGCTGGGGATCAAACTCGTGCTGCAGTGGCTGCCGATAGCCTCATCGTGTTGAGACTTACCCCTTGCACCACCAGGGAGGCCCCTGTTGTACTCTTTGTGTATTGCTCTTAGCAAAGGCCACCAGCTAGCCCTTTCCTGCTTGCAGTTCTCCATCCACATGCTGGGTACGGCCTGCTCGCGTCCTCTCGGAGCACCACCGCCGCCTGGGCAGTGAGTGCGGTGCTGCGCCTGCGTTTTATGAAGGACATGGGGGCCCCCTCCCCCGCCACGCGCCAGCAGACGGTCCTTGGTGACCAGCGTCCTTCTCAGAGTTGCAGTCCTCACTCCGCTGGGCACAGGACGGTGGCTGAGCTGAGCTGAGCATGATGGCCGCGGGCGTGGGTGTGTGACCACAGCCTTGACGCTGGGCGTGGATTCGCTGAGTGAGCGGGCACGTCGTAAAAACGTGTGTCTTCTTTATTGCCTTGTCATTAGGGGAAGATCAACATTAGCTGTAGGTAAAGTTGGAACTATGGCTTATCTCTGTCTTAAACAAGATAAAAATATAAAACTATCTCATGAGTTTTTCACAGAATGATTGTTTTCTGGGTCCTGCTCATGGTTTTTACAAAGTTTTTTCTTTGGTGTACTTTTTTGAACATTTTATTATTTTTTAAAAGATTTATTTACTTATGCACACAAGAACTGGGGTACAGGCCAGAGGTGTGGGGAGTGGATGGACCCACCAGAGACAGCGGGGAGCAGAACAGGCGGATCTACTGAAATACACTACTGAGGGGAGCAGCAGGAGGCAGGAGAGGTCTGCTGCGTCATGTGGGTCCCTCCCTGGCCAGGGATCGAACTCGTGCTGCAGTGGCTGCTTCACAATGCTGTGCTTCATAGTGCTGTGCTTAACCCATTGTGCCATCGTGGAGGCCCCTTTTTTGAACATTTTACACCAACTGGAAACTTCCAGAAGAATAAAGGATATGACAAGCACTGAAATCTGCCCAGAAAGTGTGTGTGTGTCTGGACCAGGAAGAAAGGGTCCCGTTTCTAGAAAGACTGTCCTTGGTCTGCAGTGAGGACCCCGTGTCTTTCCCTCCTGCTAAGAGGAGGGGGACATGGCGTGTCCAAGCCCAGCAGAGCTGCAGCCCGTGCGTGGTGGGGCGGCTGCTGCGGCTCCCTGCTGTCTGGCCAGGGCTCCCGGCTGGGCGCCTGACCCTGCAGCCCAGCCCTGCTCAGCCGAGCCCCGCTCTGTTGGGTCTGCACACTGGGGAGTCCAGCAAACCCCACTGAAGAGTCTGTCCATGTAGCCTCTCGAGGAACGAGAGGAGTAGCTCGTTTCAGGCCAGCAGGGTGACCAGGGGTGCAGTGCTCGATGGGGTACAGGGTCAGGTGGAGTCCAGCACCCCGGCTGGAAAACAGCTGTGAGCACAAAGCCACCGGCAGGCCTCGTGGGACTGGACCTTTTACAGGTGATGACGGGAAGCAGGTGACCTCCTGCCAGGCGTGCTTGCTGCCCACAAACCTTCGGACCTCCTTCTGAGGTCTGCTGCTGCGGGAGCCGAGGGCGCCTCCACCGTGCGGCACATGCATCGGGATTCGCAGGCGGAAGCACGGCTCGCTCCCTCGCGTGAGGCGGTTGTTGCTTTTTAGGGACAAGGGAGAAGCTAGAAACGGAGCTAAGCAATTCTTCTAGATGCTTCTCTATTTTAGAACTTGACTCTCTTGGACTCTAAAAACAGCACACTTTTTGGGAAAGGAATGCATTTGTTAATTTCTGTTGTTGGCTTAAATCCCGCATAACATAAAATTAACATTTTACAACGTATTTTAAGTTGTACAGTGAGGTGGTTTTTAGCACATTCACGATATCGTGCAGCCATTTTCCAGATCACATTCCAGAACATTTTCACCACCCCAGAAGGAAGCGCGTCCCACTTCTCCCTGTCCCCCGCAGCCACTGGCGATTACTAACCCGCCGTCAGTGTCTGTGGACTTTTCCTACAAAGGGAGCCAAAGTATGTGGCCTTTTGTGTCTGACTTGTCTTAGCACTTTAGTCCTTTTCATGGCTGACTAATATTCCATCAGAGGGTCAGGCCACGTTGTGTTTAAAAATCATCTGTTGCTAGATGTTTGGGTTTCGGCCTGTGGTCGCTGTGATTAGCACCTCATTGCACTCTTGGGCACACGTTTTTGGTTGCTGACTTGTCTTAAATTAATTCGTGTCTGTGTCTAGGAGTGGACTTGCTGAGTTGTGTGGTAATTCCACAACGTTTCGATGAACCACCAAACTGTTTTCTTCAGAATGGCGCTGTTTTATGTCTGTAGGTCCTCGTTTCCTCACATGCTTGCTAATAACACTGCATTTAGGGCTTGTGATCCCAGCCTTGCTGGGGTGTGAATTGGATTTGATTTCCCTAGTGAGCGGTGATTTTGCGTATCTTTTCATGTGGCGTGTTTATTAAACATTGTGGTCTTCTTTGGAGAAACTTCTGTTTACGTCCTTTCCCTAGTCCTTAAGTGGGTTGTCTTTTGGGGCTGATTTGTGAAAGTTCAACTTTACAGCTGTAGCTCTGACATTTAGGTCTTTGATCCATGTAAGAGCTGAACCTATAAAACTCTAAGAAGAAAGCACTGGGTCAGATCTTGGTACTGCTGGCTTTAGCGGTGGCCTCTCAGCCATAGCGCCGAAAGGACAAGCAGAAAAAGCAAAAAAAACAGATAAACTGGACTGCGTCAAACCTAAAACTTGTGTGTCTCAAAGGCATTATGTCAGATGACAACCCGCGGACGGGAGGGGGAATGTGGAATTTGCAAAACATACGTCAGTAAAAATTTCTACAGCAGATGTGTAAGAACCAGAGGAGGGGCCCTGTGGGGGTATGGGGAGACCAGGGTTCACTGGGGTGTGTTTGTCACGGCAGCTGGTGAACGCCCCAGGGTGACCCCTGCGGGCTGCCGGCCATGACTTGCCCTGGGTCCAGGCTGACAGCAGCATGTTGGGGCCGTCGTCGTCCAGTTCTGTGTGCCCACCTCCCTGTCCTTGAGCGCCTGTTCGCCACTTCCTGCTCTGATTAGCAGGCAGCGAGTGGGGCATCCCCCTTAAAGAGTTCGGCGCGTCCTCGGAGGCGCGAGGGGCTCCCCAGGCTGCCCATAATCTCTGCCTGTCGTCGAGGGGCTGTGCACTGAGGACTGCCCGGCAGCAACTGCAGCTGTCTGAGCTTGGTCTCAGGTGAGGCGGCGCGTGGAGGCTCACAGCCTGCGGGGTGGGCTCGGCCCTGTGGCCAGCTCTGGAATGCACCCTCAGAACAGGCCCCCGTGTGCCTGCGGTGTCTGCGGGGCCACGGGGGCGGGGCGCACCTCTGATGTCGGCGTCATTATGCTCTTGCTGGCATCATTTCGCTGGTGAACCGTAACCTGCCCAGTGTCACATGGCTGCCAAGTGGGGGTACGGGCCGGAGTGTGTCCTCCCACAGAGGTATGTTGAAGTCCAAACCCCCAGGCCCTCAGGTGTGGCTTTATTTGTTCTGTTTTGGTTTGTTTTTAGATGTATTTCTTTATGCGTACAAGACCTGGGTGCAGGCCAGAGGCGTGGGGGGTGAGAGGACTCACCAGAGGCAGAGCAGGGAGCAGAACAGGCAGATGGACTGAAACACACTGCTGAGTGGAGCAGCGGGAGGCAGGAGAGGTCTGCTGCGCCATGTGGGTCAGGCCCTGGCTGGGGATTGAACTCGTGCTGCAGTGGCTGCGGAGGCTTCATAGTGTGACACTTAACCCCTTGCACCACCAGGGAGACCCCAGTGGCCTTCTTTGGACATATGCCCTTTCCAGAGCTGATGGCATTTAGCTGAGGTCACGAGGGAGGCCCCTAACTCCACAGCACGGGGCGCTCACAAGAAGGGAGCCTGGTGCAGGCGCACCGTGAGGGGAGATGCTCCGTGAGGTTAAGGCAGAGGCTGGGGTCCAGGTAATCGCGAAGGACTACCGAGTCTTCCCCACACACAGTTCGAAGCCAGGGGAGGCCAGAGCGGAGCCTTCCTCGCCGCCCCGGGGGCCACCCTCAGCACCGACGTGTGAGCCCGCGGCCCCCAGAACCGTAGCCTCTGCGTGGCTCCCGGGCGGCACCGCGGCAGAGCCCAGGGGCGTGCACCCGAGGTGCTGGGGGAGGCCTCACCAGGTCCTGCTCCCCGGGAAGGCGAGGTTAGTGTGGGGGAGACGGCAAGTAGATGCTGCAGCCAGGTGCAGTGAGGGGAGGTCACGGGAAGGGGGGCCCGGGAAGTGGGGTGCTGGTTCGTGTTCAGGCTCTGCAGACATGACGGGTGAGGTTTGCGCACAGCCCCGAGGCGGGGCCGACCGACTGGGAGGCCATCTGGCTGTGGAGCTGCGCCCAAGGCTGGTGGGGGGCGGGGCGGGGCTGGAGCGGTGACAGGAGTGGAGAGGTGGCTGCCACCAGGGCTGTTCGGCCGGGGAGGGCAGGTCGGAGCGGGTCGCTCTGCCTCTGGTCCTGCTGGGGTGGACCTGGGCCCTCTCGCGCCCTGCCAGGCCCGCTGGCTCCAGAAGGGTCAGCCCCCCCTGCCTCAGCGGCGCCTCCCCTTCCCGAGGCTGCGTCACTGGGGAGTAATGACTCAGGGGTGCTGGGCGGCAGCCGACGCGAGTCACAGCGGCCGCAGTCACGAGGCCCTGACTGCCCCGGCGCAGCCCGTGGGCGGACCACCATGGCCGGCCGCGCGTGCCAGGCGCACGGGGCAGCCGCGAGGGGAGGGCTGTGGTCTCAGACTCGGAGTGGAGGCCCGGCCAGCCCCGCGGGGCCTGGAAGAAGACGGAGCCGGGCGGCCTGGCCCGTTGTCAGCAGATACAGCGCCGCGCCGTCGCCTTTTCAGGCCTGCTGAGCCTGGAGAAGCACTTCTCGGTACTGGGGAAAGTGTCTTCTGTAGTCTTTAGGTGGGTTCTCAGGAATCAGGCCGTCGTTGCCAAGTTGTGTATCTGCCGCGCGGGCCACCAGCGGTCACTGCCTGTGCTCGGTGAGTTGTAGCCAAGGGCCTTCAGCCCCCACGGGCCGCAGAGCCACAGCTTTGCGGACAGGAGGCGCGCGAGAGGACCAGCTCCGTCCGTCCGTCCGTCGGACAAGCTCAGCACTGGAGCTTCCTCAGTCGCGTGAGGACAGTTCTGCAGGAACCGCTTTTTCTGCTTTGCTGCTGCTTTGATTCAGTGCCCCGCTGTGCGCAAACAAGCAGGGAGCAGGCGGCAGGACAACAGGAGCGGCGTGTCCTGGCCCTCGCGCTGTGGCAGTCTGGCGCTGGGCTGCAGACGTGTCCTTTCAGCCGAGTGTCCGCGCGGCCTTGGGAATTGGCCCCACGGGGGGTGGGGAGACCGGGCTGGGGCCGGGAGCCCTGGGAGCCGCGCCGCCCTTGGCAAGTCGCCTCTGAGGCCCGTGCTCCCGAGGCTCTGCGGCCTGCCCTGGACCCCTCCGGCGGGGCTGGGGGTGTCCGGCTGTGGGCCGTGGCTCCTGCTCCACCCCCGGGTGCCCCCGCGAGGCCCTTCCAGTCTTGCTCCTACCTCCCTGCAGGACTCGGCTGCTGGAGTCTGCCTGCGGCCCCCCGGGCAGAAAAAGGTGCTGGCCCCCGGCCCGCTGTGCACACGGCCCCAGCGTCCTCGATGCCTGTCGCTCCGTCCCGCTCCTGGGGGCCAGCTGGTGGGCCGCGGCACCCCCACACTGGGCACTCGCTCAGCCACTTTTCAGCAACCCCTTGTTGCTGGCCTTGACCCAGTGGGCGGAAGCCGGTTCCACGGTGTCAGGCTCGTTTGGGAAGAGACCGAAGTGAGCGCTTACTGGCTCTCCACTTCTGGGGGAGGCGCTGGCCCTCAGGAGAGTGCGAGCCGCCCGCCGCTCCTGGCAGAGCGCTCAGCTGCCGGGCCCAGGAACTTAGGGGGCTCGGCCGAAGGACCTCAGGGTGCCCCCAGGCCTCACGTGGTGAAGGCTGCTCGTCCTGCGCCCGGCCCTGCCCTCCTTCCCGGAGGCGGTGGGTGGAGGCTCCCCGGGTGTTATAGAAGGAGCTGAGAGCCAGGAGGAGGTGCAGCCTCGCTGGGCGGCCCAAGCCCCGCAGGCTGAGACGGTCTTTGGGGAAGAGCATTTCCTTGCGCTGACCGGAGTCCGATGCAGTTTCAATAATGTATAGGTCGGAAAATCTGTTTTATCCTGCACGCGAGCAGAGGCGCTCGGCGCGTTCCTCGGTTCAGGCCTGCTGGAGGGGCGGGGCCTCTGCACGGGCGAGGGGCGCTTCCGCTGCGGTCTCACGGGGACGCTCCGCAGAGCAGGGCTGAGGGACGGGCCGGGCGGATGGGCGAGCGCAGGTGGGCACGTGCACCTGCCGCTGCGCTCAGAGTCTGTCAAGAAGGTCACAAAACTAGAGGCCTCGGTCAGGCCACAGGGACAGAGCGTGTCTCTCCCCGGACTCCCCGCGAGGGCCTGGCCCCGTGTGGCCCCTGCGTCCGCTGTGCCCGGGGAGACAGGCCGGCGCGCAGGGGCGGGCCCTGACTCCACAGCAGTCTGGTGGGTGGGGAGGGGCCCCTCCCCTCGTGGGGACGGCCAGGCACGGCGTCCACGGCGGGCTCGAGCGGTGGGATGTCGGTGTCTGTCGCTCGGTCCACTGTCGCCGCACCGGGGCGGCAGCCCAAGGCGGAGATGAGTCTCGCGGAACCGTTGTGCGGAGTGGTGGGTGCCGGTGCCCAGCGGTGCTCACGTCCGAGCCAAGCCCCAGGCAGCCGCCCGCCTGTCTGCCGTCCTGCCCTTCTCTCGCTCTGGTCTGGGCTTTCCTGACGTCAGTAAGCCACGTGGACTTGAAGCGTGTCGCTCAGGGGCCCGGCCATGGCGTCTCGTGAGCCCTCCCCACCTGCAGGTGACAGACGTGTGTCCATCGGTCACCCCAGAAGTTCCCTCACGCCCTTGTCCTCCACCCCCGCCCCCTCCTGGACGGCCGACCTGCTTCCTGTCACTGGAGTCGTTTGCACTTTCTGAAACTCGGCATAAACAGAATCATACGCTGTCCACCTTTTTTTCCTGTTCTGGCTTCTTTCACTCAGCAAAACTGTTTTGAGCGTCGCCTAACTCCGTGTCTGTTCCGGGCATGCCTTTCTGCTGCCAGCTGCGGCACCCCGGCCCTGCACACTTGCCGATCCACGTCCCTGTTGATGGCGTACGGGTGCTCCCGGCAGGCGCGTCTTAGCCCACAGCTTGGGGAGCTCGGCCCTCGGCGGGGTTCTCCAGCATGGCCGACAGCGGGCGGCCCTTCATGGCAGCGTCCCCTTGGGGTGAGCTGGGGTCTGCCTCGGAATGCGGCCTTAGCATCTCCCAAGGGGCTGTGGCTTGGGGAGCTAGTGCGTGGTCTTTATAAATCTGGTTTAGTCATGCGCATGCACACTAAGGCAAAGGTAGCTGCTCCGTGCACGCACACACGGGAGCTCCCACACCTGCAATGTACACGCGCCCGTGCGTGCACACGGCTGTGCGTGCAGGCAGCTGGCAGCCTACGCTGTGTCGTCCTGCAGGACAGCCGGGGTTAGAAGCCCATCTCGGTGGGGAGCGCCAGTGGCCAGCGCCGGCTCAGCTCCCCCAGCGGGCACAGCAGCGCTGCCGAGGGGACTGGCGGTCCCTGGCGTGCAGTGCGCCCGGTGGGGGCGAGCGTGACCCGTCTGTGGTGCTCAGGCTCCGGTGCGTGTGCGAGGAAAGGGGGCGTCCGGTGGGAGTGGGCGAGACCCGGATGCCCTCTCTCGGGCCTGTTTACGTCCAGCATTTCCTCATTCAGCATGCAGCTCTGAGGGCTCTCTTGGCCCCTCCCAGGTATCCTGTACCTGGGAGCCTTTGCTCTTTTTTTTTTTATAGATTTATTTATTTATGCATACAAGAATCGAGGTACAGGCCAGAGGTGAGGGAGGTGAGAGGATTCACCAGACAGAGTGGGGAGCAGAACAGGCAGATCTACTGAAACACACTGCTGAGGGGAGCAGCAGGTGAGGCAGGAGAGGTCTGCTGTGCCATGTGGGCCCCCTCCCTGACCGGAGGCAGGGATTGAACTGGTGCTGCAGTGGCTGCGGGTTGCTTCATAGTGCATTGCTTAACCTGGTGTGCGACAGGGAGGCCCCGAGCCTTTACTCTTTACCTATTTTTCCTAAATTAGCTTTTCTTTAATTTCCAAGACAACAAAACAAAACAAAGTGCAGCTCTGAAGCTGCCATCCTGCTTCGTGTCTTCGTCCAGAAGGGTCGGGTTCCTGGCCCGACCCACCACTCTCCCGGCTCAGCGTTGTGCTGCCTTCAGAGGGCTTCCTTCCAGGTGGACTGTGGAGAGTCAGTTATAAAAGAAGAAAACCCTTCGGGAGGTTGACTGGTATCTGCTGACGCTCATGGCATGGTTTGGGCACAGCGACATCTTGACTCAGCTGCGGGCCCTCCCGTGTAGGGGGTGGGATTTCCCTTATTGTCTGGTGAGTGTTCGTAAGTCCCCAGGAATGTGATTGTTCTCAGATGCGTCCTTCCTCTCTCGTGTGTTTTGTCCTTGTATGTGTGCTGTTACTCAGTTTTTAACTGATTGTTGGCATGCAGGGGACTGTCAACCTACAGGATTGGAAAAAGGCCATTTAGTGAACTGATTTTCGGGTTTTCAACTGAGTGCTTTTGAATTCTTTATTTATTTTTAAAAGATTTATTTATTTGTGCATGCAAGAACTGGTGTACAGGCCAGAGGAGTGGGGTGAGGTGTCTCACAGAGACAGAGCGGGGAGCAGAACAGAAACACACTGCTGAGGGGAGCAGCGGGGAGGCAGGAGAGGTCTGCTGCGCCCTGTGGGTCCCCTCCCTGGCTGGGGATCGAACTATGTGGATGCTTCACAGTGCGGTGCTTAACCCTGCACCACCAGGGAGGCCCCTGCTTTTGAATTCTTTAGTTAACAGGCTTACCATCAGCCGGAGCTGGCATGGCGGCTTTTCCTGATATTTTGCTGGCAGCTCCTGGAGCAGTGTTAAATAAGATGACAGTGTCAGGGTTAGATCAGTAACAGTAGCTGCTGCAACAAGGAAGTCCAGGCACAGCACAAGGCTGAGGTTTCCTTCTTGCTCACTTCTCTGTTCAGCCTCGTGCTCTCCACCCCGGGCTTCCTCTATGTGGTCGTTCCAGAGACTCGGGCCAGGGTCTGTCACCATCCACGGGGCTTCCCTGCCATCTCCCACGCGAGGGCAAGGGGACCGAGGAGCACGCGTAGACCTTCTGCCACGTGTCACTTCACTCGTATTTCAGGGCAGAAGAGTGTCCCCGAGCAGCCGTGGCCCAGCCGCACCAGCCGGCCTGCTGACTCACTGCTGAAAGGGGCTCCCTCCCAGGTCCACCTTTATCTCAGCCCTGCGGCCGGCTCATCAGAGCTGTTCGTTCCTTACCTGCTAACCTTGAGAGACTTCAGACCCGCCTCTCGCCCGCGGACCTCTGCGGTGGTGGCAGCCTGGGGTATGGTGGGGCGGGGGAGGTGCTGTTCTGAGCGTACTGGCTTGTTCAGCAGCATCCTGGCCTCATCCCCAGGGTGGCAGCAGCAGCAGCCCCGTACCCCATCGTAACAGCCAGAATGCCCCCCAGGGGCAGAACTGTCCCAGCTGGAGACCACCGCTCTAGACGTGTGCTTCGGTGAGACGACGCCTTCTCTCATTACGCTCACAGAGGGCCCCTGCGGCCTAGGATTGAGTCTCAGGCTATCGCTGAGACCGCCTGAGCGCGATCCCCGGCCAGGGCGGGACCCACAAGGCGCAGCAGACCTCTCCTGCCTCCCGCTGCTCCCCTCAGCAGTGTGTTTCAGTCGATCTGCCTGTTCTGCTCCCCACTCCGTCTCTGCTGCGTCCTCTCACCTTCTGCACCTCTGGCCCCAGATCTTCTATGCAAAAGTAAATAAATTTTTAAAAAATTTAAGCTCATAGCTGGCTCTTCTACTCTTTGTGGCTGAGCTGAGAGCCTGGGCCGCCCTAACCCGTTGGGTCCCACAGGTTCTGCAGGCCGACGCGGGCACCGCCAGCACCCGTGGGCTGACAGGAAAGGCGCTTGTGTGTCCTCTGAGACGCGCGTGTCCCAACCGAGCCTCACGGTCACCGCGGTAGGTCTGCTGAGGGCCGCGGCTCCAGTGCGGGGAGGTCCATGTCGTCCCCTGCTGAGGTGCCGTCCAGGGGCAGTGCCCGGCCCTGGCCAGCCGTGTTCCTGCACCTCCTGCTTCGTGCCTGCCCGGCGCCCTCGGTCCCAAGCGTCTCGGCAGTTTCAGCCCCTGAGTTTGGAGAGGAGGGTGCTGGGCGCTGGGCCTGAGTGGGTGGGGGAGAGCAGGTCTCCTGGGAGGGAAGATCTGCTGGTCAGGGACAGGTGCGCGGCAGCGGGGAGCGGCGTCTGGGCCCCCAGCTAGAGACTGACCGCGTTCCTCGGCACTCGTTGCCATGGGCCTCCGTTCGGGTGGGTCAGACACAAAGGTGCGTGCCAGGCGCCGAGGCCCCGTGGACTGGCAGGACGTATCCAGAGCGCCTGCCGGCCAGCCAGCCCCTGGCCAGGGATCGAACTCGCGCTGCAGTGGCTACGGAAGCCCCACAGTGCGACACTCAGCCCGCTGTGCCACCAGGGACGCCCTAAAGGCCCTTTTGAAAGGAAAAAATGGTCTCACAGTGGTGCAGAAGGTCGCTGGAGCGGTGCCCTGTGGGGAGCCACCCCACACTGAGCTGTGGCACGGGGAGACGCCAGCCTCCGAGGGCAGCGGGGCACACCCGGGAGGCCTGCTGGGGCTCAGCCTGCCGTCTGGGTGCAGCGTTGTGTGGTTACAGCCGAGGACCTGCTTGAGAAGGCCGCTCCTCGCTGCAAGGAGTTGTCAGGCATCACCTGCCCCATTAGAGGGAAGCGCCGGGACCCCAGCCCCTGCCGTGGCGCTGGACTTGATAAGGTCCTCGCTTCACCCCTCCACCTGTCCATCCCCTGCCCGCCCAAGCTGGCAGCACTTCCGGGTGGCCAGGTCACTGCCCGCCAGGGGGCAGGGCGCTCCCCACGTGGGTGCCGGGGCTTCTGGGCATGGACCCTGGCTGGTGTGGCACTGCCACGCCCCTCCGGTCTGATGCCGTGTGGGGGGGCTCCTGGTCCCCGCAAGCACTTAAGTGTTGAAGCTTGTGCCTTGCCAGGCTCACCATGCAGTTTCCTTGTTGTGGCCTGACACGAGCATCCTTCCTAAAGCGCCCGACTTCCAAAGGAGGACACGCTGCCATTCCCTGGACAGGCGGCCTCCGGCTCTTCACAGCGGCACCCGCCCCGGCCTGAGCCTGCCGCCCGGCGCTGCGCGGCTTCGGGCCAGCTCTTAGGGACTTTTAAGGGGAATGTCGTCAAGTTGCGCTTCACAGGCTGAAGCTTCTTTAAAAAATCAAATACCACTCAGGGCACAGTGCCTTTTGAAAAATGATTCACGGTGCTAAAGTACATAGCGCATGAAATGGGCCATCATAAGCGTGTTTAAGTGTGTCGCTTCTCGCATCCCTCGCCTTGGCCTTTGGGGGTTCGAACCGTGTCCTCATCCAGAACAGTACTCGGCCGCAGGGGGCGCTGGAGTTCGCACTGCGGGCTTGGACTCCCAGGAAAGCTGAGGGGCGTGCCTGCGCCCGGTGCAGCAGAGCGAGCTACACTTCTGGTCTTTACTCAGAACCTTGGGTGTGGTTCCACCCTCTCCCCCCACTTTTTTTCCAAACTATATTTTTCATTTAAAAAAAAAAATTATTTCAAGGCCAACCTGCTAGCCATGACTACAGTGAGGCTAAAGCAGTCATCAGCACGCCTCACCTACAATCCAGGGGATGCTTTCAGACGGTGGTGCCAGGCACCGGGAAGTGTGTCTCCAGTTGCGTCACAGTGTTTCTGGCTAGTGCTTTCAAAAGTGATTTTGCAAGCATGGTCATTCTTTCCCTTCCTGAATTATCTGTTCCCTATTTGTTCTGGAGGCGTAGCAGATGCTCACTTCTCTTTTTGCCCCATGCATTCTCTTTGCTTAGTGTTGACATGACAGTAGACCCGTTGGCCCGACTGGCCAGTTCTTTGGAGTTTCTGGCTTCCTGGAGCCCACGAGCCAAGCAATGAAGCAGCCTGGAGAGCTCACTGAGCAATTCTCTGCGCAGAAGGGTCTTCCCCAGACAAAGCGCCCAGGTCGAGCCTGGGAGAGGACGTGACGAGGGGTGTCCTGGACCAGAGCCAGAGCCCCGTCTGGGCGGCAGGGGCCGAGAATGAGGAGGGAGACCCCAGAGAGAGGAGGTGCTGCCCCTGTGGCTCCTCTTCAGCGCCAAGAAAAAAACACCAGCGAGGTCGGGGAAGAGAGCAGGAGTCAGAGAGCTGCTTGAGGCTCGGCCTTGCGAGCTGGGGCTTCCCTCTGGCACCGGGATGCTTCGTTTGGTCCAATCTTCGGCAGATGTGCGGGTCGTGGTGTCAGCCTCGGCCTGGTGGAGCCTTGGCGTGGCGTGGAGTGAAGATGTGACGAGAAGACAGGCCGGCAGACTCAGGGCGGTGGCGCGTGCTTGCCTGCTGGCCGCAGAGGGAGAGGCGGAGGGCAGTGGCCCTCCCGCCACCCCAGGGGCGGGGGCCTGCCTAGCTCACAGGGACCGTTCAGGGACGTTTGGGGGTAGCCAAGCCAGACCCCTTCAGATGTCACCCACAAGCCAAACAACCCACTGAGGGTTACGAAGGGAAGAAAAGGCTGTTCTCGGCGCGATCGGGCCCGGCGGGTGGTTCTCAGGGCGCTGGGAACCTCGCAGCAGTGTTGGGTGCTCCCCAACCAGGTGCCTCCTGCAACGGGCTATTTTAGAAGTCTCACAGAAGTGGAATCATGCGGTATCTGTCCTTGGAGCCCGACTCTGCTCTCTTAGCGGAGTGTCTCCGCGGTTCTTGCACCGCATTGCCACAATGAGCTTCTTGAAGGCTGAGCGATACTCCACCCGTTTGTCTGCACACCTGGCTTTTCTGCTCAGCAGACCCAGGTCACGTGGTTGCTGTCCCTCTGGCCGTAGTGAGTAGTGCAGCAGCAGGGGGTGCCCGTCTCTGAATCTGCCTTCACGTCTCTGGGGTGTGTGCCAGAGTGGAGTGCCAGAACCTATGGGAGTTGGTAAACTAAACCAGTGTTTAATTTTTAAACTTTGTATTATCTTTTATTGAGGTGACGTTGGGTTGCCACGCTGTCTGTGCTTTAGGGGCGTCCGTTCACACCTCCGCCTCACCTACCACCAGAGCCCCGGCCGCTCTGCATGCGCCACAGCCGCCTCCCCAGTTTGCCCAAGCCCCGCGCAGGGACCTCAGACCTGCAGTCAGATCAGGGGCTGGTTTTGGCGGGCTCTGTCTGTCCCTGTGCTTTGTGTTTTACAGCCCCGCAGCGGTGGGTCCTCCTGTATCTGTCTTTCTCCTCCTGACTTTGAGTTTGCAGGGGCGCAGGCTGCACCCCCACCTCCCGCCACGGCCCAGGCAGGCCTCAGCTGGCCCTGCTCCCTCCAGGGTGCTCTCTTTCCCACGCAGCCGACCCGCCTCCTCAGGTGCTGTTCTTCCTCTCCAGGCTCTCCAGAGCAACCTGAAGTACTCCCTGCTGCCCAGCCGGTACGTCATCAGCAAGCGGCTGGCCCAGTGCCTGCACCCAGCGCTGCCCAGCGGGGTGCACCTGAAGGCCCTCGAGACCTACGAGATCATCTTCAAGATCGTGGGCACCAAATGGCTGGCCAAGGATCTGTTCCTGTACAGGTACCGGCGCCCCCACCCCGCGTTGCCTGAGGAATCCGCTTCTGTTCACAAGATGAGAAAACAGAGAGCAGGCAGAAGTAGGGTCACTCACGAGAGGGCCGTGCCAGCGGGGCGCCAGCGCCCCTCCAGAGCACTGCTCCACACGCCCCAAGTGCGCACCCCCATCGCCCACCCCTCCCTTTTATTTATAAAAATGTATTTTCTATTGTGCACACAAGAACTGGGGTGCTGGCCAGAGGTGGGGGGTGGGTAAGAGGAGTCACCAGAGATGGAGCAGGGAGCAGAACAGGCAGATCCACTGAAGTCCACTGCTGAGGGGAGCAGGAGAGGCCTGCTGTGCCCTGGCCGGGATCGAACTCGCGCCGCAGCGGCTGCAGACGCTGCACGGTGCTGAGACAAGCCCTGCACCAGCAGGGAGCCCCCCACCACTTTAGCCTCAGAAAGCTCATCTCAGGGCCTCCCTGGGGCGCAACAAGTTGAGTGTCTCACTGCAGGGCTTCTGCAGCCGCTGCAGCGGGAGTTCGATCCCGGCCAGGGAGGGACCCACGGGGCGCAGCAGACCTCTCCTGCCTCCTGCTGCCCCCCTCAGCAGCGTGTTTCAGAACAGGCATGTTCTGCTCCCTGCTCTGTCTCTGGTGACTCCTCTCACCCGCTGCATCTCTGGCCTGCACCCCGGCTCTTGTGTGCATAAATAAATGTATCTCAAAGAAAATTGTAAGAAAAAAAGGAAGCTAGCCAGCCGTCAGGCGCGTGCTGGCCGTGGCGGCTCTGCTCTGCGGTCGGTGCGCTGCGGGTCCTCGCTTTCCTCGCACGCACGCGTGGCCGCACCCGGTGTCCCCCTCTGCATCCTCGGCCCGCGCTGTGCACGTCACTCGTGACTCCTCCGCGCAGTGCTGGCCACCTTCCTCTGGCAGGCAGAGCTCCTTGGTGCGGGAGAGCGGCTCCCGCCCACCCCCATCCCAGCAGGCTGCTCCTCGCTCCCGTTGCAGGGGCTGCAGCGGTGGGTTCCCGCGAGGGCGTGAGGCCCTGCCCCTCCGAGCCTCCCTGGCGTGGGACAGCCCGCAGCAGCCCGCCCCTACTCGGGTTGCTGGTGCCCTCACAGCCCTGCCCCCTGCGCCCCCTGAGCCGTCCGGTTACCCCTCCCTCTTCTCTCCCAAGCTGCGGGCTGTTCCCACTCCTGGCCAACGCGGCCATGTCGGTGAGGCCGGCGCTGCTCAGCCTGTACGAGACATACTTTCTGCCGCTGAAGAAGCTGCTGCTGCCCAGCCTGCAGGCCTTCATCGTGGGGCTGCTGCCTGGCCTGGAGGAGGGCTCCGAGATCTATGACAAGTGGGTGCTGGCGCCCGAGGCCTGCGACAAGTGGGTGCGGTGGGGGGGGCCGAGATCTGTGACAAGTGGGTGCCGGTGGGGGGTCCTCTCAGACCCCGGGGTGTGTGGCCGCGCTGTGGGCAGACTGGGGAGAGCTCGGCCAGTCACCTGCTGGCAGCTCCCCCAGCGGGTCTGCTTGGGCGTGTCACCTGCAAGGTGTGTCGGGGCACGGCGGTGGCCGGGAGAGCGCAAGAGTTGTCTTTGTCACCGTGTTAGCGGGAGAGAATTCAGGAATTTTTCCTTCCCAGAAATCGGGCACTGAGTCAGAGCACCCTAGCAGACACTGGGGCGGGAGGGGGCTGGTGGTTCCGCGGGGAGGGGAGAAAATGCCAAGGGTAGGTTTGCTCTGCTGACGGTGGATGACGCCCCACATTCTTGTGGGCGGACGCTGCTCCGGCTTGTGCTTGCTGGGGAACCTTAAGGAGTGCAGTGGGGGCTGGTGCTGGGACCCGCCGTCCCCCAGGTGTCCTGACCCTTCAGCCCTCAGAGGCTCCTGCCAGAGGCCTTCATCACTGGCCTGGGCTGCGCCTCGCCTGGGCCCTGCAGGTGCCAGACCCAGCCCGCCCCAAGGCGCTGCGCTGTCAGGCCTGCTGCAGCTGCTGAGGCTGCGTCCCCAGGACCTGGCGGAGATAAGAGACCCGAATGCGGGTGGGCACCACGGCCTGCCCCGGGGCAGGAGCCAGCGGGCGGGGGTGCTGCGGGCAGAGCGAAAGGGAACCACACCGCAGACGCAGGCACTGCAGAGGGTGGGGGCCCAGGTGACGCTGTCCCGGGGTTTCTGCCCTGCCTGGGCCAAGCCTACAGGTGACGCCCTGGCGGTCTGGACTCCTGCACTCCCTGGGGGACCGCGGGGAGCAAGGTAGGCCTCTGCCCGGCCCGCGGCAGTCAGGCGCCCCCGTTGGCTGAGGGGCTCCATCTCCCGCTCAGTGGCATGCATGCTCTAGCCAGTTCCACTCAGTGATTGCTGGAGGGGGACCGGCGGGCAGGAGGCGGCGGCCGCGACAGAGGCTGTGTCTGCTGGGGCTGGTGCTTGTACAGCCGACGCCAGCCTCCCTCCCGCCCCTCTCGCCCGCAGGACGGACCGGCTGCTCCTGCGGCTGTCCCAGGTGGTGGGCGAGGAGGTGTTCTACGCAGCCCTCTGGGGGAGCGTGCTGGTGAGCCCGGCCGTCCGCCTCCCCGCCTCGCTCTTCGTGGTGAGCCACATTCGCAGGGACCTGCCCGGCAAGGAGCAGAAGCACATGCTGGGGACAGACCACCAGCTCACGGTGGGTGCCCGGGCTGCGCCACCAGTGCCAAACCAGAACAAGGGTAGGGGTGGGAGAGGGGTGGGTTGCCCCGCCGTTCCCGGGAGCTGCTCTGGTCTGCGGCACGTCCCTGAGGGTGTGTGCGCGCGGGTGCGGCACATGGGGCCTCCTGGAGGCTGCACGGTCGGGCCGAGTGTGGTACATGTGCCACGCGGTCGGCAGCAGAGCCGTTAGCTGCGAGGCCCCGGCTGGCTGTCCTTTTCCTGCCCGGCACAGCCCCCTGCAGGCTCCCTTCGCCCCATCTTGTTTTCAGATCACACCATCTCTTGTGGGGAGTGTGCAGGGGCACAGGGTCAGCTGCAGGTCACTGCACACACTGGCCGCCCAAGCACCACAGCCGTCCACCTCAGTCCCAGGCGTCGTCCACTGCAGTCCAGGGCACCATCCATCAGTCCAGGGCACCATCCATCGCAGCCCAGGGCACCGTCCACTGCAGTCTAGGGCACCGTCCATCAGTCCAGGGCACCGTCCACTGCAGTCTAGGGCACCATCCACCTCAGTCCAGGGCACCGTCCACCTCAGTCCCAGGCGTCGTCCACCGCAGTCCAGGGCACTGTCCACCTCAGTCCAGGGCACCGTCCACTGCAGTCTAGGGCACCATCCACCTCAGTCCAGGGCACCGTCCATCAGTCCAGGGCACTGTCCACTGCAGTCTAGGGCACCATCCACCTCAGTCCTGGGCACTGTCCACCTCAGTCCAGGGCACCGTCCACCGCAGTCCAGGGCACTGGCCATCAGTCCAGGGCACTGTCCACTGCAGTCCAGGGCACCGTCCACCGCAGTCCAGGGCACCGGCCATCAGTCCAGGGCACCGTCCACCGCAGTCAGGGGTCCCATTTGTTGGCCGCCCCCAGTGGTCTCAGTCCTGCAGTCAGATCAAGGCTGCCTGGTCTGTTCTGTCTGTCCCTGCGCCTTGTTTCTCTGCCCCGCGCGTGGGTGACGCTCGCGTTTGTGTTCTCAGTCTGACACATTTCGCTCAGCATTGTCCCCTCAGTTCTGTCCGCTTGGCGGCAAATGGCGAGATTTCACCTGCTTGATTCTTTTACAGCAGCAGCCCTGCTTCTGCTGCTGCTAACCTCCCGTCTGATGCCCTCCACCTTGAACTGTCAGGGCTCCTCAGGTGTCCAAACCCGTTCAGGGGATGCTCTGGCAACAGCATCCCTCTCCGCCAAACTGCAGGACTCCCCCTATCTGACCCTTCTCCCCAAACTCACCTCTGGCCTGTTGAATGGCCTGCTGACTACCGCCACCTAGTGGCGCCTCTTGGAACTCCATGTTCAAAATGAATTCATCAGGAAGAAAGTGGCTTGGAGTGACCCACGTTCCCCTCTGCCCTTCCGCCTTTGCAGGGCAGAGATAGTAGATGTGCCCACAGTCCCTCTGAGGAGCACCAAAAGATGGACTAGGAAGCACTGCACACACAGCATTGGATGTAGAAGACCATCATAAATACCCTTTCTGTCTGTCTCGCCATTGCATTGTCCTGCTTCAGCTTCTTGTGTCTTTCTGTGGGAACTGCAACATTCTTTACCTGGCTTCTCCCCGTCCCATCTCAGGTCTGAGAGGCTGACTCTCCCAGAGCGCGGTATGCGCACGTCTGCCATGCTGGGCGAGTATCTGGTTTCCCGTTGCCTGCAGAGAAAGCCCCAACGCAGCAGTGTTCTAGCAGCCTCTCCCGACCCGCCTGAGCTCCCTGTGCCCTGCAGAGCAGTGGCCCCAGCCCCAACGCCCCGTCCCTGCTCCACCCGGCCCTTCTGGCCACTGTCCCTTCATCTCCACGGGTCTCAGACACCCGTCCGTCCCCCAAGCTTGGCTCCCCCAAAAGTGTCATCGCTTTGAGAGACCCCTCCCACCCTCCTCTGAGTTCTCAGTGCTTTTCATTAGCATTTGTCCCATCGCGAGTCCACTGCGGCGTTTACCTCTGAGCACCTGGAAATGACCCTGGGGATGTGCTGCACTGGACTGAACGTCTCTGGAGCTTTAGTCCAGCAGAAAGCACCTGTGGAAGCCTAAAGATTTTCCTTCCCTGAAGTCTTTGAACCTGCCCCTCTGGTCCAGTCCCCCCAGCCGTCAGTGCCCCGAGGCAGGCTGCAGGGGACTGTCGCCCGCGGGTCACACCATCATTCGGTGTAGCGCTGGGGCCCGCACCAGCACCTCACTGCCCTGTTCCACGTGATTTCACAACGGGGTGTCCAGATCCCCAGGAAATGCCGTTTCACGCTGATGATGATGATAAAGCCTGCGGACGATGAAAAGCTCGGGGCGTGAAGTGTGTGTGCATTGCATTGTTGCAGGTCAAATCCTTATGTGTGTCACTGCTGGACTCGAATGTTCTGGTGCAAAGAAACAACCTGGAAATTGTGCTGTTCTTCTTCCCATTTTACACCTGCCTGGTGAGTCGGCCGTGTCCTTCTCGGGAGGCCCCTGGCCTTTCCCCGGTTGCGGGAGGGACTGGCCCTCGGCCTGTGTTTCGAGAACAGTCGCTGCATGGCTGCCTTTCTCCTCCGCCGAGGACACGTCCTAGCTCTTGGCGGGCGCGGGCGGGGTTCCCACAGCAAAGCCCAAACGGTTTTGGGTGCAGACGGCACAGTGGGACCAGCCCCTCCCGACACCACCTTTCTGAGGGAGCTCTCTGGGCCGGCGAGGAGGGGCCGTGCCGCGGGGCCGTCCCCCACCTGCACCGGGCCGTCCCCGCCTGCCCGCCAGCGGTGCTCTCCCTGTCCCCAGGACGCGGAGGAGCGCGCCATCCCGCTGCCGAGGCCCCACCTCGTGCGTCTTCTCGCCGCCGCCGCCCAGACCCTGCTGCGCAGGGACATGTCTCTCAACAGGAGGCTCTACGCCTGGCTGCTAGGTGGGTGCCGCCACTCCTGCAGGCCGCGGGGCCTCCGGGGGCCCTGAGTTTCCGTCTTGCTGACCAGGTCTGACTCCTAAGTGAGGAAGGGTCCCAGGCCGCCTGGACGGGCCGGCCAGCCGAGACCCGCCCCGGCACCGCGCTCTGGGCCAAGTGGGGCAGTCCCGAAAACAGAACAGGGACACGGAGGGACCTTAAGATACTAACCAAACTGCACGTTAACGGCCTGAGAGCGCCATCTTCAAGTCCACAGGAGGCTGCTGCTATGGAGGCATCTCGTGGGATGAGGCTGTGGGGGAGAAAATCACCAACGTGGGACCCACGTGGGGGCCTGCTGCGGCGGGGACGTTGGCGGCACGGCTCTGTTGCACCCCAAGAGCCTGGGGTTTTGCAGGCCCCTTCCTTCAGCTGCTAAAAAAAATCCAGCTTGCTGAAGTTTCAGATGACGGTTAGCCTCTCTCAGCAGCGAGTACCCTAGTGAATACACGTGCGTTTTACGACTTGGCCGCGGCGCCCCTAATAGACCGCTGCGCAGTGCTTGAGACGGCCCTGTCGTCTCACCTGATCGGTGTCGGGGCTGGGCCCGCGGGTCTCTGAGGTGCTGCACTTGAGTGCCTCGGGGAGCGTGAGCATCCGGGCTCACTCCCTGCGTGCAGCTGCGGAGAGCCGAGGACAGCGCAGGATGAGAGCTGTGGGCTGGGCGGGAGGCGGCCAGGGCCAGGGCTCACCTCGGGGGTGGTCCGCGAAGCGCCTGCGGGAGACTTGCCGGCTGGCCTCCTGGAGGCCTTTGCAGGGCAGCTCTAGCTTCACAGCAAAATCAAAAGGAGGCGCGGATATGCCCCGTCCCCCGCTGTCCCTGTGCACGGCCCCTCATCATCACCCCTCACCGGGGGCACGTGCGTCACTGTTGGCGGGTCCTCACCGACAGTGCCCCCCACACCCCACAGTCTATGCCGTGGTTCCCTATAGGGTGCCCTTTCCTTGCGTGTGGACACGGATCGCGGCTGCGTCTTCCATTAAAGTAGCACGTGGAGAAGTTTCCTTGCCCAAATGTCCCGTTTCACAGCCTTTTCAAAGTCTTCAACACCCAGATCTCACCCCACCAATGTCAGAAAGTCCTCCCAACCCGCTCTTCCCTTTCCCGCTAGTTGAGACTTTCAGAAGTCACCGCGCGCCCGCAGGTGGAGGATTTTGAGAACACGTGCTGGCCCGTTAAGCACTTTTGTCAAGAGGATGGTTTTGCCCAGGGTGAAGGGGCCTCGTGGTGGGGCCTTTGACTGCGTGGGGATGACAGAGACCGGGCAGCAGAGGCTGGGCTCTTCCTCGCACCCGGGGGTGTCCCCGCCCGGGGGACCCCCCAGTGCCCACCCACGGGGAGGCCGTGTAGCTGAGACACACTCGTCTCACATCTGGACAGACACCCACTGGTGGTCTTCAGCCGATCCTCGTTCCCTTGGATCCTTGCGGTCATGCTCATCGGAGACAGTCAGGGTGCGTTCCTGAGCCAGACCAGACCGGTGCCCTTTGCGGTGGCGGGAATCCTGCCCAGCTGTCCTCAGCACCGTCTGAAGAGGAGGACGACTCGGCTTGCCCAGGCTGATGCTGTTTTCCGTCGGAGGAATTACATGCATTCCGAATCGGCACCGGGACCCCTGCACACCTTGGCGTGCTCTGGGTCTGCAGGTCTCTTTACGGCTCGCGCTGTCTGCTCTTCTGTAGGTTCCGACATCAAGGGAAACACGATCGTGCCAGAATCCGAAATCGCGGACTCTTACAAAGACCAGTCCTTGTACTTCTTTGAAAGATACTCCAAGGACCTGCTGGTGGAGGTAAAGGCGTGTGTCGGGGCGTCGACCCCTGAGTGCACCCTTCATGAGGCCCCTGGCTGGGGTCGCCCCTGGGACAGGCAGTGTTGGCCCATGCAGGGCCTGCCGCTGACGCGCCTCCGTCTGCAGGGCCTGGCGGAGCTGCTGCACCAGGAGTTCCCGCAGGCCGACGCGGAGGAGCGCCTGCACGCCTACCTGCGGCCCTTCCGCATCCTGGTCAGCCTGCTCGACAAGCCCGAGATAGGTACCGAGAAGCCCCTGCGCGCCGGGTCCGGGCGGGCACCTGCTCCAGGCGGTTAACACGCGTTGCTCGGGGTGTGGCTGGAGGCCAGGCGCTTCCGAATTCCCACTGACTCCCCAGCAAGTTCCCCATGGTACAGGTGCCGTTATGCCAGGGAGGTCTCCCGAGCCCCGTGCCCCAGGGCTGCCCTTGGGAGGGTGTGTCCCCAGCACCAGGACCTGCCTCCATCTCATTCCCTGGGGCCCTGGGAAGTGGCTCCTGCATTTGGGGCTGCTGCTTCTCCTCTGTCTAAGGGAGGGGTTGACCCAGAGTCTGTTCTCGGAGGGCCCCCCACTTACTGCATCATAGAGAAAAGCAGCCTTCTCTCCCTCACTCAAAAATAAAACCGGGAGGCTGGGCCTCCCTGGTGGCACAGGGGTTAGCTTCAGCTCTATGAAACCAGGGAGCTGACCTCAGGGCGCAGCAGACCTCTCCTGTCTCCCCGCTGCTCCCCTCAGCGGTGGATTTCAGTCGATCCACCTGTTCTGCTCTGCACTCTTCTCTGGTGAGTCCTCTCAGCCCCCCAGACCTCTGGCCTGCACCCCAGTTCGTGTGTGCATCAGTAAAGCTTGAAATGAAAAAATAAAGCTGGCTGCAGTATGCAGTCGCCCAGGGCCTCAATAGCTGAAGACCGTGATGGGGGCAGAACCCCCGTCCTAGGCCCGACCTGCTCACCTAGGGCCAGGCCTGCCGGCGCCCCACCACCACAGCTCTTGGCTGAGCGGGGCCAAGGGGACGCCCCGTGCTCTGGCCTCAGGCTGGAGACCTGTCGGTCAGTCACTCACAGATGGCCCTGGAGCACCGGGGCTGGGCTTCGGGGCGCAAGGGAGGAAAGGCTCTGGTCAGGCGAGGCGGGGGAGACGCTGGCTTGCAGCCGTCCCGCTGCGGCAGGTCCGTGGCACTGTCCGAGCAGCTCTCTGCAGTGACGTGCGGCCTCACATAAGGCAGCGTTCCCCGCTCCAGGCCTCCGCACCTGAGGGGCCTCGCCGTGCCGTCTCACAGGGCCAGGCCGCCTGCCAGAGCCCCCGGGAGCTGGGCGTCTTTCTGGCCCGCGCCTCCCTCAGTTCCCTGTGCCGGGCCCCCGCGGCTGACCTGGTGCCCCCAGCCAGGTCACCCAGCTCGCAGCTGCGGCTGATGCGCGCTGCTCCTGTGCCCCCAGCCAGAGCCAGAGGGGGGCATCTGTCCCTCCGGCGCTCCCCAAGGGGACCTGTGCCCTGCGGGCCCTGGCCACCCACCCTCACCCGGCCAGTGGCCAGGACTCGCCGAGAGTGGACTGGCCACCCGCCGCGCAGCCGACGGGGGGTTCGGGGGGTCGTGGGCCAGTGTCCCCGGCGTCTGCTCCACACAGGCTGGCTCGTCCCGTGGCTTCGGCTCCGGCCGAGGACAGGCCATCCTGCGCCGTGTGACCGTCCGTCACGGGCTCGCAGCGCGGCCGGCCGGCGCGCTGACCGCCTGTCCCGTTGCAGGGCCGCAGGTGGTGGAGATCTTGTTCCTGGAGGTCATCCGGGCCTTTTACTCCTACTGCAGCGACGCGCTCGGCTCCGACCTGAAGCTCAGCTACACGCAGGGCGGAAATTCTCTGATAAGGTCTGGCCCCCGCTTCATGTGCCTCCCTCCCTCGTGCTGTGCCCCGTTACAGTGGTGAGGTGCTGGGAGGTGGCGGCACAGCAGGCTGGTAACAGGTCACCTGTGTGCTCTCAGAGGGACTCGCCTGTCCCGCTGACTGCTTGCTTGACGCCCTCCGAGCGCTCAAGGAGCCTGCCCTGCCTTCCCCGGCCCGGACGGCGGACCCTGAGCAGTGCGTCAGGCTGTTCGACACGGGCAGTCGGACCTGATGTTCCGGGGGAGGGGAGGGAGGGGAGCCAGAGGATGTGCGTGTTCAGGAGACAGCGTGGGGAGCGAGGCGGGGGCCCCCCACTCCGGGCCACTGGCGGAATTCCGTGGCCACAGACTCGTCGACGTACAGGTCCCGAGTGGGTCGTGCTCGCGTCTGCCCGCGCTCCACAGCCTCCCCCTTGCTGCTGTACTCTCGATGGCGTTCTCTTCTGCCTCACTGGCACAGGCATGCTGGCCTCCCCCGCTCTCTGAAAGTAGGATTTCCTGTGCAGTGTGCTTGCTTTGGTTATTTTTTGCTTCTGGGGATGCTGACTCGCTTATATGGGACCTTTTGATCATTCCCAAACTTCAGAAATTACCTACCAAATCATACCTGTCTGAAGCATCCCTATCAAGGTAGGAGCCGTCTGCTTTTGGACAGCGGGGGACAACTGTAGTGAGAATTTCAACAGATGCAAAGATTTTTAGACGCAAAGATGTTTAGTGAGCACCTGTGGTGCCGGCATAGCACGGAGCAGGTTCTCGATGGTTCTGGCAGACGGGTCAAGGAGGGGTCCTGGAGCCCTGGGTGGCTTTTTATGCTTTTACTGTCAGAGGTGACCAGGGACACGGCAGGCAGGGGGCCGGGGGACCAGGAGGCTGCAGGCCCTAGCCCCTGGCAAGTCTCACTCTCTGGGCTCTCTGGGCTCTGCTGTCCTCCTGTCCTCTCTCCTTTCTCTGTTCTCTGCCGGCGTCCTCATGACGCTGCCCTTACACGCCCATGTCTCAGCCCAGCTGTGCCCACTTGCACTTGCCCACACCCCACTTGCAGTGCCCGCCTCAGGCACGTGTGCAGGACTGCAGGTGTCCATCATCACACCCGTGGTGGGAGGGCGGGAAAGCCGGATCACTTTTCCATTTACCCTGCAACCTCCGTGGAACGCTTAGTGCTTGATTCCCCCACCCCCCACCCCATGAGAAAGGTGTACCGTCTTCCTGAGCATAAAAGTGATGCAAGCTCCTTGTAGGCTCTGCCCGTGTCTGAAGAGGCAAGAAGAGATAGCACCCATCATCCCTTTAGCCTTTAGAGAAAAACAGGCCACTTGCATTTCTTCCCATATTTTTAATGCCTACATAAATACGTAGGTGGTTATATTTTAAAGACAAAATTGCACTGTTGTGTTCCTTTTTCAGTGTAAGCTGTGCGCCTTCCCTTCTGTTGGGGTCTGTGGACTGTAGTGGTTGCCTTAGCTCCCTTGGTCAGGGGTCAGCATTTACTTAATAAAGCCTGACTGATGTGCCAGTATCTCCTTGACTGGCTCTAGGGGGTTTCCAGTTTCCCGGTATGTTTAAATAATCTGGCACTGGCCTCCTTTTGCATGCATCTTTGTGGGCAGTGCAAGGATTTCTGTAGGATAAACCTTTAGCTTCAGTGTCCTTGTAGGGTCAGAGAACAATCAGGTCTTCCCACCCTCCCACCACTGATGATGGACACCTGCGGTGCTGTGAGCACTCCAGGGTGGGCATGCGCAAGTGGGCGCACCTGTGTTGGACACGGGCATAGATAGGTGGCGTCATGAGGACGCCAGAACCGACAGAATGACAGTACTGACGAGCAGCAGCAGTAGAAAGCAGCGGAGAGGGTGAGATGCGCTGGGGCCGGGAGGCCTGCCAGTCTCCTGACCCCCCGGCCCCCCTGCCTGCCGTGTACCTGGTCACCTCTACTAATAAAAGCATGAAAAGCCACAGAGGGCTCCAAGACTCTCCTTCCTTTACCCCCGTCTGCTAGAACCATCCCGAACCTTGCTCCTGTGCTTCCCCTTCCTGCTGCTACAGTCTTCTATCATAAAGGATGCATGTTTAAATTTCTGCCCGATTCCCTCGTGAGTAGTGGTGCTGTGTTGTTCCACCATTCTACCTGGTTCTCTCTACCCAATCCTGTTTACTACAGCTCTTAGGCTTACTTCCGAGAGGCTATAGCAAGTAAACACTGTAGGCTGGCATGATGCAAACTCTGTCCTACCTGAGACAGTGGTATTTTTCTTTGTCAGGATGGTCTAGAAATAAGTTGCAGATAGTAAAGTAACTCACAGTTTTCCAGACAGGACTTTTTACAGGTACATTTCTAAACATCCCCTTTCTTTCCAGCACAATAAAAGAGAACAGAAACGCTTCTGAGGTTGTGAAAACAGTGAACCTGCTGATCTCGTCCCTGAGTACAGACTTCCTGTGGGATTACCTGACGCAGTCCTTCGAGGATTGCTTCAGGTAGGGTCCAGCTCGGGACGATGGCGTGCTCAGGGAGGCTCAGAGGGCTTCTAGCCACTTACTATAAGATTCTATGGAACCAGGGCCTCCCTGGTGGTGCAACGGGTTAAGCACCGCACTTTGAAGTAACCGCAGCCACTGCAGCACGAGTTGGACCCCCAGCCAGGGAGGGACCCACAGGGTGCAGCAGACCTCTCCGGCCTCCCGCTGATCCCCTCAGCAGTGCGTTTCAGTCCACCTGCCTGTTCTGCTCCCCGCTCTGTCTCTGGTGAATCTTCTCACCTCCCACACCTCTGGCCTATACGCCAGCTCTTGTGTGCATAAATAAATCTTTAAAAAAAAAATTATATGAACCCGTAGTCTTGACCTAAGCTGAAGCTCCTTTACCAACGCCCAGCTTCAGAGAAGCTTCTCGGCATCTGGCAGCCCCGTGGAGCAAGTCCACCTCCTCTGCCCTCTCTCGGGGCCTGGCCTGCTGGAGAAGCTTCGCTTCGTGGCCCTGTGATGACTGTTTCCAGACGGCATCCGTCATTTGTAAACCCCGAGTGTGTCGCTGGTGCGCTCAGAGCGTTCATGTTTGGAGCTGCTGAACCAGCGTCCCCTGTCCTTTGGTGTCTGCAAGAGAACAGGCGACTTTGTCAGAAATCCTGGGCCGCCTGGAGTGGCGAGGGGAGGAGAAGCTGACGGCTCTCTGGTTCTCTTTCCTGTGAACGCAGGCTGCAGAGGCAGACTCACCCCCCGGGGCGGAGTGTCAGCGCACCCCCGACCGTGCCCGAGCTCTGCACCCTGCTCGTGTTCCTCCTGGATGTGATGCCCCTGGTGAGGCCCTGTGGGGCTGGCCTGCCGCTGCCATCTCAGGGTCATGGGCGGAATGGGCCGACAGGTAGCGCGCGGTGTCCACGTGCCGCGCGTTTGCTTCTGCAAAGAGGACGTGGTGGGGGGGGTGGAGCTCTGCAGGTGATTTGACGGCAGGTGTGCTGAGTGCACACGTGTGGAAGGTGTGAACCTGCTCGCTTCGATATACAGTGTTGCACCCCAGCAGCGCCTCGGTAACTAATAAGAGGTTGTGGCCTCTGCACCACGGTGCACGGGCGCAGCGGAGGTGCGTGACAGCAGGTGGTGCAGGGGCACCTGGGCCCCTCTGGGGTGCTCCTCCAGCGTGGCAGGAAGTGTATCTGCTCGTTCGAGTCAGCAGCAGAGGAAAGCAGCTGCCTGAGTAGACGCCAGCGCCGGTGCTTTCTGTCTGGAGGGGGAACGCCCCTTGGCAGGGAAGGGGGGCGGGGGGCCTGCAGCTGTGGGCTTATCTTCTGATCTGAGATGGTGAGACCCCAGCTCTGGGGAGACGGTCCTCTGAGCTGCACCCCGACTGTGGAGCGCACCCGCTCACACGCATGTCGTCGCCTCACAGGAGCTGTACTCGGAGGTGCAGACGCAGTACCTCCCGCAGGTGCTGGGCGGCCTGGTGCAGCCGCTGGCCGAGCACATGGACGCGCTGAGCCTGCCCGAGCTCACGCAGGCCCTGCGGACGTGCTTCAAGGTGCTGAGCAGGGTGCAGATGCCGCCCTCCTACCTGGACGCTGAGGTGCCCAGTGGAAGCTCGGTGCGTGCGCGAGGCTGGGGTTGGGGGTGCGCGCGAGGCTGGGGGCTCTGGTAGAGGCCAGCCCGGGGGGAGCGTGCAGTCACTGGGTGGCGTGGGGAGGGAGCCAGAAGTGCACAGGTCACGTGCAGTGTGTGCTGCTGCCGTCCTCCAGCACCCCCTGCTCCCGAGCATCTTCGTGCAGCAGCTGAGCCCTCCTCCCCCACTGCTGCTGCCCTCCTGGAGCCCCAGCCCCAGCCCAAGTCCCAGCTGCGGAGCCGTGCAGGCCCGCGGCCTGGAGTCGTTTCCACGCTCCGCTCTGCTGAGGGCTCGGGGCTCCCGCCGCGGGCCGCGCTCACACTGGACACACGGCCGCCGGGCCGCAGAGCACAGGGGCGGCAAGAGGAGCAGCTCGCGTCCGCTGCCCTGACCTGCTTGAGCCCCTGGTTGCCTGACACAATGTCCACTTTCTGCAGAGTCCGGTGAAGGGTGACAACGGCGGGCCCGGCCCAGACACCAGGGCGGTGGTTCCCGGGGACGAGGACCCTCCCTTCCCGCCGCTCAAGTCCGAGGACAGCGGCATCGGGCTGAGCGCCTCGTCGCCGGAGCTGTCCGCGCACCTGCGGGTGCCCCGGGTGTCTCCCGGCAGGGACGACGTCTGGAAGCAGGCCGGCGGCATGCAGGGCACGTTCCTCTGCATCCAGGAGCTGGTCGCCAGCCTCGCCCACAGGCACGTGCTCGGGGTCCAGCTGCCGGCGCCAGGGGAAGAAAGCAGACCCGAGGGGCCTGCCGACCAGCGGGACACCAAGGCCCCCGGCAGGAAGAACTCGTGGGAGCCCCGGCCCATCAGCGTGCCGCAGCTGCGGCAGATGCTCTCGGAGCTGTTCACGGTGCGCGGCTCTCCGCTGAAGCCCCGGGGCGCCGACCCGCCGCCGCCTGCGCCCGGCAGCCCTGGCAGGAAGCAGGAGGGCGAGTGGGCGGTGGGGCACGCCGGCGTGGACGCGTGCGGCTCGAGGGAGGGCTGCAGGGAGGCCTTCGCCGCCGCCTGCCACCTGCTGCTGGACTGCGCCACCTTCCCCGTCTACCTGTCAGAGGAGGAGACGGAGCAGCTCTGCGAGACGCTCTTCCAGCCCCCCGGTGAGAGGGCGGCCCCCGAGGCCTCGGGACCCCAGCACTCACGGAGGGCAGGGTGGGCGAGCTCCTGGCCGGGAGGGAGTGCGCCGTTTCCTTCCTGTCCTGTGATGAGTGGCATGCACGCCGCAGGGTGGAGACCGGGGGCCACACGCCCTCTTCGTGCTCCGGAGCCGGCCCGGTGGGGAGGGCCTGGACGCTAGGAGGTGTCTGGCCGCAGGGTCCGGTGTTTCCTGACGCCCGACCCTGAGCCTGCTGTCTTGGTCCCCGGGCTGCTGTAACAGGGCGCCTGGCTGAGGGCATCAGTTAGGCACGTGCAGGCGCCGGGGAAGGTAAGCACAGGCCTCACCCCAGGTCGTGGTTCCTATTTTTTTAAAGACATATTTATTTATGCATGCAAGAATTGGGGTACCATCCAGAGATGCACGGGGCAGGGGCAGGAATCACCAGACAATGGGGAGCAGAACTGGTGGATCTGCTGAAGCACACTGCTGAGGGGAGCAATGGGGAGACAGGAGAGGTCTGCTGCACCGTGTGGGTCTGCTCCCTGGCTGGGGATCGTCTCACTCTGAAGTGCTGGCGACAGCTTCATAGTGCAGCGACTTAACCCCTGAGCCACCGGGGAGGCCCCTGTCTTTGGCCTCTTTTAAGTGACTATCGTGTGCTCTGCTTCACAAGATAGCCTTAAAGACATGCTTTTAGCGCTATACCAAAAATGAGAATTTTGCTCTCTAAATTTTTAAAATAACACTTTCATGGGGCCTCCCTGGTGGCACAAGGGGTTAAGTCGCAGTACTATGAAGATCTGCAGCCACTGCAGCACAGGTTCGATCCCCAGCCAGGGAGGGACCCACAGGGCGCAGCAGACCTCTCCTGTCTCCCCGCTGGTCCCCTCAGCAGTGTGTTTCAGTGGACCCACCTGTTCTGCTTTTCACTCTGTCTGGTGACTCCTCTCTCACCCCCGCACCTCTGGCCTGCACCCCAGCTCTCAGTGCATAAATAAGTAAATCTTAAAAAAGAAAAACACATCTGCTGGCATCACAGGCCTGAGGTGCAGAGTTTGCCTAGTCCGACGAGCACGTGAAGTGAGACTCGGCCTCGTGGCCCGTGTCACCACCGCAGGAGCCCCTGCCGCCAGGGCGCTCCGGCCTCGGGGTGGTGCGGTGGGTGCTGCAGCTCGCGCCGCGCTCTCTGCTTGTCTTCCCCACAGGAGCCAGCGACCCCAGCTTCCCGTCCTGGCTGAAGTCCCTGATGACCGTGTGCTGCTGCGTGGCCGACTGCCACCTCCAGAATGTGGCCATCTCCACCCTGCTGGAGCTCATCAACCACTCCCAGTCCCTGGCGCTCGTCATCGAAGACAAGATGAAGCGCTACAAGCGGTCTGGACACAACCCGTTCTTCGGCAAGCTGCAGATGGTCACGGTCCCCCCCATCGCCCCGGGGGTCCTGACGGTGATTGCCGAGAAGACAGACTTCTATCAGGTATAGTCCCAGACAGAGCGGGGCGGGGCCTGGGCCCCGGGAGGGTGGCCCCGAGGTTCGCGGTCCCTGTGACCGCGAGGCCTGTGGCTGCGCGTGACCTGGGGCTGCTTTCAGGTCCCACACCCGGGCCCTGCGCCACTAGGGGCTGCCCTGTCGCTCTGTCATTTCCGCAACGCTCCGGGACGCAGTCACGCCACAGCGTGAGCCTGTGAAACCCGCACATTCGAGACCGGCCTGTGGAGTTCGTTGTGACCTGGGAGGGCTCTTCTGTCTTTGCCCGGTTATTTCTGGTCAGCGAGCTGCCTGCGGCTCGTGCGCTGCTGTCCCAGCCGACAGCCACCTCTCGGTTTCCCACCACCCGCCTTTCCGGGCTCGAGCCTGTGACAAGGAGCCCATGCAACTCGGGGGTGGGGGCAGGGCCGGGGCTGGGCGGCACAGGGAAGTGGGCACCGCCGTGACCGCCCGGTCTCACCTCTGCCCCAGAGGGTGGCCCATGTGCTCTGGGGTCAGCTGGACAAGGAGACCCGCGAGTACCACACCACCTGCGTGGAGCTGTTCTACCGGCTGCACTGCCTGGCGCCCACGGCCAACATCTGCGAGGACATCATCTGCCACGCCCTCCGGGACCCTGACAAGGTGCGTCCCGCAGACCGCCCCTCCCGCGCCTGGCGCACCAGCCCGGGCAGGCGTGGGCGTGCAGGTGAGGCCTTTCCTGCTCGCTGGCTTACAGATGAGGTGCAGAACTGGCCCCCAGGCCTCTGCACGCCCACGCCAGGGCCTGACAGAGGCCCGGCTTGCGCTCCCCAGGGCATCGGCTTGCCTTTGGGAGCTCGGACTCCCACGCTCTCTGCAGAGCCCTTAGGTCCTGGCGGGGCTTCCAGAGCCCCTGCTGGCGTGGGCTCTGGCCCCGCTGCTGCCTTGCAGCAGAGTGCCGTGCTCCCGGCCGGCCTGGCCGTGGCCCTCATAGGGTCACACAGCCTGAGTCCTTCGTGTTCTCAGTACCACGGGCCTCGGCTGCGACCCTGGACGTAGGCTGGGGTGGGACGTCGCTCTGGTTGTGAGAGGAGATGGCGGGGCAGCCGCCCCGGCCCCCAGGGGCAGCCCAGCGCCCACCACCTCTGCCTCGGGCGGTCTGCCCTGAGCACGGACTGCCGGAAAAGTGGCCTCACCCCCTCCCCTTTCCTCACCAGGGCACGAGGCTGGAAGCCCTGTTCAGGTTTTCCGTCATCTGGCACTTGACGAGGGAGATCCAGGGCAGCCGAGTCACCTCCCACAACCGCTCCTTTGACAGGTACGCCTTCTCCAGGGCTGTGCGCCTGGGGGCCCAAGGAGCTTTGCGGAGCCCCTCGGTCAGCGTGCTGGGCTGGGAGGTGGGGGCGCACACCTGGACGTGAGCAGACACCCCATGTTCTGAATGCACAGCAAACAGGCCGGAGCGCATTTAGGCCAGTCCCCGGTGGGTGTGCCTGGTAGGGGCTTCCTTAGCTTGGTCTCGGGGGGAGGCCGGCCAGCGAGAGGGCGTCAGACTTCCCTGGGGAGCTTCCAGAATGTGCTCCGCGAGGGCCTGCTGGCTGCGCTGGGTGCCCACCCTCACGGCGTCACCCCCCTGCTTGAGGTGCTCTGTTGCAGACGCTGTCTAATGCACGTTGTTTCTTGAAGGCCCCTTCCCTTGTTACTGAAACCCTAGGCATGGGGCCAGGCTGCCTCTTGGCTGCCCAGGGTACTCACTGCATGGTCGATGTGACGGTTTGGGGCGAGGCCTGGGTCTCAGCACTTTGAACCCGTGTCCCCTCTGAGGACCCTCCCTCCCCGCCCTGTCCTCACCTGCCTGGGCCCTCAGGCTGCTGCAGGGAGACGCCCAGGCGTGTCCTGGCGGGGCCACTGACCGCCTGCTCGGCGCCCGCAGGTCCCTGTTCGTCGTGCTGGACAGCCTGACCTGCACGGACGGGGCCATCGGCGCGGCTGCCCAGGGCTGGCTGGTGCGGGCGCTGTCCCTGGACGACGTGGCGCGCATCCTGGAGCCCGTGCTGCTCCTCCTGCTGCAGCCCAAGACCCAGAGGACCTCCATCCAGTGCCTGAAGCAGGAGAATGTGGCAGGTGAGGCCCGGGCCCGGGCGGGGTGGGGGGTGGGGAGGGGCGCGTCGCGGCAATGACGGTGTCGGGAGCTTCACGACGGGGCTCACGGACCGGCACCAGCAGCGCTGGACGGTGGGGTTCTTGATGAAAAAGTTAAATCTGACAACACACGTGCAGAGGTAGGACCCAGGGCCGTGAACACAGGCAGTGGGATGAGCCGGCGTCGGCCTCAGGGAGGGCGACCGAGCGTCTGTGACTGTGAACGTCACAAAAGGAAACTTCCTGTAACTCACGCCTGGAGAGAGGAGTGCAGGCGCCTGCTGAATGACGGGCCGCCATCCAGGCACCCGTTCCCCAAGAGTGCTGTGCCTGGGCGTGGGGCAAGGTCAGGGTTGGGTGTCCTGGGCAGCAGGCTCTCAGGAGCCCGGCTGGGGCCACTGATCGAGCGGCTACAGCGCCTGCAGCACAAATGACCGAGAACGTCGGCGCTTGCCCACTCGCTGGCCGGTGGTGGTTTCATCCATATACAGACAGCTTCCCTTTGTGAGCCTCGAGCTACAGGCTAAGTGGTTCCCCCGTGATCTTCTCCCCAGTTTCCTTCCAGTGGTAAAACTCCTTTAGCATAATCAGAAATGCAGAAGAAATAAACCTTTGACTTCTGAAAGTGTCTTTAACACTAATTTTATTTTACTTTGAAGATTTTATTTTTGCATAGAACTGGGTGCAGGCCAGAGATATAGGGTGAGAGGACTCCCCAGAGACAGAGCGGGGAGCAGAACAGGCAGATCCACTGAAACAAACTGCCGAGGGGAGCAGCGGGGAAACAGGAGGGGTCTGCTGCGCCCTGCGGGTCCCTCCCTGGCCGGGGGTCGAACTCAGACCACATGGTGGGCTCTCACAGCGGCAGTGCTGGGATGTAACCCCTAGGCCACCAGGGAGGCCCCAGCACAAGCTTTGCAGACTGCACAGGTGGGAAGCAGAGACATTCGTCACCGCTCACGGTCGCTGCCTGGCGCAGCTCAGGAGCGGGAGCAACGCCCAGCGGGCGTCAGGCAGGGCCAGGGGCCGGTGGGCCGGCGTGGAGCTGGTGCGCGCGGCTGCTGGGCTCTGAATACTGTGCTTGTCTCGGTCTCCCCTCAGCAGAGCGGAGTAGCCCCTGCCTAAGGAAGCGGCAATTCCGGGGTGGCTGCCTCTCTCTGCACGATTCCTTGCCCAAAGCCGTAACTTCTACATTTTCTTTGGGAAGGAAAGTTGGCTGCCTTCTTAAAATGGAGACGTTTTCTTTTCCACATCATAAGGAAGTAAAAGTCAGCGAGATAAACTTAGCAGCTTATTAAAAGTTTGGCCATCGGGGCCTCCCTGGTGGTGCAGTGGGTTAAGCAACGCACTGTGAGGCAAACCGCAGCCACTGCAGCACGAGTTTGATCCCTGCTGCCAGCCGGGGAGGGGACCCACATGATGCGTGGACCTCTCCTGCCTTGCCCGCTGCTGCCCTCTGCAGTGGATTTCAGTTAATCTGCCTATTTTGTTCCCCACTCTTGTCTCTGGTGACTCCTCTCACCTCCCCACACTTCTGGCCTGTACCCTAGTGCTTGTACGCATAAATAAGTAAATCTTTAAAAAAAAATGTTTGGCCATCGCTGGTGGCAGCTAAACCTTTTAGTGTTCTCTCAAGGGGAAGCCTTAACCCCGGGGCTTACTGCTGTGAGCTTCCTGCTGCCTCCCCTGATTGCTGCTCTTGCTGCCTGCCTGCGAGAAAGCATCTCGCCTCTGCCAGGCCCATCCCGTGCTGACGGAACCAGAGTCTTCGAGTCAGTGTTCATTAGCTCATGGGAGGGAGGACCTGGGCCCGGGAGCAGTGGGCCGGAGGAGCTGCCCCCTCTGCCAGCCTGGTTCAGTTCACACGGGGACAGTGAGGCGCTGGCGTTGACGACTGTGACTGTCCCTATGGGGCTGCGGCTCCTGGCTTTTGTCTACAGCCTTAAAGCTTTCTTTTTTTAATATTTTATATACATATATTACATTATTTCTCACTTTTGTGCAGTGTCTATTTCTCGTCCCTGTGAAATCCCCATCACCAGCTCACCCTAGTCCCTGTGCTCTTCCCGCCGATTTTGTTCCTTCTCCCTCCTCCCCTCAGGAATGTCTCAGATTTATAGCTATCTGTTGATTTTTATTTTTAACTTATTATAATTGATTTTCCCCTTAATCCCTTATTTGTCTCCTCTCATTCCTCCTATCAGTGAAACCATCTGATATTTTTCCTTTTCTTTCTGGCTTATTTCGCTCAGCATAATCCCTTTTAGCTCCATCCATGTTGCTGCAAATTGCATGAGTTTATCTTTTTGATCGCTGTGTAATATTCCACACTGTATATATACCACCTCTTCTTGATCCAGGCATCTATTTTTGGCCATTAGGGTTGTTTCCATAGCTTGCCTATTGTGAAAAGTGCTGTGATACACATAGGTGCACAGGGGTCCTTTTGAATTAGTGTTTTTGTGTCCTTTGGGTCAGTTCCTAGGAGACGGATTATATACCTTAGAGCTTTCAACTTGCCAAGTCACTGCAGCCAAAGCATATGTCGATGCCCTGTGTGTGCTGAGGGCAGGTGCTGCGGGTTAAGCCTTTTCCTGACTGACAAGTGCACTACGGAGAGGAACAGGGACCTGGGCTCTAACCCTTTATCTGGCTGCTTGGTTTTCCGCTGGGGTTGAAAGGTCCGTTTACCTCCAGGCAGTGTGTTTTTGCACGGCTCCTTCTCAAAATAGGGTGGAACCTGTTCTCATTTCACATCTGTGTACATGGCTCCACTCTGCCTGCTGGGCCGAGGTGGGGCTTCCCAGAACACCTGCAGCTCACGCGCACCTGGCACACCTGGTGTGCCGCCTGCCCCACCCACCTCCTTGAGAACAGGGAAGTCTGCTTCCAGCTGTTGCACCCGCAGCTCCTCCGTTCCTCATGCCTTGCTCTGCCTCCTCTCCTCTCGACTGGCATTCTTGGGTTAGATTTGTTGGAAGCTGCATAGTTGTAGAAGTAAAGGCTTCTGGCTTTCCTTCCTTTTAAAGCAACATGAATATTTTAAAAAGTGTTGTGTTTTCTGATTACAGAAGCACTAACTGTGCTCATTTTAAACTGGAATAAGGAAGTGAAAACCGTGCCAGAGCTGGTAATGCAGGTGATGGAGCCGGGCCAGTGGTGTGGGGGAGCTAGGCCAGTGGTGCGATGATGGAGCCGGGCTGGTAGTGCAGGTGATGGAGCCGGGCCCATGGTGGGGGAGCTGGTGAGCTGATGGCTGTGGTGGTTTGTGCCATTCTCCAGGCACCTCCAGGCTGTTTGTCCCGACTCTCTCCCCACCACGTCCCCCCCGCCCCCAGGAGCACCCATCGCTGGCTCCTCTCTGCAGCCCGGTTTCCTCTGTCCTCTGCCCAGCTCAGGGCACATGGCTGTAAGGCTGGCGGGGCCCGGTCCACCAGCCTTGCTGAGCGGGACTGGGTGCCCCCGTCTCCTTGTGCACACGCCGTCTCCGCGAACACCCCCAGCGCTGGGGCCTCGCGGGCGTCTCTGAGTGCCGAGTGCATTTCCCGAAAGGAAACTCCTGGGCCAACGCTACCCGACTTTTATTTTTAATTTTTTAGTTTTTAATATTTTTAATTTCTATTTCTTACCCTCCCAGAAGTGGTGCTATTTGTATTTTCGATGACGGTGTGACTCAGTTTCTGGTTCCTAGAGTATTTTGAAAAGACCCGTCACTTGCTTGGCCTCCCTTCCAGACCTCAGTGAAGTCTCACAGGACAATTTTTATCAACTTTGACTTCCCTGCCTAGTTTTTGTGGGTTTTTTTTTTTTAAGTTATTATCCATATGGGAGCTGAGGTATAGGCCAGAGGTGTGGGGGGTGAAAGGAGTCACCAGAGACAGAGCAGGGAGCAGAACAGGCAGAGACGCACTCCTGAGGAGAGCAGCGGGAGGCAGGAGAGGTCTGCTGCGCCCTGTGGGTCCCTCCCTGGCGGGGATTGAACTCCCTCCACAGTGGCCGCGGATGCTTCGCAGTGCGGTGCTCAACCCCTTGAGGCCCTTTCCTGCCTAGTTGTAAGACTAAGGTCGTCTGGAAGGAACGTCTCCGGCTGAGCCTTCTGTTTTGAAGTTGTCTCTCGCTTTGCCCCTTGCAGAAGGCCTGCATTGCTGGCTCACCACAAAGAACACCTGCAGAGAGGCATGTGGCGCACCCGAGCCTCAGGAGGGCGGCTCGCAAGAGGGCCTGCCCCTGAGCCAGCTCACCACCGTGGACCGCGAGGCCATCTGGGCGGAGGTGGAGAAGGAGCCGGAGAGGGGCCCGCCGGGAGCGCTGAGTGCCGAGGACCTTCCCGACCGCAGGGGCCCGCACGGGCGGCCGGACAGCGGCGCCAGGAGCAGCAGCGAGCACAGCGGGTCTGCGGACACCAGCTCCGTGCAGACGGACAGCGCGAGCAGCTCCCCCTTCTCGTCCCCCTCCCACGAGCCGCAGGAGCTGAGCCGGGAGGAGCAGTGCTGCGGGCCCCTCCCCCTGGGCGTGGGGGGCCGCCTTCAACCCAAGCGCCCGGCCCTGCTGGCTGCCGGCCAGGCGGACAGCTCCCAGCCCCGAGTCCGGCTGAGCCTGGCGCGCGTGGACTCGGACAAGACGCAGGCCTCGGAGTCGCTGTCCAGCGACGAGGAAGCCGACCTGGAGCTGCAGGCGCTGTGCGTGTCCCGGCAGCTGAAGCAGCAGCAGGAGCGCCGGGAGGCGGTTGAGGCCTTGTTCAAGCACATCCTGCTCTACCTGCAGCCCTACGACTCGGGGCGCGTGCTGTACGCCTTCTCGGTGCTGGAGGCCGTGCTCAAGACCAACCCCAGGGAGTTCATCGAGGCCGTGTCACGGGCCAGCATGGACACCAGCTCCACCGCGCACCTCAACCTCATCTCCAACCTCCTGGCCCGCCACCAGGAGGCCCTGGTGGGGCAGAGCTTCTACGGGAAGCTGCAGACCCAGTCCCCCAACGTGTGCCCCCACTCCCTGCTCATCGAGCTGCTCACCTACCTGTGCCTGAGCTTCCTGCGCAGCTACTACCCCTGCTACCTGAAGGTCTCCCACCGAGACGTGCTCGGCAACCGCGACGTTCAGGTCAAGAGCGTGGAGGTTCTGGCCAGGATCATGACGCAGCTGGTCTCGGTGGCCAAGTCCGCCGAGGGGAGGGCCGTGGAGGCCATCCGCAGCCTGCTGCAGCGGTGCAGGGTGCAGGAGTTTGTGCTGCTCTCGCTGTCGGCGTCCATGTACACCAGCCGGAAGCGCTACAGGCTGGCCACGGCTGAGCGGGGCTGGGCCCCGCGGGAGGACAGCCTCTTCGAGGAGAGTCTCATCAACCTGGGCCAGGATCAGATCTGGAGCGAGCACCCGCTGCAGATCGAGCTGCTCAAGCTCCTGCAGGTGCTCATCGTCCTGGAGCACCACCTGGGGCAGGCCCAGGAGGAGGCCGAGAGTCAGCCCGAGCTGGCCCGCGAGTGGCGGAAGGCCCTGAACTTCCAGCAGGCCATCGGCGCCATGCGGTACGTGCAGCCGCACCCCCTCACCTCACAGGGGCTGCTGGTGGCGGCCGTGGTGCGCGGGCTGCAGCCGGCCTACGGCTACGGCATGCACCCGGCCTGGGTGAGCCTGGTCACGCAGTCTCTGCCCTACTTCGGAAAGTCGCTGGGCTGGACAGTGACCCCCTTCGTCGTGCAGATTTGCAAGAACCTGGACGAGCTGGTCAAGCAGTATGAAAGCGAGTCTGCGACACTTTCGGCCAGGTATGCGGTGCCTCGGTGCGCGCTTCCTGCTTCCGTGGCTGTGCTTGTCGTGAGAGGCTGAGGAGGCGGGCTGGAGGGTGATTTCAACCCAACCGGAAGCCCACTTGGGGCGGCCGGGGTCACGAGCGCTGGAAGTGCGCGTCACCTTTTTAGCCCCCCGCCCCTAACCCAGCTCCGGTTGCAGGGGAGATCAGTTCCTCTCCGTTGCTTTTGGAAACAGAGGTGAAAAAACACCTGAAAACATTTTCCAGCAGCGACCATGGGAGGGCCCTGGGTTTTGGGGGAAGCTTGTGCTGTCTCTTTCGTCTGTTCATTAAAAACATGTATGGGCTCCGTCTTAAAGGTTCTCAAAACCGGCTTCTCCTTTCTTCACCCCAGCGTAACCTCCAAGAGAGAAAACATCTCTCCAGATTACCCTCTCACTCTTTTGGAAGGTCTCACAAGCATCACTCATTTTTGCCTTTTGGAACAACACCACAACAAAAAGGTAAGTTTCCTTTTTTCCCTGAGTTCGAGGCAGCTTTTTTCTATATAGTTTTATCTTCATTGGGTTAGAGTTCCTTCAAGTGAAATACTTGATGTAAACACGTATGCGCATGAAACTGCTGCACAAATACACGTGCTGGTAGGGGCCTCCCGGGTGGCGCAGCAGGCTGAGCACCGCACTGGGAAGCATCCGCGGTGCAGCAGCCGAGTTCAGTCCCCGGCCAGGGAGGGACCCCCAGGCGCAGCAGACCTCTCCTGGCTCCTCGCTGTCCCCTCAGCAGTGTATTTTAGTGGATCTGCCTGTTCTGCTCCCCGCTCTGTCTCTGGTGGATCCTCTCACCTCCCGTGACTCTGGCCTGTACCCCAGGTCTTGTGTGCATAAATAAATCAATCTTTAAAAATACATATGTGCACATACACCGGTGTGTGCAGTGGAAGGAGGTGAGCCGTGCGGTGTGGTGTGCTCCTGGCGCTTCCCGGGGTCTGTAGGCCATGGACCGATGTGGGTGCAGACAGACGGTGGCCTGCCTGACTGCAGGCTGACGCAGCCCCCCCACTGTGTTCTGCGCTGGCCCTCAGTGCAGGGCGAGGCCGCGTCTGAGGACGTCTGAGCCCCGCGTGCCCACGCTGCCCGGGCTCGGCCCTAAAAGCACTCCTGCGTGGGCCAGCGCTGGACGGGTGTGTCTTGTGGAGCCTCACACCGTGGGCGACCCCCGAGGGAAAGCGGGGCTCGCGGGCCGCTGCCAGGCCCCCCGCGGGCCGTGTGGGGCTGGCACCCCGGCGGGAGCCCGCAGTGACCTTGAGGAGGCAGCGCGCGCAGCGGGCCTCACTGTCGGTGTGTGCGTCTAGGCCGCGGCCGTGACCGACCCTGCCAGTCTGAAGAACGCCAGGAGCGCCCTCCTGGAGGAGCTCCCGCGCATGGTGGGCGCCATGGCTCTGCTGTGGGGCGTGCTCGCCCGGGAGGAGGCGCAGCGGCGGCCCAGCGACCTCCTCGGGGCCATGAAAGGCTCCTCCTCCGTCTACTTCAGGACCACCAAGGTGAGCGCCGTCCCCCTGCACTGCGCAGCCACCTGTCCTGTCTGCCCCCTCCCCCAGAACAGACGTGCAGGGCGCGGCCGGGGCGCCAGGCGGAGCGTGCCCAGCGCACGGGGAGCCGGGTGGGCACCGCCGGGGCGAGCGGCCACCGCAGCTTCCTGTCGGGGCACGAAGGGCCTTGGAGTGATTTTCAGCCTGCTTTTCCCCTTTACCCGTTTTTAATTAAAAGTAACGCCTGGGGCCTCCCTGGTGGCGCAGTGGGTTAAGCAACGCACTATGAAGCAAACTGCAGCCACTGCAGCACGAGTTTGATCCCTGCTGCCGGCCAGGGAGGGGACCCACATGGCGCAGCAGACCTCTCCTGTTGTGCCCGCTGCTGCCCTCGGCAGTGTACCTCCGTTGATCTGCCTGTTCTGCTACCCGCTCTTTGTGGTGAATCCTCTCACCCCCCTCACACCTCTGACCTATACCCCAGTGCTTGTATGCATAAATAAATAAATCTTTAAAAAAATAAAATAAAAAATAAAAGTAACGCCTGGGTGCAGGGCGGGTGCCCTCTCAAGGACGCCTCTCAGTGCCGCGGTGGGGCCGGCTGACCCCCACTTCTGGCCCCAGGCTCCGAGGTCGGGGCGACGTGTTAGGGTGTCGGAGGCTTTTAGGAAACCAGAAACGGTCCGTGACGTTTCTGGCGCGTCCTTCCTCAGCTTTACGTCTGTGCTGGGGAGCACCCGGCAGGCGGCCCGGGGCCTCCTGCTCCTCACCTGCGTCTCCTGCCCGCCGAGCCCCCGGGCACCAGCTGTGACCCTGGCTCATGCGGGCAGGGCCAGCGCAGGAGCAGGCTGGCGGGGCAGCGTCCTGGGACCGCAGGCAGGTGCCGTGGCCTCTCCGGAGTGCCCTTGGCTGGACCCAGGGTACTGGGCGCCAGCAGAGCGTGCGCGCACCTGCCCAGCCAAGGTGCTGTGTCACTGCCGAGTTACAGGTGCAGGCGTGGCAGTGCGGGGCGAGTGGCCCTTCCATTGCATGTCCGGTGATCAGTGACAGTCTCGTTCCAGGCTGTCTGATGCCCAGGTTGCTGCACTGCATGCAAAGGCTTCCCGAATGTTCAGTCAGCTCCAGGGTGCCTTGCAAGGGCATCTGTATTCCAGGCTGCCACAGGAACCTGTTTAGAGCTCTAGAAAGGATGCAGGAAACCCTGACACTCTGAGCCTTCACGTCCTCTTTGTAAAACAAGTGGATTATTAGCGCCTACCTCATCGGTCGTTTGACACAGGCAAACTTCACGAGGCCCTGAGGGACCCAAGGCCTTGGGCTGAGACCCCCGGCAGGCTCCCCAGGGCAGATCCCTGTGGGTTGGAGCAGCCGGCTCAGACAGGTGATAACAGACACTGCTTGGGGAGGCGTTTTCCGGCTGAGCCACCCACAGGATTTTCAGAGGAAGGTGCTAGCAAGATGCAGAGCTGAGGGAAGATGCCGGGGACGGCCATAGGGCCATGCTGTGTGCTGGTTTGAAGTGGGTTCGACAGTGAGATTAGTTCCATGATGCCTGTTTCTGCAGATTGAGGAACGTCTGTCGTGGTGCATGTGGGCCCTTCCTGGGCTGGGAGAGCTGGGCTTTGGGGTGGGGCACAGCACCAGCCCCTTTCCCACTCTGCAAAGCATTCCTCGGCCCCCTTCCGGCCTGTTCGGCTCGGCTCCTGTGCCGGACCCCCACCGCTGGTGAGGCCTCACCTCTCCCTCCCTGTGGGTCAGCCTGGGCTGCTCCCGGCCACCCAGCACTCGGGGGGCCCCGGCCCCGCTCCCCAGACCAGCGGCCGGTGAGGTGCATCAGACTCGCAGCCCTGAGGTGCTCTGCTCTAACTCTCCCCCTTTTTTCTTATCTAGACCATACGACAAAAGATTTTGGATTTCTTGAACCCCTTGACGGCCCCTCTTGGGGTTCACTTAATAGCCGCGGTGGCAGCCGTGTGGAGCAGAAAGAGAGCCAAGCGTCACAGCAAGACGAAGGTGAGGCGGGGTCAGCCTGCCCTGGGGAAGGTGCCGGAGGCAGGTGGGGCCAGAGGCTCGTGCAGGGCCGAGGCGGGAAACCGCCACCATCGCGCACCTGTCTCCTACACCAGGCTGGGGGCGGGGCGTGAGGCACCTGCCCTGATTTCTGTCTCTGACCTGCCCCCTGAGGCGCCGGGGGGTGCTGGCCCAGCCTCCCTGCTTAGCCACTGTGGGCCCTTCCCTGCCGGAGACCCCAGTCCCAGGAGACCCTTCCCCTGCGACCCCCTCAGGGCGTTGGGGTCTCCCGCCACAGTCTCCCAAAGGGCCGGCCACGCGACCTGCTCCCCGCGTCTGAGGGTGCTCATACGTGGGGAGTGGTGCCCGCCACCTGCCTGTCCCCACGCGCCCTTCTCCAGGAGCCGCTCCCGGGTCCTCGCTTGGGCCTCACGGGAGCCCTTCTCCCTGCAGACCGTGCCGGAGGCCAGCGCGGCCCAGCTCACCCTCGTGGACCTGGTGGGCGCCCTCAGCACGCTGCAGACCGACGCGGTGCTGCAGCTGGTGAAGGAGGTGGTGAAGCGGCCGCCGCAGATCCGAGGCGACGAGGTGAGGCTCCGGGGAGCGGGGCATGCCGTGGCGTCTGTGCGGCAGCTCCGGATGGGGCCGGGGCAGAGCTCTTCAGGCCCAGGATTCGGGCGTCCTCATGCAGGCTCTGGGGAGACCGCAGGGAGTGTGCCGTGCGTGGGACGCGCCTTTAAGGGGTGCCGCTGCGGCCGGGACCCAGCCTCTGCCCCTCAGCCCCGTGGGGGTGCGGCCGGCCCTGGGGTCCCGTTGGGCAGCCTCTTGCCGGCTGGGCAGGACCTTGGCGGGAGCTTGCCTGAGCGAGTGGCTGGCAGCACCTGGAGGTGCAGAGCTGGAGCGGGGCGGGGCGGGGGCTCAGGCACAGCCAGGAGCCAGATGATCACAAAACAGGACCGGGAGGGGCCTGGCCAGTGGGCTCATCCGGCCGTCTCTGGCTTCTGGAAGTTCCAGGCTTCACTGCTGGGCTGGCAGGGCCTGGCTGTCTCCGTGGCTGTGTCTCAAGGCAGCAGCTCCCAGGCCCTTGCAGGGACAGGCCTGGGTGGTGGGAGCTGCTCGTCCGTCTCGAAGGGACAGATGGTCCTCGCCGCCAGCGAAGGGACAGACGGTCATCACCGCGAGCGCTTGTGACGTGCTCTGAGGCGGGGTTGGCGGCCTGCGGCTCGGCCGAGCAAGCAGCAGCTCCCCGGCAGCAGGCACTGGCTCTGGGTCACGTCCAGGCGAGGCCCGGCGCTGTGCGTGACCAGCCAGAGTCTGTCAGTCCTTGGTGTGGGGTGACGGGGTCAGTGCTGCAGGTCCCCGCCCTCTGGGCAGAGGTGGGCACCGGAGAAGAGAACTGGGGTCGGGTCAGGGGGGCTGGGGCAGGGCCCGAGCCCTGGTCCCAGGGTCAGTGAAACGTGGGTGGTGGTTACAGAAGCAGAGGACGCATGCCGGGACTCAGGCGCGCCGGGGCTCACATGTGCCGGGACTCAGGCGTGCCGGGACTCAGGCACGCCGGGGCTCACATGTGCCGGGACTCAGGCGCGCCGGGACTCACTCACGCTCGGCCTCGGAGAAGGGGAGGGACCCTGGGTGGTGGCCGGGACTGACGCGTTGGGCTGGGCCTTCTTGCGTGAGGCCCTCTGCGCTGCGGTTCTGGAGCAGACAGCAGTCGGCACCAGTGTCTGCTCCTCGGGGCTCCTGCCTCAGAAACCAGGGTTTCTGGTTGCCTCCAATCTAAATTTAAAATACAGACAGGAAAAAACTAAGACTAAGTTCCTGACCGAAAGGCAGTGACTGGAACGTGGGGAAGTGACTGTTTCCCGATGTGTTTGCCCTCATCCCCGTGTCTGGACATGAGTGCTCAGGGCATCGCTACTCGCAAGAGCCAAAAGGCAGCAAAGCCCCCAGTCTGCCGATGGACGCACGGAGAAAGGGAGGCGGCCTCTGCCGGAGGACCAGTATGTGCGTGAACGGTGCGGTTGCACTCAGTCTTAGGAAGGACGTTCTGGGGCCTCCTGGTGGTGAAAGGACATAAGCAGCGCACTGTGAAGCCTCTGCAGCCCCTGCAGCACGAGTTCGGTCCCCGGCCAGGGAGGGGCCCACGTGGCGCAGCAGACCTCCCGCCGCACCCGCCGCTCCCCTCGGTGGATTTCAGCGGATCTGCCTTCTCTGCTCCCCACTCTGTCTCTGGTGGAGCCTTTAACCCCACCCCCCGTACCTCTGGCCTGAACCACAGCTCTTGTATGCGTTAAAAAATCGTAACAAAAAAGGGAATGAAGTTTTGACACAGGCCACAGCTCGGCTGGCCCCTGGAGACATTATGGTATGTGAACAGGCCAACAAAAGCGGGACTCCGAGCCTGTGACGCCCCTGGGGGAGTCGCAGGCAGAGAGGCTGGCAGCAGATCTCTGCAGGCCAGCTCCAGCTAAGACCAGGTTCCCACAGGAGGAGGCAGTCGAGAATGAAGGCGAGAAGGGGAAGGGAGTGAGGAAGCTGCAGACAGGGTGGAGGCATCTCCTACTGACAGCCTCAGCAGAGCTTATTTATACATCACAAGCAGGCAGAGATGTGTGTAGAGCAGAAAGATAACATTCCTGACATTCTTCTTAAGAACAGCTTGGGATCTTTCTGACTTCCGGCCAAGGTTTATGGCATACACTATTTCAAAGTAAGGCCTACGTGCGAAACATGTTCTTGTCAGTGCCCTAACTCATATGGCCACTTACCAGTGCTGAAGAGGACATAGCAGCTTTGTGCAGTCACAAGCAAATGTTCTGATTTCCTCAGTGTAAGATAGGCCACTAGTCACAAGGTCTAAGGTCAAACTAGTGTCAATACCTGAAAACTACAGGCCTCCCATAAAGGAAAATACTAAAATTAAAGCCTAAATTATATCTAGACCCTAACATTTAGTCTTTAAAAGGAACCACCAACCTCAGCTTATTCTAAACCTAAAACTAACGTGAATGTTTTTTGCCTTTAGAGAGTTTTTCTATATGTGATTACGATGTAAGTAAGCCAGAGGCAGGAAGGAGGGGAGGAAGTGTTTATGTTTATGTGACTCATTTATCACCTGGGAGATACAGAGACCTGCACAATGGGCCAGGCCACAGAGGTGTTTTTTCGGTTCCCATACTAAATGTTTAGGCCTGGGAAACTAATCACTAACTTGTGAGTTTATAAAACAACCCTATCTCAATTACACTGCCTGGGTTTGTGGCTTTCTTGAGTTTGTGTTGGATTTGCAAATTGTAAAAGTTTGTGTTGCAGTATCTGCCAGCCAGTGACTCATCACCAGAGTGCATGGCAGCCAGTGGTCTCATTTGCTCAGCAAAACAGCCAGTTTTACAACCACCCCTCTGAATTACCGTCTGGTAAGCGCCTATCATGAGACTCACAGACCTGCGGTTACAGAGTTGGCCAGAACAAAGGGAATCCGGGAGGAGCCAGCTTTGGAGCTTCCTGACTTTTCAGGAATGTCCCTCATGCCACTTCTGTCACACAGCAGGACTAGCATGGTCCTTGCCACTAAACTGCTGGGACCAGCGGCTGGGGTGGGGCAGGGAGTTGGGGTTTCATGGGGACAGGGCATGTTTGCATGATGAAAAGTTCTGAACTGTGACCGTTGCCCCACGGTGCGAATACACTGAGCTGTCAAAGAGGGTAAAGTGGTACATTTCTTGGGTAATTTTAACACAATAGATGACTTTATTGTGTGACAGATGACAGGTGCAGTGTGTCGGTCAAAGGATATGAGCCGTTAATGGGTTTTATCAGGCGCTGCCCCAAACCCTCTGTCCTGGCCAGCAGGGGCAGTGGCCCAGCTCCCCCACCAGCCCCGGCACTTGGCTGGGCCCTGCTGCACCTGCCTGTGTCAGTGTCTTAGAAGCCGTCCCTGGGCTCCTTAGGCCAGCGTCATGCAAATACTCATCTGCCCACGCGTGGGGTTTCAGTGCCCCGCTTCACTCCCAGCGTCCCGTGGCCTCCCGGCGTCCCCAGCACCTTTAAAGATGGTCTCCTCTTCCCATTGTGTGGTCGTGGCTCTTTATCCTGAGCTAAGCAGGGATCCACGCAAGGGACAGTTCTAGGGCTTCAGCTCTGTCCCATTGACCGTGTGCTGTTTTTACGACAGCACCATAGTCTTTTTCTAATTACTTTTGGTGGAAGAACTGGAGTAGAGGTCAGAGGCGTGGGGGTGAGAGGATCCACCAGAGACAGGGCGGGGAGCGGAACAGGATCCACTGAAACGCACCGCTGAGGGGAGCAGTGGGAGGCAGGAGAGGCCTGGTGGGCCGTGTGGGTCCGCTCCCTGGCCAGAGGTCGAGCTCAGGCCGTCGTGGTGATAGCCTGAGCCTCAGCCCCTAGGCCAGCAGGGAGGCCCACGTACCATACTCTCTTTAGCACTGGTGCTTTGTAGTGTAGTGTGCACTCAGGCAACATGACACCAGTTCCTCTCCTTTCAGGATTTCAGAAGCAGTCCGGAGAAGGTTCTATGTAAATGTTCGTATTTTGTGCTCAGTTTCTTTTTTTTTTTTTTTAAAGATTTATTTATTTATGCATACAAGCACTGGGGTACAGGCTAGAAGTGTGGGGGGTGAGAGGAGTCACCACAGAGAGCGGGGAGCAGAACAGGCAGATCAACCGAAGTACACTGCTGAGGGGAGCAGCGGGCACAGCAGGAGAGGTCTGCTGCGCCATGTGGGTCCCCTCCCTGGCCGGAGGCAGGGATCGAACTCGTACTGCAGTGGCTGCGGTCCGCTTCACAGTGCGCTGCTCAACCCACTGCGCCACCAGGGAGGCCCTGTGCTCAGTTTCTTTAAATACTGCACTTCAGGTCTTGAGGGGGATTGTATTAAATATCCCTTCTGGTAGCACAGCCAACTTTGAACAAAGCTCTTCGGGCCTCTTGGATCAGAACATTCGGTGCATTTCCCAGAATGGCATGATTTGCGGTGATTATTTCTTTAAATCAGTTTTCTATGCCTTTCTCTGTCCTCCTGGGGCCTCCATGGCACGACTGTTACTTCTCTCTAGATGACCGCCAAGGGCTTTGCACGGCTTCCACTTTTAGATTCACTTTTCTCTCTGTTTCCGTGTGTTCTCTCTTCCTGTGCTTTCAAGCTTGCCAGTTCTCCTTGCCTGCATTCACCTTCTGCTGAGGCCCTTGCTTGTATTTTTTAATTTAGATCATAGTATTTTTAGAAATATCAGCTCTGTAGTAGTCTCATATTTCCTCAACCTTTGTTTTGTTCCTGGTTTTCAGCCTCCATTGTTTTGCCTTCTCACTGCTAACTTCACCTCCTCTCCAGCCACGTTGCGCAATTCTGCTGAGTCGAGAGTTCTCCTGGGGCTTCACTTTCGTTTCCTCTGGGCTGTAGTCGTTTCGTTTTCTTGATAAATTGGCCTCTCAGCCCTCTTCACGGAAACTGCATCTGCTCCTGGGTTTGGTGCTCAGGCTCTTCAGCCGTCTGGGGCTTCACAGACCGATTCCTCTGCTCCTGTTCGAGGGCCTGGGCCCTGCACCCAGGACAGCAGGCACCGAGAGCCCCTCCAGTGAGCTTCAGGGGGTCAAGCTTCCTTCTGTGCTGTGCCACTGTGTTTGCCATGCGGGTCCGCAGTGAACCCTGCTAGGCCAAGCTGTCTGGCGTCACCTCATGGCAGCCCCGCTGGCCGCGGCTGGGCGTCGGTGCACCCGGTGCGGCCCGCAGTAGAGAGGGGCCACCCTCGGGCGTTGTTCCCTTTGCCCACAGCTTGGTGCCTCGCCTGGCGCTGACATCGGGCGTCTACGCTCTGGGGAGTGAGCACTGTGGGTTTGTCGAGGCCCCGTGCATGGCAGTGGCGACAGGCGGCTGTCGTGACTGTCATAGCCTCGGCTGCAGACCGAGCCTCCTCTGACGCGGCGGCACGCGCTGGCGCTCCTCGGGTTCTCACGCAGCCGTTCTAGATCGGGAGCCCGTGCTCAAGCCCCGGGCCACCCCCCTCCCTCCTCTAGCTCTCCAGCTGTGCACCCCTTCTCCGGCTGCAGGCCCCCGTCCCTGACGTGGGCGCACCCCATGGTAGCGCATCGCAGGGGACTCCACGCAGCGGCCCCTCCCTCTCGGGGCTGCAGGCCCTGGTGTCATGGCACGTGGTTCAGTAGCCGCTGCCAGCCCTTCCCGCCAAGCCCCGCGCGGAGCCCACGGCGGCCCCGGTGCTCTCCCGGGCGTCGCTAACTCCGCTGGGCAGCAGTTTGGCTGGGAGACGCGCGGGCGGCGAGCGGTGTGCGGGCCCCAGGCCGGGAGGGACGTCGACGCGGGCAGACAAAGAGACGCTGGGCCTGCAGTGTCGCTGACAAGCCTGTAAGGCTGACTCGGGACTGGGCTCTCAGCAGAACAGCAGGCAGGCGGCAACGGGGACCCTGGACCCCGCAACCTCCCTTCCCCCACTCCGCAGCCTGGGTATCTGTATTTACATTTGCACAGGCCGGTGCTCGCTGGCTTCTCAGCCCAAGTGTCTGTGACCAGAGGCACTCGCGCTCCCAAGTGCTCTTGCACCAGCACAGTATCACGTGTGGGGATGCAGCCTGAGCGCTGGCAGGGTCACAGCTGGTGGCTTAGAGGCTGCAGCGGGAGGTGAAAGAGCCTGAGCCACTCCATCTTCCCTACACGAGCCCGTGTCCTCGCTCTGTCAGTCACGCCAGGTGCCTGGTATTTTATTTAAAGATTTATTTATGCACCAAGAACTGTGGTGAGGCCAGAGATGCAGGGGTGAGAGGCTTCACCAGAGACAGAGCGGGGAACAGAACAGGCAGACTGACTGAAACCCACTGCTGAGGGGAGCAGCAGGGATCCAGGAGAGGTCTGCTGCGCCGTGTGGGTCCCCTCCCTGGCCGGGGATTGGACTTGGCTGCAGTGGCTGCGGATGCTTCATAACCTTAACCCTGCACCACCAGGGAGGCCCCTAGACTCCTGATTTTTTTTTTTAAATAGTCCTAACAAAAGGAAGGAATGTTGCTGTTCTTAGATAATAAGGTTATCACACTCAGGGCAGTGAACAAAGCTGAGTCTTGGAATCAGAAATGTTCTCAGCCACTCTCCACCCCTTAGTGAGAAACCAGCAAAGCTCTTGCTGCACTGCCCCCCCCCCCGGGGGATCCTCCCAGGGAACCCCCTTTTGCATGTGGCACCACTGTGACCCCCTGGGAGCCCTGCCCTCTTTGGGCTGCTAATGAAATTCTTTTCCTTCCTCCACGTTTACTGAAAATCAACCGTGCCCATCTGTGGTAGGGAATCCTGGATGCCAAAGCGGGCCCTGCCCTTGTCCAGCTGTTTTCTATTCGGGAAAAGATGATAAAAGACAAACCAGGGCCTCCCTGATGGCACAAGGGGTTGAGCATCTGCAGCCACTGCAGCACAAGTCCAATCCCCGGCCAGGGAGGGACCCACAGGGTGCAGCAGACCTCTCCTGCCTCCCGCTGCTCCCCTCAGCAGTGTGTTTCAGTGAACCCACCTGTTCTGCTCTTCACTCTGTCTGGTGACTCCTCTCTCACCCCTCACCTCTGGCCTGTACCCCAGTTCTTGGATGCATAAATAATCTAAAATCAACCTTGTGAGCCAGGTGGCGGAACCAGCCTAATGCTTAAGGAAGGGCACCAGGAGGGCTGCCACGGGGTCCCCCGAATGCCAGGGGTCTGGTTGCCCTTCACTTGGTGCACAAATAAACACGACCACATTTAGGCCTGAAGACCCGCAGGGATGGGGATCCTGGTGCCCGGGGCCTGGGGAGCCCCCCGAGACGTGTGGCCGGTCCCTGTGATGGGGTCTTGGCGTGTCCAGCACACTGCGGACGTCCTCTGCTTTCGTCCCTTCGCGTCACTTCGTTCCCACAAATATCTGCTGCTTCTAGTCTCATCTCAGGTGCGAAAAAAGACAAACACAGATCTTGTCTGACTGGCTGGCGTTTAATCATTCAACAACAAAATTACATTTAGTGGTTTAATAAGCCCCGTTTCTCTAACCTCCGCAAATAGCTTTTCGCTAATAGAGAGGAAGGAGCCTTGAAGCCCAGCCACCGGGGACTGGAGCTCTGAGCTGGGTCGGGGGCCTCCGTAGAGGCTGAGCCGGGGGATCTGTGCTGCCGCTGTCCGTCTGCAGCCGTGTGCCTTCACAAGGGGCCGCGTCGTGTGCGGGGTCCAGCTGTGAAGTATATGGTCCCTGGGTGCTCGTCAGAGGTCCGGAGTGGACTTGGGAAGTCACTGAGAGGCAGAAATGACTGAGAAACTCCTCACGCTGCTTATTTTCGTGCTCGGAGGCTGCTTCCACCCTTCCATTTTTTTTTTGTCTTGTATTTGAAAGATGCCTGGACTGAAAACCTTTGCTTAATTTTTTTAAGATTGATTTATTTATGCACACAAGAGCTGGGGTACAGGCCAGCGGTGTGGGGGATGAGAGGGTCCACCAGAAACAGAGTGGAGAGCAGAACAGGCAGATCGACCAAAACACCCTACTGAGGGGAGCTGCGGGGAGGCAGGAGAGGTCTGCTGCACCCTGTGGGTCCCCTCCCTGGCCGGGGATCGAACTTGCGCTGCAGTGGCTGCGGATGCTTCACAGCGCAGTGCTCACCCTGCTGCGCCACCAGGGAGGCCCGTGAAAGCCTTTGCTTTCTTAGCAGACAGTGTCCTTCATTGTGCATTTGAAGTCCTCGTTAGCGTTTTCCCCTACCAACGTGGAGTAATGGGTTTCATTTTTAATTTCAGAAAGCGCCCCTGGCGGATATCCCCGTGCTGCAGTTCTGCTACGCCTTCATCCAAAGGTAATGCTGTCAGGGCGCTTCGGCTGCTGCAGGGCCACGGACCTGCTCACCCGCACAGCCCCCCACTTCATGTGCAGGCTCACCACACAGGTTCCCCCACTCACCCCGGGCTGGCGACGCCCGGCTGAGCTTCCTCTGCCTTCTCCAGGGCTCTGACCTTGCTCTTGGAGCTGCACATGCTGAGCACCATGTCAGCAAAGCTTCAGCCCACGCTTCGGCTTTGCTGACTCACGGCAGGTGTCGCCTCGGTGTGGTTTCTCCGACAGGCTCCCAGTGACCGCCCTGCAGTTAGACTCCACTTCGCTGCTGTCCGTGCTCAAGGAATCGGCGCAGCTGAACCTGGCCCCGCCGGGCCACTTCCTGCTCCTCAGGTAGGGACCCCGCGCTCGCAGGTGCTCGTTTCTTCTGCTGGACTGGATTTTATTTCTGCAGCAGCCTTTTTTAAAAAAAGATATTTATGCATCTAAGAGCTGGGGTGCAGGCCAGAGGTGCGGGGGGGTGAGAGGAGTCACCAGAGAGAGTGGGGAGCAGAACAGGCGGATCCACTGAAACCCACTGCTGAGGGGGCAGCGGGGAGGCAGGAGAGGTCTGCAGCGCCAGGGAGTCCGCTCCCTGGCCGGGGATGGAACTCAGGCCACAGCGGTGATGGCTGAGACGCGCCCAGGGCGCCCGGGCCCTCTGCAGCGCAGCCTGAGGCTGGTTGTCTCTCGGCAGCATGCTGAATGACTTTGTGACGAGAACGCCCAACCTGGAGAGCAGGAAGGATCAGAAGGACCTGCAGGTGTGTACAGGCACGTCTCGGGAGCGCGTGGACCGCGGGGCTTCCTTCTGGGGGGGCGCCGGGAGAGCACACCAGCGGGTGGAGCCGCGGTCCATGCTGGCTCAGGCCGAAGCTCGTCCAGTGCTGTCTGAAGGCCTCGCGGCCTCCGGTCTCCGTGTGGTTCCAGGCGTGGGGCAGGGCTGTCTGCTGCGCAGCTGGCAGGATGCACACCCCACTTCAGCGTGGGGCCGACTCTCGGTGTGACGGGGCTGGTGATCTGCATCGTGGTTCGTTTCTGAGACCCTTTCCTCTCGCCACCCCCATGCGGGAGGAAACCTGTACCCCTGGGAAGCTTGCAGAAGTCTGGAAGTCAAAAGTAGACCCGCCCGGAGGAGGGCAGGCCCCTTGGGGCAAAGGAAAGCCAGCTCGTGGGCAGGACAGAAGACAGCAGGAAAGCGCCGCCTTTAAGTTCCTGTTGGGGGACTTTGCCTCCAGGGCAAAGTTTTGGTTTATGTTCGTTTTTTTTTAAAGATTTATTTATGCACACAAGAACTGGGGTACAGGCCAGAGATGTGGGAGTAACAGGGCTCACCACAGACAGAGTGGGGAGCAGAACAGGTAGATGGACTGAAACACACTGCTGAGGGGAGCAGCGGGAGGCAGGAGAGGTCTGCTGCACCATGTGGGTCCCCTCCCTGACCGGCAGCAGGGATCGAACTTGTGCTGCAGTGGCTGCAGTTTGCTTCATAGTGCGTTGCTTAACCCACTGCACCACCAGGGAGGCCCCAGGAGTGTAAGTTTTAATGGCTCTGAAACGCTGCTGACCGTGTGCGGCCTGGCGTTGGGGAAAGGTCTGTCTAGCTCCCCAAATGAGCGGATCCAGGCAGTTCGTCGGCTCCACTTGTCAAAAAGAAAGCGCCATTAGAAGCAGCCGCTGCCCAGTCCCCGCTGCCTGTGGGTGGCGCCTCACTCTGGGGCCTCTGGGCCGGCCTGGCTATGGGCATCACGTCCATGACTGCAGCCAGACACGCCCCCTCACAGGGTGCTTGGGGGGCCAGCTGGGCCCCTGCTTCTCGCCCTCGCGCCCGGGTTCCAGCGCCCAGCTCCAGGCTGCCCCGTCCACTCTGCACATGACGCGGCCCCTAGAAGCCTCCGCCCCTCACCGCCATCACGCTCCTTGTGCACCCCCTTCCCGGGTCCTCCAGCTCCCGCAGCATGTGCCGGCTGTGGACACAGGTGGGCTCCTGTGCTGGGGTCCGAGACCCCAGCGCTCTCCCTGAGAGGCAACAGTGCCGCCGAGAAGCCTCCGCATCCCCGGCCGGCACCCAGGGGCTCCCCCGCTTCCTCCCGACTGCTCCTACGTGAGGGCCCCACTGCACCCCGCCAGGCAGCCTGTGGAGTGCTGTGTCTCCTTACGCTGTTGAAAGGCACATCTCTAGCAAGCCCCCAGCATCCTGCAAGACCAGAGAGCCTGCAGGGCGCCCTGCGCGGCTGACTTCGAGTGCCTATCTGCAGCGGCGGCTCGGTAGCCGCGACCAGTGCCCGGTGGCTGCCCAGTGCCTGCCCCGCAGCTCGCCTGGAGCGGCCACTGTGCATGCGAGACGCAGCCTGGGGGTCAGAGCTGGCACGGAGACGCAGCCTGGGGGACAGAGCCGGTGACGCAGCCTGGGGGTCAGAGCCGGTGACGCAGCCTGGGGGTCAGAGCTGGCACAGAGATGCATCCTGGGGTCAGAGACGTGCGGAGACGCATCCTGGGGTCAGAGACGTGCGGAGACGCAGCCTGGGGGTCAGAGCTGGCACAGAGATGCATCCTGGGGTCAGAGACGCGCGGAGAGGAAACGCCCCGGTGCGCTGGTGACTTACGTGCCGCTCGCCTCGAAAGCCCCACGACATGTTTCTTTCACCTTTGAGCGCGGCTCCCAGAACGCTGCCTCCGTGGTCCGCCGTGGTCCTCGTAGTTCTCTGAAACAGCGGTCAGACACTCAGGGGCCTCCGCTCACGCCCTGCCTTCTCCTCGCGCTCAGGAAGTCACGCAGAAGATCCTGGAAGCTTTGGGAAATATCGCTGGCTCTTCCTTGGAACAAACCAGCTGGTTAAGCAGAAACCTGGAGGTGAAGGCCCAGCCCCAGCTCCCTCTGGAAGGCTCTGACGCTGAGGAAGACTTGAACGGTAGGCGGGGAGGCCGAGGGGGGGCTCTGGCTCCACCTCGCAGGGCCGCCTGGGGAGGCCCCCACACGCAACCAGGGAGGCCTTGGAGGAGGAGGAGGCCAGGGAGCATTGAGGCGCCTGGGCTTCCAGAGAGCCTGGTCCAGGTTGAACAAGTGCTTGGCTTCCAGGGTCCCCCCGTCAAGTTGTTGTTTTTTAAGATTTATTCATGCACACAAGAGCTGGGGTACAGGCCAGAGGTGCAGGGGGTGAGGATCCACTGGAGACAGTGGGGAGCAGAACAGGCGGATCCACTGAAGCACACTGCTGAGGGGAGCAGGGGGAGGCAGGAGAGGGCTGCTGCGCCCTGGGGGTCCCTCCCTGGCCGGACATTGAACTCGTGTTGTAGTGGCCATGGATGCGTCACAGTGTGGCGCTCAACCCACCGCGCCCCCAGGGAGCCCCCGAATCACAGCTTTGCTGATGAGTGGTGACTAGGGGCCTGGCCACCCACCGTCCCCACCCCAAACCCCCGGTCCACAGAGGTTTTATTAAGATGTATATGTTTGTGTCTGTTGTAGAAGGGGGATACAAAAACCTTAAAAGGAACAAACACCCCAACTCCCCACCTCCTGAAGGGGCCCCCGTTCCCTCTTGGCCTGAAAGGCCCACACCGGTCGCCTGTGCTCCAGCCCGCCCAGCCTGCTCTGAGGTGCCAGCAGAACCGGGGCGACAGATGGACCCCTGTTGGCCCTGTCCCGGCACCTGCCGCCAGATGGAGGCGGCTGCTTGCCCCCGCATCCCCAGGGAGCCCCTGAGATGTGCCCCCCTCCAGGGCCGGGAGCTGGAGTCTGGAACTGCTCCTCCACTGGAGCGGCCAGGATCTTTCCATCTGCCAAGAGTGCCAGGCCCCCTCCAGTTTGGCCCTCTGGGCCTTTGCAGGCGGAGGAGACCTGGTCGGGTCTGCCTGGGAGCGGGGTGACCTCAGAGGCCGGGAGCGGGGCGGCCGCCACTCCAGAGCAGCACCCTGTCTTTGATGAAGGTTTCCAAGTAAATGTAGTTAAGAAGCATGACGGAGACGGCAGAGAAGAGCATGGCCGTGCGTGTCCTGGGCTGGCGACTCAGGTGACGGGACTGACGTGGACTCGAACCGCACAGCTTCTTACCGCAGTGCAGCGGGCTGTCCCCTGAGGGTCTGACGGTCTTCGGGGAGGGGCGTAGAATGGCGGCTGCAGGTGGCACCTGGAGCGTGGGGCTTATCTGGGGGCTCGGCCTGCCCACGAGTCACAGCCTGAGACAGCAGTGTCCGTGTCACTCGGTTGGTTTGCGCCGATCCCTGAGCTGCACGAAGCTCGGAGGCAGGTCGTGGGGCTGAGCCAGCGTCGTGTTGGTGGCTGAGGACTTAGAGACGGAGGAGCCGAGTGTCCAGCGTGTGTGCGAGGCAGGGGCCGGTGCAGGAGCAGGTGGGGCCGGCAGGGAGCAGGTGGGGCCGGTGCAGGTGGGGTGAGGGGAGGCCCGGAGGAGCTAAGGGCAGATCAGCAGGCAGACCGGAGGGGTCAGAGGTTGTGTGAGGATGCAGACGAGGATGCAGACGGGGTTCTGGGGGAGCGAGCGTGAGAGAGGAGGCGCTGGGAGCGGCCGCCGACGTGGCATGTTGGATGCTGCTGAGGTCGAGCTCTGACGGGGGCGCTGGGAGCTACCGAGAAGAAGTGTGTTGACGAGCAGCCACACGGAGCTCGTGGGTCGGGGCGTCCCATGGACCCACCAGGTGGAGGTGGCAAGACCAGCAAGGGCAGCAGAAGTGGGGTGAAGGCTGTTGCTCGGCGAGCCTGTGAACGGGAGCACCCCGCCTGCCGCCGCAGGGTCCGGCCCCGGTGCACCTTCGCGCGCCAAGTTGGGGCGGCAGTGGTGACCCCTCTCTGTTGGCAGATGCCGCCGCCACGTCCGCCATGGCACCCGCGCCCACGCCCTCGGTGTACAGCACGCAGGCCCTGTCCCTGCTGGCGGAGGTGAGTGCACCCACGGCTGCCCGGCTGCCAGAGGGCGGCCCGTCCTGGGGCCCCAAGGCCAGTCTTGACCTCAGGCTGCCCGGGAGGTTTCCTCGAGGGGCTGCCTGGAGGACTGGACGTGTCTTGACTTCTGACGTCTCATTCCCTCAGGTCCTGGCCTCCCTCCTGGACATGGTTTATCGGAGTGACGAGAAGGAGAAAGCCGTGCCTTTGATCTCCCGCTTGCTTTATTACGTGTTCCCCTACTTACGGAACCACAGGTAACGTGGTCCTGTCTGCACGGGAACCGGGGTTTGCCTGTGTCTCGGACCTTGACCCTTGACCCTGCCCCCCACCGCCCCCAGGGCCTGCAACGCCCCCAGCTTCCGGGCAGGCTCCCAACTGCTGAGCTCCCTGAGCGGCTACGCCTACACCAAGCGGGCCTGGAAGAAGGAGGTCCTGGAGCTGTTCCTGGACCCCGGCTTCTTCCGCATGGACACGGCCTGCTCACAGTAGGTGGCGCCGCCTCAGCGTCCTCGGGTGGGGCCGGGGCAGGGCGGGAGATGAGTCAGTGTTTACTCCGCCCGCAGGCACCAGCCACAAGCCCGGACAGAGCCCCTGTTGCACAGGCTGTTGCAACGATGAGAGAGCGGGCTCTTCCAAAGAGCGAGTGGGGTGCGGGGGGTGCGGGCGCGGCGGCCTCGCTCCGTCTCACAGTCACAAAGTGTCTGGCCAACGTGGGGCGGCGGCCCCTGGGGTCCTCGTCCTTCCTGGGCCCCTGCCGGCCTCTCTCCGGGCTTGTAGCAGGCCGGGCGCTGTGTGGGCAGCGGACACGTGGCGGCAGGTGTGGGCTGTCCCCCTGTGCCGTCTTCTTGAAGGTCACTCCGCCCTGTGACTGTCCTGGCTTGCCAGGACTGGGCTGACAGCGGGCGGAGGCGGCAGCTGGGTCAGCTCTTCCGTCCAGCAGAGGAGTGGTCACTCCCCGCCCGAGCCCTGTTGCTCCTACCTGTGGCTCCAGGGCCTTGGGGGCCTCGGCGAAGGCCAGTGTGTTTGTGTCCCCGCCTTGCCCCGCACGGACAGACGTGCACACGGCAGCGGCTGGCCTGGTCGGAGAACCAGGCCACCGGCCGGCTGCCATTTGGTTTACAGCGAGCGGGGCCGAGTCCGTGGGAGGCTGCTGCTTCCGTATCCGTCCCCCAAAGATGCAGGTGCAAAGTGTGCGCTTGTCCCTCTATAAAAGCTCTGTTCGTTTCACCAGCTTCAGAGGCAGTTTTCGTAAATCTCACAGGGACGTGTTCTTGTTTTGATGCTTTTGTTTTTTTTTTAAGCTGTATTTATTCATGCACACAAGAGCTGGGCACAGGCCAGAGGTGCGGGGGGTGAGAGGAGTCACCAGCAGCAGAGCGGGGAGCAGAACAGGCAGAGACACACTGCTGAGGGGAGCAGCGGGAGGCAGGAGAGGTCTGCTGCGCCCTGTGGGTCAGCTCCTTGGCTGGCGGCAGGGATCGAGCTCGCGCTGCGGTGGCTGCGGTTTGCTTCATAGTGTGTTGGCTAGCCCGTTGTGCCACCAGGGAGGCCCCTTGTTTTGATGCTTTTAATCCAGTTCCCTTTGTCTGTTTAATTAATTTTGCTCTTTTTCTTTTGCCGCCCAGCTGGAAGGCCATCATCGACCACCTCCTGACTCACGAGCGAACGACGTTTAAAGACCTAATGAGTAAGTCACAGGTCAGGGACCTAGGCCCCGTCCTCACCCCGCCCTGCACCGCTCAGTCTGTGTGGCGCCCCAAGCGCCGACAGGAGCGTGACGCCCCCACCCAGGCCCAAGCAGGAGGCCGCACTCAGCTCATGGCCGAGGAGTACTTAAGTGATGACAAGCGTCCGTAATTTATGCCTCGTGGCCTCTTTTTTTTTTTTAAGATTGGTTTATTTGTGCATCCAAGAACTGGGGTACAGGCCAGAGGTATGGGGGGTGAGAGGATTCTCCAGAGACAGAGTGGGAAGCAGAACAGGCGGATCGACTGAAACCCACTGCCAAGGGCAGCAGCGGGGGAGGCAGGAGAGGTCTGCTGCGCCCTGGGGGTCCCTCCCTGGCCGGCGACAGGGATCGAACTTGTGCTGCTGTAGCTGCGATGCTTCATAGTGTGGTGCTTAACCCCTGCGCCACCAGGGAGACCCGTTGCCTCTTCTAATGCCCTACCAGTGAGTCACTAAAGATATAAGTGTGTTCGCAAATAAAAATGAAAATAGAGCCACATGCCCTTACTTAAGATCAGGAGTTTCCTCTGGGAAGAATCACCCCAGCAGCCCCGACCGCGCACCTCTGCCCCCGGCCCTCGCTAAGCGCACCTGCCGGCGGTGTTTGCTCTAGACATGCCCAGCAGCTCCCTGAAGCTGTTCCCAGGCCTCTCGCAGAAGGCCATGCTGCTCAAGCGCCAGGCTTTCGCCGTCTTCAGCGGAGAGTTGGACCAATACCACCTTTACCTCCCCCTGATACAAGGTAAGACAGCGGCTGCCCAGCCCGCGTGGGCAGGCAGACGAGCCTCAGGGTCCCCTCTGCACACGGCCGGCGCCTCTGCCCTTCCCCTGAGAAGGCGTGGGGTGACGGGTGGCGGGCGTGGTCGCAGGCCCTGCGCCTGCTGCCGATGCCGGACTGTTGTCCGACGGCAAGGCGGTTACACGCTTCCCTGTCTTCTTTGTCTAATGGAAGGATCCCACGCCGCACATTCGCCTGACGTCTCTAAAATCTTCTCTCCATAGAACGCCTGACAGACAGTCTCAGAGCGGGACACACATCCACAGGTGCTGCCCAGATGTTTCTTTTTTTCAGAGTTTTGCTGCTGAGAATATCTCCTCAACATCTGACTTCCCTGTGGCCAATAATGGTCTCTGAACTAGTAAGTACGAGTATTTCGCTCTTGAAAGCAAAGTTGGAGCTTGTCAAGGTGCTTCTCCCAGGAGTCACCTCCAGCTTCACATGTCGCTCATTCTCCCTGCAAAAACGTGGGGTCGCGCTGGCAGCACACAGCCGGCGCGCGGTGAGGAGCGCGCCCCTCGCCAGCCCGCCCGGCCTCGCACCGCCGTCACCCCACCAGCTGTGCCACGCTGCTCTTCGCTGACTTCTGTGGACATGTAGCTCTTAGGCCGTAAGCGAGGCGTGCTTGTGATGGTAACTGCAGCGCGTGTTTGCTTTTAAGATTCAGACGTTCAAACGGCTGGAAAAGGAGCTGAAGGACGACCTGGACCCGCTGATGTGAGTTCTCCTTGGGGTGCGCTCGAACGTGAGGGCTGGTCACGTGCCGCAATGTTTAGCTCCTGTGGGCCGCTGTTCCTTTTTTTTTTTTTTTAAAGATTTATTCATTTGTGCACACAAGAGCTGGGGTACAGGCCAGAGGTGTGGGGGAGGGTGAGAGGAGCAGCAGAGCGGGAGCAGAACAGGCAGATGAACTGAAACACACTGCTGAGGGGAGCAGCAGGCGAGGCAGGAGAGGTCTGTTGCGCCCTGTGGGTCCCCTCCCTGGCCGGGGATCCAAAGCGTGCTGCTGTGCCTTGGATACATCACAGCTCAACCCGCTGCACCAGCAGGGAGCCCTTTTTTTTTTTTTTTTAAGATCTTTTTTCTTATGCATACAGGAACTGGTGTGCAGATCAGGGCGGTGGGGGGCAAGTGGAGGATTCACCAGAGACAGAGTGGGGAGCAGAGTAGGTGGAGTGACAGAAAGACTCTGCTGAGGGGAGCAGCGGGTGAGGCAGGAGAGGAGGAGACGTCTGCTGAGCCATGTGGGCCAGCTCCCTGGCCAGGGATCGAACTCATGCTGCAGATAGCTTCATTGTGTTGAAACTTACTCCCTTGCCACCACTAAGGAGGCCCCCGGACCATTATTTCTTGAAGTACTTGTTAAGGGGCCTATTAGTTTGGTTTTTGGTTTTATTTAAAGATTTATTTATGCACACAAGAGCTGGGGTGCAGGCCAGAGGTGCGGGGATGAGAGGAGTCACCAGAAACAGAGCGGGGAACAGAAAAGGCAGATCCACTGAAACACACTGCTGAGCGGAGCAGCGGGGGACAGGAGAGGCCTGCTGCGCCATGTGGGTCCGCTCCCTGGCCCGGGATCGAACTTGCGCTGCAGTGGCTGGCAATAGCTTGACAGCACTGAGACTTGAAACCCTGCACTACCAGGGAGGCCCAGGGGGTCTGTTATTTTGAACCATCTTACAAGGGAAAACCTTCTTATGAACATTTCACAGCAAATGGACATGGGTGACTTTATGACAAGAGTCTTTGCAATTTTACAGAAACAGCAATAAAGTCAGCAGGACCAAAGCGCTGGTCCCTGAGGCGGGGGAGATAGCGCCCGATTTGTACTTGGCAGCTTGCAAGTTCCTGGACACGGCGCTCTCTTTTCCACCTGACCAGATGCCCTTGTTTCAGATGTAAGTCGGATGGGACTGTGTCTCCATTCGAAGTGCGTGCTCTTCTGTCCTAGCTGACGCGACTTCCGTGCTCCTGGACGGCGGACGGGGCGCCTCAGTGTGGGCTCCCGGAGTCTCAGATCGTTTGCTCCCTCCGTGGCTGCACGAGTTTGGCTCAGCGTATGATGGGGGTGTGTGTGTCTGTGTGTGTGGTGGATTTTGCTGCTTCACATTTATAGAATGAGCGCTACCCACTGGTGGTCCCGCAGCACTGGTGGAGGGCTTCTGTTTTCAATTAAATGAATAGATGGGACATGCTGTCTCAATTCACCTTGCCCCATGGGCTTGCATTTCCTCCAGGCTTAACACAGATGCTCACATACCATGCTTGGCCGGCCCCTGAGGCTGCTTCTATCTGTCCCGTCCCCCTGAAGAGAGTAAGCCTGTATTAATGTCAGTGGTTAAAACCAGGTGCTCTGTGAGTGCATGCTGCCAAGTGGAGGAAGCCAGTGTGAAGAGCACACGGGCCCTCCAGTTCCACCATGTGACACTCTGGACCTGGCAGGCGATGGGACAGTAAAAAGATCCGTGGCCATCAGGCGTGGGGAGAGGGAAGCACAGCACGGGACTTCGAAGGCAGTGACACTAGCCTGTGCACTGCTGCAGTGAGGGAGTCAGGGCATCACAGCCTTGTGCGCCCCGCGGAACGTGCACCACCAAGCGTGAGCCAAAAGAGCTGTGGACTTGAGATGACAGTGGTGAATCCATGGCAGCCCACAGACACCACTTGGTGGGGGAGGGTGGCGACAGGGAGCTGGGCCTGGAGGGGACAGTGGGGAACATATGGAAAGTTTTGCTGTAAACTTACAACATGTGGAAAAGAAAGCATTTGTTTCTAAAAATTGGTATGCATTGGCACAGCCACGGTCGTCATGCAGCAAAAAGTGCAGACACCCCAGATGTCCCTTGTTGAAGAGTGAGCCGCCCGTGTGGCCTCTGCATGCAGAGACATGCCCAGCAATGAAGGGAGATGAGCAGGCCCAGGGCAGCACGCTGAGCCCGGGCCAGCCCCGCCGGGCCACGTGCTGTGGTCGCCTCCACCCGAAGTGTCCGGGGTAGAAGTCATCTGCAGGCCGGAAGAGAGACCAGTGTCCGCCTCGACAGAGCGGATAGGATCGAGGCGCTAGCCAGAGGGAGAGGGCGTCCCCTGGGCGCGGAGCTCGCCCTAAAGCTGAGCGTGGGGGCTCGCGCTGTACGTGGGCGCAGCGAGCGGTGCGGTCCGGTCTCCGTCACTGGGCGAAGGACTCTCCAGTGGGCTCGAGCTGCTGCCTGACCCCGCCACCCCTCCAGTTACAGGTGGGCGTTTGTTCCGGAAGTAGACACGGAGGACCCAGTCCTCTGGTCGGACCCCGAGGAGAACCGCCAGGAATGCACGCCCTACACCGTCCGGATCCTAGAGCTCCTCGAGCTGAAATACGGGGTAAGTGGGTTTCCTTCGTCAGCCGCCGGAGCAGGAGGAGTCCGCCCGGCACGGTGAGGTGCGCTAGCTCTGCTTGTTTGCGGCGCCGGAACCGTTGGCAGGCTCGCTGAGGGTAAAGCCGGGCGACGATGGCACGTCTCTGCTCTCTCGTGGCGTGTCCGGGCGGTCGAACCGATGAAGAAGGGCGGGCTCCCGGGGTGGGCTGGGCAGTCCCCTGGAGGATGCTCGCAGAGCCCCAGATTGGAGCCTCTGTCCACAGTGCTGACGAGGTTCTCAGGAGGAGCCACCTCTGAGCTAGTGCTTGCCTAGCGCACCCCGCGGGCGCCCCACGCCCCAAACCCCTCGCTTAGCCCCATCCTCGTGACGGGTTTTTTGGCAGGAAATGAACAACGCTGATGAGCTCACCGTGGAAAGCGAATTTCCTCTGCTGCGTCAGCATTCTGTCTCCAGCCTGAAAGAACTGAAGCCATTCTTCAAGACCCTAAACTGCGCTTTCAAGACCCAAAGCCGACTGCCAGCTGACACCCCAAGACCGCCCCCCGTAGAGTTTCCCGTGGCAGACAGCCCGAGGGTCTTGAGGCAGCTGGAAGAGTGTGTCGAATATGATTTTTTGGAACATCTGGAAAATTAGCCCTCTGAAACAGAGTTGGTTTGATCCATTTGTTGAGGCTTCAGCGGCAAGTAGGATTTTCAGGTGACCCCCAAAATACACGGCCTCAACTGGGGGGCGTCCACGGGTTCTGGACAACCCCACCTGCCAGGGATGTCCGCCTATGGACTCTGTTGATGCAAATTTCTTCGTAGGTGGCGGGACAGGGCTGTACCCCGAATCTGACTGCTGGAGCCAGGGGACGGGATGAGCCCCTGACCCCACCCTGTCCAAGGGTCTCTTGTTCCAAAGACAGCAGGACTGACTTCAACAAGTCTGTTTCAGTCTCGAAAGTAAAATTCAAACATTTTATGTTGGGCCACAAAACACATCTCCCTCAATGCCTTGTAATATATTTGGATCAGATTCTATATTTCTTGTTCTGTTTATGTAAAGAAAATAAAATTAATATATCGGCTGACAGCAGCACGAGCCTTGTAACGTGCAGTAACACAGGAAGAGAGCGGGAGCGCAGTCACCTCTGCCACGTGCAGCTGCCTTGCAGGGCTGCCACGCTGCCTCTCTCTCCATTTAGACATCTTGAGCATTATTTTTAAACTTTCACACGTGTCCTTTAAAATGCTTGTTTCAGGGCTGCATTTTAAAATCAAAATGTGCTTTTTGAAAATGACAATGAGGCCCTCCCTGGTGGTGCAGTGGGTTAAGCAACGCACTATGAAGTAAAACAGCCACTGCAGCACCAGTTCGATCCCTGCCCCTGGCCAGGGAGGGGACCCACATAGTGCAGCAGACCTCTCCTGCCTCCCCGCTGCTCCCCTCAGCAGTGTATTTCAGTCAGTCTGCCTGTTCTGCTCCCCACTCTGTCTCCGGTGGAGCCTCTCACCCCCTGCATCTCTGGCCTGTACCCCAGCTCTTGTGTGCATAAATAATTAAATCTTTTTAAAACACACACATGCACACGCACACACAGCCACTGCAGCACGAGTTCGATCCCTGCTGCCGGGTCAGGGAGGGGACCCACATGGCGTAGCAGACCTCTCCTGCCTCGCCCACTGCTCCCCTCAGCAGTGTGTTTCAGTGGATCTGCCTCTTCTGCTCCCCACTGTCTCCAGTGGATCCTCACCCCCTGCACCTCTGGCCTGTACCCCAGCTCTTGTGTGCATAAATAAATCTTACGGGGGCGGGGAGAACAGCGGCCCTTCCCGCTGACTTCAGCAGAGCCAGGGCTGGGCGCGGTCTCGGGGCATCACCTCTGGCCGTGTGTGCACCGGCAGCTGCATGGTCAGCACGCCGGCAGCTGTGGCCTCAGCCAGGCCCTGGAACTTGCCATCTCGCGACCACCAGTCTTGCAGTCTGTGACCTCTTACTGCCTGGAACCGCGGCAGGAAACTCCTCTCCGACTCTTCCCTTTACTGTCCCTGATGGAGGCCGGTTCTTTGCCACTTGCAGACTGAACTGTTCACTGAGTCCCAACCCCAGACACGGGGCCGGCTGGGTCTGTGCATCTTTCCGAGCCTCCTGGGTCTGCCCAGGTGTCTGGGTCCTGGCTAGTCGCCCCCAGCCCGGGCAGGTACCTTCCACACCTGTCTGTCTCCAGTCTCCTTTTCAGCCCTGGGCGTCCCAGAACTGATAACGTCATTCCAGGCTTCCAGGCCTGGGCTCCAGCCAGGCATTACCGAGGCGGCAGGGGCGGTGCTGAGTCCCAGCCACTCGCCCACCTTGGGTCGGTGTCTCCCGCAGCCATGGCAGTAGCTCCGGCAAGCAGGCAAGGAGAGGCGGGTTTGTTCAGAGAAAGAAAAAGTTTATTGAGGAGAAAGGGAACAGAAATAAAGTGGGGCTCGCAGGCCAGGAACCAGGCCAGGGAGGGGCAAGGAAGCCAGGTGGGGTCGGCCTCAGGGAATATGCACCCTCTCTCCCTGATTATCCTAGACTCCCCCAGTCTCTGTGGTGGGTCAGTTCTGGGTGGTCTCACGCCGTAAAGTCTCTGTGCCCAGAACGAGTCTCTGTGTCCCAGGCCTTATCTTAGCATGCTCTTCATCGTCCCGCCCGCCCGTCCTGCGGTCCTGGAGTGTTTGCTCAGCCCCTGTTGGAATTTGCTGCCCTTATCTCTGGAGCCTTCCTCAGCTGTCTGAAGTCCCTGCCTGCTCTGCTCCTGAAGCCGCCTGATTCTCCCTGGCTTGTGCAGTTCCCCAAGGGCCCAGGACCGCCCTCCCACGCAGATCCGACCCCCGAGTCGCTCGCACCTGGCCTTTCCCAGACCGGGGCACTTGGGCATTCGCCTGTCATCATCGGCTGTGTTTCTCCTAACACCCCACTCCCCGAGCGTGCACAGCACAGAGGCAAGTTGTGACCGGCCCCTGAACAAAATCTGGAGATCACAGAACCACCCAGATTTCCTAAATAAGGCTGAAAATAAGACTCACAAAGCACCGCTAGGTGTGTTGGTATTCATACAAGCATATGTCAAAAGTGATGTGTTTGCAAGGGGATGGCTTTTAAAACGTGAAGTTTCGGTCACTAAAATTTTAAATATTGAAGGCACAAAATCCTGTTTCGACTGCTTGTGCTCTGAGTTGCGCATCCTCCAGGCGGTGAGGCTATAACCAAATGCTGATTGTCGAGTGACGTCAAGGAGGGAGGGTGTGATGGGTCATCCATCCAAAGTGACCACAGGAGCACCCTGCTGGCCTAGGGGTAACACAGCTACTGCTGTACAGGGCGGTCCCCAGGAAAGGGGGAAGTGCCAGAATCTCAGTTCAGCCCTAAGTGGGTGGAGCTGAGCAAATATGAAAAGGATGTTGGAGAGAGGAGAGGAGGACAGAAGGAAGGGAAAAAGAAGGAAGCAGGATGGAGAGCAGCAAGGAGGCTTGGAGGGGCACGTGGAGCAGAGGGACAGGCAAAGAAACTGCACTTGCTTTTTAATCTTAAACTGGTTAAAACAGATGTAGGTGAGAGACCCGTGGGGAGCTTAATAATAACAGCTTTCGTCATAATTTTATTTTTTAAAGATTTATTTATGCATACAAGAACTGGGGTACAGGCCAGAGGTGGGGAGGGGGTGAGAGGATTCACCAGAGACAGTGGGGAACAGATCAACAGAAATACACTGCCAAGGGCAGCAGCGGGCAAGGCAGGAGAGGTCTGCGGCACCATGTGGGTCCCTCCCTGGCCGGCGTCAGGGATCGAACTCGTGCTGCAGTGGCTGTGGTCTGCTTCATAGTGCGTTGCTTAACCCACTGCGACACCAGGGAGGCCCTCATCTTAATTTTAATTTTGCTCTTTTCCTCCGGGATTTGTCTGACTCTTTCTAACCCTTTTCTATGGGTCTCTACTAAAAGATCCTTTAAACTTGTGGCAGGCTTTTGGGCCTTACTTTAAGCCAATCCTATTTAGTTAAACTATTACCCTCAAGGAAACAAGTAACTTTGGATGCTTAGTAACTATATTCTTTGTCCTTTCTGTATTGTACCCTAATTCGACTAGTCCTAAAGCGACTAGAATAAAGTTCCTTTCCATTAAAAGTCTTATATATTGGGCCTCCCTGGTGGCGCAGTGGGTTAAGCAACGCACTATGAAACAAACCGCAGTCACTGCAGCACGAGTTCGATCCCTGCTGCCGGCCAGGGAGGG
>JAGFMF010011629.1:17975031-17992726 GCA_019455555.1 Galemys pyrenaicus
CTCCCCGCTCTCTGTGGTGAATCCTCTCACCTCCCCACACCTCTGGCCTGTACCCCAGTGCTTGTATGCATAAATAAATAAATCTTTAAAAAAAAAATTATTTAAAAAAAAAGTCTTATATATTTATCTTAATGTGGCAAATAGCAAAACCCATTCAAAAAAAGTAAATTTAAAAGTTCTAAAGTGGGGCCCTCCCTGGTGGCGCAGTGGGTTAACCAACACACTATGAAGCAGACCGCAGCCACTGCAGCTAGAGTTCGATCTCTGCTGCCGGCCAGGGAGGGATCTATCCTTCTTCCTTCTTTTTCCCTTCCTGCCTTGCCTGCTGCTCCCCTCAGCGGTGTGTTTCCGGTCAGTCTGCCTGTTCTGCTCCCCACTCTGGTGAGTCCTCTCACCTCCCACGACTCTGGCCTGTGCCCCCAACTCTTAAGTGCATAAATAAATAAATCTTTAAGAAAAAAATTTTTTAAAAGTTTAAAAAGTTCTAAAGTGCCCCTCTCCCTGCCCTGTAACAGGTCCATATGCATATGCATCTAGAATAAAGCGACTGGTCTCCAGAAATCCTTGAGGACCACCTGGTTTATCCTCCCATAGCCCAGGTTGCGGGCCAGAGTAATTTCTTTAACACCACAAAGGTCTGATTTCGATCCCTGGCCAGAGAGGGGCTCACAAGGCATAGCAAACCTCTCCTGTCTCCCCGCTGCTCCCCTCAGCAGTGGATTCCAGTCAGTCCCCCTGTTCTGCTCCCCACTCTGTCTCTGATGAATCCTCTAACACCACCACTGAGCACCTGTGGCCTGCACCCCAGTTCTTCCACGCAAAAATAATCCTTTGTAAATAAAAAAATGAGCTTGTCCTATCCTCCCAGCTGTTGCTATGAAATGTCTCTCTTAAATCTGCTTAGAAACATTGTTTTTCTTTTTACTCTGGTATCTAAAACAACTTAATGGTCTCTGATAATACATAGGCAGTTCTGATGTTTTGGAGAGGTGTGAGGTTGGGTGAGCAGGGTCCTTGGGTACCCTCTGAGAAGAGATTCAGCAGAGCTCTCCTTTCATGTGTACCCCTGCATGTTTTGTTTTGTTTTAAGATTTATTATGCGTACAAGAACTGGGATAGTGGACAGAGATGCAGGGGTCGGGGGTGAGAAGATTCACCAGAGACAGGGTGGGGAGCAGAAGCAGAACAGGCAGATCAACTGAAACCCACTGTTGAGGCGAGCAGCGGGGAAGCAGGAGAGGTCTGCTGCGCCACGTGGGTCCCTCCCTGGCTGAGGATGCTTCACAGTGCAGTGCTCAACCCCTTGCACCACCAAAGAGGGCCCTCAGGTGCACCCTGGCTGTTTACCTAGGAGACAAAAACGTCTGCCCAGACACAGGCAGATAAACGTTACATTTTATTTTAAAAACATATTTATGCCACCAGATCTGGGGCACAGGCCAGAGTCGAGGGAGGTAAGAGGACTCACCAGACAGAGTGCGGTGCAGAACAGTAAGGACTGAATGAAACACACTGCTGAGGGGAGCAGCACGTGAGGCAAGAGAGCCATGTGGGTCCCCTCCCTGGTGGGGGATCAAACTCCTTCTGCAGTGGCTGCAGATGCTTCATAGTGCAGAGACTTAACCCCTTGTGCCACCAGGGAGACTCCCCTCCAAAGCTTATAATTGAAAAGGATGGGTTTACGGGTTTTTTAGGGAAAGGAGAAAAAAAAAGCCGCCTGCATAGTCATCTGCAGGCAAGAGAGCTGCGATTTCCCGGGGCAGAAATCTTACAGACCAGTGTTCTTCCATTGGGAGGGGTTCATTGTTTTGTGGAATTGCTCCCTATTATTACATTAATTACTTGTAGAGTGTGACTCATTGATTTGTAAGGACTGGCTCTACGAATGGCCCTCAATCTCCATATCTCTCTGGTCGCCCACCAAATACTTTCTGCAGCATCTGGTACTAGCTGCAGCAGTTGGCACCTAAGGACTTTTCACTTCCTTAGGTGCTTTAACAACTATGCGAATCATTTCTACCCCCACCTCCAGCTCCTGGTCTTAGTGCTTCCCTGGTGTGACCCTTACTGATTGAACAGAAACCTTCAGGGCCACGCGCACAGCTGTGTGTGGGGCACGGGGCACGAGGAGGCCTGTGAGTGTGATGTGCGTGCACACTTTTGTCCAAGTGTGCACCCCGGTGTGGAGGGTGCTGGCCCTGGAGCCTGCCTGGGCCTGACTCAGCTTGCCACGCTCTAGCCTCCGGCCTCGGCAGTGTGATCTGTGAAAGGGACACAGCAACAGTAACCACCTCCTTCCTACGGTCCTAACAGCTGATGCCATTCCGTGCCATCTAGCTCTTGTGTAAAAAGTTTCGCTCATGAATCCAAAGGTGAAAATGGAGCATGCGCCCACCCCCCAATATTTAGAAGTCTGTGTATTAACATTTAGCCCAGTGCTGACACTGCGCATTTTATAAAAGAGAAAATGGAGATTTTTTAAAAGCAAAGGGAAAAATTAGCAGTTCTGGTATCTTTTTAAAAATATTTATTTATGCACACAAGAGCTGGGGTGCAGGCGGGGTGAGAGGATTCACCAGAGACAGAGTAGGGAGCAGAATAGGCAAATTAACCGAAACCCACTGCTGAGGGGAGCAGCCAGTGAGACAGGAGAGGTCTGCTGCGCCACGTGGGTCCCCTCCCTGGCTGGGAATCGAACTCACGCTGCTGTGCAGCAGATGCGGAGCTCTACCTGCTGCACCACCAAAGAGGCCCTGGAAGTGTGTTTTATTTATTTTTTTTAAAGATTGATTTATTTATGTATACAAGCACTAGGGTACAGGCCAGAGGTGTGGGGGGGAGAGAATCCACCAGACTGAGTTGAGCACAGGCAGATCAACCGAAATACATTGCTGAGGGCAGCAGCGGGCGAGGCAGGAGAGGTCTGCTGCACCATGTGGGTCCCCTCCCTGGCCGGGAAACACATCGAACTCGTGCTGCAGTGGCTGCGGTTTGCTTCATAGTGTGTTGCTTAACCCACTGCGCCACCAGGGAGGGCCCTGGAAGTGTGTTTTAAGAGCAAGCCTTGTGCTTCAGTATGTGTGATGCTGTCGCATGAAGAGTGAGAGTAGCTGGATTTGGGGACATTGTTGCTGAATCACAAGTGCTTGTGCTGTGAATGGACGGGGTCCGTGTGCTGGGGAGCCCCCTGCCTCCCATTCCACATGAGGGGGCCCGACCTCCAGAGGGCCACAGCAGGTCATCTGATGGGAGTAGACGCGACACGTTCACATGTTGTGTTCAGCTGTGTGGTTATCATTCAGTTACAGGGCAGGGTGAGGGGCGCCCCAGAACCCCCAAACCTGCCTGCTCTAGATAGGTTGTCATCTGCTACATCAAAACAAAACACGCTCTAGCGTATAAGAGCCGGAGTGGAAATGAACTGTAATGAATTAGTGTGCACCAAAGAGAAGGCAAAGAGGACAGTTCCCAAATTAAGCACCTGGGGGTGCCCGTCGCCTGGGTAAATGCTCAGCTGTGATGCCGGGAAGGTCTGGGGCAGGCTCTCTGCTATCCGGGCAAACGGAACGGAGTCCTGGAGCACTCGGTGGCTTTTTCAGGCTTTTAATCGTCGATGATGAAGGACAAAAGAGTAGAGAGGTTGGAGGGGGCACCTTGAGACCAGAGACCTGGCAAGCAGGTGGGGGTAGAAGGGATTAACAACCAGGAACTCAACCGGTGCAAAGATTCTTAGGCACCAGAGCCTAGATCAAAAGACCCAAGCAAATATCTCTAGAATCCATTGTAATAATCTCCGGAGGGCCGTGCTTGTAGAATTTTCTCGAGCCCCTCCCTACCAAAAGAAGACTCTGTCAAGGCCGTCTCTGCACTGGCTGGGGCAGCCACCTTCTGCCCACCTGTGACTGTGCAGGTGCTTCTCCTACTAACCCTGTCCTCTGCGGGGCAGCGGCCTCCTGCCTGCCTCTGACAGCTCCATGCCAGGGCTTCTCTGCACTGACCTCCCTCAGTGGAGGCAGCTCTCCTCAAGGCCGATGCTTGCAACCAGGCAGGCCTCTCTCAGCAAACCAGCTCCTCTTGGGGCTGAAAGGTTTCAGCACAGTTGGGAGAGACAGAGAGAGAGAGACAGAGACAGAGACAGAGAGAGAAAGAGTCAGGCCATGTTTCTGACCAGCAGGAATCTTTATTGCACCCCTGGGCGAAGTGCCCCCATCCCAGGGTGGGGGTCGGAACATACAGGCTAGGGGTCTTTTATATGCCCCCTCTCTGCCAGGTTTAAGTGGAAAAATACTGGCAAGTCACATGTTGCCCTGCGGTCAGGGGGTCCCAGTGGAAAAGTACCAGGGTCATATGCCCCCTCTGAGTTAGGGGCCGTTGTTTGCTCTGGTTACTGTTTCACCTGGGAAGTGGCTTCCAGGTGTCAGCTTATCATTGCCAGCCCATGTCTTCGACACGCCCCCTGCTCCCTTTGGAACTGCCGCTCTGGGGGAACCTGGGGGACCTCTCAGGGGCAGCTCTTCCTGTCCATTTGTGTCCATACAAGGGTCCTTTGCTTTTCTGTCCATTTTCCTAATAAACCTGCTCTTTAAAATAACTAACATCAGACCCTCCCTGGTGGTGCAGTGGGTTAAACAACGCACTATGAAGCAAACCGCAGCTACTGCAGCACGAGTTCGATCCCCGGCCAGGGAGGGGACCCACATAGCGCAGCAGACCTCTCCTGCCTCCCTGCTGCTCCCCTCAGCAGTGTGTTTGAGTCAGTCTGCCTGTTCTGCTCCCCACTCTGTCTCTGGTGAATCCTCTCACCCCCACACCTCTGGCCTGTACCCCAGCTCTTGTGTGCATAAATAAATAACCAATGTCTCTGCCTCTTGGAGAAACTCACCTGGGAACTCACCGCGCACTGCTGAACAGGGGCTCTGGTGAAACCTTTCCCAGCGTGAACCCAAGAACCCCACACTCAAAAACTACATCATCTGCATCATTTGTTGTTGAGGCAACCGGGTGCAGGGCAGGCAGGGGGGCCCCAGCGAGTCTCTTTCTGGGCTCTCTGGCCTCTCCGCTGGTATCCTGCACCCACTGCACGGTCCTCTGCGCGTCCTGTGATCTTCGTGAGCCCTTCTGTGCTCCATCTCTGGCGCAGGTGTGCCCCCCGCGCACGCCACCCACACCCCGGTGCCGCCACCAGGCGCAAACGCCCATGGGTGTCCACGATCACTGAGCTAATGGCAGGAGGGCGGAAGAACCCTGACCACTTCCATTTACCTCGTACCTTTGGGTTGGCCAACGCAAGTCTAAAGTATCTTCCGGTGGGAACCCGAGGAAAGGTCAGAAACAGCAAAATGAAAATCAAGGCTGCACTGCTAACCCCACGGGTCTCACCCACATCTGTTCCAGCCAGTCCAAGAGCATGGAGAAGCGCAGCTTCGTCATATGTCTCTGTCATGTGCCTCCTCCAGGTCTCCTTCCAGCTCCCCAACTGTCTTCCTTCCTTCCCAGTCTCCTCTCCAGCTTCTCTTCCCTGCTCAGCTCCACCTTCCCTTGGGTGGAGCAAGCAACTGGAATCTCCCCTTTCCTTGGGGACCCCCCTGTTACAATTCCCGTCTTCATGTCATCATCTTTGATCAGACTCTGTCTCTGAAATTCACAGCAAAAGGAACTTCAAGCCTCACTGGGCATTTGCAAGACCCTGTGATTAGAGATTGTTCCCTGCAGGGGCCTCCCTGGTGGCGCAGCGGGTTAAGCAACGCACTATGAAGCAAACCGCAGCCACTGCAACATGAGTTCGATCCCTGCTGCCGGCCAGGGTGGGGACCCACAGGGCGCAGCAGACCTCTCCTGCCTCGCCCGCTGCTGCCCTCAGCAGTTTGTTTCAGTCCATCTGCCTGTTTGTTCTGCTCCCCACTCTGTCTCTGGTGGATCCTCACACCTCCCATGACTCTGGCCTGTACCCCAGCTCTTGTATGCATAAGTAAATAAATCTTCAAAAAAAAAAAAAAAAAAAGGAACTTCAAGCCTCACAGGACCCTGCGATTAGAGATGGTTCCTTGCAGGGGCCTCCCTGGAGGCGCAGTGGGTTAAGCAACGCACTATGAAGCAAGCACTATGATGAAGCAGACCGCAGCCGCTGCAGCACGAGCTGGATCCCTGCAGTTGGCTGGGGAGAGGCCCCACATGGTGCAGCAGACCTCTCCTGCCTCCCCATTGCTCCCCTCAGCAGTGTGTTTCAGTCCATCTGCCTGTTCTGCTCCCCGCTCTGTCTCTGCTGACTCCTCTCACCCTCCCCCCCCCGCCCCTGCACCTCTGGCCTGTACCCCAGTGCTTGTATGCATAAATAAATCTTTTTTTAAAAAAGGAAAGAAATCTGTTCCTTGCAGTTAGACTCCAGCAGAGCCTGGTGCCTCAGAGGGCTCCCCACCCCCTGTGTAGGAGAATCACCTGCAGAGCCTGCAACAGCCTTCTCCCCAGGGAGCTGGCATCCACAGGAATCTGCAAGTGTAGCAAGTTGCCTTGGATGCCTGTGCTTTGTGGAATCTTGGAGAAACCTTGGAGAAACCCGGTTGCTCACAGCAAGCCCCTCCCAAGGTGGCGGTGCTTATGGCAACAGGCAGGGTGCAGTGAGCTGAGCCCACAGGCCGGTGCCCACCCTCTGCAGCAGTGCCTGTCCAGGTGCTCTGTCAAAAAACTAGCCCACCTTTAAACCCAGGGGGAGGGGCTTTACAATACTGTGGCAGTACCTCAAAGGGTTAAAATTAGAATTGCCATCTGTAGGGTAAAGGTTGATCAGGTATTTCCACCCTCCTACCACTGATGATGGACACCTGCGGTGCTGCGGGCATTCCAGGGTGGGCATGTGCAAGTGGGCGCACCTGCGTTGGACGCGGGCTTAAATGGGTGGCGTCATGAGGACGCTAGAACTTTGAGGACCAACAGATAGAACTGTGAGGACCAACAGACAGAACCGAGAGAACTGACAGCAGCAGCAGCAGAGAGAGAAGAAGCAGCTGAGAGGGTGAGATGCGCTGGGGGCTGGGAGGCCTGCCAGCCTCCCGGCCCCCCTGCCTGCCATGTACCTGGCCACCTCTACTAATAAAAGCATGAAAAGCCACTGAGGGCTCCAAGACTCTCCTTCCCTGACCCGAATGCCCAGAACCACCCCGAACCTTGCTCCTGTGCCGACTTCCTGCTGCTACACCATCAATCCAGCAATGTGACTGGCAAGAACAGAGAGCAGGGACTTGAGGCTTCGTGTACGGGACGGTGGCAGCGTCCACAGTAATGACCACTGCCAGGTGAGTGGCCAGGAAGGGCGTGGCACGGCCGTAGAGCAGGGTAGTACCCACCTTTAAGAAGTGAACTTCTGGGCCTCCCCTGGTGGCGCAGTGGGTTAAGCGGCGCACTATGAAGCAAAACGCAGCCACTTGCAGCATGAGTTCGATCCCTGCTGCCAGCCAGGGAGGGGGACCCACATGGTGCGGCAGACATCTCCTGCTGTGCCCGCTGCTCCCCTCAGCAGTGTACTTCTGTTATCTGCCTGTTCTGCTCCCCGCTCTCTGTGGTGAATCCTCTCGCCCCCCGACACCTCTGGTCTGTGCCCCAGTGCTTGTATGCATAAATAAATAAATCTTTAAAAAAAAAAAAAGTGAACTTCTGCACCTAGTGGTGCGTGGTTAGCGTGTCAGCTATCCCCAGCAACCGTGGCACGAGTTTGATCCCTAGCAAGGGAGGGACCCGGACCCACAGGGTGCAGCAGACCTCTCCTGCCTCCCCGCTGCTCCCCTCAGCAGTGGGTTTCAGTGGATCCACCTGTTCTGCTCCCTGCTCTGTCTCTGGTGACTCCTCTCACTCCTGCGCCCCTCCCCCGCCCCCAGCTCTAGCTGCACCCCAGCTCCTATATACAAAAATAAAATCTTTAAAAAAAAATGACCCTTTACTGAGTGATCCACCCCCGCCTCTTCACCATTTTCAAGGTCAGCAGCAAAGCCTGCTTTCAATCATGTTGCCACTGTTAGGAAAAGGGTGACTTTTCAAGTCTCCATTTCAGTGGTCAAATACTCAACAGCTTTCCAGGACTATTGGGTTCGCTGCCTCTGTCTTAAAAAGGCGTTGGTTGGCCTCCCTGGTGGCACAAGGGATTAAGGCGCAGCACTATGAAGCATCTGCAGCCACTGCAGCATGAGTTCGATTCCCACCCCCCCAGCCAGGGAACTGACCCACATAGTGCAGCAGACCTCTCCTGTCTCCCCGCTGCTCCCCTCAGCAGCGTGTTTCAGTGGATCTGCCTGTTCTGCTTCACTCTGTCTCTCCTGAATCCTCCCACACCCCCGCACCTCTGACCTGCACCCCAGGTCTAGTATGCATAGATTAAAATAAATATATAAGCCTTAGTTGCCTTAGAGCCCACCTGGATAGTCCATGCTGCTCATTAAATCAAAACCTCTTACTGAACAGCTGCAACTAATAAGTGAAGAAGTTGGATGCAGACCCAGATACTGCGTTTACACTATCAAGTTTCTAGTCTACTTTGTTTTCTACAAAGTACTAGTTAAAACTCACCCATTTGGTTTCAGACTAATGGATCACAAATTTTATCTTAAATATTTTTAAAATGAGGTTGTAACAGGGTGGTCCCCAAGAAAGGGGGACGTTCCAGAATCCTGGTTACACCCTAAGTTGGTGGAGCTGAGCAGGGAAAGAAGATTCTGCAGAGAGGAGGACAGAAGGAAGGGAGGAAGAAGGAAGCAGGATGGAGAGCAGCAAGGAGGCCTGGAGGAGGCACGTGGAGCAGAGGGACATGTGAAGAAGCTGCGCTTGCTTCTTGGCCGTGGACTGCTTGGAACAGATGTGGGTGAGAGACCCGCAGGGAGGTTAACATGGCAGCTTTCATCTTGATTTTGATTTTGCTCTTTTCCTCCCGGACTTGTCTCTTTCTGACCCTTTTCTATAGATCTCTACTGAGAGGTCCTTTAAACATGTGGCAGGCTTTTGGGCCTTACTTTAAACCATTCCTAATTGGCTAAACTTTTACCCTCAAGAAAATGGGTAACTTTGAATGCTTAACTTAGTAACTATGTTCTTTGTCCTTTCTGTATTATACCCTGTAGGGTAAAGGTTGATCAGGTATTTCCACCCTCCCACCACTAATGATGGACACCTGGGGTGCTGCAAGCATTCCAGGGTGGGCATGCGCAAGTGGGCGCACCTGTGTTGGACACGGGGATAAATGGGCGGCGTCATGAGGACGCCAGGACGAACTATGATAACTGTGAGGACCGACAGACAGAACTGCAAGGACCTACTGACCGACAGGCCTGACAGCAGCAGCAGCAGCAGCAGAGAGAGAAGAAGCAGCTGAGAGGGTGAGATGCGCTGGGGGCTGGGAGGCCTGCCAGCCCCCCAGCCCGCCATGTACCTGGCCACCTCTACTAATAAAAGCATGAAAAGCCACCGAGGGCTCCAAGACTCTCCTTCCCTGACCCGTCTGCCCAGAACCATCCTGAATCTTGCTCCAGTGCCACCTCCATCCTGCCGCTACAACCCCAATTGTATTAAAGTTTCTTTCCATTAAAAGTTTTATATGTTTGTCTTAATGCAGCAAATGGCAGAACCCATTCAGAGAGGGCAAGTTTGGGGGCTCTGGGGTGCTCCTCTCCCTGCCCTGTAACAAGGTAACGTTGCAGTATGTTTCAGGTGTGCCTTGCTGAAATCAACACCAAGCAGGCTAAGTTGATGAAAGAGCCTCAGACTTAACCATACAATCTTTATTTCTGCACTCAAGAGCTGGGGGTACAGGCCAGAGTCACCAGAGGTGAGAGGATTCACCAGAGACAGAGTGGGGAGAAGAACAGGCAGATTCACTGAAACACACTGCTGAGGGGAGCAGCGGGGAGGCAGGAGAGGTCTGCTGCACCGCATGGACCGCGTGGGTCCCCTCCCTGGCTGGGGATCGAACTCGTGCTGCTGTGCCCAGGATGCTTCACAGTGCAGCACTCAACCTGATGTGCTACCAGGGAGGCCCCCTAACAATAGTCTTAAAGCTGGAAATAAATGCATTAACCAACAGTCCATTTTTTAAAAATGCACTAACGCTCTTAAAGCTTTGGTAAGGGTTATGGAGGGGGAGGGGTTCAGGCAACACGCACACATTGTTTGTGGCCGGACTGCTGAGTTGACGTCCAGCCCAAGGACACATCTGGGGGAGTGGGGAAGCCAGTGCTGGCTGCAGACTGGCCTCAGCACGCTGGGACGAGCCTGCAGCCAGGTGACCAGGATGATGAGGAGCTTGGGGCTGGACACCGAATCTCCCGCAGTGGTGCAGGCTGCTCACTGCTGCACCTTCTTTGTTCAACTCTATAAAAAGGCAGCTGAGTCAGTTGCTGTCTCTACTGGCGTTTGGTGGTGACAGGTGGTTCAAACTCTGGTCTTCTGGCTACAGTTTCACACTGTCATTTACTCAGAGATCAACGGCAAGGTATGGTGTTTTGCCTTTTTTTTTTAACCTTTCCTCGTTCATTCAGCTCGTTAAACGATGTTTTAGGTACTTACATGCCTCAAATTGAAATAGTTAAAAAGAAAGCGGGAGTTGTGGAGTAGGAGGTAAGTTCAGCCCTAGATTGTGGATAATGTATTTTTTTAAGGTTTATTTATTTATGCATACAGGCCAGCGGCACGGGAGGTGAGTCACCAGAGACAGAGCAGGGAGCAGAACAGGCAGATGGACTGAAACACACTGCTGAGGGGAGCAGCGGGCAGGCAGGAGAGGGCTGCTGCACATGTGGGTCCCCTCCCTGGCCAGGGAATCAAACTCACAGTGTGGGGCTCAATCCGCTGCGCACCAGAGAGCCCTAACTGTGGATAGTATTTAACGCGTAGAACTCTGGTACACCAGCTGTTTACACGTTCTGGTGAAGGGGCTGGCACTAAGAGTCATGTTTCATTATTTCTGTGTATTTTAAATTTTATAAAGAAAAGGTATTTGTAGGCAGGAAGGAGGCACCTAGCAAGTTCTGGAATGGCTCTTAGCAGCGGGGGTGGGGGTGGGGGGATTGGTGGTATAAAGGAAGGAGTCTTGGAGCCCTCGGTGGCTTTTTATGCTTTTTATTGTCAGAGGTGGCATCAGGTACATGGCAGGCAGGGGTGCTGGGGGGCCCGGAGACTGGCAGGCCTCCCAGCCCCTGGCGCATCTCACCCTCTTGGCTGCTGCTTCTCTCTGCTTCTTGTTGGTCTTGCTGCTCGCATTGGTACTCTCGCTGCTCCTTCGTTGGTCTTGCTGCTGCTGGTTGGTCCTGACGTCCTCATGACGCCGCCTCTATATGCCGGTGTCCACACCCACCTAGGCACGCGTGCAGCACTGCAGGTGTCCATCCTTATACCAATGGCGGGAGGGCGGAAAGACCTGACAGTTCTCTGACCCTACAGTATCACTTTTGAAATCATGAAAAGGCAACGGCTATTTGGAAAAACCCGTTCGTCTCTGCAGTATTCCAACGCTGGGCGCAAAGTCCACACTGAACGCGTGTGCACCAGCGAGAGGACTATTTTTGTCAGGATGAAAAGGATAAATTTCAGGACAAAGGGGCCTCTCTGGTGGCACAGGGGTTAAAGACACAGGGCTATCAAGCCATGGCCAGCCTCTGCAGCAGGAGTTCCATACCACCCCCTGGGTTCAGCTGCCCCACAGGGCACTGCTTCCCCTCAGCAGTGTATTTCAGTAGATCTGTTCTGCTCCCTCCTATCTGATGAATTATCTCACTGCCCCCCACCTCTGGCCTGCACCCCAGTCTCATGCATAAATAAATCTTAGGAAAAACTTTTCTTCAGGCTAAATTCACAAAGCACAAATTAACGCCTATCGTCCTTTCCTCAATGAGACTGCAAATCACGTAGCCGCAGGTGGGCACGGGACGGCTTTTCTCTGGGCAACTGACTCCAGCCAACCCAGCGCCTCTAGTGCAGCTTTCGGGGCACGGGCACTCGCCGCGCCAGGCAGCCAGCGCGCATCCCGGGCCTCCAGGTCCGATTGCTGCAGTGACCCCGACGCGCCCACGCATGCGCCCTGCCGCGGCAGGCCCGGCGCTTCGAAGCCCCGCTTGGGTCTCCAGGGCGGAGGACCATTCGCCTTCCCCGCAGTTCCAGTTCGACCAGGCCTGGGGGCGGAAGTGCGTGGGCGTGGCCAGCGCAGACCCGCCCCGGAAGTGGGCGTGGCGTCCACCGCTGTCCCGGCCGCCTCCCAGTCGGGTTGCGGCTGAGGCCGGTCCTGGCTTTGTAGCTCGCTCAAGATGGCGGCGCAGCCACCCAGCGGGATCCGCCTCAGCGCGGTGAGCAGCCGCGAGGGGTGGAGCGGGCCGTGTCCCAGGAGGGCGGGCAGGCGGGCAGGCGAGGGGGGGCGGGCAGTGGGCGGTGGCGACTCGTCGGCCCGGCGCGGAGGCAGGGGCCGCGGCGGGGCCGGGGAGGGGGCGGCCATCTCGTCCTGTCGGCGCAGCGGCTCGGCGGCGGGCCGGGCCGGGCGGGCGGGCGGCGGGCGCTGCCTCCGCGTTGAGTTTCTGTTTTGCCTCGGCGGCTGCGGGGCGTGCCGGGGCCGCGGCCCCTCCTCCTGGCCGCGGCGCAGCTGTCGGGCGAGGGCGGAGGCCTGGGCTGCGGGCCGGCGCGCGCCCTCGCCCGCGGGGTCCCCGACCGTCGCCGGCCCGCCGGCTCGGGGCGCCCCGGGGCTCGGGGGTGGCCAGGCGTGCAGGGGGCGGCGGGGCCGGGCTTCCCGAGCCCTGCCATCCCTGCCGCTGCCCTCCGGCTGACCCCGGGCCCCATCGCTAGGTCCCCGAGCTCGGGCCCCTTCGCCCTGTCGGTCGCGAGGCTTGTCCCGGACACCCTTCGCACCTGTCCCTCGGGTCGTCGGAGGGGCGGAAGGGCGAGCCCACGGCTGGGTTAACCTCACGTCCGGAAATGTGGGCGTGGCTTCCCTCCCGGTAGTCCCCCGAAAAGTTGGTGGCTGTTTGCAGACAGGTACCTGCCCTCCCGGGGCTGAAGCGCCGGCGGCAGGGTGGCGGCTCGGGCCCCGCGGCGTCGGGCATCCGCGTGCTGATGGGGCGGCCAGTGTCTTTGACCACGGTGCCTGCCTGGCCCCGCGAGCGCTTGCATTGATTTTAGCCCGATTCTCACCTCCACCGGTTATTGTCCGACTTTTCTTTTCCTCTCTAGTGGGTGTGAAGTAATACCTGGCTTGACTTTGCATTTTCCTGTTCAGTTGGGCATCTTTCACATTTGACGCTTAGATTTAGGATTTAAAAAAAAAAGCACCTACCTGTATCATACCTTTGCTCTTTTTTTCTTTTTGTGTGGCGGGGCTGGGGGGTCGATTTACAAGAGTTCATGTCTGAATGAAAGTCTTTTGGTTCCATAACTCGTTTATTGAATGAGACCGTCTTCGGTAGTTTGAACTTTGAGTGCAACTCTGTTTTTAACACTGGCTTTGAACAGTTGTTGTTCTTCTCCACACCTGATCGGACCTGGGCTTTCCAAACAGCCTTAAATATTGAAAAGTCTGCCCATGTCTTGTTTAAAATGGAAAGCCCCGCCCTGCCCCTCCGCTCCCGGATCGTGCCGGGTTCTAGCCCAGAAGTCTGTGGTGGGGAATGGAGTCAAGTGATTCGCTCCTTCTGCCCTTGGATGCTGGGGCCCCTCCCGGGTTGCGGTTCCTGAGTCTTAACGTTTGACTGGAGAAAGGGAGTCTTCAGAGGGGCCTTGTGAGCTGGCGCTCTGGTGTAGCAGCTGTCCTTGCGCTAAATCTTCTGTAGGTGATGTGTGCTGTTTGGAAAGGCATTGACAGAAATCTCCCATCTGCAACTTCTGGACTGTGTCTCGGTCAGTTTCAGTGCTCAGGACGGGAGTGGCCGACTACAGCTGATGGGCCACATCCAGCCTGCCACCTGTTTTTGTATGGCCCACACGTTAAAAACGATTCGTAAATGGTTGGAAAGGATTAAAAGATATTATTTTGTAACGTGAAAATTATGTGAAATGGACATTTCCATTTCCTTAAGTTAAATGTCATTGGTCAGTCTGTAGCCACGCTCATTCTTTTGTGAATAGCATTCAAATGTTTGCATTAGGAGAGGGTCTAGGTGTTAATGCACTTATGTGTTTGTCCCAAATCATAAGCTTATCAAAAAGCTAAGGCACAACCTTAATGTATGCAAATTTAAGACTTATTTAGGACATTGGGATTCCTGAATAGAATGAGGAGTGCCGAAAACTCTAAAAAATTTTTTTTGCTTCCAATTCCTTGTTTTCTGTGGGGGGGGGGGGGGGTTAAAAGGAATAAGGAATTATGTGNGTTAAAAGGAAGAAGGAATTATGTGATTTGTTATTCCACTTATCATTCATAAATAAGCCAACTGGAACTATATTGTGATTTCTTAGCTGTACCGCTTTTTGTGTTCTCTAAAGTTAATAATTGATTTGTGTTTTGTTTGCTTGGTTTTTCTCTGTACTGAGCTCTATTTCATCAAAACTTTCAGAGCACTAGAAAATCTTTTCCAGATGTTTTAAAGCTCACCCAGTATTTTGTCAGTTTTGTTGGCTTGATAAAGGGACTTCCCTTTATCTTTTTTTTTTTTAAATTTCCTTCTCCATTTCATTCCCACTTATTTCTCTTTTGGGGTTTACTCCCTCACCAAGCATTTAGCTCAGTGACCTGAGTGTGTGGACCTGGGTTCAGAAGACCGAGTATGACCTTGAGCAAATGACTTGACTTCATGTTGAGTTTCCAGTTTAAACGATGGGAATAATAATCTTCCTCAGAGCATTTTTAAAAACATTAGAAGAGCAAACACTTAATACAGGACCTATATACCATTGTTCTTTACATATGATTTAACTGAATTTGTACATTAGATTAGAAATTATTTCTCAGGCCTCCCTGGTTTGGTGCAGCTACTGCAGTGCAAGTTCAAAGTTTGATCCCCGGCCAGGGAGGGACCCACATGGCACAGCAGACCTCTCTTGCCTCTCCAGCTGCTCCTGTCAGCAGTGTGTTTCAGTCGATCTGCCTGTTCTGTTCCCCACTCTGTCTCTGGTGAATCCTCTCACCTCCCACAACTCTGGCCTGTACCCCAGCTCTTGTATACATAAATAAATAAAATCTTAAAAAAATAAAAAGTACCACCTTTCAGGTGGCTTAAAAAAATATTTCTCAAAGTTGTAAAGGCATTCTTTGTTGTTTAATAGTCCGCTGCATTGTGTTTGCACTTTGACTGGAAACTCAAATCTTTAGTATCTAGAGAAATTTTTCATTCAACAAATATCTTCCCTCTCTTTTTCTCTTATCTCTGGCTTGTCTTTTCATTGTTCCTTCCTTTGTGGGCGATTCTTCCACTTGATCCTCTGACCGTTCTCTTATATCTTAAATTATCATTAATGTGGTCTTACTCATGTCTTTTCAAAATCTTGTGCTTATCCCTGGGCATATTAATCATAGTATTTTTTGATGTATTTTTTTAAAAAGATTTTATTTATTTATGCATATGAGAGCTGGGGTACAGGCCAGAGACAGAGTGTGAGAGGATTCACCAGAGACAGAATAGGGAGCAGAACAGGACTGACTGAAACACACTGCTGAGGGGAGCAGCTGGCGAGGCAGGAGAGGTCTGCTGCGCCCTGTGGCCCACTGAACTCTTGTCACGTAGGTGGCGATAGCTTGATAGTCCAGTGTCTTTAACCTCTGCATCACCAGAGAGAGCCCTGATTTACTTTTTTTTTTTAAAAGATTTTATTTATGCATACAAGCACGGGGGGTACAGGCCAGAGATGGGGGGGTGAGAGGATCTACCAGAGACAGTGGGGAGCAGAACAGGCGGACTGACTGAAGTACACTGCTGAGGGAAGCAGCAGGCAAGGCAGGAGAGGTCTGCTGCGCCATGTGGATCACCCCCCCTGGCCAGGGGCAGGGAATGAACTCCTGCTGCAGTGGCTGCGGTTTGCTTCACAGTGCAGTTTGCTTCATAGTGTGTTGCTTATTAACCCATTGCACCACCAGGGAGGGCCCTGATTTACTTCCTTTTAAAAAGGTTTTCAGTCTGTCTTTTTTCAAACTCCTAGCATCGTAGACTTCAAAGGCACAACAATATGACTCCTTCTGGGGCTCTGCCATTGTTGCGAGCTGTTGTTGGCATCTAGTCTCTTAGGGACTTCAGAATTCACTCTTCCCGGCTACAGAGCAGCTGTCCTGGTCAGCTTTCTATCAGCACAGCTTTCTGGTGTGCCCCCTGCAGGCCATGGTATCTACTGTCATCCGTCACCCCTCAGGTTCTTCTTCCATGCTGATGCCTTTACCCCTTCGCTATAGGACTATTCTGGAAGGACACACACAAACATGTTCCATGTGTTGAGACGTCTAAGTTTTAATAGTTTTATATTTAAATAAATGATTTTTAAAATTCTTGAGTGTTGATTTTTTTTTTTTTTAAATCTATGTTGGCCCTTCCCGGTGGTGCAGGAGTTAAGTCTCATCACTATGAAGCTGTCACCAGCCACTGCAGCACGAGTTGGATCCCCGGCCAGGGAGGGGACCCACATGGCACAACAGACCTCTCCTGCCTCCCCGCTGCTCCCCTCAGCAGTGTACTTCAGTCAGTCCTCCTGTTTTGCTCCCCACTCTGTCTCTGGTGAACGCACTCACTTCCCTGCCTCCGGCCTACACCCCAGTTCTTGTATGCATACATGAATAAAAATAAAATCTTTAAAAATACATAAATGAAATAAATCTTTTAAAAAAATCTGTCTTCAGCATCTCACTTTTTTTGTGTTTTTTTTTTTTAAGTTTATGCATATAAGAACTGGGATATAGGCCAAAGGTGGGGAGGTTGAGAAGATTTACCAGAGACAGAGTAGGGTTGCAGAAAAGGCAGATCGACTGAAATCCACTGCAGAGGGGACCAGCGGGCGAGGCAGGAGAGGTCAGCTGCGCCATGTGGGTCAACTCTCTGGCTGGGGATGGAACTTGTGCTGCAGTGGCTGTGGATAGCTTCATAGTCTGTGACTTAATCCCTTGTGCCACCAGAGAGGCCCCCTTTTTTTGGGAGGGGAATGTTAGAGTTTCCTTTTTAAATGTCTGGTTATTTCAAGAGCTTCCTAATACTGGGGTGTATGTCTAATATGACAAAATCTTTTGTACTGACATTTTTTCTGGTGGATTGTTTCCTTGAATATTATTTTAGATCATGTTGTACTGAAATACTCTTCAAATAATGACATGGGGGAATTGTATGTTGTTTGGTGGGGGCTCTCACCCCCACAATGGAGAAGATTTATATAAATTAACCCAAGGTGAAGACTTGCCTCTTTTTACAGAACTTTACATTTCACTTTTTTACTGACTTGGAGTTCAAACTAAAATAGAAATGCTTTCTAGTAACCAGAGTCCCCTCCCGCCTTCCCACTCTTATTGGGGGGGGGGGGGGCTAGGGCACAGTTACTTCCAAGTACATGCTTCTCTGTCATCTATCCCTAAGTCGCCATTAAAGCCAAAACCTTTGCATTCCAGTTCAGTACCCATTCCAATCTCCAGTGCACCCTTGTTTTAAAGTCTTATTTTCATTTATAATTACCCTTTTTTTTTTTAAAGATTTATTTATGCACACAAGCACTGGGGTACTGGCCAGAGGTGTGGGGGGTGAGAGGATTCACCACAGAGAGCGGGGAGCAGAAC
>JAGFMF010011629.1:17992776-18008381 GCA_019455555.1 Galemys pyrenaicus
GAGCAGCGGGCACAGCAGGAGAGGTCTGCTGCACCATGTGGGTCCCCCACCTGGCCGGCAGCAGGGATCGAACTCGTGCTGCAGTGACTGCGGTTTGCTGCAGTGACTGCGGTTTGCTTCATAGTGCGTTGCTTAACCCACTCCGCCACCAGGGAGGCCCCTATAATTACCCTTTTGCTGAGGCCCTTGAGGATTTTCATGATTTTTACATGAACTCAGTTGTGCCCTTAAAAGGGAAACTTAATTTTTTAAAAAACAGACTTAAACTACTTATGTTTCAGATTTTTTTAATTTAATTTTTTTTTAAAGATTGACTTATTCATACAAGAACTGGGGTATAGGTAGAGGTAGGTATTGGGGGGGTGAGTGGATTCACCAGAAACAGAGTGGGGAGTAGAACAGGCAGACTGGAATCCACCGTTGAGGGGAGCAGTGGGTGAGGCAGGAGAGGTCTGCTGTTTTAAAGTGTTTACAAATATTAAGTGAATTCTTTTAACCTGATAAACTGGTATTATCATCCCATTTTCACAGGTAACAAAAGTTGAAGCACAAAGGTTAAACTTCTTGCCCAAGATCTTCACATACCTAGTTAAATATTTCATAGTCTTTCTACTTTGTGTATGTGTTGGGTGGGGAAGAATTACGTTGTTTTTACTGTTCAAGGGTGTTTTCTTTCCAGCTAATGATGTGTTAGGAGATGAGAATTTAAAAATTATTGAAAATAATTGCTTATATGTAAATAACCCAAAAGCTTTCATTTCATTATTTCTCATTTGTGCCTTTGCTTTGTTTCCCTGGAAGTCTTAAGATGGATGTGCACTGTGTATACATTTAGAGTCTGTATAGGATGAATCATGAAATGAAAATTGGCATTCTTAACCACCACACTCTGCCATATAGCTAAAATCAGAGTATTGCAATGTGGATCAAAATACCCCATTTCTAATTCCAGACTTAATGCTGAACAGAAAAACACAAAGTAGAGCGAAAACATAAACTAAGGGTTTATGGTAGTTTAATTCTTTTCTCCCTTAATAGTCGCAGGTTGTAGACACCCAAAGCTGTGTAAGAAGATGTAGAGTGGGTGAGGCATCTGCTCTCTCACCTGTGTGGACTCAGGATTGTACAAGGGGAGGGACTGGGACAGGAAGATCTTCCTGATGACTGACAGATGGCCATATGCTCAGGTAGATTAATTTGAGAAAAGGTTTCTTGTACAAGACAAAGATCTGAAAGTTGATTTTTATTAGAAACTGGTGTGTGCTTCAGAAGGTCTGAATTATATGCCATATTTAGGTTGTATGCCATAGAAAGTTCATATTCATATACGCGGGCTTGAAGACTGCCTTAGTACAGAATACCACTTCTCACTTGTATCCCTCAACATTTTGGTGAAAAAGCATTTAGGGGATTGTCTAAAATCAAGAGTGCGCTGAGGGAAAAAGCAGGCCTCTTCTGACCCCTAGCGGCAGCAACTCAGCACTACAGATGCGCCTTTGATCACTACTCCACATTTCTGGGGTGCTTTATGTTTTTTGTTTTTTTTTTTTAAGATTTATTTATTTATGCATACAAGCACTGGGGTACAGGCCAAAAGTGTGGGGGGGTGAGAGGATTCACCACAGAGAGCGGGGAGCAGAACAGGCAGATCAACGGAAGTACACTGCTGAGGGGAGCAGTGGGCACAGCAGGAGAGGTCTGCTGCGCCATGTGGGTCCCCTCCCTGGCCTGAAGCAGGGATCGAACTCGTGCTGCAGTGGCTGCGGTTTGCTTCATAGTGCGTTGCTTAACACACTGCGCCACCAGGGAGGCCCTGGGGTGCTTTATTTTAAGTGCTAGTGTTCCTTCTCTTTTTCCCCTAAATACAAGAGACTTTGCTCAAAGTGAACACAACAATCCTCATTGTCTGAGAAATTCCCTACATAATGAAATTTTCAAGCTGTGATCAGGAATTTAGAGAGTTCCCTGTAGCATTAGGGTGATTGACATTCATATTGTTTACCATGAATAAAATCAGGTATTAAACTCCTTAGAAATCAAGAATGTTAGTTGCATTTTAAGGATTTATAGATGGATAGTGCTCCACTGCCCACAAGTTAGGCTCCAGTGAACATGGGGTAAATAATAGGATGTAAATACTGACTTTCTTGGAGACTGTCAGAAAACCTGTTGCTTGATAAGCAAAGCTAAGCTTATGAAGCCCAGTGCACTAAGAAGGAAACATTTTAGGGGCTTGGCTAAGTAATTCTGCAATAGTTTTGCAGGTGGGTAACTGAAGTTGGGCAATAAGCTTTGAAGTTGATGATACCATGGGTTTGGATTGGTAGACACAAAGAGGCAAGGGTTTTGAAGCAGTGTGAGTAAATTAGTTGAGTCACAGCCTTTTCTAGAAACCTTATCCTTCTGGATATATCTTTAAGAAAGTGGCTAAGTGATTTTTACTTGGTTTCTGTTTTTTAGCAGGACAAAAAATTCTGTTTCTGTTCTTAAAGGTAAAACCTCAATTAATTCATATGAATTATTGGTTCGTTTCAGCTTTGCCCGAAGTTTTTACATACAAATTCTACTAGTCACACTTGGCCATTCAGTGCAGTCGCTGAATTAATAGGTATGTAAGTTGACATTTCATATATAATCTGTTGCTTGTAATTGAAATTTAGAGTTTTCTTTATTGAAAAACTATAATAGGGTTTTTATATAAGCTAATGTATCAAATAATGACATCATTTGTAAAGGTTACCTGCATTTAACAACTATTCAAATTAATCACTATCCAACTTTACTGCAAAAATGAGACTTGTTTTTAACACTGCAAAAGTATATATAACAAGGAATGGATTAGTTTCTCTGAGGTTAATACATAGGAGAATTAAATTAGATTTGTGATGGTTCTTATTTTCTCCAACAGATGGAATTATCAAGTAGAGGGTTATAAATAGTATATAATATATATATTTATACATATAAATATTTTGGTATAGGGTTATATTTTAATGACCATGAGGAAAAAGGCAATGTTGTGATCAGATTACTGTTACGGGTCATGATTTTTATCTTGGGGAAATATTTGTACATGAGTGTTACAACTTGAACATTTGTTTTTGTCTTTGTTTTCTTTTGAACATTTGTTTTTTTAAAGATTTATTTGTGAATACAAGAACTGGGGTACAGGCTAGGTTTGCAGGGGGAGGGCGGTGAGAGGATTCACCAGAGACAGAGTGGGGAGCAGAACAGGCAGATTGACTGAAATACACTGCGGAGGGAAGCAGCAGGCGAGGCAGGAGAGGTCTGCCGCACCATGTGGGTCACCTCCCTGGCCAGAGACAGGGATCGAACTCGTGCTGCAGTGGCTGTGTTTTTTGCTTCATAGTGCAGTGCTTAACCCATTGCACCACCAGGGAGGCCCCTTGAACATGTTAGAGAAATAGATAAAGGAAAATGATGTTCCTGGAGATTTTTAAGTATTCTTTATCTTGGAAGGGTTCTATCTTAAATGTGCAAGAATAAAAAAGAAGGAACTTTGGCACACCCATCTTTTCTTTGCTAGACAGTGTAGGGAGGCTGATGCCTAAAGAAAATTGAATGGCCAGCTATACCAGAGGCCCAGGAACCACTTGCCAGAGCTAGTAAAGCCCAGGAGGAGCCACGAGATACTCAGAGGAAAGAGGCAGTGCCCACCCAACCTACAGGCCGCTTGATAAAGGTGGAAGGAAACAAGCTGTAACAGGGGAAGGCAGACCCCACCCCAACCTGCTGCTGGGCTGAGAAACTACGTCTCAGGAGCACAGTAGGTAGGGGGTGACTTAGACATTGCTGCCTGGACTGATAAGCCAACACCCTGGGAGCACCTGTGCAGTATACCCCAGAAAGGGGCAGAGTGAGCAGCCTCCTGGACCCCGTTCAAGCCAGGAGTCCCTTGCCTCTTTCCTTGCAGTTGTTCTACCCTGGGCTCTGCTGCCTGCGACCTCTCCTGGCTGTACTTTCATTCTGCCTCTAAATTTTGCTTTTGCTTGTGCTAAAGATGACTTTGAATTTCTTTCTTGCCATAGTCAAGGACTGAGGAACCCCAAAACCTGACAATATCTTCAGTATAAATTTTCTGGTCTCCCAGATAACATGTTTTTCAGGCTATTTTCTGTTTAAACCCTGGAGTGGCTATGCTATAACATAGCACATATTCATGGTTATTTTATTTTTTTTATATACGTACAAGAACAGGGGGTACAGGCCAGAGGTGTGTGTGGGGGGGGTTGAGAGGATTCACCAGAGACAGAGTGGGGAGCAGAACAGGCGGATCTACTGAAATACACTGCTGAGGGGAGCAGTGGGTGAGGCAAGAGAGGTCTGCTGCGCCATGTGGGTCAGCTCCCTGGCGGGGGATGGAACTTTTGCTGCAGTAGCTGAGGATGCTTCATAGTGTGGTGCTTAACCCCTTGTACCGCCAGGGAGTCCCCTTCATGGTTATTCTTCATGGGAGCTCCCCAGACTGGAATTGCTATTTCATATATATTGCTTTTCTAGTTTTAGTGCAGACATACTTGGACATCATGATACTCTTTGTGGCATATCAGATTTTAAGATTTTTATAAAACATCTTTTCAAAAGTAAAAGTTATTTTAATTGTAGGTTACCTTATGGCAGGATAGCTTGAGAAGCATTTTTTATTTGATAAGGACTTACCAGTGTATCAAAAATATTTTTAGTCAGTTAAAGATGGATCCTAGGCCCTCCCTGGTGGTGCAGTGAGTTAAGCAACGCACTATGAAGCAAACCACAGCCACTGCAACATGAGTTCGATCCCTGCTGCCGGCCAGGGAGGTGACCTACATGGCGCAGCAGACCTCTCCTGCCTTGCCCGCTGCTCCCCTCAGCAGTGTGTTCCAGTCGATCTGCCTGTTCTGCCCCCTGCTCTGTCTGGTGTATTCTCTCACCTCTCCATACCTCTGGCCTGTACCCCAGTGCTTGCATGTATAAGTAAATAAATCTTTAAAAAAAAAAAAAAAAAGATGGATCCTAGACTGTTTGAGTTGATTTTATTCCTGCTACTATTGAAGTTTTTTCTTTGTTGTGTTCCCTCCTCCTTATCCTGAGAGAAATAAGAATGTTAAATAAGGATTAAACCCCCTGTAGCAGGTGTACTTAGAGGTCATAAAAGTATATATGCTTCCAGAAACTTTGGTTAAGTTGAAAGAGTCACAATTTAAAGAACTCCATGGAAAGTAAATCTCCATTTGTGTGTATGGCCAAGCGGAAACTGATCGTTCCTTTCATTTATTCAGTAGCCAAAGTAACCCGCTGCTCCATCTCCAGCAGGCCACAGGGTTGCTTGACACCCAGCTCTCACCTTGTCCTGAGACAGCCAGGCTGGTTCTTGCTGAAGACGTCTCTGACCTGATCACTTCTTTAATGCAGTGACTTTCTTGTGTTGTACTTTTTCAGTGTTTCCCTCTTTGCTCCCCATAGAGTGACTGGGGGCTTTGGAAAGAATTAATTCTGTAATGATCAGTGAAGGATGTAGCATCTCACACAGCTTGTTTTCATGGTTTCAAATGTTGGGAATTCAAAAACATTTTTACTTTAAATTTCCTTAAAATGTTTTGTTGCTTGTTACATGATTATTCTGAACTAATTAAATTGCTCTTCTTTGAAATGCAAAATCAAGTTTTTTCTCAAAACTTTTCTTCTAGACAATGCTTATGACCCTGATGTGAACGCTAAGCAGATATGGATCGACAAAACAGTGATAAACAGACATATATGCTTGACGTTCACCGATAACGGGAACGGAATGACTTCAGATAAATTACATAAAATGCTAAGGTGCGCAAAAATGTCACATTCCTTAAAATCATTGCTTTTACCCAATTCAAACGTATGTGTTGCATTTGTTGCTGTAGTATTTACTTTTAAATGAAATGCTAAACCCACAATGTGCTCTATTCTCTGTCTTTGCATCATTTTTTACTACAGGTAGATTTTCAGACAGTCCCTGCCTTTCCTATCCCTTCTTCCTTGTATAACTTCTCTAAAAGTCCCCCTTTCCTTTAGAGTTGTGGAACATTGAGATCAGTTATTTATGTGTAAGTTAATTTAACCAGTATTTCCCATAAAGTACTTGGGGGCCTGGTAACTTTCCATTTAGAGGATGAAGAAGCGACATAAAGTAGTGGCAAGGCCTTGAGTCCCCCCATGCCACGACTGTCAGCAGGGATGTCACTCTGGGCTGTCGTTGTGAAGCCAGAGGCGCCTAGTGGGGACTCAGACACAGTGCAGGTACAGGCCAGAGAGGGAGTTGGCCTCAGGAGCCTTTGCGCTGCCCTTCAGAGCTCATGCTGCCAGAGGCCGGTGCTCCGTCAGTAAGGCGCACACGGGCTTGCCGAGAGCACGGGAAGCGTCACAACTCAAGGAGAGAGTTCCTGAGGCAGAATCAGATGACAGCCCAGGTGTGCCGGCAGTCAGTTCCTGTCTCAGCATGTGCGACCCTGACGTCCCTGTGACACACTGTTTCCCATCATTTGGAGTCGGGGAAATACCTAGATAACTTACTCGAGGTTAAACTGTGACCACGGGTGAGGCCAGCAGTCGAACCCAGGCTCTTTATTTGGTACTTCAGTTTGTGGATTTTATAAAAAGATGATTTACTCATTTAAAAAAATTTTTTTTCTTTTTAGCTTTGGCTTCAGTGACAAAGTCACCATGAATGGCCACGTCCCAGTTGGCTTGTATGGGAATGGCTTCAAGTCTGGTTCCATGCGCTTGGGTAAAGATGCAATCGTTTTTACCAAAAATGGAGAAAGCATGAGCGTGGGCTTCTTGTCTCAGACCTACTTGGAAATTATAAAAGCAGAACATGTCATTGTCCCCATAGTGGCGTTCAACCAACACCATATCCTTTTGGTTTTGGAATAGAAACGGAAGAATACCCTGGGCCTCGCCATCCTTCTGTCTTCCTCCAGACTCTTGGCTTTTTTTCTGTTCTAGCTCCTGTTCCTGTTCATTGCCTTTTCCCTATCCCTGAGGCTGAGAGACTGAGAACGCCTTCTGTTCTCTGTTGGAATTACACTGGGAAATTCTTTGAGTCGTTGTGTTTTATGTTAAGCTGTGGAAGCTTATTTCAGTCTTACTGTTGTCTAATAAGATTTGTCGTCTGGCTTGAAATGTGCACTGATGACCATGAAAAGCAAGATATCTTTAGAAAATGTCTTCCGCATAAACATATTTAGTACTGGAAACCGCTACATTAGTTAGAGATAACTGTAAACTTGCTCATACTTCATCCTTCTTGGTGTTCATTTAAATCAAACTGCCATTTTAAAACGTAAAAAATTATTTAGGAAGTAATTTTAAACTGTTACTTATTTGTATTGGTCTCCATATTTTAATTCTGAATTATGTTGTTGGTTAAGTCTTTAACTTAGGATATACGACAGATGATTAATTTAGCAGAATCAAAAGCAAGCCTTGCTGCAATTCTGGAATATTCTCTGTTTTCTACGGAACAACAATTACTGGCAGAACTTGATGCTATCATGGGTAAGAAGGGTACAAGGATCATCATTTGGAATCTTAGAAGGTAAATGTAGACTCAGCTGGTGGTTCAATTTGGGAAGCGAAGTGTATGAACCGGAGTGGTTTTGTTATGTTCATCCTTCCATTGAAAATTCATTTTTCAGCATATTTAATGATTTGTCTTTTCCAAATGTTATTGTTTACACCACTTTGAGATAATTTCATATTATTAAAAATAAATGTACTAGCCCTGCCATCCACTGTCCGTTAATCCACTGGTTTCCCTCTGTTATTTACCTCCTCTTTTCAAAAACAAAAACAACTCCCAAAAAAATCCAGCTAACAGGTCCCAACTTTTATAAGTTCAAGAAGGATTTTTTTCCATTATTTAAACTAAGCATGAATTAGCTCCTGGTAAGAAGAGAAATATAGATGAAATTTCTGTGTTGCTAAAATTTTTTAGTCCTTTATCCTTATTAGGATAAAATCACTTGTGAATAAAAGCTTTAAAAATGATGATGGGGCCTCCCTGATGGCACAAGGGGTTGAGTCTCAGGGTTACCACGCTGTCGGCAGCCACTGTAGCATGCACGAGCTGATCCCTGGCCGCGGGCACAGTGGACCTCTCTGCTTTCTCGCCCGCGGCTCCCCTCAGCAGTGTATTTCAGTTGATCTGCCTGTTCTGCTCCCCGCTCTGTCTCTGGTGACTCCTCTCACCTGCACCTCTGGCCTGCACCCCATTTCTTGTATGCACAAATAAATAAAAATAAATATTTTTTTAAAAAGATGATGAATGTATAGTATTGAGAGATCAAATACAGTGAATCACAGCAATAAAGCACAAACAGGGCTAAGTCTAAAGTATTTGTGCTACTTTTGACCTCTTTTGTGTTCCTTTTCATTTTCATGCTTTAGCATGCCCCCACCTATATTCCCTTTTGTTTTTGAGGTACTGGTAGAACCATGTGCAGTCGTAAGAGGTGGCAGAGCTCGTGGACCTTTACTGAATTTCTCCCAGGGGTAACACAGTGAAGCAGAGCTGCTGATGCCGCAGTCCTGCTTCCTGGCACAGGGCGCTTTCACCGTTGCAGCGCTCCTGTCACCCCTTTTATATCCCCAGCTCCCTTTCCCTGATCCCTGGCAGCCTCTCCCACCGCGCCTCCATTTCTACAGCTTTATCGTTTGAAAGTGTTATATAATTGGAATCACACAGTGAAACCTTTGGGGATTGACTTTCATTCAGCCTAATTCTCTGGAGAATCAGCCAGATTCTTGGGTGTGTCAAATAGCTTGTTTCCTTTTCTGTGCTGAGTAGTGTTGCACTGATTGCACAGACCGCAGTGTGTGTAACACACTCTTAAAGGACGCCTGGATTGTGTACTATTTTTGGCTATTAAGAATAAGACTACATTTTTTTAAAGATTTATTTATGCATACAAGAATTGGGTGTAGGCCAGAAGTACTGGGGGTTTGTGTGTGTGAGAGGATTCACCAGAAACAGTGGGGAGACGAAGGCAGACCTACTGAAATGCACTGCTGAGGGGAGCAGTGGGTGAGACAGGAGAGGTCTGCCGTGCTAGGTCCCCTCCTTGGCCGGGGGTCGAACTCATGCCACAGTGGCTGGCAATAGCTTCATGGTCCTAAACTTTAAAACCCTGTGCCAGCAGTGAGGTCCAAAGCTACAAAAGTTTATGTAGGTTTTTGGGAATTTAGTCCTCACTTTTTTAGGATGAATGCCTGAAGTGTAATTGTTAGGTCATGTGGTAGTTGCATGTTTAAATTTTTAAGAAATTGCCAGAATGTTTTTCTAGTGACTCTACCACTACCATTTGACATTTCCCCCAGCACTGTGTGAGTGGGTACACTTTCTCTGCCTCTTCCTGGACTGCTTTTCTTTCTTCCCCTCGTCCCTTGCCCTGCCATGATGTCTAGCACGTGTGTTTTGATGATTGATGGTATCTGTTTATCTTGCTGTGAAATTAAAACTTGCTTCTTTCAAAAAATTTTTATAGCTACAAAAATGCAACAGAGTTTGATTTTGATAAAGATAAATATGACATCAGAATTCCTGAAGATTTAGATGAGGCAGCTGGGAAGAAAGGCTACAGGAAGCAGGAAAGGGTGGACCAAATTGCTCCTGAGAGTGACTATTCCCTGAGGGTATGTACTGGCTCTCGCTGTTGAACCGAGATAAAAACATCAAGTCGTGAAAATTAGGTTGGCCTCTGACTCTCCTGGCCGGCCACTGTGCTCTGGGTCACGAGTGCCGCAGTCATCTCGAGATGAAAGAGTCTCCGACATGAATCAGCTTCCTAAGCTTTTCGTGAGCACACTGGTAGTTTTTCCTTTGCGACGTCATCGGTCTGATGGCACTTATAGTTCTTTCGGGACATGGTGAGATGGCTTTTGTTGGGGATACTAGAGTCGGTATATTCCCTATTGGCCAGAGTGATTTATTCACCCCAAAATACCATAGAGCATCTTTAATTTTAAACATTCTGGAATCCACACATGTTCCTTTATATACACTCACCTTAGTTGACATCCTAAAGCAATAAAACTGGATACAGATCATATAGATATTGTATGCTAACATAATTTTGTGATAAAACAGATTTCATCTTAGAATTGGGTATCTTTTTGACATTGAAGATGAAGCTAATATCTTGTAACAAATTTGATGTAATAACAAGAATTTTAAGCCAGTCACTGTGATAAGGCACCTAATACGAACTTTTCTTTTTACTTCTTTTGTTAAAATTACTCTTAACCCAAGCTGAGGATCCATTTGACATTTGCATATTTACCCTCTAACTTTTCTGAAACCCTAGCAATTACAATGGCAGGTGTTGCTGTTCCTTGATATATACCAATGTGGTAAGGAAATTTTACTCAAGTATGAAACAAGCAGTTTGAGCAGATGATGTGGTTTTAGTATACCACCTAGTAAAATGTTACAAAATCTTGTCACTAATTTTAAAGTGAGAAGTCAAGACAAAAATAAATAATTGAAATTTTACTTTGGTGTTGAACCTTAGTTATTCATTTCTTTCAGAGTTTTTTAATAGCTCAAAGGCAGGAAAAGAAAAGCATATTTTAAAATGTTTCAGTACATAAAATCTGGTCAAGATTCTGGATATTTAAACTTCCATTTTGAAGCACACTACCTGACAAGCACAGCTCAGTTTTGAAAAGTGTTCCCTTGCCTGTCGTGTGGAGTACTAGTGCCTTATTTAAACATTTCCCACTTAAGCTTATGGTAGTCAGTGTATTTGTATTAGATTTTGCTAGTTACTTTTTGCCTTAAAGTTTATCATTGCTTATAAATTTTAATAGCACTTATGTACTTGACAGAAGAGTTGGGAAATACGGTCCTTTCTTGTACATACGTACGTTTTTAAAAAAAAAATTAAAATGAGATCCTACCACAAATGCTGTTTTGTAACTTTTTCCTCTGAACATGTTGACCTCTATAGTGGTCAATAGATGGTTTTCTGCAAAGCATTTTTATTGACTAGAGTATGAGTTTATTTCTGAGGAAACATAATCAGTATTAACTAATACTGTATTCAAGAGTTGATGGGTACTTTTATCAAAATGAGGTGGTGGTAGCTTTTATATCCGTAATTAAATAATGTTCAACAATTTGTAGATGATTACTTGGAAAAGGACAGCTATTGTTGTCTTTGCAGGCTTACTGCAGTATATTATATCTAAAACCCAGAATGCAGATCATCTTACGTGGACAGAAAGTGAAAACGCAGCTAGTTTCGAAGAGTCTTGCCTACATTGAACGAGATGTTTATCGACCAAAATTTTTAGTATCCTTTACTTTCCAAATTTTCTTGATGCCATATAGAGCTATCTCAAGTGTGTCTACCTCCCTCTTCCTCCTTTTATCCCAACATGAATTCTAATCCTCTCTACCTTTGCCCTTTTTAATGCATTTTTTTGACTCAATAACTAATGAAATAGAAAGGGTGATTTGAAGGGATTGAGGTGGTGTGTTCAGAATTTTCCTTAACAATTGAAGACTAGAACAGTGAGAATTACTTTTGGATTCAACTGTAGAAATAAGGATCATTATGGGATAATGATGTATCACAAAAATAGACTCATCAAAGCTTATGAAAAAGTTGGATGTCAGTTAAAGGTAAGCTGTATCTATGAAAATGTCTGTCTTTTATAAATGTTAGAATAATATGTTGTTGGTCAAATATGAAAGTTTCACTATGCTTTTTGTCTAATGATGTTTAAGAGTCAGTGATTTTAGTAACACTGGCATAGCACTTGAACTTTAAATACTGTTTTCTCTTTTTGATCCTGAATATTCTAATGAAGGGGAAACAGAATATCTTATTTCTGTTTCATAGATGAGGCCATTGGGACTAATGTGTTAAATCACTTGCCTATTGTTAAGTAACATGCTTGTTGTCACTGCTGAACAGTGAGTGTGGGTCTTAGTCAGACGCAGATACTGTGCTTTTGACTGTTTCTGTATTTGAATTTCTGATCACTTCATGCTACAGTGAAGGTGGCTGACTCAAATTATCTGAAAAACAATATTTGATGCTGATTTACTTTTCTTGAGTTAATTCGTAGATATGTAATAACCTTCTCCCTAAAGTGTTGCATTTGTTGAATACTACTTACTGTGTCAATCTATCATTTACATGTTTTCATAGAAAAGTTTTTTTGATGTGTGTGTGTTAATAATTCAGTGATCAGTTCAGAAAGTCAGCTTTGTTAAAGGTTTTAAGTCTGGGCATTTTTGTTTTTTGTAAGATTTATTTATTTATGCATACAAGAGCTGGGGTACAGGCCAGTGTCGTGGGATGTGAGAGGATTCACCAGAGACAGAGTGGGGAGCAGAACAGGCAGACTGACTGAAACACACTTCTGAGGGCAGCAGCGGGCAAGGCAGGAGAGGTCTGCTGTGCCATGTGGGTTCCCTCCCTGGCTGGCGGCCGGGATCGAACTCGTGCTGCAGTGGCTGCAGTTTGCTTCATAGTGTGTTGCTTAACCCACTGCTCCACCAGGGAGGCCCTGGTCATTTTGGTTTTCCAGTTTTTTTCATTTTCTTTTCATTCTGAGTTCCTGGTGATTCATGATGTCAGCTCAGCACAATAGAATAATGTGGGTTTGTCTTGAAATTTTATTCAACTGGGGTTGTAACATTTTCCATAATTTACATGGTGTGAGCCTACAATATAGCATTTTTCCAGCAGTAAATGATTTTGTTGGGTATATTTTTGTACTACTAATTTCAGCCAGAAAATAAATCCCAAAATCTGACAACCATGATATGAAGTATAAGTACCTTTGACTTAAAAATGTTAATTTTCATTACAATTAGAAAAGCAATGTTTACCAGAAATATTCTGTAATTAAAGTTATGCAATGTCACTGGTAATTGGAAATGCATTTTTAGTAATAGCTTTTTTTTCTCCAGTACTTTGGGGTTCAAAAGAAACATCTGTAGAATGTAACTTTTTTAGATTATTTTTATATGTTTTACATCATCGGCTATTTTTGTACAATATTTGCTTTTATTCTCTCAGGTGTAGTCCCATACAATTCCCACCACCAATCCCCCCGCGCACAATCACCATAGTCCCTGCGCTCTTCCCTCCCGTTCCGACCCCTCTGCCTCTCCTGTGAATATCTCTGATTTATAGTTGCTGGTTAATTTTTTTTAATTTGTTATTTTCCCCTGATCCCTTAGTTAGTTCCCCTGTATTTCTCCTATAAGTGGAACCATCTGCTATTTGTAGAGTATAATTTTTTATAATCATTTATGAATCCGATTTAAGTTATAGCCCACTTTGCCAGCTCAGTCGAATTTGCATGGTGTACAATTTCTGGTTAGGCTTGACCTTGTAAAAATTGGATTTTAATGTAGCCAGCTTTTAATGTTTTCTTTGCCAGATAATGGAATGCATCTGGTATTTGCATTTTGTGGTTTCAGTAAACGATCATCAAACAGGTATCAGGTACCTGGTGCAAAAATTTGCCGTGCTAGAGAGATGCGCAGTGGGAAAAGGGGTAATAGAGCATAGACTCAGGTCAGCTTGGGGGCGGCAGTGTACATTCTTGGAGAAAGTGGTGACCAGGATACGTCTCAGTTGACTTCATTGTGTTGGAAGACTGTCAGGTCTGTCAAGGGAAGACCTGCAAAGAAGGGGACGGGGCTTCTAAAGGTACGGCTTCCTCCAGGGAAGGTCATTATCCTAGACCAGACAGTAAGTGGGGAGTAGAGTAACAGGAAGGAAGTAGGAAGACGGAGCTGGAACTACAAGTTTAAGTGACTGTGGTTTGAAAGTGGTCTCAGAGGAGGAACCCTTGATGGTTTTTAATAGAGCAGGATTGTGACTAGAGGTGTTGTTTTCATTTATGGATGTGCTTATGAAAATGTTGGTTTTATGTCACATATTTTTTTCTCAGTATTTTGATAGATTTAGAAGTAAACTAACTGAACAAAATACACTTAGTGATCACAAGTGATAATAGTAATAGGACATATTTTGAGTTAAGCATATTAAAAAGAGGGTTTAAAAAACAATTTAGGTTTTTTGTTTTTTTTTTTTCCAGTTACCATAGCACAATGGGGTATGTAACTGACTAAACAGCTTTGATTTTTAGCTGTTGAACTTAAGGAACATTATGTGACAGAACCTTTGCTAGTCACTGTGGTTATAGAAGTGAGTTAGTTGTGGTTTCTACTAAGAGACTGCATTCTAGTAGAGGTGGGATTTTATATAAAATTGAGGGTGGTTATAATTGCCTAGATGGGTAGCTGGCAGCAGTGGAAACGGTTTTAAGGAAAGACTATAATGTGTGTAGGAATTAACTTCCAGAAAAGTAAATAACCTTTTTAATTTAATCTAAAGTGCTTTTTAATTTAACCTAAAGCTCTTGAGAATCATGTAAAATAAAGTACAGGAAAATGTTTCATCAAATGATAAAAATGTCTGTGTAAGGGTAATTATTTCAAGCATCACGTCTTAGACTTAAAACCCTAATTTCATTTTTTCAGGCAAACAACATGGGTGTGGGAGTAGTTGGAATTATAGAGTGTAATTTCCTAGAGCCAACTCACAATAAACAAGATTTTGACTACACTAATGAGTACAGGTATGTCACCATTTTAATTTGCTGCCTTTTTACAGTCTGTTTTAATATTTTCCTAACTGTTTGTAAGCTAAATGTTATTTCAGTCATACAGAGAATAGGAAGACCGGAGGCTTGCAGAAAAACAGTCATATATATCCTTGCACCGCCACCCATAGTACCTGCTCCTTGGGACAGATGTCCCTCTCAGTTCTAGCTCCATCACGAGGAGAATGTATTGTCCCCTGTCTTTACCAACTGGATCTTTCTAAGGTTCTTCATGACACAACTTGTTCCTGCTTTCTTGGTATCGTCTTTTGGTATAATCATAAAATCCTGGCACTTTGTGCTTAGGTAGGAACTTCAAGATAATTTAGTCCTATGTACCTTAGACAGAAGTTATCTCTTTTTTTTTTTTTAAGATTCATTTATTTATGCATACAAGAGCTGGGGTGCAGGCCAGAGGTGCAGTGGGGTGAGAGGATTCACCAGAGACAGAACAGGGAGTAGAACAGGCAGATGCCTCATTAATAATATATTTGGGGGCCTCCCTGGTGGCCCAGGAGTTAAGTCTCAGTGCTACCCAGCTATTGCCACCACTAAGGCCTGAGTTCGATCCCTGGCCAGGGAGCTGACGCACATGGCACAGCAGACCTCTCCCATCTCACCTGCTGCTCCCCTCAATGATGTGTTCCAGTAGATCGTTGTGTTCTGCTTCCCACTCTTGTCTCTGGTGAATCCCGTTGTCCCCAGCACCCCTGGCCTAGACCCCAGTTCTTGTATACATAAATGAATAAAAATAAATCTTTAAAAAATAATATGATTTTTGATGATGGTACTTTAGCTTCATGCATTAAACAAAATATATTACTAAAAGTTAAGTTTGGTTTTTTTTTTAAAGATTTATTTATTTATGCACACAAGCACTGGGGTACAGGCCAGAGGTGTGGGGGGTGAGAGGATTCACCACAGAGAGCGGGGAGCAG
>JAGFMF010011629.1:18008490-18021020 GCA_019455555.1 Galemys pyrenaicus
GCCCACTAAAAGTTAAGTTTACTACTACTTTTTACTTTCTGATGTGGCTATTTGATTGTTTTAAATGTAGACGGAGCATAAAATATCTCTTGGACAGCAATTCAAATTAGAACTGAAATGTACGGTTTATAAAAGCAAGTTACCATCACCAGCAGAATAGTTTCTGTCCCACCATTGAAGCTTCTATTTGTCTTCCTTCTCTCAATAGGTCCCATCCATTTGCTTTTTATTACTTTTTTAGTGTGGGACAAATAGAATTGAAGCTTGGAGTTGAAATTTGAGTCTATGGTTCTTCAAGTAACTGGTCTATACACTTCCTCTACAGAGGACCCAAAGTAGTACTGCACACTTCCTAGATAAGCGAGGCTCTGCTGTCAGTCTTACTGAATGTTGCCATTACTCCATTACTTTGAGTTGCTGTGTTAACTGTAACTTTTGGAGTCATCTGGAAGTCCCCTGCCCCCACCACACACACACCCTTGTCCCAATCACCGCCCCCCCACCCCCCCACCAGTATCCACATGGTCTTTACCAGGTTGTTAATGCTGTTTCTGTCTGACGAAGATTTAATTTTTATCTTTTTTTCTTGAATTGATTTTATAATTTACTTGTTTAAGGCTTACAATAGCAGCACTAGGAGAAAAGCTAAACGATTACTGGAATGAAATGAAAGTGAAGAAAAACTCAGAATATCCTCTAAATTTGCCAGTTGAAGATATACAGTAAGTACTTTAAAAAAAAAGTACATCAACCCCTCCTGGTCTCAAAATGTGATATTAGAGGGTATGTTGATTGTAAAGGTGTTTGCAAACTTTTGACTAACCATAGTAAGGAATAAATGCTACAGCTTGAATCAACACACTGTAAAATGAATGAGAGAGAGAGAGAGTGTGTGTGTGTGTGTGTGTGTGTGTGTGTGTGTGTGTGTGTGTGTGAGAACATAAGTACATACAAAAGATTCATGAAATAGTATTTAAATACCCATATGTTGCATGTTGAAAATCATTTCATTCGTTAAAAAAATGCTAGTCTTGGGCCTCTCTTGTTGTGCAAGGGGTTAAGCCTCAGCACTATCAAGCTGTTGCCAGCCGCTGCAGCATGAGTTCAGTTCCCAGCCAGGGAGCTGACCCACATAGAAAAGCAAACTTCTTCTGTCTCCCTGCTGCTCCCTCCACAGTGTATTTCATGTATTCTGCTCCCCACTCTGTCTCTGATGAATCATCTCATCACCCCCACACACACATCTCTGGCCTACACCTCAGCTTTTATATGCAGAAATAAGATAAATCTTAAAAAAAAAAAAAGGTAGTCTTGACCCATTACCTTAACTTTACTGCCAACTATTTCATAGTTTGTTGATTGTTGTTTTTTTTTTTAAGATTTATTTATGCATACAAGAACTGGGATACAGGCCAGGGGTGAGGAGGCGGTGAGAGGATTCACCAGAGACAGAGTGGGGAACAGAACTGAAATACACTGTTGAGGGGAGCAGTGGGCAAGACAGGAGAGGGCCATTTTTGCATGTTTAAAATAGGAACATTAATAACACTTAAAACTCTTAGAGTTACAAGCAGTAAATGATGTCTGACAAGCACTCAGTAACACATCGCATATAGTAACAATGCTATGAATCAATAATAACTACTGATGGAAAGATGTCTAGGGTATAGGATAAAAGATCTAAAAAAGACACATGTCAGTATATGAATTTTCCTTTGTATTTTTTTTTAAAGATTTTATTTATGCATACAAGAACTGGGGTACAGGCCAGAGTCCAGGGAGGTGAGAGGATTCACCAGAGACAGAGCTGGGAACAGAACAGGCAGATCTACTGAAATCCACTACTGAGGGGAGCAGCAGGTGAGGCAGGAGAGGTCTGCTGTGCCATGTGGGTCCCCTCCCTGGCCGGCGGTAGGGCTCGAACTCGTGCTGCAGTGGCTGTGGTTTGCTTCAGAGTGTGGCGCTCAATCCGCTGCGCTACCAGGGAGGCCTTCCCTTTGTATTTTTTAATAGTCCAGAGGGCTTTGTTTTTTCCACCCTTGTCAACCATGACTTCTTAGGTTCTAGCAGCTCAGGCTCTTTTCTATGGGTTCTCATGTGGAGCAGTTCTCTGGAGGGAACAGGCTGGCACTTCAGTGGAACCCAAGTGCCTTTGCTTTAACTTCATATTTTTCTGATCATTTTCTTTCTTTTTTTTTTTAAGATTTATTTATGCATACAAGAATTGGGGTACAAGCCAATGGAGCAGGGGTGAGAGGATTCACCAGAGACAGAGTGGGGAGCAGAATAAGCAGATCGACTGAAACACTGCTGAGGGGAGCAGCGGGGAGGCAGGAGAGGTCTGCTGTGCCCTGTGGGTCACCTCCCTAGTTGGAGGCAGGGATTGAACTCTGCAGTGGCTGTGGTTTGCTTCACAGTGCGTTGCTTAACCCATTGAGCCACAAGGGAGGCCCCTCTGATCATTTTCTTTAACACATTTCAGGAAGTGATCTCGGCTCTTAGAGTACTTCATATGCTGAACACAAACATTCATTCTCTTGGCAAGAATCTTGCCTTTGACTTGATTACAACAATGCCAGTTGCATGCTGGGTAACACTGTAGATGCTCCCATGTTGCCATGGTAATGTTTGTGGGGCCTTCCTTTGTGAGTATGCCCGTCTCCTTGACATCCACAATATCACATTTTTTTTGGATTCTCATGGATGTGGGCCAAGGCCCAACCCCACTTTTCCTAAAAGGCCTGGAAACATAGGGCGAGCACCTCTCTCCTTGCTTTGTGTTGGCCATTCTGATGACTCCTCGAGGATGGCAGTTCCAGCATTGTAATTTTCATTCAAGTAGCCATACATATTCATGCAGACTTCTAGAGTCACAGAGAACTATTGCTGGAATTTTTCAAGTTTACAGTGATAATTGAAGATATAAATACATATTTTGTAAACTTCTGAATTGTTTGAAATTTTACACATCCGTAAATGCATTTTTTAAAACAAGATTTAAAAAGTTATTGGCATTGCAGTGACATCTTATGGAAAATGAGTACATAGATTGCTTATAGGTTTACTGTAAATCTCAAATTACAAGAAGATAACAGCATTTTATAAGCTAAAAACATACAAGTTTTAGTTACTTAGAGATATGCTTTTATAGAGGTTAAAAATTGATACAGTTAAAAGAAACTGACTTAAGTTAAAGTAATACAACTCATCTATTTTCTATAATTAAGAGGCTTTTTATTGTGCTAAAAAGATACTAGATTTGACGTTGCATGCACTAACTTAATATAAATTGCAGAGCAAGGCATTTGTAATAATTTCAGCTTTTATTATCAGAACAAATTTAATGGCATGCTTTTTATTAAGCAGGGCACATAAGATACTTCATTTTAAATGGGTCTATCACTGTTAATCTTTGAAGTCAGCCAAATGGTTTTTAAAAAAGTTAAATTGTTAAAAAAAAAAATAGCTGAAATTGTTAATCAGTGTTTTCATGGGTAGAGTTAAATAATAGGAAGCATTTTGTGGTACAACTGATATAAAAAAACCTGATGAAATGCTTAGTGTCCAACTTTCCATGCTAATGTTTTATTATTTTGTTCACAGGAAACGTCCTGACCAGACATGGGTTCAGTGTGATTCCTGCCTAAAATGGCGAAAATTACCAGATGGGATAGATCAACTTCCAGAAAAATGGTATTGCGTCAATAACCCTGACCCACAGTTCAGGTACCATCTAGTTGGTAGTACTATTTTTGGAAAGGCAGAAAGTACTATTCAAGATGTCTGAATTGGCGCTGGTGACATTTATTTCCATGTGATTTTTTGACTAGAAATTGTGATGTCCCAGAAGAACCTGAAGATGAAGATTTGGTGCATCCCACTTATGAAAAAACCTACAAAAAGAAGTAAGTGTTATTAATATGTAGTGGGAAAACAATGCCCAAATTGTGAAGCGTGAACAGTATTAGTTAATGCTTCTCTAAGTTACAGCTAGTAGGAAGATTATGTCCCTAAAAAAGATTTTTGGCATGGAATGCACAACATCAGATTTGTTTTAAGTTGGTTTGTAGGTGCCTGCTGTTTTTTCACCTGATACTTAGTGTTCTTCTAGCTGTAAGACTCTGCCTAAAGATGAGCCCTAAATGAACTGAATATTACCCTTCATGAACTGGTAGTCTAAGACTTGTGTCCGTGCCAGTGAGAAGTTCAGAAAGCCCACAAGGAGCGAGTGCTTTGCCTGGAGATGGGGAGGGCTGAAGTGGAAAACTGAGGAGGGACATTTTTGTTATAAGCCTTGAAGGATGTGAAGGGTGGAAATACACAGGGAACAGGGATTTGTTGAGCTTGACTAGAGTACGTATATGGAAGAGCATAATGGACAATGGAGGTGTGGGATAAAGAAGATGTGTAATGATAGTCAGCCATGGGAGGTTGAGGCTAACTACTGCACACCGAAGGCTGAGTTCACTGAGAATCTTCCAGATGGTATTGACTTGGGGCATATGGTTTTTGAAAATAAATCCAGCTGCAGGACAGTAAGTAAGGGAACAAGTTATAATGATGTCCGTTGCAAAGGTCTGAGAATAGTGCCTTTGAGGATGGGAAGCTTCAGGCAGACATTAGGATTTTACTGAGAGGAAAGGCAGAGCGTCAGCCTGAGGACCTCTACTGCCGCTGCCGCTGCAGTGAAAGCAGAGGTCGACGTGCCAAGTGGTGAAATGGCAGGTATATCATGGGAAAACAGGATTGAAAAGGAATAATGAAGCAAATATAAATATGTTCTTTTTTTTCCTTTAAAGAGACAAAGAAAAATTACGGATCAAACATCTGGAAATTTTCCCTCGGGTAATTAAGCCTTTCCTTTTATAGCCGTGTATTGTACAGCAAGTTCTCACTGTCTTCTCTAGGTTTTTAGAAACTGCAACTTTATGCAAATAATGTCTAGCAAAAGTAGGTTCTCACATTCTCTTAATGTGGACAGGGTTTTTTTTGTCTCACCAGTGTTTTAACTAAAGACTATGTGTGAAATCTGTGCACCTGCTGCGCTGGGTAGTGGTTAGATTGGCAACTGCAAGTTCAAGCTTAGGAGCTTCACTCATGAAATGATCTTGTTCACTAAGTGTACAGTCCCCTCTGTGCTCCTCCTTCCCAACGCTGAAGCTCACCCCACCAGCTTCATTCAGTCTCTTCGATCTTACCCTGTAGTTGGGCATCTTCTGAGAAAAGGCAGCTATTCTTTTAAGAATCTTAACAGTCAGAGACCTCCCTGGTGGCACAGGGGTTTAAGTCTCAGTGCTATCAAGCTATCACCAGCCACTGTGACCTCAGTTAGATCTCTGACCAGGGTGCAGCCGTCCACTCCTGTCTCCCAGCAGCTCCCCTCAGCAGTGTATTTCAGTAGACCCACCTGTTCTGCTCCCCACTCTTGTCTCTGGTGATTCCTCTCACAGCTCTCATTGGCACCCTAATTCTTATGTGCATAAATAATAAAATATTTTTTAAAAATTGTAAGCCCAGTGTTAACTCACTTGCAGGCTGGACGTGGCTCACTGACCTGTTCGTTGCTCCCTGGTGTGGCACAAGGAGTGAGTGTAAGAATTGATAGCCGTGCACAGTGTTCACTGGCATGTGGGGACAAGAACACCCTGTGTGCGGGCACATCACACTGACATCATACTAGGTGGGGCTTTTTTATCCTCCAGCAGATTAATGCTGACCAGTTTCGAACAACCGCTGTGTCAAGTCAAAGCTTTTCACCTGTGAAGGAAAGTATGCCAAGAGGAAACCCTTCCGAAGCAGCAAGTACTTACGCAACAAGACTCCTCAATAATCACCGCGTTTCCTCCCAGCCTGAACCCGAGAGCAACAGGTCAGTGACTAAACTGTGTTTTTCCATTTGGGGAATGAATAGTAGACAGCTCTTTAGTTGACACTTCTGTGTAGGAAACTGGTTTACATGCATGTAGAAGTCTTAAGTACAAGTTACTTTGCTTTTATTATCGAAATGCCACTTCCCATTTATGCCTCCTGAAATAAAATTTTAAACTATTAATTGTATTCATGGTGGGATTTAATCAGGTTATCATTTCCTTGGAATTCTGTCTAGTATGAAAATTACTGTTCAGATGATTAGAGCTCAAAGATAAACATAAAGCAGCACACAGTACAACACTGCTGTCAGGTGTCGGGCCTCTCAGCTCTTAACCCTTAAGTTCTCACCCGTGGCACTGCTGCATGCTTTGGGTGAGTGGATGAAGAAGAAAAGTTCTGCATGGTACGAAAATTCAATGGCTAGCGCCCTTGATGGGAAGGATGGGGAAGGCGTGGTGATACGGTGACACGGTGCTGGGTCCTGAAGCGTGAGAGCGCTGGTGCCTGTGGCAGGCGGCTACGGTGGCAGCTCTCACAGACAGACTAGGAGCGGACTGGCTCCTCTGAAGTTTGTTACTGAAGGAAACACTGAAACAAGCTTCTTGGGGATAGTGGGCCAGATTTTCTGAAAGGTTTTGTAGCCTTCATCAAATTCTTATGGGAACTTCTGACCTCAGAAAAGATTAGCAATAACCGCCTTTATGCATACATGTGTTCAAGGGGGGCCTATTCCAAGGTATGCGTTTAGAGCGTTCATTTCTGGGACTTTTTTGGGGCAGGTTTGCTACTTTTAAGAACTTGTGTAATATCTTTTTAAACAAGTCTCAGCATTTTTGGGTTTTCTTTATAAAGATAGCACTAGACAAAGTTAACAAAGTAAGACCTATGTTTAAGACAAAAAAATTTTTTTTTAAGCAGCTAATGTCAAATGGATGAAGAGTATAAAGGAATTTTTCACTAAGAGTTTCTAAAGTCATGATTCTCCAATCCCTGACATTAGAGTCTGGAAGGTGGTGCTAAACTAAGTCTTGAGAAAGACACGTGGGAACTGGCCTGTACGAAAGATAACAGGGACTCCCAAGGAGATGGCAGACTCTCCCGGTTTCCAGTCTCAGAACTTAGAAGCGTTTGTTCATCTGAAGGTGGAAATTAGGGGTGATTACAAGAGATAGACTGGAAAGTTTGAGGAAGAGTGTTGGGGGACCTGTTCTAGACAAGGCAGGTTCATGGTTGATTCGGACAAGCAGAAAAGGAATCCTGGAGCTTCAGGTATCTCTGACTTACCTTTAATGCTGAAGCAGGGAGGCAGGCATGCAGCAACCAAGCCTTCTGTCCCCCTCCATCTCTTGGCCCAGGGGTCTGTACTTGAGCTTTCTGCCTTTTTGGCCCAGAGCATCATAATCACAGCACATGTGCCCCGTGCTCACGCTCCTAAGCACTCTCTTACAACACAGTGTTACGTGGATAATGAAACTTGGAGGAAAGCAAAGCCACAAGTGACTACTGTAAAGGCTGGCAGCAGGAAGGAGAAAAAGAGCCTAATTTAACACATTTTCCATACAAAGAGTAGTTCCCTAAACTTTTTCTCAACCTGCAACATCTCTTCCTTTGTCAGAAAGTAGGAAATCTCCTTCTTGGAGCAGTTTTTACTGCTGAAGATGTGGGTGATTTGTTTTGGAAACTAGTGAAGAGAAAGTTTCAGTCAAAATGGTGAGAAATCCCTCCTTTTCTTTCTTTACCGGGGCTCCCTCAAGAAAAGCCTAGGTGATGATGAGAGTTTGGGTGCCCTTGAGTCACAAGCCTGGTCCTCGCTGGATCTGGCCGGATTTACTCTGAGACAGTCATGGATTGCCAGAGGCAAAGGCAGAAGCAAAGGGACTGGAAGAATCCATGTGAGATGTGTCAGGAGGCAGGTAATTGTTGAACAAAAAGATCAAAGACAGAAGATAGAAAAACTGAAAAGACAAAGTACATGAAGGCCCACAGCCGAGCAAGGCAGTTCAGAGTGGGGGTCTGGGGCTACAGAGGGGGGAATTGTATAAGGCTTAATTTCCAATAAATATAGGCATAATGTCTAGAAAAGGATCCATTTTGAGAAACTTCATGCATCTGTAGAACACTTGGGAAAGGAGATTATTTTTCAGAGAGGAAAATCACAAATTACTTTCAAAGAGATCAGGAGTCAGAATGGCCAGAAGGCTGGTAGATGGTAGTGGGCTCATGCTGGTAAAGTTTTGAGACAGTAATTTCCAACTTGAAAGTCTAAACCCACAGTGAATGAGAGGTGAATAGATTTTCATCATGCAAGATCTTAGAATTTTGTCTTGTGTATCCTTTCTCAAGATACTGCTATATTATTGGCAATTGTCCCCTGCGGCGTGTGGTTTTGAAAGCCCCAGAACGAGGAAGATAATTCTTGAAATCTAGGAAATACAAGGGCCTCATAGGCCCGATTAACAGCTGGTGCAGGCATCGGTCGGAATGGGGCGAAAGGGTCGTCAGTTGGTGATGAATTCGCAGAAAATTAAGCAGATAAAAGAAAATGAAGCAGTTTTATAAACAGGAAAATATAGATAATGCTGGTTTATTTTTGTGGCTCACTAGAGGTTAATGAAATTATGTCGGACAAGCAGGAAGGAGCTCTGGAATACAAAGGTCAGACACGGGGGCAAGTTCTTGTCTTCAGCCCACATGCACGTGAAGTGCCTGGAGGATAGCGAGCGAAGAGCTCTCTGACAGAGTAGACAGCAGGTGCTTTGGAGAGATCTCAGCAGTGTAATTGTTTTCATATGTAAAAGGAGAAAATCTACTTCATTAAATCAAGTTCTTGATGTAATAATTGTATATATATTATTGAAATAACGTAGCAAAGCAGTACCATTTTAAAAAAAAGCAAAGATTTCTTTGCATTTCAAGATAGGTCACTTCAAGGTTGACTGTTTTGTCCATAGCTTACAATCGCATATTTTATATGTAAAATATTTTCTAGCCTAAAACGGAGACTTCCTATTCGTTCCTCAATTTTGAATGCAAAGAATCGGAGATTGAGTAATCAAGCATTTGAAAATTCAGCTTACAAAAAAGATGATGATGATGAAGATGTCATCATCTTAGAAGAAAACAGTACTCCCAAGCCTGCGGTCGATCATGATGTTGAGGTGAAAGCAGAACAGTGTCACGTGGAGCAAAGCGGTATTGTGGTGGCGCCCATGTGTGACAATGAACCTTGTGGCCAGGCCAGTTCGGCGGGCACCTCGACCTCCAGGTGTGAGCAGGGGACGACTGCAGCCACCCAAACTGAAGTGCCAAGTGTGGTGGTTAAAAAGGAAGAGGCTGTTGAAGATGAGATCGATGCGCGGAATCGTGCGTCTGTCCTGCCGCCCTGTGCAGAAGCTGAGGTGAAGACACACGAGACCCAGGAGACCTCTGATAAGTCTGGTGATGAGTGCCAGCTAAATGAACTGAAAAGTGAGCTATTTCAAGTTAACCAAGAGAAAGAAAATTACAAAAAAAAGTATCACGTGCTTTCTGACCAAATCAAAGTGTTAGAGCAGAGAATCGCAGACATGAACGACAAATGCGTGAAGAAGGAAACTTGCCATCAGTCTACTGAAACTGATGCCGTGTTTTTACTCGAAAGTATTAATGGCAGGTCTGAAAGTGCAGCTCAGTATCAGCAAGCACTGGAGGAAATAGAGAAGCTGAAGAAGCAGTGCAGTGCTTTGCAGCACGTGAAGACCGAGTGCAGTCAGTGTTCCGGCAGCGAGAGTAAGAGCGAGGTGGATGAGATGGTCGTGCAGCTGGATGACGTGTTCAGACAGCTGGACAAGTGCACCGTTGAGCGGGACCAGTACAAGCACGAGGTGAGTTCTGCCTCGGCAAGGCCATGTCACCTGGGCCCTCTCCACAGGCTGAACGGCGTCCCTGGCGTTCCCTACGCACTGTCTGTGACCCACTGCTTTCAAAGGGAGTCGTCCCCCGGGGGCCCTTCGCATTTATGGGCATTAGGCACAATTTTTGGTTGTTAGAATGTCTTTAGAAGATGGTGTTGTGGGAACTTGATGGGCAGCAGCCAGGTTTGATGAGTGTCCCATTCCGCACAGGGCACTGCCATCCAAGGGAGGGCGTCTGGCTTAAGCTGTCAGACCATCAGTTAGTTACTCCTGCTAGTGGAGACCTTACCTCCAGCAGTGAGCCGCGCACAGGCGGGTCATGGCGTCCTTACTTTATAGTGGACCTCGTGTTGGTTGCAACTAGTTCCATGTGCGGGTGACATAAAGTAAATATGTGACAGTTCCATGCTCATGAGCATGCGAGCTGCTCACAGTTGCTTTGCTCTCTCCCGTGCAGTTGTGTCCTGAGGTGGCTCTGCAGGCCCCGCCATCGCTTACCCACAATCCAGATGTCACAGAGGGCGGGGTGCAGTTTCGGAAAGTTACGTACGTTCATCTGTTAGGCAGCAGTCACTCGGCTCATGGGTGCGTGGGGAACAGTCTTAGTTCAGGGGTTCTTTCACGGAGGAAGGAGGGGAAGAACCATAGCGATCAGGGGACCAGTAGTGGCTTCTCCATATGCTCCCACTTCACATTTGGGGAGGTTCTTTTAAAAAAAATCTGTATTCATGTGGTACTTGAAAGGAGTTTCCCTGCTAAAAAGAGTTTGGAAATGACAGTAGGGTCATTTATTCTTGGGAATTTTGTTGGTCTAACTGCTTTTATTCAGACATTGATCTCGATGCGTTGGCTTAGGAACTAGATGGCAAAATATATAAAAAACCAGTGACAGTAAACTGTTAGAGCTGACAGCAGGTGATTGTACAAGAAACGAAAGCCACTGTGATGTCACCATAATTTAGGCGTTTGTCTTGTGTTTTGGTCTTATTCAAATGATAGTTAACATTTTATATTCTTCAGCGTCAAAGATGTAAAAAGGTATAGCTCAAAGTAGGTAAAGTTTTATTTTTCTTTAGCTAGTGGGCATTTTTTGGTTTGGTTGCTTTTTTGTCTTGATGGTTAGCAATTTTAATCACGTTTATCTTAAATTTGCACTTTGACATTAGTATTTTTTTAGTTTTGAAGTTGTAAATTCAACTTTTTTGTAGGTTGAATTATTGGAGATGGAAAAATCACAAATCCGTTCAAAATGTGAGGAACTGAAAACTGAAATTGAACAATTAAAATCGACAAGTCAGCAGAAAGGACCAGATGGGCCAACTTCAAGTAATGTTGAGTCTGTAAGCTTTGCTGATGGGGAAAGGTAATATTACATGAACATTTCACTGGGGCTGCAGTGCTGGCTCCCGTGACACTCACTTGCTGGCACATGTGAATAGTGCTTGTTCTGTCAGAGATGCCATCATCTGCTGCGGCCCTGACATTGCGTAGGCGGGGCGTGCAGGAGTACACGCCACGTGGTTCCCTGCAGGGAGCTAGGGCTTAGGCTCAGCTCACGTGAAACAGGGATTTGGAGGGATAAAACATGGCGTTGGTCACGGTGGCCTGGAATGCTTGCTGGAGAAATGTGAAAACTGAGCTAGATACTGAAGAATGGGGTGAATTTGGCCATGACTTGAAGACAAGAAACTATTACATGAAACTAACTTTTTCATCTTGATTTCTTTGCCTTGTACATGGCACCATTTCTTTTTTTTTTTTTTTTTAAGATTTATTTATGCATACAAGCACTGGGGTACAGGCCAGAGGTGCGGGGAGGTGAGAAAATCTACCAGACAGAGCAGGGGGCAGAACAGGCAGATGGACTGAAATACACTGCTGAGGGGAGCAGTGGCCCGGGCAGGAGAGGTCTACCTGCGCCATGTGAGTCACCTCCCTGGCTGGCAGCAGGCATTGAATTCATGCTGCAGCGTCTGCGGTTTGCTTCATAATGTGCTGCTTAACCCACTGCGCCACCAGGGAGGGCCCGGCACCAATTGCTTTATGTTTTGCTCTCTATTTCACTATGTGCCTTCCCAGTCTTAACTTTTAGGAAGTCACAAAATGACTGAAAATTGCCATACTGCAGGTGACTATTAAGGAGTTTTTCTGGGAAAATCAGAAAACTCCTAACAGTAAGATATAAAGTGGTCTAGGGGCTCTACTTTGATTTTTGCTTTTGCTAGTTGGAGAGTGAATAAGAATGTTGACATATCGATGACTTCAATTCACAATAATAGTCATTAAGAGCTAGGATTTATAAAACTCCACCTGCTAATATTTTACAAGTTGAGACCTAAAGGGTACTGTTGCTGAGAAATGCTCTACTGTCTTCACTAGACATTGTTTTCTAGCTTAAGTTTTTAAAGAATTGCATTAAATCTGTTATGGAAATAGAAAAAAAATCAAGCAGTACATATAAACACTGGAGTGCAGGGGTCAGAAAAGTTGTGGCTGGTGTTTGGAATATGGGACCACAGGCATCTGTTGCTTATGGGATACAGATTCCTGGGCTCCAACCGTTTATTAAAACTTGGTAATGTGGGGCCTCCCTGGTGGCGCAGTGGGTTAAGCAACGCACTATGAAGCAAACCGCAGCCACTGCAGCATGAGTTCGATCCCTGCTGGCAGCCAGGGAGGGGACCCACATGGCGTGGCAGACCTCTCCTGTTGTGCCCGCTGCTCCCCTCAGCAGTGTACTTCCGTTGATCTGCCTGTTCTGCTCCC
>JAGFMF010011629.1:18021760-18316306 GCA_019455555.1 Galemys pyrenaicus
GCCCACTAAAAGTTAAGTTTACTACTACTTTTTACTTTCTGATGTGGCTATTTGATTGTTTTAAATGTAGACGGAGCATAAAATATCTCTTGGACAGCATTGTTCTAGACACTGAACACAGAAGTCTGACATGTCAATGTCAGGTGGATAGGCGGAAATTAGCTAGGGGTAATCAGAAGACTTGAAAAGGGAATGGATAAGAGGGTAGTTGATCAAACTAGTCATTTGTCTACTTTTCTAAACTTAAAAGGTTTTGGTTATGACAAAGGTAACAGTCTTGGTAGGGCATAGGATGGCTAATCCCTTCTGGAAAGCAAGGTAGAAAAGTATTTTAACTGTGGGCTGATATGAGACTTTATTAAAGGTGGGGTGGCATCAGGCATCATGCAAGCGCTCAGGGTTAGCATGCTCGAAATCACCCCAGGGCGGGCATCCTGATCCCTTCGGAGATTACCTTTTTGAAAGGTTAAAATCTCAGTTACTGGGCAGGGACCCGAACAAGAGCAACTGTGTCACTCTCCCTGTGTGCTGCAGCGTTTGTTTGGGTCTTTAAAGATTTATTTTGTCTATTTATGGGTCTCCCTGGTGGGCACAGGGGTTATCTTGTCAAGCTTTTGTGAACCACTGCAGCACGAGTCAGGGAGAAGACCCACAGGGTGCAGCAGACCTCTCCTGCCTCGCCTGCAGCTCCCCTCAGCAGTGTGCTTTGGTGGATCCACTGTTCTGCTCCCCGCTCTGTCTCTGGTGAATCCTCTCACCTCCCACACTTCTGGCCTGTACCCAGCTCTTGTGTGCATAAATAAATAAAATAAATCTTAAAAAAAAAAATGCTGGCTGGGGATGGAACTCATGCTGCATTGGCTGCCTAAAGTGTTACAGTGCTGAGGCTTAACCTCTTGCGCCCCCTGGAGACTCCTGCTTCAGTGGTCTTTTTTTTTTTTTTTTTTTTTTTAGATTTATTTATTTATGCATACAATTGCTGGGGTACAGGCCAGAGTCCAGGGAGGTGAGAGGATTCACCAGAGACAGAGTGGGGAGCAGAACAGGCAGATCCACTGAAATCCACTGTTGAGGGGAGCAGCAGAGACAGGAGAGGTCTGCTGTGCCATGTGGGTCAGCTCCCTGGCCGGGGATGGAACTTGAGCTGCTGTGCCACGGACGCTTCACAGTGCTCAGACTTAACCCCGAGCTATGTAAATTTCAGTAGTTGCTGGTAACATGTATTTTACCCATTCCTGTCTTCTGCAATTTCAAGGTTGTTACTTGGAAACCATTAGTTTTTCAAAGTGGTATCTGTATTAAATGACTTATTAATTATGTTCACTAGAGGAAATTTTGCTTTCCTTTTAGTTTGAATCTATGTTTTCACTTATTTATTGTACATTTCACTTAGATTTTCATTTTACATGAATATTAAACTATATTGTAATGCTGATCTAATTACAGTGTTTTTACTTGCAGCCTTAAACTTCGATCTCTTCGCGTTAATGTGGGACAGCTGCTGGCCATGATTGTACCTGACCTTGACCTCCAGCAAGTGAACTATGATGTTGATGTAGTTGATGAGATTTTAGGGCAAGTTGTTGAACAAATGAGTGAAATCAGTAGTACTTAAAGTCTGCTCTATGTGAGATAATAAAAACTGATTTATTCTATCCCTTTGGTTGTACAGCTTTCAAGATGTAAACAGTTTTGTTTCATAGATAAGTAACAGACAGAAGAGCTGTGATCTTCACTGTGTTCCATGCATTCAGGTGTGGCCACGCCTGCTGAGGCCCCGTTTCCACACTTTTTGAAATAGCTGCGCATCTGGTTTTCAGTGGAGATAACTCCTGATTGTTTTAAAATGTAAATATTTGTAACTAAGTCTGCACATATTTTTTTATTACCCTGGAGGACTTGTGTTTTTCACCAAGAGTTTTTCAGGTGCCCCTAACCTTTGTGCAATCTTTTCTGGTTCCCCAAAATGTATTTTTCTCAGACTTGAGGACTGTGCCATAAATACAAATGGAAATGTTACCTTTGATTTTCTTACTGAGAAGTTTAAACAGGATTTTTTAAAATGTAATGATTCCTGATAAGTTGTAACTGAATTGAGCTTTAGTGTTTGTTTTCTATAAATCCTATCTCTGAAATATTTTATTCATAAAAACAAGGTATCAAGAAATCGACTCCATTCATCTTGCCAGGATTTTTCTTGTGCTGACACTGCCGATCATGATTAAACAGAGTGTTTTATAGAACAAAGAATGACTCTTTAGTATTAAAAAAAGTATGAAAAATATTAAATGTCCCACGTTTGCTTTGAAACCCATTTTTGGCTGCTTAGTCAGCATGGAGTGGGCACAATAATTGTTTGATATTTCTTTTTGTGAAATTTCCTGTACAGCCTTTTGTAGGGTTACTACAGGTGACTGTGAGGTGAGGAAGACAATCTTTCTCTAACAATACTGCATACCTTTTATCATAATGCAGACCTGAGTGTTTTACATCCTAGAATAACGCAACAAACTGTCCTAGGATTGTAGTGTTACCTGCCATAAAAAGTATGCTTTATTGGTCCTGTGTCTTGTGCAATCCTAGAGAGATGGCTTTTATTAAGTATAACTGTATATAATTAAGAATCGTATTTTCCATAACTAAAATGTTTATTATTTTTTCAAAGTTTTATCATTGCTATTTATTTTTACTTTTGTTTCTGAACATTCAGTACATGTTCCTTTTGTATGTATGGTTAATTACATGTCTGTCGTATACAATTTAAAATTTTTACTGTACATTAACTTCTAGAGAAAGCAAGTAAACAAAGATTGTTTTTATTTGCTTGATAAAGGAATTGAAAGTATTTTTGGTATGAAGCTGGTTTTCTGTCACAATTGTACCTGCCCAAATTTTAAAACATCTTGTAATAAAAATTTATCTATATGATAAATTTTGTGAATAATAAATTTATATGATAATATGATAAATGATAAATGTAATAAAAATGTATCTATATGACAAAAATGGGGTTCATTTAACAGATGGGACGCAGAGTTCTGAGGCCATAAAAGGCCAGCTCTCGTCCCACATGGTGTCCACAGTGTCCAGAAGTCCCAAACAAAAGCTGCTAGTGGTGCTGCCCATCAACGAGGACCTGGAGCTCACGGCACAGCAAAAGCAGGGAGCCAGGATACAGCTCCCAGTGGCAGCTGGAGGTGCTCACCGGTGTGGTGCAGCCCACAGCAGCAGTCTGGAGGCTGGCCTGGACCGCCCCAGATGCTGAGCCACCAAGCAGGAGGGCAGCAGCACCAGGAGGCCGTGTCAGACGATTGGAAGCAGTGGCCAGCTCTAAGGGACCCGACACAATGCCAATCACCATCAGTCACCAAGAAGTAGAGGCAGAGACACCATTGTTAACAGCCCTGTGAGCTGTAGGCCCGACACCACCGACAGCTAGCAGGTGAGGCCTGCTCCTTTCGGACCTGTCAGAGGAGGCAGGTGGCAGCAGCCAGGGTTTTAGCTTTTAGCCTTTCTTCACAAGTCAGCTGCTGATTCTTCTGCCACCAGGAATGGAATTTCTAAGCTGGCTCCTGTCTGCCTTATATCCTCTTTCAGGTTCCCTCACCCTATAAGCCTGCTTGGACATTTTTTAATCCTGTTAGCACTAATCAGCTCATTCTTGTTTTTAAATCTGAATAATTAATGAGTTGCAGCTGATTGATTCTATGATCTAGGTGCCAGATACAAAAGGGATCTTGTTCCCTGCACAGACCTCAGGGCAGGCTCATGGGCTGGTGGGCATCTGAGGAGCTGGCTGGAGGCACTGCACCCAGTACCCTAGTGGGGCCAGGCGGAACGGAGCGCTATGACAGGTCGGGGTGGGTGGGGAAAAGTGCCTACAGCGTCTCTGCAGGGTGGCTCCAGGCAGCTGCACTGTGGCTCAGGAACTCCGCTGGCCTCTGCTGCCTGAGGTTCCAGGGAGCCTCAGCGCTAGAGCGAGCTGGTCCAGTGGGGCCTTTGGGCTTGCTCTTGGAAGGTTACACAGGCCCCTCACCCAAAGCCCTCACGCAGGCCCCCAGGGCAGCAGTTCTGAGAAGCCAGCAGTGACAAAGATAAGCTGGTGGTTCAGTCCCAGTGGAATGCAGCCCGGGAATGCAGGGGGCTGGGGGGAAACCTCAGTGCAACCCAGGCCTTCCACGTGGATCACCACCAACGGACGACTTCCCACCACAACCTTCCGCCAGAAGGAACTTCAAAATTTTCCACTCCAAAGTACCCCGCCTATAAAAACCCCCCACAGCCTGTAACTGAACTGTTAGGGGGAAGGGTTGTCCCGAATGGATTACACAGATAAGTTTATGGACTCCAACCCCCACTCCAGACCACCAGCGCTCCAGAGCCACAGATCCGAAAAGATGATTATCGAGGAGTGGGTCCCTGGGACCTGAGGGTGGAGTTCAGCAGCCAGCCTGGCTATACAACCAGAGGCGAGCCTGGGGCTCGCTCTTCCTTGGGAGCCATCTCACTTGCCTCGGAGCCAGCTCTCAACGCGCCAGCTTAGAAGATCTGGCAGGATATTTGTGGATTTGTATCCCTCTCTTTCCCTTGATGTTATTTCTGTTTTATTCCCCTTCTTTTATAAAATAAAAACCCTTTGATAACTTTTGTCACCTGTGCCTGAAGTTGGGACTTACTATGAAATAAGTCTGAGCGAGAGGGTGAGGATCCAGTCAGGGAAACCCACTTTATGTTAGGGTTGCCCTGGAACATGACTTCCCCGACCCCCTCTCTGGGGATCTGAGAACCTCACCTGGGAGCACAATAAAAGTTCCTGCTGGCCAGAAACATGGCCTGGCTCTCTCCCTCCTTGTCTCTTGCTCTCCTCCAACTGCGCCAAAATCTTTCAGCTTTAACCTCTGAAGCTGGCTCCGGCGCAGGGCAAACCAGTGGGGCTGCGTGCCCTCAGGCAGCGTGGCAGGGCAACCACTGTCACCTGGTCTTCGCTGCCCCGTGGCTGGCACTGAACCCCACTGGGGCCGCTGGTGGCTGTGGGTAAGATGCCTGCCGCCTGCTATCCGGTGTGCTAGCCGCAAGCAGCGTGCTTCTGGAGCCCAACGGGGTCAGCGAGCTGGCGCTCACCAGCTAGTGCAGGAGCGGCCATCGAGCCTGGTCCACTGAGGTGGGCCTGGGTGCTACCCAGCGGCAGGGCTCTGGTTGGCCGGTGGGGAGCCCCTGCTGCTGCCCGCAGCACTGGGCTTGCTGGGGGCGGGGGAGGGGGGTGTGGGCTGCCTGCAGGCAGCAAGCTTCCAGGGGCAGGGGGCGCCCTCTCCACAGCAGCCACACTGACTGCCACACCCACCAGGCAGCAGGGCAGGAAACCACAGCTGCCCAGGCTCCAGTTTCACTTCCACTAGGACTGAGACCCTCTTGTCTTGAGAGGGTGTGTCTCCTGTAGGCGAGAGGAAATGGTTTCTTTGCATCATAAATCTCTTAATTTAAAGAAATGCTGCCTAAATTGATAGCACCTGTAAAGAACATGTCCAAGTCTTTTTTTTAAAAAATAAAAGGTTTTATTTATTTATGCACACAAGAGCTGGGGTACAGACCAGAGGCGGGAGGGGTCAGAGGCATCACCAGAGACAGAGCGGGGAGCAGAACAAACAGGCAGATGGACTGAAGCACACAGCTGAGGGGAGCAGCGGGCGGGGCAAGAGAAGTCTGCTGCGCCCTGTGGGTCCCCTCCCTGGCAGGGGATCAAACCATGCTACAGTATGGGGCTCAACCCCTTGTGCCACCGGGGAGGCCCACATGACTAAAGCTTATGAATATGTCACAGTTCTTTCTGGAACTCGCTGTTTTTCTGGCCAACTGTATTCTTGCAAAAATAGATTTTTTTATGTGACTGGGAAGTTAATCATGATATTAGTAAGAGAAAATAATTAAATTGATACTTTGGATTGTTCACTTTTTAAGGAAGTATCATGGCCATTAGCCAAAATGTGGCTAACACATTTAACAACAAAAACCTGATGTGGGCAAGTTTTCTTGGCATATATAATACTGATGTAGATACCTGTTTTTATTAAATTTATAAAGTGCTCAGGTGGGAGGACACTGAGCTTAAAGGAACGCTTTAAAACAAAGTCATGAGGAAATTAACAGTAGTCCAGAGCCCCTACAACGCACTCCAGGCTCGTCAGCTGAGGCTGCAGAGTGAGGACAGCGGTGGTTACAGCCGGGGCGGCGTGTCCGGTGTCCTTTATTTGGGCCTTTGACCCTTAGGGGCAGGTTCTGCTGGTGACATGTCACCTGTGGTCTCTGATGCTTGATTCTTGTTCACACAGCCCATTCATTGGGTCATGCTTGTCACTGAGGATTCGTTTTAACGATACAGATTCTTGGTTCCTGCCTCTGGCCGCATATTACGCTCACCTGGGACAATTTAGCATCCCCAGCCGAGGAGGTTGTGCCCCTGCTAATGAGTCAGCCTCTGGTGGTTGGAGCCAGAGGCCACGCACTTTGGGGGTCTCCTAGTGCTCCACTGAAGCCAAGAGCCGCTGGCCGGCCTGCCTTCCAGTGAGGCGTCTCCTCAGGGCCTCCACGTGGCCCCTGACACCTTCTCATGGCCAGTGAGCAGGGAGAGGGCAGCGGTCAGAGCCCAGTTGGGAACGTAAATGAAGCAGATTTTTCCCTCTGTCTCCCTCCACCACTATTGTATTTTCTATGCCCTTCTAGAAAATGCTACGTGCTCATGTCTCAGATTTACACAGAGGTGTTACACCATTTCCGAACGGCTTCAGAAACATTCTATGATATACATTTGCTAATGTTCATTTCATCTTTTGATAGTAAAACATTTGCTGTGAACATTGATAAATACTTACCACATGCTTTTCAAATAGATCTCCAGGGTCAATACTATTTCCAGAGCTTTTTTGCAGGAGCCCGGCTCCAGCCGAGGTAGGGCTCAGTGAAGGAGGAGACACAGACGCTCGATCGGGGTGCAAGCATCTCCTGCTGAGAGCCTCCATGGGGCTTTATTCATACAACAGAATATTTCCTTGACTTTCCAATCTTTTGTCATCATGTGTTTTTACTGTTACATTTTCTTGGAACTTTCTTAGCTCATTTCTGATCACAGATACACTTCGTTTTTTCAGTTTTCCTTAACTATGATTAGCTTGACCTTATTAGCTTTCTTATTAGGAAAAAGAAAAAAGGTGCTAGACAGCACATGACCTCTGCAGTTACATAAATTTTCGGTAAAGCAAATGGCAAACAGTAACTGCCACCTGGTTTCCTTCAGCAAGCATAAAGTACAAAGGTCATTTGTCTGGATCACAAGTTTTATATGTCATCCAGCGACAATTTACAGTACCTACATTTTGCTTTATCAAAATATTTGTTCCACATCTCAAGTTTTTCCTTTTGGCTTTCCTGCTCCAAAGACACCAAAGGGGGCCTAGAGCTCTTTATTCTTTTCCACAAGGAGACAGAGGTTGACAAAACCTTTCTACCATTAATTTTAAACCATTTGTTTATGTTTTCACCATAAATTCCAGTGTAAGGAATGGGGGGGAGGGGAGGAGGGTGGTAAGGGTAGGGAAATCTGCCTTACTCCTGAATCTGCCCCAGGGGGATACCATAAGCGGGCCCCCTATTCTATATGCAACACCAAAATTTCCCAGAACTGTGGGGACTGCATGTGATGTTCCTTTTCTTAAGTCTTGTCATTTTAGGGGCGCCCTAAGACTTTTACTAGTGGGGATTTTAACAGGCTTTGTTCCTTTAATGGGCTTGGTTCCAATAGTTCCTTTAGGCATAATTTGTTAAAGAGCTCAGCATAGTTTATGGTAAATGAATTACAGACTGGAGGACATTGAGAAGTATTGGAAATTGTCTCCTTACCAATTATACTGGAAATCAGCACTGATGCTAGCATACATTTTGTTATTTTGAAGTCCGTCGAAAAATCTCATAATTACAAGGATTGCCATAAACAAAATGAAAGGAAGTAGCGGGACCCAGCTGTGAAAACTCCTGGCTGTAGTTTCCCCCACACCTGGACTTTGTCAGACAGCATGAGTAGCGTGGCCTGTGCCACTTTTTCACCACCTAAAACAAACTGTACCACTGAGCAATAACTCCCCATTCTTCTCTCCTGATAATCTCTGCTCTCAGGCTCTTGTGAATCTGCTTCTTTTTTTTTTTTTTAAGATTTATTTATTTATGCATACAAGAACTGGGATGCAGGCCAGAGGCGCGGGGAGGGGCGGGGATGAGGAGAGTCACCAGAGACAGAGTGGGGAGCAGAACAGGTAGACTGAATGAAATAAACTGCTGAGGGGAGCAGCGGGGACACAGGAGAGGTCTGCTGCGCCATGTGGGTCCCTCCCTGGCAAGGGGTTGAACTTGTGCTGCAGTGGCTGCTGATAGCTTCATAGCCCTAAGACTTAATCCCTTGTGCCACCAGGGAGGCCTGAACCTGCTACTCTAACAATATAAGAGGGATTACAAATATTTGTCTTTGTGTTTGTTTTTTCACTCCCCTGTTTTTTTTAACTGGGTGGTTTGGTTTTGCTGCTGGGTGGCTAGAGGGTGTGAAATGATTTGCAAATGTTTTGGTCCATTCTGTCTTCACTCTTGATTGTGTCCTTTTATAGACAAGATTTTTGTCCATAATTTTGGTGAGGTTCAATTTATGTTTCTTTTGTTGTACTGTTTGTATCACATCCAAGAAATTATTGACTAATTCAATGTCATGACACTTTTACCCTAAGAGTTTTATAGATTTAGCACTTACATTTAGTTTAGACCTTACATATAAGATATACATTTTGAGTTACCTTTGAATGTAATGTAAGGTTCTACTTCTTACATATTGATATAGTTTCCCCAAGTTCATTTGTTGAAAAAGACTCTTCTAGGGGCCTACCTGGTGGCGCAATGGGTTAAGCAATGAACTATGAAGCAAACCATAGCCACTGCAGCTTGAGTTTGATCCCTGCTGCCAGCCGGGGAAGGGACCCACATGATGCGTGGACCTCTCCTGCCTTGCCCGCTGCTGCCCTCTGCAGTGGATTTCAGTTAATCTGCCTGTTTTGTTCCCCACTCTGTCTCTGGTGGATCCTCTCAACCCCCACACCTCTGGCCTGTACCCCAGCTCTTGTATGCATAAATAAATAAATCTTTAAAAAAAGAAAGGAAAAAGACTCTTCCATTGAGTGGTCATTCATCCTTGGTAAAAGTGATCAGTCATATATGTGAGGGGTGAGGGTTTATTTTTGGTTCTCCGTTCCTGAGGTTTGTAAACTTGGCTTTAGCATCTGCCACACTGTGTTGATTACTATAGCTTTCTAGTAAGTATTGAAATAAAAAAGTATGAATCTTCCAACATTGCTCTTTTTGAAGATGGTTTTGATTATTCAGGGTCCCCTTAGACTCCGTATGAATTTCAAGGTGGGTTCTTCTATTTCTGCCTTCACCATTGGGATTTTTGGTAGAAATTTCTAGATCACTTTGGACAGTATTGTCTTCTTAACAATATTAAGTATTCCAACCCACAAAAAAGGGGTGCTCTACTTATTCATGTGTCTTTTATTTCAGCAATGCTTTGTAGTTGTACTGTAAAAGTCATTTGTCTCTGGTTAAGTTTATGCCTAAGTATGTTTTTCTGTAAGCTTTGGCCGGAACTGTCAGAACTGTGATGAAATCTGGCATCCTTTTCTTGTTCCTGATTTTAGGGGAAAGCTTTCAGTCTTTAACCTTTGAGTATGATGTTAGATGTGGGGTTTTCACATATTGTTATCATACATATTGCCTTCTAGTTTGCTTTCTTTTCGTTTTTTAAAGATGTATTTATTTATGCATACAAGAGCTGGGGTAGAGGCCAGAGTCCAGGGAGGTGAGAGGATTTACCAGGGACAGAGTGGGGAGCAGAACAGGCAGACCGACTGAAACACACTGCCGAGGACAACAATGGGTGAGGCAGGAGAGGTCTGCTGCGCCATGTGGGTCAGTTCCCTGGCCAGCGGCAGGGATGGAACTCGTGCCGCAGTGGCTGCGGTCTGCTTCATGGTGCGGTGCTTCACCCACTGCGCCGCCAGGGAGGCCCGGCCCCTAAAATATTAAAACTTAAAAATCATTCAATATTTAAACGAGATTTTAAGAACAAAGTAAGACATTATACCTTAGAAATGTGTTCATCAGGGGCCTCCCTGGTGGCTCTTTCGTCTGTCGGTCTGTTAGGGGGAAAGACCCTCCTAAATGGATTATACAAATAGGTTATGGACTTCGACCCCATTCCAGACCTACAAGATCCAAGGACTACAAATCCCATAAGGTCATTATCGAAGAGCGGATCACTGGGACCTGAGGGTGCGACCTGAGGGTGCACTTGAGCAGCCAGGCTGAATATAAAAGCAGACACGTGGGCCTTGAAGGGTCGCTTTTTCCTTGGGAGTCAGCTCTCAGCGCACCGTTGGGCTCCAGCTCCAAGGAACTGGTAAGATACTTACGAATCTGTATCCCTCTCTTCCCCTTGTGTTATTCACTACGCTATTTCCCCTTCTCTTGTAAATAAAACCCTTTATTAACCTCTGTTGTGTGTGCCTGCAGTTGGGGCATTATAAGTGCCGGTCGAGCGCGCGGGTGAGGACCCAGTCAGGCAAACCCATTTTATATTAGGGCTGCCCTGGAACAGTTCCTTTCTGCAGTCTGCTTTCGCTTTCACTGGTTAACAGCCCGCAGCTCGGCTCTCCGCCAGGGACCAGGCCTACCGGGCTCTGCGCAGCCCAGCTCACTAGGTGTTCCCCGCAGGAACTCTCAAGGCGGGACTGACTGACCGAAGGACCCGCCGAATTCACGCTTTGGCCCACTGGTGCTCGCGTCCCGCAGCGAATTTGGAAACCAGCAGGCGCAGGCGCCGCCCGCCACTCGGTAGCACAGGTGAGCTGGGGCCGCGGCTGGGGCGGCCGCTCGCGGGGTGCCCCCAACGAGGAGGCGGAGCCCCGCCCCCAGGAGGCTTAGTCCCTCCCACAAGGAGGCGGAGCCGCCCGCTAATAGGCTGAGCCCCACGGACAGTGACCCTCACGCTAGGGCGGGGCCTGCGACGCGCGGGAACCGGCGCGCGGGAACCAGCGTGAGGCGGCGGGAGCGGGCGGCGAGAGGATAAGTGGGGTCTGCCGGCTGGAGGTGGCCCGCGGCTGGAGGTGGCGGCCGGAGCTGCGCGCTGCTGCCCGGCGGCCTGCAGGTACGGCTCCCGGCGCGCGGCCGCCGACGTGTCCCAGGTCCCTCCGGACGGGGGCGCGCGCGAGGGCGGGCCTTGGGGCGGGGAGAGCGACCGAGCGGGGCGCGTTCGGCGGGCGGCCTCCGGGGTCCGGCGTCGCGACGGAGCGGGGGTCTCCAGCCGCAGGGAGCGTGGGGGAGGGGTCCCGCGGCTCGGGCCGAGCCCCGCTGGGGTTCCCTCGCGGCCGATCTCCCCCCGGCAGCCCTTCCCCCGCAGCCCCCTTCTCCGAGCGAACCCCTCCTCCGGCGACCCCTGCCGGGGGTCCCGCCCCTGGGAAGCGGGGTCGCCTTGCGGCCTGGACCCTCTCGCCGCAGCCCTCCCCTCGGGGACTGCTCGGGGCAGCGCCGGGCGGCCACCCTCCGGTCGGCGGGGGTCTGGAGGCGCTGCCCGCTGGCCCTTGCAGCGGGGGCGGGTCGCTCATTGTCTCGGGGCTTCGCTCGCTTTTCCCGGGGTGCCGGCGCGCCCGGGGCCCCACCGGCCGAGCTACAGTTATAGGGGGGCCTTCTCAGGTGCGCCGCCAGAGCCCCGTGCGGCACTGCTCCCCGGCCCTCGAGCAGTGTCGCCAGCACCGGCGCACGTGGGGCCCGGCGCCCAGTTCCCGCCGTGACAGCCGGTTCCGGACCCGCGCGAGGCCGGCGGCGCCCCGGTTGAGCCCGCGACGCCCTGCCCTGTCCAGGCTGAGAGCATGAAGGTGATCACGTGCGAAATCGCTTGGCACAACAAGGAGCCGGTGTACAGCCTGGACTTCCAGCCGGGCCCGGCCGGGAGGACCCACCGGCTGGCGTCCGCGGGCGTGGATACCGCCGTCCGGGTACGCGCTGGCGAAGGAGCTCGCGGGCCGGGCTTTTGTTTAAATGAATGTGGGCGAGCTCGAGCTGCTGAATTCTCGAGGCCTCGAGGGAACCATGAAGGTGAAAGGTGGGGCTTCTCTCGGGGAGTGGTGTCCCCTAGACGGTTGCAACTGGAGCGTTATGTCAGAATCCACGTTATGTCAGAATCCACGTCGCTCCTGGGGAATGGTTTGCACTAGAAAGAGGTAGAAGGGAGGGTACAGCATGGTGGGATTTTATCGGTTTATGTTTCAGATAGAAGAGGCACCTTCGTTTGGCTGTTCACAAAATAAGACGCTATTCTGCAGAGAAAAGTGGCCTTGTTTTAGTGAGTGCTCACTGTGTTGTCTTTCTCTGGGTGAATGTTTGGTGTTTGGTATCCACAGATCTGGAAGGTGGAGAAAGGACCCGATGGAAAAGCCATTGTAGAATTTTTGTCCAATCTTGCTCGCCATACTAAAGCTGTCAATGTCGTGCGTTTTTCTCCAAATGGGGAAATTTTAGCATCAGGGGGAGATGGTGAGTATTGTTTTAAATTCTTTTTTTTTTTAACTTTATTTATGCATACAAGAGCTGGGGTGCAGGCCAGAGTTGGTGGGTGGTAGTGAGAAGCTTCACCAGAGACAGAGCGGGGAGCAGAACAGGTGGATCTGAAACAGGAGTGGGGGGAGGAGGCCGCTCTGACTGAGGCAGAGGTCAGAGGCCCCAAAAGGCCACAAACCAGAATCCAGGGCTGTAGCAACAGGGGCTATAGCCTATCAGAGGACAGTGCCGATACAGGTCACTGTCTATGGGTTCTCACCTGCGCGCACAATTGCAAGGGACCTCAGGTCACAGGAACAACAGTCATGGGATTTACAAACAGGGGAAATGAGAGCGCTTACGTATCCACAAGAGGCTGGCTGCTTCATCCAGACAGCATCAGCATTGGCAGTCACCGGTCACCAGTTCTAGGCAGCACTGTCCAGTAGCAATGGTCACTACCGGCCTGCAGAGGCGGTGTTACAGTGAACACCCAATGTTACAGCTCTTGTGAGTTGTTGGTTTATGCCACCAACAGACAGCTCTTTGAGACACCAGGCCAGGGGCCTTTGGTGCTCCTTCCAGTCAGTGTCACAGCCAGGACTGAGTCCCAGTCTGTCTCTCTCTCTCTCCTCTCTCTCGCCCTCGCCTCAGAGGGCGACTGCTGGAGGCTTCCCTCCTTTCTTCGAAGGCTGGAACCTTCTTCTCCTCTTCCTCTTCAGGAGCTCTTCTTCCTCTGTTGCTGCTTCTCTGCTCCTCCAGGTCACTCTGAATCCCCGTCAGCTCTTTCTCCAAAATGTCTCCCAATCAACTCCCTAAGCTCCCTTTGACCAGGCCTTATATTCACTTTTCAGGTGCCCACCCCCCACAGTCTGATCCAGTTTCTTGCACCTGATTGGTCCATTTTGGCCTGTTCCAGAATTCAGGAAGTGTAATTTCAAGAGGGGCTCTGCTATCACTAACTTGTGCTGATAGGCGGAGTACTGGTGTCAATCAACCCAAGACTCACACCCGATTGGTCCATTCCACCACCCAGGCAGCACACTGCTACATAAAAGGTTTCTGAGGAAGGACTGCCACACTAACTTGCAGGGAAGCCAGAGACCACTCCTCTTGCCGGCTGCAGCCCGGTAACAGATCTACTGAAACACTGCTGAGGGGGCAGCGAGGAGCCAGGAGAGGTCTGCTGTGCCCTGTGGGTCCCCTCCCTGGCCGGGAATCGAACTCGTGCTGCTGTGGCTGCTGATAGCTTGAGAGTGCTGCACCTTAAGTGTTAAGTTGGTTGATTTTGCTCCTTGAGCCACGGGGGAGACCATGTTTTTAAATTCTTTAGAAAAAAGATATATGCATGTCTCCTATTAAATAGTGAGGTTTCCACTGGGTATCATCTTTTATCTTAGATGTACCTTTTCTTTCTCAATCTTACAGTTCAGCCACATGGGGTTCTGGTAAGCTGAGGGCTTGGTTCAGCTGAGAAAACCTCTCTGAAAATAGCCCCTTTCTCACTTACTCTGCCCTCGGTTTGGAGACCAGGACGGTGCTGGCTGCAGAGCTGTGCTGGCCTGCCTTGTGCAGGTGGGTGGTGGCCACCGCTACTCCCTGTCTCTGTGCAGCCAGGTAACTGGTTTAGGAATGAAGGGGCCTCCATGCAGAGAGTGGGGTTGGGACACCAAGGAAGGAAGTGGTCACTTGGAACTGTTTTTTTTCCTTGGAAATTAAAAGTTTATTTAGGAAAAAAAGAAGGATAAAGAATAAAGACTCCCAGGTGTGTGGTACCTGGGAGGGGCAAGAGGCTGTGTCAAAGTGGTCACAAGTTTGTTAAATAGGACACATTGCTATAGCTAAAAACCAAAGCTTTGTGCGAAAGCTTGGATTTATGGGGCAGGAGAGGGCAGGAAAGCACGCCTGCCTGTTCTCCAGCTGTCAGAGGCTCAGCCCCCTGGGGCGTGGGGACCCCTCCCCAGGAAGTGTTGAGTTGCTGGTTGATTTTGCTCTGCTGGAGCTTCCTTCTCTGTTTACTGTCATTTTGCTGCACACACGCTGACCCTCCCACCCCTTTCCTTTTTTCTTGGAAAATACAATGAACAAAGACAGTGATACTGGAGGAAAAAAAAGACTAACTGGCTTAGGGAATGTCATCCAGAAGCCCTGTAAATTGTTTTTTTTTTTTTAAAGATTTATTTATTTATTCATACAAGCACTGGGGTACAGGCCAGAGGTTTGGGGGGTGAGAGGATTCACCACAGAGAGCGGGGAGCAGAACAGGCAGATCAATGGAAGTACACTGCTGAGGGGAGCAGCGGGCACAACAGGAGAGGTCTGCCGCGCCATGTGGGTCCCCTCCCTGGCCGGAAGCAGGGATCGAACTCGTGCTGCAGTGACTGCGGTTTGCTTCATAGTGCGTTGCTTAACCCACTGCGCCACCAGGGAGGCCCAAGCCCTGTAAATTGTGCTTGTTAGAGTTAGGGTCGTTCATATTTTCACATTGGAACAGTCTAGAAGCCAGTGCACAATAGAACAGAATTCTCAAGTTTTGTTTGCAAAAAGAGGAAGAGGGTTGATGTGAGGGTCATAATGTCTAGAGTGTGTGTGTGTGTGTGTGTGTGAGTATGAGTGAGTGTGAGTATGAGTGTGTATGAGTGTGAGTGTGAGTGTGTGTAGAGGAGCCTCTGGGAGAGCCTGACGGGCCGTCTCCTGGAGGCCGCACGAGCGCTCTCATTCTGTGAAGTCCCTCGCTGTGGCGGCCCGAACTTGCTGTGGGCGGCGTGTGGACGGTGCTCATGCTGGGGCCGCCCAGCTCCGCCGGGCTCCCGACCGCAATGTGCAGCCAGGACTGCAGTTCCCTGAGATGGAGCATGTGTGTCCACACCCGCGGCTCGTGCTCTCTCCGTCTGTGCCATTCCTCGAAGGGGAGCCCCGTGGCGGTCCTTGGGGCGCACGGGGAGCAGCCGTCTGCGGGTGTCGCTCCGGGTGTGATGGTGTCGGGCTGGGGTGTCCGTTGTGCCTGTGACATGAACGGTAACGCCGCAGGCACTTGCTGTGTGCCCGGCGTGGCGTGGTCCGGGCTGGAGGCTGATGACGTGCCGGTCCCCATGGGGCCCTGTGCTGTGCACCCTCCTTTGACAGCGGAGGCAGCCGGGGCCCTGAGATAGTGGACAGCAAGGACTGTCCGCACCCCTGCATGGGGCCGCTGGTAGTTTGCCCTGTCCAGCCCTGTTACAGGCCATGCCTTTGGGTTTGTTAATGGGTCAGTTGCTTGGCTGACCTGGGGCCCTCTGCTGAAAGTGACCGTGCAGCTTTAACTGGCGTGTTGCTGATCGGGCAGGTTTGGTCTGGTTGGTTGCATCAGTGCAGGGAACCTCGCTTTCTGGCCAGTCGTCGGGGAGAGCACGGCAGCCGTCGTGGTGCCCAGCAGCAGTCGTCTGACACCGAGGCCCGCGTGCAGGTCTGCAGGGGAGCCGGCTGACTTGTAACCCTTCCGTCCCGCAGACGCTGTCATCCTGCTGTGGAAGGTGAACGATAACAAGGAGCCCGAACAGGCTGCTTTTCAGGACGAGGACGAGGCCCAGCTGAACAAGGAGAACTGGACTGTGGTGAAGACCCTCCGGTAACTGGGGGGACCGGCAGTGATGGTCCCGCCCTCTGAGGGCTACGGGCCCCAAGGCGTGTGACCTTTGCCTCTGACTTCGGACTCTTGCCTGTGCAAGACAGAAGTGTGCACACAGCTTCACGCGATAAACGCGAGATGACGCTGGGTGGTTTCTGTTAAATAATCCGCCGCGTACGACGCGGTCGCCTGCACAGAAGAGGCAAGTGGCCTGGGGGAAGGTGGCGGCTGCCGCCAACCAGGCCTGTGCGCTCCTGAGAGCCCACCCCGTGCTCCCTGCGTGCCTTTCCGTCTCCCCCTTGCAACACTTGCTTTTCCCCTCTTTAATTTTTGGACTCTAGGGGTCACTTGGAAGACGTCTATGACATCTGCTGGGCCACCGACGGCAACGTGATGGCCTCTGCCTCGGTGGACAACACTGCCATCGTCTGGGACGTCGGCAAAGGTAGCGGTGTGTTTCTGTGACCGTGGCGGGGGAGGGGCTGGAGCACGTTCTAGGCCTCTGCAAAGTCTGACTTAACCATCGAAAGCAGCAAGAAGACTCCCTCTAGTGGACTGAGGTAGGCGCTGGCTGTGCCGGACAGAGACCAGCCCCGTGCCTGGGTCCAGCGCAGCTTCTGGGTCCAGCCACAGCAGAGTGGACGAGGCCCAGCAGTGGTGTCTGTCGTGCTCACGCCAGAGGCCCCCTCGGGCGCGGGGATCAGCATCCTGCTCAGCTGAGCCTCGTCCTCCTTTCCTCGTAGCTTCTCCAAACCTGCCCTTAAACCCTCTTCTTAACTGCTGGCGACCTGTCCGCAGTAGACTCCCTGCAGAGAGCTTCCGGGGGGGGGGGGGGTGGCACAGCCCGCNGGGGGGCCCCGGCACAGCCCGCATGTGGGTGCTGCGTTTAACCTTGTAGGGACCAGAAACTTCAGGGTGATGGGAGTGAAGGCCAGGGTGTGAGGAGGGAGGAAGGTGTGAGTGAGTGAAGCTAGCTCTGCAGAGGAGGGCTCTGTCTTTTAAAGACTGGCTGGGGCTCTGTCACCCCCTCCTCTTTTTCTCCAGCCAACCTCTGTGCTGCTGGTTTTATCTTTGTTTTCTCCAAAGTCCCTTGCGCCTGCCTTGCTCACCTGGTCTGTCTTGCCTCCTTTTTGTCGCCTTTTCCATGTTCTAGAAAATTCGGTTTTTCTAGAACACAGGTCGTGTCCTAGCTCAACGTCCCTCTCTGCTCAGACCTTGAGTCCGGCCTCTTGCTTCAGCACAAGGTCTCGGTCCCACCCCCTTCATCCTTGTCTGGCCGTCCTTGGCCTTGCACCTCTCCTGCAGCGCATCTCCCGCCACGAGGTTGCTGCACACCCCGACAGGCTCTGGTGCCTTTCTCTCCCTGCCCGCGGGGCTGGGCGCCTGCGCTGGCGCGCCCCTGCCGCTTCGCTGCACCCCGCCCTTCCTGCCTGCGGTGGTCCCAGAGCCCGATAGCAGTGACCGCTGCTGGGGCTGGGCGGGCCAGCGGAGTCCTGCTGGAGCTGAAGTCTCGTGTGCCGAGTGGGTGTGGTCACTCCGTGTGTGTTGTCTCGCAGGACAAAAGATCTCCATTTTTAACGAGCACAAGAGTTACGTGCAAGGAGTGACCTGGGACCCTCTGGGTCAGTACGTGGCCACCCTGAGCTGCGATAGGTACGTCCGGATTTGGCCAGCTGTCTTCCTCTGTCTTTACTTGAAAGCGTCTGCAGAGGTATTTTTATCTCGAGCACTATAAACCATAGTCTAGCTTTGCTTTCCGTTGTCACTCTCTTTCCATGTAAAGCTTTCTGTTTCCCTGTGGTCCTTTGGCACATAGTGAGAAGTTAGTAAGTTGGGGCAGGAGCCTCTCGGGAAGTTTGCACTGGGTGGTCTTATGAATGGGTGGTTGCAATACAAGCTTTGAGTTACATTTCACTCAGTGCAGATGTTTGGGGGAAAAGTCTTTTACAGATGTAACTTAGGAGGCACTTGTGATAAGATTGGACTATTTTTTTATCACAGTTTTATTATACAGTGGTAACTAATGAATTCGTGTAAGTGAATATAAAAATGAAATCTTTGTGCTTCTTGAAAGGGGACCTTACTGCTGTGTTGATGGAGAGGACTGCACTTAATTGTCTTCCTGAAACCAGCCATTTTTAAAAAGCGGAGGTGTCAGGCCTTCCACTCCCTGTCAGAATGGGCTTCACAGATATTCAGCTACTTGTAATGACAGCAAGTCTGATTGCAGATGGCCCCGGAATGAAAGCAAAGTAGAAATTCATGTTTATTTATTTTAAAAAGATTTTGTTATTTATTTATGCATACAAGAGCTGGGGCACAGGCCAGAGGTGCGGGAGGTGAGAGGATCCACCAGAGACAGAGTGGGGAGCAGAACAGGCAGATTTCCCAAAGTCCACTGCTGAGGGGAGCAGCGGGGAGGCAGGAGAGGTCTGCTGCGCCCTGTGGGTCCCCTCTCTGGCCGGCAGCAGGGATCAAACTCGTGCTGCAGTGGCTGCGGTCTACTTTTTAGTGTGTTGCTTAACCCACTGCGCCACCAGGGAGGCCCCTTCATGTTTATTTTTCATAGTCTCCTGTTACATTCCAGAAGTTACTTATTTTCTGATCTGTATATTTTATTCAGGTCATCGCTCGTGGGATTAGCTCATGGGAATCATGTGCATTACTAACAACCAAATTTTCCTTATTCACATGAGTCCCTGAGGGCAAGGCCGCCGTGCACCCATCTCGCTTGAGCTGAGTGGTTCGTAAACACGGGCCAGCCCCAGTTTTTCAGCAGCACGCTGAGTCACTCGGCTCTGTTACCGTTACCCAGCTGAGTGTGAGGCCCACTGGCAAACGGGATGGGGGCGGGGTCTTCCGTTTGGTCTCGAGTGGTCCGTCTGGTCTCGGGTCATTTCCGTGGGGCACGGGATTCATCTGCGCCAAGAGACAAACGACACGTATCCGTCTTCTCCGTTTAGGACCCTGAGGGTGTACAGCACACAGAAGAAGCGCGTGGCTTTCAACGTCTCAAAGATGCTGTCTGGAGTGGGGGCTGAAGGAGAGGTAGGCCTGGCAGGAGCCGGCCTCTGCCGGCAGCTGGCTGGGCCCAGGCCCCGCGTCCGCAGTTAGTGTCTGGGCGGTCTGCGTGCGGTGGGCACGTCGGGCCCGGGAGAGCCGGGGGAGGAGAGTGGCTTCCTGCCCAGGAGGCACCTTGGGGTTGCCGTGTGGGCCTGGCCCCCAGAGAAGCCATCCGCCCGGCTTGAGGTGGGCAGGCCTCCGGGATCCTGAGGCGCGTGACAAGGAGGTCCGTGGCCTCTGACCTTGGAGGATCCCGGCGCCAGCCGCCCACGGGCAGGCGTGGGGCAGGCAGCGGACACTCGGCCGGCCGGGGCTGCCCTTCAGAGCCGGAGGCAGTGCTGGCCTGGAGGGGGCTGGGAGACTGCCGTCCCAGAGGCGGGTCTCACAGGCAGGTCTCACAGGCGGGCACTTGGGGGAGGGAGCACGCCGGCCCCTGAACAGAGGACGCACAGCGCAGCCCGTGGGCCGCTGCCGAGTCCCGAGAATAGACGCTTAGTGCCCCATGAGCGGGGTAGAAGCCGCTCCACCCGGGCGTTAGGAGATGTTGTCGGCGAGCCGTGCGGCTGCCGTGCGGTCTGATGCGCGGCTGCGCCTTGGCGTCCGCTCCGGAGGACTGCTAAATGCCCCGCACGTGGCGAGCCCGGGCGCCGTCTTCGCTTCCTCCCGGTCGCCCCTCGAGCTGCCGCCCGCGGGGGTGTGTTTCCAGGTTGTGTTTGACATGGTCGGGGCCGCCACGCACACGGTCGTGGGCGCGTGGCACAGTTTCTCCTTAACAAAGCGGCCGACCTGGTGTGAGCCCTGCGCCCTGCAGACCTGACGGCTCGGCCAAGATGCGCTTTAGTCTAAGCTCCTGGGAGAGGAAACGGGCAAAGGAGAAAGCCGGGGACTGGGTAAGCCTTGATGGGGTGGAGAGGCTGTGACAGCGTCTGCGCTTCCTGGGCACAGGCGAGAAGCTACCGGATGTTTCACGACGACAGCATGAAGTCCTTCTTCCGCAGACTGAGCTTCACGCCCGACGGCTCCCTGCTCCTTGCACCAGGTGTGTCTCGTGGGCTCCCCTTGAGCCCCGCCGGGGCAGCCGGCAACAGCGGTGGCATCTACACTCCAACTTTGTCTTGCTTCTCAGCTCAGTGCATCCCGGTCAGAGCTGTGGCCCCCAACATATGGGCACCTCCGTGGGGGCTTCAGAGCAGTGCCGACGCCTGTGTCGTCCCCTCACCCTGTGATTCAGCTCAGATGGGGTGTGCGGCCGGGCTTCACTCCTAAGATGAGTAGTGCGTGATCCAGACACAGCCACGCCTGGGAGTGGTTAGATGGCATAGTAACATGTCCCGAGATTTCACTTTTAAAGACCCGAACGAACGCCCCCACAAATTTCCGCTCTTTAGCGAGTGCCAGGTGCCTTCATCCTCCCAGATCGACAGCAGACACTCGGAAAGGATCAGCGCAGGGGCGGTTGGTGGGGGCAGCCATGGGGCTGGTGCCCTCAGCGAGGGTCGTCTGCAGGAGAGGGGAGCCCCTTGGGGTCAGCCTCGGGGGAGCGGCGCGAGGATGGGGTGTTCTCAGGGGGGACTGCTGCCCTCCCCAGGCACCTGTGCGCTGGGCCAAGGTCCGGTGCCGCAGGTCGGGTTTGCCGCCAGGTGTTCGGCCGGGCTGGCAGGGGAGCCCCGAGGGGTGCGAGCAGACGTGCACGCACGTGGGGTTAGCCTTAGACGGGGACGTGGGGAATGAGCAGGAGTAAGTCGCAAACATCGAAAGCTCCTACATTCAAACAAGCCCTTTACCGAGTGGCAGTTCTAAAAATATTTCAGAGAGAGTCACGGGGTTGTCTGCTGTCACCACTGTTCTTTGTGGTGTTAGTAAGTGTAGGAAACTGAGAAAAAATTACAGGGTTGAAAAGGAAGCAGAACTTGGCGACCAGGGTGAATTTCTAGGAAATCCAAGAGATGTAAAAAATGCAATAGATGTAAAAAGTGCAATGAAGAAAATTGCTAGGTGACTGCATATTGTGAAATAAATAGAAGTCTAGTGCGTTTTTGTACCAGAAGAGGGACAGTCCATTCAAACTGGCATAGAACGCCTAGGACACGGGTGGCGGGGGAAGTTCAGTCAGGGATGAGGGAATGAAGATCTTATTGAAGGGTGTAAAACACGTCGAACAGACGGAACGTGATTCACGTGCTAAACATCCAGCTGCCGCGTGATTTTCAGTGAGGAGCCTGGCGGCCTTCGGCTGCATCAGCAGAGGGGAAAGGCTGGGCCCCAGACTCTGGGGAATGCTGAGTTGGGGTCCAGGAACAGAGAGCCGGGGCCTCTGGCCAAGCTCACCCGCAGGGAGCCCCCTCAGCAGCGAGCCCCCTCGTGTTCCTTACCTGGGGGGGAATGACTGTCGCGGGGACACGCGCCTGGTCCAGAGTCGTCGTCCAGGGAACTCGTGGGGGCACTTGCCGAGCAGAACGGGACGGGCTCGAGTTTTCCTGGGGAACGGCTGGCGAAGCTTTGCTTTTCCTTCCCCTCCCGACTGGCCCCTCCAGCAGGGTGTGTGGAGTCTGGGGAAAATGTCACGAATACGACTTACGTCTTCTCCAGGAAGAATCTTAAGAGGTACGCAGTTGAGGCAGTGCCTGGAAGTGTGTTCTTGGCCCCCTTGTCGAGACGCGTTGCCTCTTCCTCAAACCCCGTTCGTCTTTCAGGCCAATTGCGCATCTCCCGTGCCCTGGGAAGGCGACGCTGGCCGTCCGCTGCTGCCCCGTCTACTTCGAGCTGAGGCCCGCGGCGGAGTCAGGTGGCTGTCTCGGGAGGGTGTTGGGCCACGTTGTCCGGGGCAGGCTCTGGGACAGGCTCGTCGAAGCGCCAGGCGGGTCTGTTTCTGCTGCAGCAGGCTGGGCTCCATTCGTAGTCTGTGGTCTTTGCTGTGAAGTCTGAGCTGGACCTTTCAAAAATCTTTTTTATTGAAGAAGCAGTGCATCGTGGCAGCTACGTTTCAGCTGTGTGTTGTTATAAACCATGGTGGTTTTGTTTTTTCTTTTAAAGATTTATGTATTTGTGCACACAAGAACTGGGGTACAGGCCAGAGGTGCAGGTGGTGAGAGGATCCACCAGAGACAGAGTGGGGAGCAGAACAGCAGATGGACTGAAACACACTGCTGAGGGGAGCAGCGGGAGACAGGAGAGGTCTGCTGCGCCATGTGGGTCCCCTCCCTGGCCAGGGATAAAACTTGTGCTGCAGCGGCTGCAGATGCTTCATAGTATTGAGACTAGCCCCTGCGCCACCACGGAGGCCCTACTTTTGCCCACATTTACCCATTTTTCCCATCCTTCTCCCTGCCTCTGGCAGTTACCACCACTCTGTTCTCTGTGTCCATGAACTTGGTTTTTCAGATTTCAGGTATAAGATTATACAATATTTGTCTTCCCCTGTCTGACCTACTCAGTGCAATGCCCTCTGTCCTTTTCTCTGAATACTCTTGGCTCTTTTGTTGTAAATTAACTGACCACATATGTGTGGATTAACTTCTGGGGTATTCTGTTTTTATGGCAACACCATACTGTTTTATTTGCTGTTGCTTTGTAACATTGTTTGAAATCAGGGACCAGATGCCTGCTCCACTCTAGTCAGTGCCCAGTGAAACCAGTGCCTCGTATGCCCTCCAGGCACAGCATTTTCCTCCCATAGTTCTGCCTGGCCTGACACGCACACGCCGTGCTCAGGGAGGCCCAGAGACCTGCCGTGCAGCACCTGGCTGTGCTCCTGCACTCTGCAGCTGCCTTGCCCTTCCGGACGCCGGCTGCATCCTCTCATCTCAGGGTGTCTGCTCGGCTCCGCCTGCATCTCTGCCTTTGCATGACCTGGAAACTCCAGGCAGCCAGCTGAGGCAATTGTAGGAGCCTGCGTTTGCTTCCCATTTCTCAGGGGCCACTGTCTTTCTGTGCCTGCCGGTCACCGTCTTGAGACAACACTGTCCGCTGTCACTTCCCTGGTATTGTAGTTGTTTCTGGCAGGAACAGTGTGTCCGGTTGCTGTTTCTGTGGCTGGAAATGGAAATTGTTTTTAACTTCTGCAATCCTTTATGTGAATGAATATAATTAATCAGAAGAGCAGGGAAATGTCAGTTGGTAACGATTCTTAGTGACCCTTTGTTTTCCTCCTCGGAAAACCACCTTGCCTCATCCATGAGCACATCTCGTCTTGCGTCATGGTCCACGCCAGTCTCGTCTAATCACAGATATAAAATAACATCAACACCGTGACTCCATAAGACACTTACGTCGTCTTTAGTAAATGCGTGTCCTTTAGGAGAGGACTCTTGGGGGGCGTCTGCTGCTCGTTGCTTTGGGGACCTGGCCTTGCCCAGCTGACCTGCCCTCCTCGCCCCGCCGCCCGCTGCAGACAGGCCCGCGGAGCCGGGGGTGGAGCTGGCCGACCTGCCCTACCGCCTGGTGTTCGCCGTCGCCTCGGAGGACTCGGTGCTCCTGTACGACACGCAGCAGCCCTTCCCCTTCGGCTACGTGTCCAACATCCACTACCACACCTTGAGCGACCTTTCCTGGTGAGCAGCGTGGGTGGGGCGGCCGGCAGGGGCACCTGCTGCTCCCAGGCTTGTCGGTGCCCCTGACGGCGGCTGATCGGCCCAACTCCCCCGCTTTTAAGGCGGCGGCTGACGAGAAGCGCCTTTCTGACCTGCCCAGCTGCTTCCTATCGTAGCAGCAGGGGTCTGGCGCACTCAGGTGCCCCATGGGGCGCGTCTTGGCTTAGAAGCCTGGGGGAGCCCTGAAGGACGCGCCAGGCCTGTGGGGACGGGCCAGGTGGGCCGTCCTGGGCTGTCGCTGCGGCTGCTGCGGCCCCTGGCCTGGCGCCTGCCGCGGTGCAGGCTCCACTCCGGCCTGGCCGGCAGTTCGCACGCTCGCAGCGCCTTATTTCCTCATCATTTAACTTAGGTGACACTTGACGACAGCGCAGCGGGTCGGGGCCGGGGGCACGGTGTGGGAGCACACACGGCCCTCATAGATTGTCCCCTCCAGCAGAACGGGCTTTGCCTGCAGCCCTTCCCGGCACGGGCCCGGGAGCGCGGAGCCTAACGGTCCCGACTCTCCCCGTTCCCCGAACCAGGTCCAGCGATGGGGCCTTCCTGGCCATCTCCTCCACGGACGGCTACTGCTCCTTCGTGACTTTCGAAAAGGACGAGCTCGGAACGCCTCTGAGGGAAAAGCCGGTCTTGAGCCTGGGGGCCCCTGACACAGCCAAGAAGAGCAAGAGTCAGGCGCCCCCGGGGGCCTCGCCGGGACCCAGGCTGGCGGAGGGGGCCCCGGCCGGCAGAGTGCCTGACACCAGCGGTCCTAGTGCCACGCCCCCCCCGCCCAAACAGTCCCCGGCCTCCCCTGCCACCAGGGACCCGCCTGCGGCCCCCGCAGCCACCCCCGCGGCCAGGAGCTCCCTGCCGGGGCCTCTGGAGGAAAAGAAGACGCTGCAGCCCAGCGGCCAGAACGCCAAGGCCCCCCCGGCCCGGAGGGTCACGCTGAACACGCTGCAGGCCTGGAGCAAGACCACGCCCCGGTGAGCGCCGTGCGGCTTCGGAATCCTGGGTGGCTCGAGTGGGTCCCGGCCCCTGCGGCCTGCCTGCTCCGGACTCTCGGCTGCGGGCTCTGTGCACCGTCTGCCTGCGCCCGCCCGCGGCCTGGGCCTGCCCCCTGCCCCCTGCCCCCTGCCCCGGTGCCCCGCGTGTGACTGCTCCTCCCCTCCCCTGGGTCCTGGACGTGACGCCCCAGAACACCCTCCTGCGACTCCCCTTCTCGCCTGTGCTCGCTCACAGTAGGTGCTTTGTTCAGGCTCCTGTTCCCGTGAGCCACAGCCCCGAAGGCCGGGGGTGCCCAGTGCTGACCCCCGCAGTGGCGGGCTCGTCCCACGGCAGCGAGTCGGGGAGCACCTGCCGCGGGGCCTGGTGCCCAGTGCGGTCCTGATGGTGCAGCGATGTTGCTCCGGGCCGCCTGGGCCCCATCCTCACCGCGGTTAGGTCACCCCCTCCGCTCTGCTGCCCCTGACCCCGAGACGCCGGGCGGCCTGGGGCAGGCACTGGCGCCCCTCGTGGTACCCCTCCCCCTGGGGCCCCGCTGGCCGGTTGCCACCGGGCTCCTCCCAGGCTCTGGCTTCCTTCCGTTCCTTGGGGCTCTGGTTTGTTTGCTTTCAGGTAGGAGAAGAGTGGGGCGGTATCCTGGGGTGTTTTAGATTTGGTGGTTTCTTTTTGTTTTTTTCTTTGGAAAGAAAAGTTTATTGAGGCAGAAAAGAGGTGAAGAATACAGACTCCCGGGTAGATGGTACCTGGGAGGAGCAAAGAGCCCTCGCTATGATGGTTTCTCCCCCGCTGAGTCTTCTGCAGTGCTTCCCAAGCCCCTTGAGCTGTTTGTTCTAGCTTTAGGTAGCAACTTTGAGTGTAAGTAGTAAAGGTGAGACTGGGCTTCCCGGAAGGAGCGGCTGCCAGAGAGCAGGTGGGGCAGCCCAGACCCTCAGCGTCCAGCAGGGGCGCTGCCCTGGGGGTGGCCAAGCAGCTGCGGCGCAGGCCTGGCTTCAGCCTGGCCTTGGAGGGGCGGGGCACCCTGGGTGCCAAGCTGAGCGGTCAGCTTAGCCTTCCAGACAGCGCGTGAGCTCATCAGCTGAGAACTGCGAGTCTCTTCAGCATCCTGAAGTTTGGCACTGCCGTGTTCCGGCAAGGTGAGCCTGACTCCTGTGCTTCTCTCCCCCATCAAGGAGAATAAACTTAGTGCCCTTAAAGGCAGACGTGTCCCCGAACTCCGTGCCGGCCAGCGTCACCGTCACCCCCTCCTCAGAGGACGTGCAGTCAGGTAAGTGACTGCTTCTGGCTCCCTGTGGTCCAAGGGGGAGCATCTCCTCTCTGTCCCGAGGAAGCGTCGTGCATCTCACTGGACCCATCATTTAAGTTCATGGGCTGTTTCTTTTCAGTGGGAAACCCCTTTTGACACCGCTCCCTGAGGGTGGCTGGTGGGCTTGGGGGGCAGTGGGACTGGGCTCTGCCCCTCAGCACTGGTGCCTCGTGGGCAGGGGTTCCTTGTTGTAGAGCCCCTCTTGTGACGGTGGGGTGTCGTACGACCTCCCGCATGCCGGTGCCCCCACCCTGGGACACCGCAGCTACGACGGCATTGGCCCTGCCCTGGGAGGCAGGCTGCCCTGCCCAGGCCCGGGCGCAGGCCCCCTGCTGCCAGGCCCGAGGCTCCCGGCGGCGCCGGCTCAGCGCCCTCCGTGTTGCAGAGGCTTGGGCCGCCCCTCCGGAGCTCAAGCGGCCCAGAGTGGGTGCTGGCGGCGGCAGCCCCGGAGAGGACGGCTGACGGGAGCTGGTTACGCCCGGCCGGCCTGAGGCCAGCGTCAGCCACCCGGGGACAGAACGCGGACTCCGCCTCTCCAGGACGTCTGCTCCTGTGCGCTGCGCCTGGGCCCCTTGGGGCCTGAACATCGAACAGGCCGGACCTGCCGCGCTCCTGACACTGGAGCAGTCGGGCACCAGAAGGGTGGAAATCGGAAGGAAACTGACCCGAAGGGCAGAGCCTTCCCAGCGGACTGTTTCAAAAGCTGAAGTTGCAACGGGAGAAGGTTTATTCTGCTGAACTTTACAATGTTTGATGATTAGATTTAGCGACGAGGGGCCTCCCTGGTGGTGCAAGGGAGTAAGCACCTCCCTATGCAATGAGAGCCAGGGGGGACCCACAGGCGTGCAGACCTCTCCTGCCTCTCACTGCCCCCTCAGCGGTGTATCAGTGCCTCTGCCTTTTATCTGATGAGTTCCCTCACCCCCCACACCTCTGCCCTGCACCCCAGCTCTTATTGCATAAATAAATAAATTTTTAGAAAAAATAAAAAAGATTTAGCATCTAAATAGTTGATTCCTTTTTTAAAGCTTGTGTTCATTTCTGATGTTAATAAAGCTCATTCTAGAAGGTTCGCCAGCTAGAGTACAGCCCAACAAACAGGCCGAGGTGGGACCCCGTTACCTCTCCGCAGAAGGCGCCCTTACTAGTGATCTAGAATATTTTCTCCGTATCATGAGATTGTTCTGTCTTTAATTTTTTTTTTTCTTTTTTAAGAGAGTTGAGATTTTGCTTTAGATACAATTTGGAATCCGAATACACAGGTTTTAGATTGATTTTTCAACGCAAAAGCATCACCGTACCCAGCAGCCCGTCTGCCTTTGCTCCCCCCTGGCCGGGCAAGGGCTTGTTCTCTGGGGAGGCCACGGGCTCCTGGCTGAGCGGTGGCTGCGGGCGGGATCACACGTGTGGCCTTGGCTCAGAAGCCCCCGGAGGCAGGGGCCTGGCCAGCGATGGCCGGGGCCTGTGGCCATAGTGGGCAGAGCCGCCGCCAGGCCGCCTCGCGCTGGAAGGGGGCTGGAGGGGTGACCAGCGCTGGCTCCCCAGGCCGTGTGCCCGTCTGGGCAGGCCGAGGGGCGTCGGGACCCGCTGCCAGGGCTGCGGCGCTCTCTCCGACAAGGGCAGATGGGGAGGAGCCAGGCCAGGAAAGGAGCCTCGGGTGGGGCGCGGAAGCCCCCACAGGGAGGGTGCTGGGGGAGCCTGGACCGGAGCGGCCCGGGAGGGGCAGGGCTGGTCTCAGCCGGCTGGCAGCTGACTGTTCTAGAAGTCACAGGACCTGGGTCTCGCCTTGGGCCCCCAAGGGCTCTCGACGGTGCTGATGCCTGGCCCCCTCCGGGGGCTGTGGCCTGTCCTGCTCATCAGGGCGCTTTAGGGCACCTCGCGGGAGCAGGGACACCTGTAAGTTCCACTTACAAGCGCTTGGGTCAAGACACCCGAAGGTGCTCGATTGGACCCCTGGAAATGCTCGGCCGGTCTCGGGCGCCCTGCTCTGGCCACAGGACATTTGGGGCTGAGGACAGAAGGCCCGGAGGCTAAGGACGAGCCTCTTCTCGTGACCCTTTCTCCCCTAGCGGGAGAGGAAGCCGCTGGCACCCCCTTCTCGTCGTCGTGTGGGGCCGCTCCCCTCTCTTCTGCACCCCCTTCCGCATTCCTTAGTCCAGGGTTTCAGCCTCCTCCCCGCGGTGGGGCCGCGTGCTGCTGCAGCCCGTGTGTCCGCGGCAGGGCCACCCTCGGCCTCTGCCCGCGCAGCGCGCTGTTCCGATGACTCAGCTACCCAAGAGGAGCCCCGAGGGTTTCCCCTGTGCCTGACGCCCCAAACCAGCCGGCCGTTTCCCCCTGCTCTGGGGATCGGCTGTGCGCGAGTAAACAGCCTTTCAACGCCCCCCCCACCATGACCAAGGAGGAGCGCACAGTCAGCGTCTCGGTCCGGTCCGGCCCTGGTCTCTGCAGGCGCCTCTCGGAGATCAGGGGGCGGGGGAACCCGGCCTTGGCCCTCCTTGGCACCTAGGTTGCACAGGCACTTCTCCGGGTCGGGGTGGGAAACGGAAGGCTCCGCCGGTCGAGGAAGACCGCGCCCCTGCGGGAACAGCCGCGCCCTGCCCCGCCGTCGGGGCCCTGCTCGCTTCCGAGCTAAGCAGATCCGAGCTCAGCCGGGCTGTCGGCGGCTCCTTGGGCTCCCGTTTCACTTTGACTCTCTTGTACATTCTTTGGCTAACTCTCCGGGAGACATTCACCTCAACAAGCACCAGCAGTTTCCGTGGGCGCCTGGAAGCCGCCCCTTCAGCCCTGGCGGGGGTGGATGCCCCCGCCAACCCCACCCGGAGCATCTCTGGAGGAGAAGCAGCGGCCGACCTCGGCCCCATTTGGCCGTCACGCCCGTTACTACCACCAGAGGGCGCTCGAGGGACGCGGGGATGGGCATTCTTTACTCTGCGGTCAGGTATCAGTGTTACACTCTAGGATGTTCTCACAAGGACGAAATCGCCTGACCATGCATGTCTCAGGATGTTTCCCTGTTATTAAATGACACAGACTATGAAACAGAAAACATGCCATTCTACCTATTTTTGAATGGGCAACGCAGTAGCATTGATTACATTCATTGTGCTGTACACCTTTATCATTTTCCATCTCCAGATTGTTTCATCACCCAAGTGAAAATCCTGTACCCATTACAACAGCATCTCTCCCCACCTCTGGTAGCCCAGATTCAGTTCTGTCTCCCCGAGTTTGTCTATCCTAGATAGTTCGTGTAGGTGGATGCATCTAATAACTGTCCCTGGCACTGGCTTATTTCACTTAGCACAGTGTTTCTGAGCTTCATGGATGCTGCAGTGTGTGTTAGAAGTCAATTCCTTTTTTATGGCTATATAATTTCCATTATATGTATAACCCAGATTTATCCATTCATGTTGATGAACTCTTGGGTTGTTTGGGCTTTTGGGCTCTTGTGAATAGTGCTGCTACAATGCTATACATATATAGGCTGAGCCCCTGCTTTCACTTGTTTTGGGGTGCATGCATAGAGGTGAAATTGCAGTCATGTGTGGCTTAGTGGCATTTGCATGCAGGATGGTGATCCCAATAGGTTGTGTGGTGTAGTGTGTGGCAGGCTGCACCATCAAGGCTTGTGTAACTACATGCTACGGGTTCACACGATGACAAAATTGCCCAACAATGCATTTCTTAGAAGGTATCCCCATTATTTTTTAAAGATTTGTCTATGCATACATGAACTGGGGTGCAGGCCAGAGGTGTAGGGGGTGAGAGGATTCACCAGAGACAGAGTGGGGAGCAGAACAGGTGGATCCACTGAAACACACTGCTGAGGGAGCAGCGGGGAGACAGGAGAGGTCTGCTGTGCCCTGTGGGTCCCCTGGCTGGGGATCGAACTCACGCTGCACAGGCTGCTGATAGCTTGATAGCACTGAGACTTTAACCCCTGCACTATCAGAGAGGCCCCTGCTGTGATGTTTTGAAACACTGACGGGTCTCTGGGTGCCTGGGGTGCATAGTCATGAGCTTCTTAAGCAGTTGCTGGTGAGGCTTCTCCTGCAAAGGCCTGTGGTTGGCTCTTCACTTCCCGTATGCGAGCAGGAGTGGTGTCAGCTGTTGGAAGGTCCTGGGTAGCTCTTGGCTTTGTTAATTTTCTTTCAGAATTTGCTTAGCAGTGGAATGACATTGTGATTAAGATTAAGGGGACTGAAAAAGATCCCATGGCTTGCTGAACTCTGGGGACAAATAAATCACAATTTGTGGCTTTACAAAAGGCCACCTCACCATGTGTATAAAAATGGATGTCACACAGCTAAAGGATTAAAAAGCAAAACAAAAACAAGGAAACTGAGTCACATGCTGCCTCATGTTCACAAGGTGGCTGCCCACCTCCATCATCACATCGGTGTTCCAGATTGATTGTTGCATGTTTTTTGTTCCACGTTGATTAAAGAGCAACTAGTGACTTTCTTCTATAGCAATTAGCAACTTCCATCTATATTTAGTGGGCACAAATCTAATTGTAAAGAAGACTAAGAAACATACAATCTGAATGCAGTGCCATGTTCCCCTAGAACCAAACCAAACCAAACCAAACTGGAGTTCTGAGACTAAAAAGTGAGAGAAAGGATGACAGGTGAGCACAAGCAGTATCTTACTGAATAATTGCAAGAAAAGAGCAAAAAGAATGACTTTGGGGTTCTAGGGTTGAGACAGATCAGTAATACCATTTACTGAGGTTTGGGGACGTGCGTTAAGTCACCCTCCTCCCAAATTTGGGGTAGCTTCTCTATTTACTCAAATCATAATTAATTTCTCTCAAGAGAATTTAAAGACCTTCACATAGGTCCTGTATATTTCTCAAGTTTTTAAAATGAATAGACTTATTTTTTTAAGAGCAATTGTAGGTTTACAGAGTGGGGGAAATACAGTGTTCTGGTAGACCTCTCTGCTGCCTGCTTGGCGGCCAATACCTATTGCAAACATCTCACGTTAGAGCGGTTCATCGACTGCAGATGGTGAGCAATACTGATATGGCGTTGGGTCCATAGTTCTAGACCAAGGCCTGCAGCTCACTGCAGGGTTTCTCTGTACTGTGCATTCTGGGGGTTCTGATCAGTGTCCCCAAGTGTCTAGCCCTACAGGATCACATAGAAGAGCCTCACGGCCCTAAGTCCTGGCTCCTACCAACACCCCCTCCGCCCCCTCCCAGCCCTTGGCAGACTCACGTGGGTTTCCTGTCTCCCCGGTTTGGCTTCTTCCAGAACCTTGCACAGCGGGGATCCTACAGTTGCAACCTTTCAAGATTCCTCCCTGTCTTTTTGTGGCTTTATGGGTCATTTCTTTTTATTACCGAGTGTGCTTGCATTGCACGGCTGAGCCACCTCAGTTTGTTTGTTCATGCCTGGGATTGTAAAATGTATTTTTATGTTGGCATTATAAATGAAACTTGTCATTTATGTTGGAATTACAAATGAAACTTGTCAAATACGATTTCTAAGTTGCTGGGCCAGTTATTTACTATTGTCTCCCCCTTAAAAAGGGTTCTGAACCCATTTTCAATGTGTGTGTGTGTGGGGGGGGTGTACCCCACACCCTCAGCAACCCAGTTCTGACACTCTGCAGCCAGAGGTGGCATTGGATCCCACAGCTAAAAGGCTCAGCCCACAAGACCGTCCTCTCCCTCGGATGCCAACTGCCAGCCTGAACTCCAGACCCCCTGGCTGTAAATCAAATGTTCCCAAAGCCCCTCCTGGGGTTTGATTGATTTGCAAGAGCGGCTCATGGAACTCAGGATGCCCACCTACTCACTATTGGCTTTGGGTTACAGATGACCTGCAGGAGAAGACCTCAAAAGACACTTCTCCAAAGAGGACATGCAGATGGCCACAGGCACATGAGAAAATGCTCAACATCCCTCATCATCAGGGAAATGCAAATTAAAATCAGTGAGATACCACCTTACAGCAGTAAGAACAGCACATACCAAAAAAAGCAACAACAAATGTTGGCGAGGATGTGGAGAAAAAGGAACCCTCTTACACTGCTGGTGGGGACGCAAGTTAGTCCAACCACTGTGGAAAGCTGTGTGGAGGTTCCCCAGTCTACTGAAAATAGAGCTACCATATGACCCAGCAATCCCACTCCTAGGGATCTACCCAAAAGACACAAAAACACCAATCCAAAAGAGCACCTGTACCCCCATGTTTATTGCAGTACTATTTATAATCGGTAAGACCTGGAAACAACCCAAATGCCCAAAAGCAGAGGACTGGATCAAGAAGATGTGGTCCATAGACACAATGGACTACTATTCAGCAATCAAAAGTGATAAACTAGGGCCATTTATAGAAACATGGATGGAGCTAGAAGGAATGATGCTCAGCGAAATAAGGCAGAAGGCAAGAGAAAAATATTAAATGGCTTCACTAGTAGGAGGAATAGAAAGAAACAAACAAACAAAAGCCGGGGCTCGAGGGAAAGAACAACAATTGAAAAAAAAAAACCCACAAGAACAAAAAGACAACTCAAAGGCACCCTGAAGGAATGAGGCGGGGTGGGCTGGGATGAAGGCAGAGACAGTGCACGTGACGCGGTGGTGGGAACTCCATGGGCCCACAAATTGATGGCAAATAGGTATAAATAAATTGATTTAAGAAAAACCCACAAGTGGCCTGCAGGAGCGGAGGGACACCCAGATGGGAGACGCACAGGGCGAGTCTCCCTCTGGGATGCTCTCCGTGGGCCCGTCTGCCCACAGTGTTGAGCGAGTCAGGCCCGGGCCAGCACAGCAGCCTCAGAGGCGAGTGGAACTCGGAGTCTGGGCACCGGGAGTTGCTGAGCTCGGGGTCGACGGACCGAAGAACGAAGGGGGGGGCGTCAAGGCCACCCAGAGTTAATAACTTCAGGAAGCAGCTTCCACTCCCAGCGCGAAGAGAGGGAGGGGGACTGGGTGCAGGAGGGTCCCCTTGGAGGTAGCGCTTGGACCCCGAGGGCTGCTGTGAGGCCACTGCTGGGTTTGCCAGAACCAGCTGCACTCCCGGCCCTCGAGCACCTGCTGGAATCTCAGTGGCAAGTGATCCCTGTTATTTTTTAAAAAGTGATTAAGTTAGTTGGTGCCCCTTCTACTTTGCTTTTCAAAAAAGAACCAAATCTTGGGTTCATTATCAGTTTTTTGCCCTTATTATATTTTTTAAGCTTTGTGCTAATTTCCCTAGATTCCCCCCTCTACCCAGTGTGCATGCTTAGTTTTTGCAACCTGTGGTTAATACTTTGCCTTCTGCTTTGACCCTGTCCCACCGGGGCTGACATCTAATATCTTCATTATTGTAATTTCCTAGATAGAGTGCAGTTCTAGTTTGATTTCCTCTTTGAAACAAGGAAAACCGAGACTTTTAAAACATTTACAGTAAGTTGGGTATTAATTTTTTTGCTTCAACTTCATTATTTTTAGTTTATCATAACTTTAGAATGTGGTTTCTATTTCACTTGTTGGGATTTATTGAGTTTTGCTTTGTGATGTAATATATTGTAAGATGGTGTAAGTTTTCTAAAAGGCAATGTACCGCGTTTTTCTTTCAGGACACAGAATTAGGTAAGTGTATACGATCAGCCTAGTTATGGATGAATTTTGAGGACATTATGCAATTTCATACAAATGCAATCAAACAATAAGCGACTGTAGCTGGCTTTTTTCACTTAGCATGCTTTTTTCTTTTTTAAGGCTTATTCACATAGTGTTTATTTAGCATCTTATTTCTTTTCATGACTGAGTAATACTCCATTGTTTGGAGTTAATATTCTTTGTTCTGAACGCTGCTTTATCTGAAATTAATATCACCATAGCACTTAAAATATTAGTGTCAAGACTATGTATTTTTCAACCCTTTTACTTTTAGATTATTTTGTTTTTACTCCTAACGTGGATTTCTATATAAGCTGGGTACAGTTAGGTGAGTCCACCTGTTTTCATTTTGTTTGACAACATCTGCTTTTTAATTGAGATATTTAGACCATTTACATAATGTGAGTGTTGATATGGTTACGTTTGCACCAAGAGGACATAATTCTAGTTTGTATACCTAATAACAAAGTTTCAAAATACATGAAGCAAAAGAACTTCAAGGACAAATAGACAGATCCTCAGTATGTTGTCAGAATTTCAGCATTCCTCTTTTTTTTTTTAAAGATTTATTTATTTATGCACACAAGAGCTGGGGTACAGGCAAGAAGTGTGGGGGGTGAGAGGATTCACCAGAGACAGAGTGGGGAGCAGAACAGGCAGATCCACTGAAATACACAGCGGCAGGCAGGAGAGGTCTGCTGCGCCTTGTGGGTCCCTCCCTGGCCAGCAACAGGACTCTCGAACTTGTGCTATAGTGGCGGTGGTTAGCTTCATAGTGCGTTGCTTAACCCACTGCACCACCAGGGAGGCCCCTCAGCATTCCTCTTTTGATATTGATAGAAAGTAAGTGTATCAAAGAATTAAACAATTCAGGAAATAGACATATTCAAGGAAGGCTTGAGGAGTCAGGACCTTATTTGTGTGAAGAAGGCTTTTGAGGAGAGGAGCAGGGAGGGAGTAGGAGATGGAAATAGACACAAGCAAGCCTGGGGTTTGGAGAAGGTAAGTTGGGGGCGGGGCTGGCTGAGATTTTTTTTTTTAAGATTCATTTATTTATGCATACAAGCACTGGGGTACAGGCCAGAGTTAAGGGGGGGGGGTGAGAGAATCCACCAGACAAAGTGGGGAACAGGACAGGCAGACTGACTGAAATACACTGCTGAGGGGAGCAGCGGGCGAGGCAGGAGAGGTCTGCTGTGCCATGGCCGGCAGCAGGGATCGAACTCGTGCTGCAGTGGCTGAGGTTTGCTTCATAGTGCGTTGCTTAACCCACTGCGCCACCAGGGAGGGCCCAGGCTGAGATCTTTTCTTTACACTTGGGCAGAAGGGATTTGCTTTTGTTAAATGTACTTTGTGCAGGGAAGACCAGAGATACAGCTGGGACAGCATCTAGACTTGATCCTCCCCAAAGACGCTGACCACGTTTGAGACCCGTGGGAGATTTGTTTCTGCTATTATTGACTTTCCTGGGGAAATCAACTTCAGCCTTCATGCAGGAGAAGGAGTGGGTTCTTGAGCGTGTACAGAATGCTTCTCCTGCGTCTTAACCGCCCTCTCAACTTTCATTCCATCCTGACAGTGCAGTGGCTCACGGTACCAGGAGGCCTTGCTTTTCATACAGTGTGCTCCGAGGAAGGTGTGTGCAAAGGGATTCTTAAAAGAAATGAAATCAATTGTAAAATATACAAGAGCAGTTGTACGCGATGCTCTTGCAAGGCACAAGGTCGTCCGCCACCCTCTTCCTCAGGGCCACTCAGTGCCAGGTCTTGGGAATATAAAAGCTGGTCCAAGAGGAGGGTGCCCACCCGGGGCACACAGCGGTAAGCACCGTGGGTAGGGAGGAAATGGCACCAGCCCAGACACGCCCTGTAACTGTCCACCGGGTGGGAGGCTGAAGGACCATGGCTGTGTGATCCCGCCCCACGCGGGGGAGGGGACCTCACCAGCACTCAGAGCCCCCCAAGGCCCAGCGGCAGTGCAGGCTGGAGGTGCTCATCTCCGCGTCAGCACTTGCTACCGTCCATCTCTCAGCTTTCGGCTAGTCTAGGGGGCGTGTGCTGACTTCTCTCTGTGGTTTTAATCAGAACCAGACTTGATGTTAGGGGAAAAAAAAAAGGCATCTGATAGCCACAGGCCTGGGCGTTTCAGAGCAGGTCATACTCCTGATGCAGGTGAGTGAGGGACTGTCCACAGCAGCCCCTGAGGACGGGAAGCGGCCTGAGCTGAGAGGAGGCCCTCCCCAGCTCCAGGACTCTCGGGCCCACTGAGCCTCTGGGCTCCCCTCTGGGCCCCACACGCTCTTCCCTGTGCACCCCCCAGTGCTCAGCAAGGTCAGGGGGCCCCCACCGAATCAGGCACCAGCCCCCCGGCATCCAACCTGCATTGAAACCACTAGACCAAAACTGCCCGCCGTTCCCCTGCTGTTAAGTCCTGCTTCGTGCTCTTTATTGTGCTGGGTGGGGAAGTTATGCAAAGATTCTATTTTGGAAAATCGCCTGGGATGACTAAAAAGCCCGTGGACCTCCCCAGAGCTGGAGCAACTGATGCGCCCGGTGGCCTGGCGGGAGAAAGCTCGAGCTAGTGGGTCATTACCGGGGGGGGGGCGCTGAGTATGGGACCGTCCAAGGTGTGCGTCCTGCTGGGGTTTCCTGGGGCCAACGCTGGCAGAGCCCAAGCTTAGGGAGGACACAGCTGATTCAACCCCGAAACTGGGTCCTCCCTGATTTATGGGGTGACCTCATCTGGCCTTTCTCGGGCAGGAAACGGCTGTTTACCGAGGTCTTTCCCCTGCCACACACCTGCAGAAGCCAGTCGGTAGTATTTTAAAATAATGTACTAGAATGAAATTTCTGTGTTTTCCTTTGGAACGCTGCCCAGTAATTAATTGGCTTTGTGCTGTTTGATTTAAGAAATGGTTTAAAATGCACAGGCCCTCCGATTTCAATCTCTCTCTTAAACACACACACACACAGACACACACACCTGTGTCTCTTCTCAGAAAGGGTCGAGGATGCTAGAGGAGCAGCTGGACAGCTTCCTTTTTATTATTATTATTATTATTAAATCCTAGATATCTCAGTCACAGCAGCTTGCTCTCCTGCCACTCCCGGCGTCTGCTCCCTGCTCGCCCTCTCCCCTTGCTGCCCCTGCAAGGCCAGGTCCAGTCTCACCGTTGTCCTCGGAGGTTAAAGTTTGTGCAGGGGCCTCTCTGGGGGCGCAGCAGGTTGAGTGCAGCACTGTGGAGCATCCGGGGCACAGCAGCACGAGTTCGATCCCCGGCCAGGGAGGGGACCCACACGGCACAGCAGACCTCTCCTGCCTCCCCGCTGCTCCCCTCAGCAGTAGATTTCAGTCCATCTGCCTATTCTGCTCCCCACTTTGCCTCTGGTGACTCCTCTTACCTCCCGCAACTCTGGCCTGTACCCCAACTCTTGTACACGTAAATAAATAAGTCTTAAAAAAAATTCGTGCACCAGAGAGTGACGGGCTGGCTTCGCCTGGCTCGGCCTAGGGCCCCCTCCCTGCCCCGCCCATGGAGACGAATGACCACAGGGCCCGGCCCAGGAGCCTTCCTCGCAGGACAGAGGTGGCTCAGGGCACAGGCCACGCAGCTGTCAGGCTCATCGCGTCATTGCTGGACAGATCAGGGAAGGGACCATGATGGACCCAGGTCTCCCTGCCTTTGGGAAAGGTGCTCGGGTCCCCATCCCCCAGTGCCACCCCCTCTTAAGCCCAAAGCTTTCTGAGGTCCTCAAGGATTTTTTTTTTAATTTATTTATTTATGCATGCAAGAGCTGGGGTGCAGGCCAGAGGCCTGGGGGTGAGAGGACTCACCAGAGACAGAGTGGGGAGCAGAACAGGCAGATGGACTGAAATCCGCTGCTGAGGGTGCAGTGGGGAGGCAGGCGAGGTCTGCTGCGTGCCCCGTAGCAGAGCCCTGCACAAGTCACTGGCTCTGCCTTCCTCCCCGCCGCTGCCCGCCTGAGCAGGCCCACGTCCCTGCCCACGCGTCCCCGTCTGCGCCGTGCCCCCTGCCGGGCAACGAGAAAGCAGAGGGCCCAGGGCAGGGTGTGGCAGGACGGCGCTGCGACCAGCCCGGCTCGGGCCAGGCGTTTGGCCGCACACCCTGCCCGCGCCCCTGGGCCTTCGTGGGACGGATCGTCGCCGTCCAAGCAGGAGCGTGTTTGTGTCCGAGAGGTTTTCACGCAGGGAACAGTGGATGGCATGAAGCGGGGCGCTCTGGGTGGGGACGCGGGGCTCAGAGGTCTGATCTCGAGAGGTCCTGCCCAAGAAAGGGAGGAGGGCCTGTCATCCAAGAGGGGACGTCGGGCAGAGTCTAGAGGGCCGTGGCTCCCTCCCCGGACGTGACCGTCCAGAGCCTGGCCTGGGGCAGAGCACATCTGGGGCGCAGCAGGTAGCAGAGTCCAGTGTGGCTGACACGGGACCAGGCAGGGGCTGGGACACAGCGGCTGTGGCCTCGGAAGGCAGGCCCTGGGCTGCGAGGCCACCGGCCGCTGGGAGGCAGCAGTGTGCCCCCAAATCAGGCCCCGCTCCTCCCCAAGTTAGGGCCTCCGAAAGGGGAGCAGGGTGGGGGTGGACATCAAACATGGCTGGCTTGAGACCTCTCTGACCCAGAGACGTGGGTCCCTTGATCTAGACAAGCAAACATCAGCCTGACTCTTGCTTCCTTCTTATTCTGAAATTCGGGGTTGTGCTCTGTGCTTACGTCAAAGCCGCCTGATTAAAACCACCTAGTTGCAACAGTCTGGGCAGAGAGGGGCGTGGGCTTGGCGGCTGTGGAGATAACGTGACAAAGGAGGGGTTGGAAGGAACCGAACTATTAATACCTGAGGTGCTTACCTACCTGCAGGATTTACTTACCTGAGGCACTCGCCTTGGAGTGAGAGCAAAGAGCATGGAGCGGATGGGAAGCACACCTTGAGGAAGGGAGGCAAAGCCCACCGCCTGTCTCAGAGAGACAGTGACACGCTCCCTGTCACCTCTTGCTGCCTAGAGGGACTCACACTGGGCCCTCTGGGCCGACACCTTGTTTCACTCAACCCAGCCACAACCCAGGTAACAGGAGCTCTGTGAGGTGGCGGTTCTGCGGAGAACCGGGTCTGGTCCTGCAGCAGTGGATTATTTGAGGGAGGTCTTTAAGCCCCAGGCGGGTCAGTGGGTTTGCCGTCTCCCGGTCTGGGCTCAAATTCTGGGCCTTTCTACGCACTCGCTCTGCGACTCCGGACAGAAGACTTCATTTCTGCGTGTTCTGGTTCCCTCCTTAGCACCGCCTGTCTCTTCGGGTTCGCGTGTGTCTCCTGTACTAATCTAATAAATAAATCATACGCCTGGCTCATAGCGAGTGTTCAATAAATTATAATCACTATTATTCTTAGCCTTTCCCCTGAGTCGGAGAGACGTGTTTTACCTAACTAGTAAGAGAATTCAGAGGACGTTTGAAAAAAGCGATTTTATATCGTCTTAAAATTTAATAGGGCTGTCAAGTAGCATAACTTCACTAAACGCGCTTTAGCTTGTGAGCACCAAGTAGAGACTAACAAGAAATCATTTTGTTTTTAGAAGATTTTTTCCTCTTCATTATTGATTCGGATTGACGTATTTTTATAATTTAAAGACAGCGGACAATTGCTCATTTCATCAAAATAAAGGACTTATTTTTGCCCGAATCCATCCCATCCCTTAGATTCTGTGAGGTCAGACAAAGGTTGACACACGTGCGCCCCTCCTTACAAACAGAAGTGACCCCTGCTCCCGGGGGTCTAGAGGCTAGCTCAGAACAGAAGGGAAACATGGTCCCTTAACGCCCACTTCTGCCGCTGCCACGTTCGTGTCCAGGCCTCCTGCGAGGTGTGGCCTGCGGGGGGGGTGGACGGGTCTGCAGGGGTTGTGGATGGGCCTGCAGGGGTGGTGGACGGGCCTGCAGGGGTGGACGGGCCTGCAGGGGTGGACGGGCCTGCAGGGGTGGACGGGCCTGCAGGGGTGGTGGATGAGCCTGCAGGGGTGGTGGACGGGCCTGCAGGGGTGGTGGGTGGGCCTGCAGGGGTGGACGGGCCTGCAGGGGTGGATGGGCCTGCAGGGGTGGTGGACGGGCCTGCAGGGGTTGGGAACAGGGCTGCTCAGGGTCACGGGCAGCCAAGGGCAAGGCGTCTGAGTTTCTCCTCCCATCTCCAAGGCCTGGCCTGGCTCTGGAGGACCTGGGCGAGGGGAAGCAGGAGGGCAGAAAGCTACCTTCCGCCTTGCTGGAACCGGGGTGCTGGGCCCCACCCACCTAGCCCCCAACCCTTCCCCAGGGAATTCCTCTTCCTCATCCCTGGGCCGGGGCCAGGGTCACACCAGACCGCAGCAGCCCGGCCGGTGCGGCCCTCACAGCTCTCCTGCAGTGGGCCATGCCCACCCAAGGCCCCTGGAGGATGGAGGTGTGCGCTCCCCCAGGGGCGCTTCGCCCACGTTCAGAGCTGAGAGGGAGGCAGAGGGCTGAGAGGGCTGCGAGGACCCAGCGCAGGAGAGGCCGAGCAATGGATGGGCGTGAGCCATGCAGCGCCAGAGCGAGTGTGTGTGTGTGTGTGTGAGAGAGAGAGAGAGAGAGAGAGAGAGAGAGAGAGACCCCCGCACTCTCACTGTCTGGCTCACATCACCTCCAGGAAGCACCACCAGCTCCTAAGTCTCTGCCCCATCGGCCTCGGGGGAAGGGCCTGTCAGCAGCCCACCTGCCACCCGTCCCCAGAGGGCAGTCAGAGGTCCGGTGGGGCCGAGGTGCCCAGCTGGCTTCGCGGGTGCCTGGAAAGCTGAGTTCTCCTCCCCTGGCTGGCTTCCTGAGGCTGGGGCCCAGCTCCTGCCCTCTGGCGTGGGCATTGTCCTCACTTTGTGATTTACGGCTACTGTCTTGCCCGGGCCCTGTGCTTTCCGGCCCCCTGGGCTTCGGCCAGGATGCCAGGCTGGCAGGGCGGACGTGCATGGGTGGTGGCTGCGCCCCGAGCGTCCCCAGGCTGGCCACGTGGAGCCACGGAGCGTGACAACGGTCACCAGCTCCACCGGCGGGCCTTGGAAGCAGAAAGCGAGCCTGCCGGGTCGACCAGGCGGCCGGAGGGTCACCCGGCGCTGCGGACACACCCCTGACCGAGCGCTTTATTCGGCAGTTATTGAATCAGCCGCATAAATACTCACAGCACGTACAAAACAGAGAGGACTTTTCCAGTCTTTGGTGTGTGGCGCGTTCCCCACTTCCCCTCCTGCCTGTGCTCCGCGCCCCTTCTTCAGCTCACGTCCCAGACCCCGGCCCGGCCCGCAGGACGCTGTGCGCCTGGCAGGCTCTGCAGTCCCCGAGGTGGGCCGGGCGCGCCCGGGGCCGGGGAGGCGGCCGCACTCACACGTAGTCGTTCAGCCGGTACCCGCTGTGCGCCGCCGAGCTGGCCGAGGGGGCGCGGTTGTCCTTGTAGGCGGCGGGGGGCCGGTAGGCGGGGGCGGCCGTGGGTGTGCGCGAGGGGCCGGGGTAGGGCCGGGCGGGCGCCCCGTCCAGGCAGGCCAGGCAGAGCAGCGTGCCGCCGAGCAGCGAGAGCGACGACGCGATGAAGCCGAGGTACAGGGCCTGCCCGAGCTCGAACTTCATGCCGCTGGGCAGCAGCGGGTTGTAGAAGTTCTGCACCACGTCGCTGGTGGTCCAGGACACGGCGGCCAGGCACAGCAGGCCGGCCGCGAGGAAGAGCGCGCCGCCCAGCACGGCGAAGGCGGGCTTGGCCGCGGTGCCCTTGGCGCAGCGCGTGCACTTCATGCCCACCACGGCGCAGGCGCTCGCGGCGCCCGCCAGCAGGCACGAGAGGACCATGAGCGCGCGCGCCGCCTGCAGGTCCCGCGGCAGCGCCAGCAGCGAGCGGTAGATCTGGCACTGGTAGATGCCGGTGCTGTGCCACACGCACTCCATCCACAGCCCCTTCAGGTAGGACACGGCCGTCAGGATGTTGGTGCCCACGTGCGCCGTGCGGCGCCAGTGCGGCAGCAGCGTGGTGACCAGCGTGCCCACCAGCCCCAGCGCGCCGAGCAGGAAGCCGAGCAGCTGCACCGCCGTGCTGGCCATGGCCGGCGCCCCGGGTCCTGTGCGCGGGAGGGAAGGCACACGGGTTAAATATTACCGGGCTGCACCGGTGCCTCCCACCCGAGCTTCCCATAGGCCATGCGGAGGGCAATGGCCAGTTTCAAAAATAGTGTGGGAGGTTGGACGGGCGTAAGAGTAAGCTGCGGTGCAGAAGTTGTCGGGAAGGCCAGGGGGAGGGACGCAGGGAAAGGCCGCTGGAAGGCAGCCAGCCCTCATGCCTGAGCTCCGGGCCTTACCGGTCGCGGGTGGGAAGTTCTACTTTAGCTCTAGCCTCAAGCACGACCGCTGCATCGACTCTCATGTCCTGTGTTGCGTCACAGCTAGCAAGCGGGCTGGCGGGCCTCAGGGCTAGAACACGGCCGCTGCCCCTCTGGATGCCGGTGGGGACTTGGCTGCGCGCTGCCCCCGTGGCAGGTCAGAGGCTGCCGGCACGCCAGGGCTGGGATGCCCACTGATGCCCATGGGCAGGGATTACCACGGTCACTGGCCCCTTAGGGGCTGTGGCCGGACCTTCCCTCCCAGCACCCATCTCCCTTCACCTGCTCCAGGGGTGCGGGTTATTGCAGAGCAAAGGCTGCTACTGACTTCCTGAGCTACTGGGATTCCAGATGTTTCCAGAAACCTTAACACAGCAAAGTCCAGGACACGTCTCAAGGGCAGGGACCCGGCACTGATGTAGTACCGGTGTATGGGTCTGGGGAAGGTTAGAGGGAGGCAGGAGGAGGGAGGGAGAGAGCAGGAAAGAAAAAGGAGGGAGAAGAAAAAGAAGGGCTGCGGCAGACTCTCCTGCGCGGAGCAAAGGGCACAGTTGCAGGCTCAGGGGTCCCGGCACTGCGGGGTAACTTGGGGCCTCTCTATGGGGACTCAGTTTCCTTCTCCTTGAAATGGGGGAGTTGGACCTCCTGGCCCCAAAGTGCCCTCTGGGAGAGAAGGGAGCTCGTCTGCTGGTGCCGAGGTGCTCCCAGCTCGAGATGGGCGAGGGTGCCCCACGGTGTGCTGGCCCTGGGCAGTCTTCTTCCTTCGTTAACGGACGACCTTCTCCAAGGTACTGTACAGGGGGAGAGCTCGGTCCACACCACACCCGTGGCGTTTCTCAAAATATTGAGAACAGATGTGCCATGTGACCCAGCCGTTCTATTCCTGGGGCGACCCAGAGAATGCAGAAGGACCGACTCAGAGGGGTCTCCGCCTCGGTGCTCAACGAGCCGAGCTCTGCAAACAGCCTTCTCTTTCACGCTGGTCAAGAAAGCCCCACCGCCTCACTGCGAAGGTTCGCTGATTCATCCGGCAGGTGATGCTCTCTTGGGTGCGCCTGGTCCTTGCGGCATTACGCATGAACACCGGACCCCACGTCCAGCCCGCGGGAGGCGATCAGACGACGAAGCAGATCACAGAGCGGTGTGGTGGGGCTGGGTGTGCGGGGTCTGGGGGCTAGGTCAGGGTCTGTGCTGACGCTCCGTGGTAGCCGGCTCATGTACGCTTGGTGCTGTGGCCCCCGCATCTTGCCAGGATGCCGGCCGCCTCTGGGCCTGCTCGAAGCCCTTCCCTGCACTCGCCTGCCTGTGCAGCTGCGGGCATGAGACCCGGGACACCTTCTCTGTTCCTGCTGCCCAGGGCGGGGGACCCGGCTGTCCTGCCACCACTGGGACCCACAGAGGGGTACTCTGCTATGTGGGGCCGGAGCTGCCACACCCACTTGTCCAGTGCGCCGGGCGCCAGGCAGAGCTGGCTCGGGAGGCCCCAAGTTATTGGAGCCGCAGGACGCCAGGTGCCAGGTGCCTGGCGGGGTGTGACATGCGATGCCCCGTTTGTCTCCACAACAACCCAGGAGGAGCCCCGGTTATCGTCCCTGCTACGTGCTCAGGGACGACAGCTCTACCTGCCTTGTGGTAACATCCATCTCCAATTCCTCTTCCAAACACCCTTTCTCAATCCAGCAGGATCTGCTGGCTTCAGGGCTGGGGTGGGTGGGGGGCTCCTGGGTGCATTCTGGAGAGTTGACTCTGCTCCCCAAAGACACTCAAGAACACTGACCGGGTTCCTTTTGAGTGATTAGGGTGACCAGAATGACTGGCTGCTCTGGTTTGTTGTGGACCGAAAGGGTGTCCGGGCACTGAGAGGGTGTCCAGGCACTTGCAGTGCTGAATCAGGCCAGTCCCGGGCAAGCCAGGAAGGTTGGCTCCTCTAGGTGGCAGGGACCCCCGAGCTCCCTTCCAGCCCCACCTGGAGGCTGTTTCTGGGGTGCTGCAAAGTTGTCCCTGGGTTGGGTGGCTTCGCACATTCCTGCTTGTCAAGGTCAGTCATTAAGCACAGCAACCCTAAGAATGTGGTGCACAGGTGAAGCTGTGACCCCAATTATGTAGGGAAGTAGACCAGGGCCTACTGGGTTCTAACTATTTATGGAGACCAATGCCTGCTAATTTTAGAAACCATTAGGTTGCTATTTTTAAACCTGTGCTGGAAAGATTGGCTAATTTAAGAACCAGTGTTAATGAGCCCCATTTCCAGGCTGCAGCCCCAGAGCAGCCCTTACTGGCATTTGGTCCCAATTCAACTCCCAGCAACCACCTCGGGGCCATTTGGTGGAAAAGCAATTCTGATGCGAGCATCTCTTTGGAACCACCTACAGCTCATCCCTCGTGCTCGGGGAGGTACCAAGGGCGGGGGCCTCTCGGGAGGGACTTGCCTGCTGCGCTCAGGCCCTGCACCTGCGTCCCCCCGGGCTTCCTTTCCTGCAGACCTGGGCGTGCTGGTGCCAACATTCGAGAGAAACGCGCCCCAGACAAGTAGGGCTCAAAAATCAAAAGACCCCAGACCCGACAGGCGGGTGGTGGGCCCCAACTCACAGGTGCTGCATGTCTGTCCTGCACTGGGCGCCCAGGGCCCCCGAAGCTCAGGCCTGAGCGGGCAGAGAGGCCTCCTTGCGTGGCTGAGCAGGACTTATGCAGCAGTCGCCGCGGATGCCCCCCCACCCAGGTCAGGGCGGCTGCAGGGCGTCTCTGGGGGGGCCTCAGCAGCAGGCAGGTCTGGGTAAGGTTCGTCCCGGTCGCTGTCATTGGCACCTACGCACACGAGTCTCCCAGAAACGTCTCCTGGGCACGTGTCTTAAACTTACGTGACTTGAGACATCCTCCTCCCACATTTCCAAGGGACAATGGGAAGTGAAATCACTTTCCAAATGCACCTGGAGGCATGTAACTCCCTGGGGCATTAGAGGTGCATGGGGCACTTAGGCTGCTTAAAAGAGGGTGGGGTGAAGGAGCACAAATGGGGGGCCAGTGCTTCCCTGTGCTTCCGACAGTCTCAGAAAGCCCCAGGACTTAAAGGAATGTGAAAACCTATGAAGGGCAGCATGGAAAATTCCAGAACTGCGTCAGCCCCTCATGCTGAATGTAGTTTTATGAGCACCGGATCGGACAGATGAAGCTTTCTTTTCCATATAAATTTTTATGTTGTCTCCTTCCTTTGTGGTCTGCGAGCTACATTTTTTTAAAGGAAAGCATTAAAACATACATCAAAGGTAGGCACCTACTGTACCCAGGGGCATCCCCAACTCACCTCCCCGCGGGCCTGGACCCCAGCTGTGTCAACTCCGGTGGCTCATCTCTGAAGCAGGTGTCATTTCAGTGGTGGCGGTCGGTGGGGCTAGCCTGGCAGGGAAAGCAACAGATGAGTTTTGCGTGGCCCTATGTCACTGGGCGCACCAGCTCGTTCTCCACCTGGGCTGCCCTTTAGAAAACCTCTCTGAGTGGGCTCAGGCCCCTCCATTCCCTCCCCAGGCAGGCTTGGTGGGCGGGGGGGACAACAGAGTGGGACTGGCAGGAGGTTGAGTCACACACCCTCCCCATCGCTTCGGAGTCTCACCTTCAGCTACTAGCAGCTGTGACCGTGTCCCTTCCCATGTTGGCCCTGTTAAGAACACTTTTCCTGGGGCCTCCCTGGTGGCGCAATAGTTTAAGTAACGCTCTATTAAGCAAACCGCAGCCACTGCAGCATGAGTTCGATCCCTGCCGCCGCCAGGGAGGGGACCCACAGGGCGCAGCAGACCTCTCCTGCCTCCCCGCTGCTGCCCTCAGCAGTGTGTTTCAGTCAGTCTGCCTGTTCTGCTCCCCACTCTGTCTCTGGTGGATCCTCTCACCGCCCACACCTCTGGCCTGTACCCCAGTGCTTGTATGCATAAATAAATAGATCTTTAAGAAAAAAAAAAGAAAAAAATGCCTGCTGTAAGTAAACATGTCCCCGCCCCCGCCATCATCATGACGAGGCCGATGCCTCCTTGTCGTGTTTAACTGTTTATAAGGGCTGGACCTTGGCAAGTAAGAGCAAACTTGAGGGAGATTTGGAGTCATCTAAAGAAGATAAATTAGCAGCACTGCCTGGCACGGAAAGAAAACAACTTTTTATGTTACGGCAAAGCGAAATAACTCCAACTGCTATTTCCTAAGGACGTGTTGACATTGTACGAAGCCAGTGGATCTCTGTACTCTGGAGTACTATTTTAGTACACCTTCCTGCACAAATATATAAGAATTATGAAAGTGATCCAGCCATACCTTGGAAAAACCATTCCGTGTTCCTCTAGGATGGACCATGCTGTGGGTTGGCTCTTAACACAAAGTTTCCTGCATTACTATTCCAAAGTTTCTGTAACTTTCCTTGGGTTGCTTTGCAGACTGGCAGGCATCTGCATTTAAAATTTATGAGGCCTCCCATGCCATCCACAAGTGTGTGGAGGAACTGCAGTCTTTCCGAGAGAGACAGAGCCAGTTCCATGACTGATGGCCGTGACGGGGCCGTCAGTATTTCCCAGTGTTATTCAGGAAAGCGAACAGGAAACATCTTGCCCAAATCCTATAGAACTGACAAGTTATAGATGGATCCCCCCCTCTTTTTGGTTGGGTAAAGAAAACTATTTTTCATGAGAAGAACTGGTTTGGGGTAGCCTGTGCTAATACACGTGGAAATCGCAGCATGTGGTCAAAGCTTGGAGAGGCCATTTTCAACTCAGCAAGACCAAACAAGCTCTTGATTTAGTGAAAACTATGAGCTTAAGTTACCGTGCTGTAAAAATTCTAAACCATTTCCCCAGAGACACTATCTCTCTAATTTCAACCCCCCCGATTTCATTAGAATTGATTTAAAATGCAGTAGATCAGCATTTTAAAATGAAATGATTAAATTGCATGGAATAAAACGCGTTGCTGCCTTTTCCTAGTTGTTTGTCCCGACAAGATAGTTGTGTGGATTTGCTGTGCCATGTTATTCATTTTTCAAGGTAGTGTTGACTAAAAGCCTCATTTGCAAGAAAAATACTAGAAAAGTTTTTTTTAAAAAAAACCCAGCAACAAAACCACAGGGTATAAAGATATTTTCTGAATTATTAAGTGATGATTAAGTGACTAATAGTTTTAAGTGTTCTGTGGAAAAGCTTTATATAAGGGCTATCGGGGGCTGAATTGTGTCCCCCCCTACCCCCGACCTACCCTTCAAACATATATTGAAATCCATGCCCTTAGGACTTAGAATTGACATGTTTGGAAATAGGATCTGGTAGATACAGCTAGTTAATGTGACTGGAATAGGGTAAATAGCTAACCAATAAGACGTGTGTCTCTGTAAGGTGTGAAGACACAAGGGAAGGTTATGTGAAGACAGAGGCAGACACTGCAGTGAGGAGACTATAAGACAAGGAATGGCCGGATTGCCAGCAAACATCAGAAGCCAGGAGGCAGGACTGGGACATAGTCTTCAGAAGGACCCAACCCTACTGATACCTTGCTTCCTGATTTCTGACCTCCAGAACTGTGAGTGATTATGATTCTGTTGTTTTAAACCACGTTCTTTGAGGACTTGTTTTAAACCACGTACTAAATGGGAAGTTAAAGAAAAACACTCATGTCTGAACACATGAAGTGGGTCCTCTTCCAGAACAGGCACTGAGCATGGACTGGTCGCTTCTCATTTATCACACAGAACAACAAAGCAGTGGTTAGCTTCATGTCCCAAAATGTGGAGGACAGAATCCAGGAAGAGGTTAGAAGACATGGAGAAGGGAGAATTTGAAGGGCTCTGTACATGTGAAAACTCAAAAGCAAATGCCAACTACAGTCAGCAATCCATATGGTAATCAAATCACTCAGCTTCTCTGAACTGGAAAAAAAAAAAAAAAGAAAATGTATGAATCCACTGATTCTCTCAGAGGGTGTGGGGGTGTAATTGGCTGGGCTATGCCCAGAAACACAACTGACCTTTTCAGGCTGGATGACTGGTTTCTTAAATCAACATGTCTTGGTTTCATAAACCATAGAAAACCAAATTTGGGGTGTAGGCCAGTTTTGAATAGGGCAACTCAGAGAACTACCCCGACTTTCTTTCCCTTGGAAATTCAGTAGTATTCTGCGGGGCATACCCTTGGGACTTACATTAAAATAGAAGTGAAAACAAGCGACAGGACATTGTCATAGCCGGGCTGGCAACCTCCATGAATAAAATAAATCTATGAATTTTGTGAGACTGTGAAAATGATTTATTTTTGTGTTGAACTGGGAATATATTGCAGTGATGAAAAATGTGGTGTCAAATAAAAACATGAGACTGGGATTTACTAATGCTAAATAAAATAAAGTAAAAATGATGTTTAACACTCATTTGCTTTAAATCAGCCTTTTGAGTCCAGGTGCACAGAGGTTGTTAGTTCTCATGACTGCGTATAAGTAATCACAGCCAAAGTGATCAGGTACCTACAATGTGCCAAGCGTGCACCAAGAGCTTCAGCTGGCATTAACTTACTTAATCCTTCAGTAAATCTACAATGTCCATGTTGTCGTCCTCATTTACAGATGGGGAAACTGAGGCTTAGAGAGGTGATGTAATTTGTCCAAGGTCACATTTGGGCTGACTGGGGAGATGAAGCAGGAGACTCCTGGATCGCCCACGTCAGAGATGCTAGCAGTGACAGAATCAAAATATCCAAGAGCCGGCCTCCCTGGTGGCGCAGTGGGTTGGCACTGCACTGGGAAGCATCCTGGGCACAGCAGTGCTAGTTCGCTCCCCAGCCAGGGAGGGGACCCCCAGGGCGCAGCAGACCCTGCCTCGCCTGCTGCTCCCCTCAGCAGTGGATTTCAGTCCATCTACCTGTTTTGCTCCCCACTCTGCCTCTGGAGAATCCTCTCACCCTACACCTCTTGTTCTTGGATGCATAAATAAATAAATATTTTTTAAAAAAAACCTCAAGAGCCTCTGCAGGGGATGGGTGGCCAGAGAAGGTCTCTATTTGCTTATTTGGAAGGTGAGATGAGGTTGAAGCCTATCTGTGGGCCTCTGGCAAGAAGGAAGGAGGATGGTGTGGAAGAGGTGGCTTGAACCAGGAGGGAGGCCAGTGCAGCCGGCTGGAGGGGGCAGGGGAAGCCCCAGGGGCAGGGAGAGGGAGAGATCAGGAAGGAGGTCTTGCAGGCTGGAGGGAGAGAGGAGGATGCTTGTCCCCAGGAGAACAGGAGCCCGGGGGGACTAAGCTGGTGGGCATCAGCTGTCCGTGGGCGGTGAGGGGACAGTGGCAGTCAGCAGTGAGCATCGGCTGCTGGACAGGCTCCTCCAGCAGGCCAGCGGCACCGTGTGGTGGGCGAGTGCTCAGGGCTGCACTGACGGGGGTGGGGGTGGGGGGGGAGAGTGAGCAGGAGTGGCAGGAGGAGGAGGAGGGAAGGGAGGACATGTCAGGGGTGGTGGCTGGAGCCTGGGGGCTTGGGACTAAGATCTGGGAAGGAGTGGGGCGGGGAGGGGAGCAGAAGGCTGGGCGGGGGAGGGGAGGCAGCTGAGGGGTGGGGGAGGCCCACGTGGATCTGGAGCCTGGGAGGACTTGAGTGACCCGGAACCTGGCGGTTCTGCTGCTGCTGAGAGAGCCCGTGTCCTGCTGACCGCTGAGCCTCGCCCTGGAGGTCCAGGGAGAGAAGGAAGGGCGGGTGGGCCCGGCGTGGCTGGCACGTGCTCTCCCCGCTTATGGTCCACTCTCTTCGCTCTTCTCCCTTTCCCTCGCCTTGGTGGGCAGTGGCTCCTTGGGAAAAGCTCGCCCCCACCCGCCCCTCTGTGGACTGCGGTGGTGGGCTGGACCCTCTTGCCCTCCCTGACGCCATCTGGACTCGGATCCTTCTCAAACTCCCGGGTCCCTGGCGGGGCTTTAGCAGATGCCATTTTCATGCCATCCGAGTGCAGGGAGAGGCGCCACGCCGGGACTTGTGGGCCAGCCCCTCCCCGCTTCCCGGGACTGGGATGTGCAGCCCGGTATGAGGGCCATAAGGACGACGCCCCCAAAATGCGGTGACCCGGAGGCAGCGAGCGGCTCAGAAAGAGCTGGAGGCGGCTTGCAGGCTCTGGGCCGCCTGGGGACGCAGGGGCTCCCCAAATGGCCAGCCGGTCTCCTCACTCTTCCGCGATCCCCTCACACCGTGTCTGCCTCGCACCTCACCTCCAGCCACATCCTCTCCCGCTGGACCCCTCCTCTTCTGCACCCCATCCTTGGCTCTGCGCAGCCTCCCAGCCCCCTGTTGCTCCTTGACAGCAAGCATCGAGAAAAGGGGGTTTCCCTATTTACTGCATAGTCTGCAGGATCTCACCCTGTGGCAAGCCCCGTGGCCCCCAGAGCTGCTCTTAACGCCCGCCCCTCTCGGGAGCTCGCCCACCTCAGGTACCAGTCCTGGCCAAGCCGTGAGCCCGCCTCGAATGTCTATGCTCCCTGGTGGTCCTGGCAGACTAACTCCTCCTGGCCCTGCTCCCAAAGGAGGCAGCCAGTGGTGAGAGCGTGGGGCCGGAGGGTGGGGAGGCGAGTGGGGCTTGGTCAGTTGTTTGTGAGAAGTTCGGAGGAGTGCGGTTCCGACGTGCCAGGTGATGGCGGATCCAGGACAGCTTAGGCACGAGAAACGGTGCTCGGGCTGCACCGGGGCGGGCAGCGCGTCCTGTCTGAAGAGGGGTCCCCTCTGCCGGCTCTCAGGCCTGGCAGCTTACAGGACCCAGCACAAAATGCAAACACCTGGGACTGACGCTGCCCTGGGGGGCGCTGGGTCCTGGGGTCCAGACAAGGGGAGCCCGGTGGGGGGGTGGGGAGTGGGGAATGGGGGGATCCTCTGCCTTAGGGGCACGGGGTGGGGGGGTTGTTGCTACTGGGGGAGTGTCCTCCTGTAAACCAGGGAGTGGCCGCGGCCTGGATGGAAAGGCACGGGAGACACTTCTGCAGCGTTCTGCAGAATTACAAAATACGGTGTCGTGTGTTCAGCTTTTCTTCATTTAAGTGTAGCCCAGAGGCCTCTGCACACACGTGCCAAGCAGGAGCCGTCTCCAAAGGGACGTAGCTGTCTCCAGCCGGTGCCCGCGGCCGCCAAGGGCAATAGGGCTGTAAGCTGCGCTCTCTGGTTCTGGGATTGCGGGGTGCGGTCCCAGCCCAGGCGCTGGCCACTGCTGGTGGTTCGCTGCCCCCCAGAAGCTGCTCCAGGCCTCTTGCGGCCCAGACAGCCCCCCGCTCTCCTAGCACCCCACAGGGCAGGCAGCCAGGGAGCATCGGGCGCCCCCAGCCAACACCTGCCCGGGTGGAAAATTCCCCCGGTAGCGTGGCCAGCGGCTGGGCTGGAGCCTGAGCCAGGACCAGCGGGAGGGAGGAATGAAGGGGCTGCAGGCGCGGGCATCACCGTGACCTGCCAGAACAGCCTTCCGCGCGAGAAAAGACAGGAGTGGCTGCTGAAAAACACCTTTCTGCATCTCCTGCTGCGGGACCGGAGCTCTGCCCCGATATGCTCAAGACGTCGATTTTTTTTAAAAGTCAAAAATTGATGCTTACTTTTATCGATATTTGTCTAATTAAAAAAAAACACACATAAAACAACCCGGGGCCTCCCTGGTGGCGCAGTGGGTTGGGCAATGCACTGTGAAGCATCCACAGCCACGGCAACACGAGTTCGATCCCTGCTGCCGGCCAGGGAGGGGACCCACAGGGCGCAGCAGACCTCTCCTGCCTCGCCCGCTGCTCCCCTCGGCAGTGTGTTTCAGTCAGTCTGCCTGCTCTGCTCCCCGCTCTGTCTCTGGTGAATCCCCGCACCCCCACACCTCTGGCCTGTACCCCGATTCTTGTATGCATAAATAAATAAATCTTTAAAAACAGAAAACCCCACACACAAAGAGCTAGAAAGCAACAGGAAATACAGCAAGGGCTTATGGCTCCAGAGGAGGAAGCCGTGTCTCCCTTTTGACAGACAGCTCTCTCTGCCGACGCATTAGAAGGCTGGTCCCATCACACAGACAGGCAAATCAAACCCAGGAAGCTAAAGAGTTTTGGGGAGCAGATGGAGCCAGATAAGTAGAGACTGATTTCAGGTCTGATGGATGCTGGGCAGACGGCGCAGCCTCCCTGACTCACCTGTAATCAACGCGCTAACAGCTGCTTCCAGCGTTGTCTGGAAGATGCTGAGATATGTCAAAACCTTATCTGTGAGCCAGACACCCAGAAAGTGCCAGGGGTGCTGCTGAGGTTCCTTCACCACTGCAGACCAGCCTGATCCCAACTCCACTGAAGCCCACCAGGCGCAAGCGCTGCAGACCCAGGGTGGATGCTGCAGGCTGCAGTGGGGATCCCCACAGCTTTAAAGCCGGGCCCAGGGCCCCCCTGGTGGCGCAGGGGTTAAGTCTCAGCACTAGGAAGCATCTGTAGCCTCTGCAGAACGAGTTTGATCCCGGGCCAGGGAGGGACCCACAGGCGCAGCAGACCTCTCCTGCCTCCCGCTGCTCCCCCCAGCAGTGCGCTGCTCCCCACTCTGTCTCTGGTGAAGCCTCTCAATCTCACACCTCTGGCCTGAACCCCAGTTCTTGTATCCATAAATAAATAAAGATAAATCTAAAAAAAAAAAAAAAAACCAAGCCCAGTAATGAGGCGAGCTGGGGCCTTAAGCCCGCAGGAGCTAACTCTCTCGGTTTACAGGTGCAGACAAAGGCGGGTGCCCCGAGTGGCTGCAAGGCTGGGGGACCCTCTTCGGCGCTAATCCCGACCCCTTTCTACTCTGCCTGTGGCCGCCCCGGGAGGCCAAGCAGCTGCTGGGGCCGTGGAGCTGGAGGTAGCTGAAAGATTAACGCGCGGATCCGATAGCGTGAAATCACCCTCTTCAGCACCTTTTCCTCCCGCATTAAGAGCGATCCAGCACTTTCCCACCCCTCCCCCGCCCGTGTGTGTGCTGTGGGGCAGGGCGAGGCTGCCAAGTCCCGGGCACTGAATGTCCTCTGGGGCCCTCTGCAGGGACCAGCGCACAGCGCGGCGCCGGTGGCTGGAGTCCAGGCTCGGGGTCTCTGCCCCCCGCGGCTCCGTCCACGCTCCCAGACCCGCGGGTTCTGCCCACACACCCCGGAACTGCCCGCTCGTCCTTCTGGCTCCTGAGGCGCTCAGCGCTCCTCATGCCCGGCTGGGTGTCCCCAGGCCCAGCCACCAGCTGCCTTTGTGCACGAGAGTGAGGGCCCATCAGCTGGGGACCGACACCTGTGGCAAGTGACTGTCCGGCCAGACGCCCCCAACTCACGGCCTTGGCCAACTCACATGCGGGGCCCGGGGGCGTCCCAGCGGCTCGGCGGCCCTGGCGCGGCTGCCTGCTGCCGTCCTCCTCCGGCTGGAGGCTCCGCGGAGAATCAGAGCGAGGAGCGTCCGCGCAGTCACATCCTCCGAGGGCCTGCGTGGGCGCGCCGTTCGGCGGGTGGTTAAGCGCCCAGTGTGAGAGGAGCGGTCAGGCCAGACGGACTTTCAGGACCAACAAGAACGTCCTCCGCGCTGGGGTGGAGGCACCGACCGTCCTCCGCAGAGCCGCTGGTGGCCCCAGGGGCCGATCCGGCGAGAGATAAAGCCTCGTGGGCTGCGCCTTTGGCTGCGGTTCACGGCCCCACAGACAGCCCAGCTCTCGCGGCGCACCAAAGCCCTGCCTGCCCACCCAGCGCTGTCCTCTGAGCTGGTGACCCGGCCCCCACGGCAGCCGTCCCCCGCCGAGCCGGTCACCTGGCTGCTGGCCCACACTCTCCTGTCCAGCAGCTCAGCTGCCGGGCCGCGCACCGGCGGTGCATCTGCAGGGCACACTTGTCTGTGTTTTGCGTGGTTTGGGGGCCACTGCAGAGACGGCGGTTGGGTGAGGAGTTGGGTGAGCTGTGGACACTGGGCGGATGAGGGACACGTTGCTATAAGTTGGAGATAAGAGACGTGGCAAAGCGTGCGGCTGGTGCTGGAGAGATTGGTGCGGCTGGTGCTTTCCGGGCACGAGGAGGGTGTCTCATGAGCCCAATAGTGGCGGGTGGGGTCCCGGGCTGGTTGGGAGGGCTGGTGTGGTGCAAACCCCCCCCCCCACGTGTGACGCCAGCTATTCGGGGTTCAGGGCTGCTGAGAGCCACTGCTTACACGTCTGTCCCCTCCCCGCTGGTTCTCGTGATGCGCCAGGGCTGAGGTTCAGGCCTCCCAGCTCCCTCTGCGGCTTTTGCAGCCTGCGTGGCTTTGGTTGGTGCTTTAAAAAGACGCGTGGAAGGAACTCAGGTGGGGCAAATGCCCTGACTGCGGCTGGCACCCTGGCCCGTGTCCCTGCAGCCCGTGGCCCGTGTCCCGGCCAGCGGGCTCCCTGCAGCCCAGCTGGGGCGTGGAGCTGGGTCGGCGTCTGTTGAGATGACGTTGGAGGTTTGGTCCACGGCCACGTGTGCAGAGCCCTCCTTCCCGGGAGTCGTCGGCGAGGAAAGCACCGCAGCTCAGGCCCATTCACGGCCGGAGGCCCCTCCATTTTGAGTTCTCCCAACATATTATGTAGTAAAATGCACCCACACTAGCAATAATTTTATGTTGGGATTTGGGGGGAACTTATAATTTTGCCCACGGGACGACTTGAGTATAAGGAATACATTTCGTTTGCAACTGCTTTTGATTTCTTATTGTGTATTCTTGGGGAAGTCTGCAGAGACAGAAAATGCAAAGCCCAGATTGTTTTAGAATATTATGATATCCCTAGGAAAGCCACATTTCATGCTGCAGGTATAACGTTACGTCGTGTAGACTTTCATTAAACTTAGAGTGGGCATAATGTGGGTTTAATGTTCTGTTCTTTAGAATTTCATTAAACCTTATTAATCTTGATTTTCTCTGGGACAGTTTGTTCCTGTTCGGGGCTGAAGCAGGAAATTTCCCAGACCTGTGGCTCCTGGGGCCTGGGCGAGGTCAAAGAGATGCTATCGGGCTGGAGCTGAGTCTTCAGGGATTGGTCCATCTTTGATTCATCAGTTGCTTAATCCCCCAGCACCTGTGAGAGGGGCTCGGTGAGCAGGACAGTCACTGCCCTGTCCTCTTGAGGGAGGGGGCACAGGTGCACGGGGCCAGGCTGTACCAGGGAGAATTAGCAGGTGGGGGGGTCAGGTCTCAGCCCTTCTCTCTCACTCCGAACCCTCAATGTCACTTCTTCCGTCTGTCGGCAAAGTATCCACTTTGGTCTTTTGAAAAAACTCGCAGGTGCAATGATGCTTAACATTTTACAATGGCTTAACATTTTATCCCTCCCAGGAAGTATTTTCTTTTCTTTTTTTTTCCCTAAAGATTTATTTATTTATGCACACAAGAGCTGGGATACAGGTAAGAGTCATGAGAGGTGAGAGGATTCACCAGAGACAGAGTGGGGAGCAGAACAGGCAGACCCACTGAAACACACTTCTGAGGGGAGCAGCGGGGAGGCAGGAGAGGTCTGCTGCACCATGTGGGTCCCCTCCCTGGCCGGGGATCGAACTCACGCTGCTGTGCTGCGGATGCTTCACAGTGCGGCGCTCAACCCACTGTGCCACCAGGGAGGCCCCCCAGGAAGTATTTTCTAAAAAATATGTATTTATATATTTTACATCCTAGGTCATTTTTGTGCACTATTTGATTTCTCTCAGGTGTAATCCCGTGAAATTCCTGCCGCCAGTTCACCGTGCACCATCATCCTAGTCCCCTGTGCTCTCCCCCTCCCCCTCTCCCTCCCCTGCAGAATGTCTCTCATTTATCCAGCAAGTATTTTTAATCCTAGGAATAAAGCTTCAAGAGTGACATTTTAAAGGAGGATGAGGAAAGGTCTTGAGCATTTCCCTAACATCCCCCAAATCATCCCATCGAACCGTTCGGTTTTATTAGGGCCCTTTTGTCCTTGTGGACATGATGGGAGCCGGTGGGTAGTTTGGGTTAGCTGGACGGATGATGAGGGGTGGTGATTGATGGGTGGGTGGCCTGACTGTGTGTGTGTGTGCTGATGGAGGGCGGCGTGTGCGCGTTGGATACGTGATGTGTGAGGCATGGGTGATGAACGGCTGGCACACGTGGGTGGGTGGGTGCCAGGTGAATGGGGGCGATGGCGGGTGGGTCCATGTGCGTGCAGGTGGAAAGGGGGTGATGGGTGGCTGATAGACGACTAGATTGCCTTTACTCTGACCTCAGCTGGTCTTTGAAGCCTGATTCATTTTTTTGACTCCTCTAGAGCTGGCCAGAGTCTCACACACACTAGGAAGTTAGTGGAAGTCGGCTGGATGAGGAAAGGCCGTATATGAGTGCTCTTCCTACTGTTTGGGCCCCTTTGTTTTTTTTTTTTAATATTTATCTATTTATGCATACAAGGACTGGGGTACAGGCCAGAGGTGTGGGGGGGTGAGAGGATTCACCAGAGACAGAGTGGGGAGCAGAGAACAGAGAGACTGACTGAAACACACTGCTGAGGGCAGCAGCGGGGAGGCAGGAGAGGTCTGCTGCGCCATGTGGGTCCCCTCCCTGGCCGGCGGCAGGGATCGAACTCAAGCTTCAGTGGCTGCGGTTTGCTTCATTGTGCGTTGCTTAACCCACTGCGCCACCAGGGAGGCCCCTGTTTGGGCCCCTTTGATTCAGTCCCGCAGCAGCGGGCTGCAGGTCGCAGCTGAACCACCTTGCATTATGAGGCTGGGTGGGTCTTGCGCGCTGACAGCTCATACCTCCTCGAAGTCACTGGGGTCTCTGTTCAGGCTTTTATGCCAGTTTTTCAGGGGTCTGTGGGTGGAGTCCTCACGTGAATAACAAGTAACAACACTGCAGTGTGCTGGTTCTTGCCGCAAGCTGGTTCCATCGCTTCCCTACTGCATCCCTCAAGACTGATGTGGCCCTTAAAGATCTGCCCTGAAAGCTGCTGGCCCCTTTTTGGATGAAGAAAGGAGGCTCTGAGACGCTCGATAACTTTGGGTTATGCGAAGTGGTGGGGGCTGAACCCCGGCAGACGAGCGCTGCACGATCACATGGCTCTACCGACCCCAGCCCCAGCCCCTACAGTGGCGCCATCTCGGTGGGGGCCGATCCCGACCCGCCCCTGCCTCCAAGTCAGCAGTGTTCAGAGGTCTCGTGGTGGGAGCCGGCCTGCGCCGAGGCCCTGCCCGCTCCTGCACGCAGCACGCACTTTAACGCTGACTTGTCTTCCCAGGAACTGCTGGTGGCGACCCTCTGTCTGGGGCCTGTGGGGGTCTGGAGGTCACTCGAGGTCCAGAGAGCAGAGTTCAAGGCAGCTGCTCCTCCTGAGGTCGATTCGGACCCCACAGAGGGGGCCCCTCTCTGCGCAGGGCACCTAGGAGCGCCTTCGGCCTTGGAAAGGGAGCCCCATCTTTGGTTAAGAGAACAGCAGCTCGGGCTTCGGAAACGATGCCCCAGAGCGGCTGGGCAGTCTTCAGCAGCCCTCCCGGAGAGGGTCATGTGGGCACCTGGTTGCCAAGGCGCTGGTTGGGAGTGGGAGGAGGGGAGAATAGTCATTTGTGCAGGAATGTCTGGTACATTCTGGTCTGGAGAGCCCCGTGTTCTTGGGTTTAAGGTCACCCTTTCTAGCATGACTGAACTGCAGAGTGAGACCTCAGAACTGTCTCTGATTCCCCAAACAGCCCTACCCGTGACCAGAGTAGGAGCTTCTTGGGACTGCTGGATCAGTGGGCTCAGCGGGATGGCGGAAGACAACGCAATTCTGGAGGCCAGAGCACTCAAGGCAATGTGTGTGCCAGGCCGGGCTCCCTGGGGAGCCCTGGGAGGAGCTTCCGCCTCTGGCGTGGCCCCCAACCCTTGGCATCCCCTGGCTCTGCACCTCTGGATCTCTGCCTCTGCGTCACGTGTCCGCCGTGGGCCTCCCTCTCCCGCGTTCCTGCTCCAAGGACATGGGGCACGCTGGCCCAGGCCCTCGCGGCTCACACTCATTCATTCCATCCTGAAGCTCTTAAGTCCCACAAGGCCACACTCCCGGGCTCCGGGACTGGGATGTCAGATGCCTTCCTGGGGACGTGGCGATGTCTGCGCTCGCTAGTTACTCACTCCTTCTAACATGTGCGTGAGACTGGGATTTTCACGGGGACCAGAAAAGCCCCACGTGCTGACAGAGAGGTTGGTAGAGCGAAGGGTGCCGTGTCAGTCGCGGCCATCAACCAGGCTCACTTCCAAATACAGAGCAAACCCAAAGCTGATGCTTTCTTTACTGGAGCTGTTCCTTTGGCTGCACCCCCCCCCCCCAAACCCTCTTGTTGTGAGCGAAGTGACAGCAAAGTGACAGGGCGGTAAACCAAGTCATTTCCCAGAAACCACACAGCCTCCTGCGGAAACAGCAGCCTCCTTCTTTCTGTGAATTATACTATTGTTCATTCTTGACACAATCCTTCATAAACCAGCTATAACTAGGGCTAATAGTGCTCCCTAGTCTACCTCAAAAGAAAGTCAGATTTTCTTAGAACACTTCCAAGTAGAACAAAAATGGCTCAAGGAAAAGAACAGTAACAGTAATTAAAAAAAAAAAAACACATAACAAAACAAGAACAAAAAGGCAAAGACAAATCAGAGGGGGTGAGGAGAGGGGCTGGGATGAAGCAGAAGGAGCACAAGGGACTGAGGTAATGTGCACTGGCGAAAGGGTGGTGGGAAATCCATGGGGACCACAACTGATGTCAAATATATATAAATAAATAAAATAATAAAAAAAGGAACATTTCCAAATAGGAACTAGAAAGGTCAGTTGATGGCAAGTGTATTTAACAGGGAAGATGAGTGGAGAAAATAATTAAACAGGCTCCTGGTGAGGTCTCATTATCAGAGGCTGGGTGTGGCTGAGTGCAGCCTGCGAGTTTCGACTGTCGAAGCATGACTGTGCGGCTGACGCTGATCGGCTGATAGGAAGCGGGAACTTCTGAAATTCAAATGATACATTTGGGAAATGTGACCCTACGCTAATGAACGGATGCCCATAATTTAGCTGATGACGACCTCAGCAGCAGAGATTGCGACAAGACCCTGCATTTGTTAATTGCCCTTTTGTGCTCGGGGACACAGGGGGACGTCACCCTGTGGCTGAGAGGGACGCCAGCACCCCCACCAGGGGCCAGCACCAGGTCACTGCAGGACAGGCAGTGACACTCACAGCATCACGTCTGAGGAGACACAGAGCTCAGAGCAGCGGCAGGAAGTCCGCGGCTTGGACACCTGTGCTCACCAGGGTGAGGAGGAAACCCCCCACGTGTCCTCGGAGGCACGAGAGATGAGCCAGCGGCACAGATGTCATCTACGCCGAATGAGAATGAAATGCTGGCATGTGCCACAGCACAGATGAACCTTCCAAACGCGTGACGCTGCACTGCTCAGACAGCTGGGACGGGGAGCTGAGTGCCCACGATGGGGGCGGGACCCAGAAGGCCTGGTCTGTGCACGCCATGGATATTTTTTCAGCCACCAGGAAAGGCGGACTGTCCCAGAAACACGGGAGCAGTTGGAGGGGGTCAGATACAGCCAAGCAAGTCAGAAGGACAGATACTCAACATTTACTTGGTGGACAAGTTTCAAGGTAAGATACTTACAGGGGCCTCCCTGGTGACGCAGTGAGTTACGCTCTGCACTGTGAGGCAAACCCGCAGCCACTGCAGCACGAGTTCTATCCCTGCCACTGGCCAGGGAGGGGACCCACAGGGCGCAGCAGACCTCTCCTGCCTCCCTACTGCTCCCCTCAGCAGTGTTTCAGTCCGTCTGCCTGTTCTGCTCCCCACGCTGTCTCTGGCGAATCCTCTTACCTCCCGTGACTCTGGCCTGTACCCCAGCTCTTGTGTGCATAAATAAATAATTATTTTTTTTTACAAAAAAGGCCAAAACTGAATTTTACGTGATGTGCTTTCCTACAACGGCGCACTGCTGGAGTGGTGTTAGCTGCGGGAGTTGGACCTTCCTGCCTGGTGCGTCTTACAACGACCCACTAATTACCGCGGAGAAGCTTCTCTGGGGCAGCTGCTCAGTGACCCAAACCACACTTTCCTCCTCTCTCCGTTCTGGCTCGTTCTGAAGCCAGAGGCCAAGTCTGGTCCTGGGGGAAGGAGCCGCCGTCAGCACCAAGGTCACAGGGCGCCCTCCTGCAGGGGCCTCTGTCCTCGGGGAGGCAGCACGGCCCTCTCCGCCCACCACCGGGAGAAGCAGCGGCCACTCGTTTGCAGGACATGTGGGTGGCGACGTGACAGGTGGGGCCAGCGGAGACTGCAGCTCCTCTGCCTGCCGCCGGCCTGGGCCTCCTGTGCTCTCCTCATTGCTGCCCCCGGCCCGCGGAAGCTGTGCCGAGGCCAGTGTCGCCTTGTCATTTGCCAAGTCCTTTCTCGCAGACTGTCATTTCGGGGTGCGGACGATGTGAGAGGCAGCTGTGTGACCCCAGCATCCTGTCCAGTCCTCGGTGCTGGCCACGCCGGCAGCCCCAGGCCTCCATCCAAGCACGCGCTCTCTCTCCACGGCTCCCCGCCAGGCCAGCCCTCCCTCTGGGGTCAGAAAGAGGGTGTGGGGCCCCGGGCTCCAGGTGGCCGCTGTGCCTGGCCTGGTGAGCCCTGCCGAGACTGGCGAACGAGCAGGCGAGGGTTTCAAGCACGAGCTTCCGGAAGGTCTCGCTCGCCTCTCCCCACCCTGCTGTGTCCAGGAGAGCGGAGAGGTCAGGCCAGCTTGGGGTGCGAGCCCCACAGCCCCTGCAGCAGTCGGCTCTCTGGCGTTTCAGACTACACGGGCCACGCGGCCGCTCAGGCCAGAGACAGACTCTCTCCGAGGAGTTAAGAGGGAGGCGCCGTCTGTCCTGTTTGCAGCACGTGGCCGCCCTGGCCAGCAGCTTCAGCAGCCCCCACCGAGCAGATGCCGCAGGCCCCGGGCCGGGGCTACTTTCCTGCGCGTGAGTTGGGACTCCGCACGCCTGGGTGGGCTTGGCTCGCGATGTGCTCCCGCAGCTCACCCCGAATCTCCTGCGGGCGCACCCCTAGGTCACCCTGAGCCTCCTGCGGGCGCACCCCTAGGTCACCCCGAGCCTCCTGCAGGCGCACCCCTGAGCCGGCACCGAACCCGCTGTCCTCAGCGCCTGCGGCCCGGGGCCTCCGTCGGGTCTAGCAGCTCTTCAGGCGGAGGCTAAGCAGACCCGAGACGCACCTCGAGGCTCGGGAGAGCGAGCGCAAGGCCTGCACCCCGCTTCAGCGTCTCAGCGAAAACCAGAGATGGCGCCGCCCGGCTCGGCCCCTGCGCGGCTTCCGAGCGCTTTGGGCTTTTTTTCATGCGGGTTTCATGGAAATTTACGTTTGCGGACAGGACCGTTTGCTGCGGGATCTTGCTGGTGCATCTACCCGCTAATAAAACCCATCTGCCCGCGCGCTATCCTTTCTGGAGCAAGGAGGAGTCTAAACCACCGAGAAGAGGAGGGAAGGGCAGGGCTGCTCCAGAGAGGGGGTGCGGCTGTGTCCGGAGCCACCCCACGTTTGCGGGGCCCTGACTTCTGTGGGCGGGCGTCAGGCCTTCGTGAAATGGTGAAATCGCAGTTTTCAAACAGACGTGGTGCCTTGAGGGGGCACGGGCGGGTGGGGTCTGCTCCTCCCAGCGGCCACTCTGCACTTGGGCTTCGCCGGGGAGTGAGGGCACGCTGGGGCGCGTTGGCCCTTGAGTCTCGGGGTGGCGGTGAGTGTGTTGCCCCAAAACTCCTGTCTTTGTAGCTGTAACTAAGTTCCGATGAGGGGGACCCCAAGTCTGGCGGCTGGTCCTCAGGAGACGAGGAGAAGCAGCGCCCTTGCTCGGTGGCGGGGCTGTGTGTGGAGGAGCTGCCCAGAGCCCGGGAGCCTCAAGAAGCCGGGCAGCTGCTGTGGCGGCAAGAGTGGGGGCGCCCCCTGTCCCCGTCTCATGGGCTCCGAGACAGCCTGTGGGATCTGGTCCCCAGAACTGAGCGAGAAGGCCCGCTGTTTCGAGCCCCCTGCTAGGGGCCATCTGCCCGCGGCGCCCGAGCTGGGCCAGGCCACTTCGGGGGCTGTTTAGGCTGGGGCCTTTGGGGCGTGTTAGGACCGAGGGAAACCCCGTCAAATACTTGGCCCCTAAGTGAGGCGCAGGGGGGCTGGAGGACAGACGACGGTGAGCGGGCCCTTGTCCAGCCAGGGCTTCCCTCACGGCTTGTTGGCTGCGTCTGAGCGGAGCTGGCATCTCTGCAGGGTGCAGGGAGGAAGGAGGCAGCCGCAGGCGGGTCAGAGACTCGGAAGGGCACCTGCGACCACCCCGGTGGGCTGTCCTCCCCACGTCGTTGGGGGTGCCCCTGAGTTGGGGTCTAGAGGAGAGAGCCGCAGGGGAGGTAGGGATGGAGGGAACTGGCAAGACAGGCTCCGGATGGGTCTCATCTCCGCAGACACTGTTCTCGAGAGCCAGGCACCAGGCAGAGAATGTCCAAACTCCTTTAGCTCCTGTAACCAAAGAAAGATCCAGGCCCCGAGATTTGATGTCGTAAGTTCTTCTAGTGCAGAAAACGCAGAGCATTGTATGCAAGTGTCCGCCATGACAGGTGAGCATCTTCCCGTCCTGGAAGATGAGGAGGAGAGGCCAGGGGTCCTGCACATGAGGAGGAGAGGCCAGGGGTCCTGCACATTTGCTCTATTCTTGTCCAAATCGATTGTCTGGGGCTGGGGGAGCCCAAAGAAAACTGGAATCCTTGGGGGAGATAGCCCGAGTCCAGCGAGGGGGTGCACTGGTATGGGGAAGCATGAGGTGGTTGTAGGAAGGTGGGGTGGGCGAGCTGGATTAGGCTTCCCCATTGTTTTCGGTGGCTGGGGGTGTGGGGGCCCAGGGCCTCCCCCACTCTCCCATAGCACGCAGCCAAGAGTCTGCTTCTGGCCGACTAGCCCCCCCATCTGCCGTCAGCAAGGGGTGTCAGCCGGAAGCCCCCAAGCAGACCCGGCCCGCCCCTCCCCAGTGGAGACTAAGACCTGGGGTCTCAGACCAAGTGCAGCACCTGCGGCAGGGCGGGAAGAGCAGGCCCCTCCCACGAGGCCCACAGGCTGCCCCGGGCCCCAGCGGCCATCCTGGATCCGCAGGTGGAAAGAGAAACGCGTGGCTGCGGGCGCGCTTGGCCAGCCCATGTTGGCCTCAGGGCCTGTGTCGGTCCCGGGGCTTGTTTCATCCTGCGCTGCAGAGAATATTAATGACGAGCTGCAGCCCCCTCTGCCAGCGGGGCTGCCCTGACACTCTGGTGTGGACAGGTGATTGCTACGGACCGGACAGTGGCCGCCAAGCCCCTAGGTTCCTGTCCCCACCCCCTTGTGCCTCAGAGTGAGAGCGTCATCGGAGATGGGCCTTGAAAGAGGTGACTGGGGTGACGAGGCCGAGAGGACGGCCGAACCCCTATGACTGGGCCCTTGTCAGAAAAGGAGACGCAGGAGACAGAGCAGAGGGTGCAGGGGCCCCGCTGTGTCTGCCGCTGCAGCCTCAGCCCTGCGCAAACTGGGGCCTCGCGGGAGTTGACTCCATCCAGACGCTGCTGGCCGAGGGGCCCCCTCTCTTCTTCTCTGGGTTTCTCTGGGCAGGGGGGTCTTTGCAATCCCGCCTTCCGGGGGCCACACCTTTTTGTCCTAATCGGCTCATTTCCGCGCCAGGGGCTGTGCGTCTGTCTGTCCGCGCCACAGACAGAAGGGCGGCCGGTGTGGCCGGGGAGAGAGAGGATGTCGTCATGACAAGCCAGGGGGAGGAAGTGACAGCCCACACCAGTTTGGGGGTCCAAGGAACCCCCCAAACTCCTGGGAAACTAGCCTCTAGTGTTTTCATGTGAATGAGGCCATTCTGCCTTCAGCCTCCTCCAGTTTTGGAATTTATAGGGGAAGTCCGGGCTATAACTTAGCGGGGGAAAAGGAAGGCCTTATGTTTTCTCTTTGGAACGACCCAATGCCTGCGTGGGGGGACAGGCCCCGCTCTGAACCGTCATCCGGCACTCGCGAGCAGGAAAATCCTGTCACTTGCAAAGGAGGTTCAGGGCGCCTGACGGGGCTAACACGATCCCAGCGGAGGCAGGGAGTGAGCAGGGGAGTGCGGGCGGGGCTGCCCCCGCGGCTGTACCGGGTCCCCGCCCACTCGGTGGTCCGGCCCTCCAGAGCCCAGGGCCCTCCAGAGCCCAGCGCCCTCCACGCCCCCAGGCCTGTCCTTCTTTTCTCCCTCAACCCGGGGTCGTTCAGGGCTGCTGAGCCAATGACACCGACACTGCACACAGATGTGCCCCTTCGCGGTCCGGGCCGGGAGTCCAGAGGTGTCGGGCCTGGTTCCTGTGCAGCTCCAGAGGGGCAGTCTGAGGCTGTCTAGCCGCGGTGTCCCCACCAGCCCTCCTCGGACTGCGCCACGCGCACTGCTGCCTCATCTACGAGGCTCTTCATCAAGAGCAGCCACGCAGGGACCGCCTGTGCCTGCACTGACCACACGGCAGCCCCCTGGGCAGCGAGGCCGCTGTCCAGCCTGCACACCCCGTTCTCCTCTGGCATCGAAACCCATGGAGCTCCCGCCGTGGGGTTTCAGGGCCCACCTGCGGGGGCTCCTACCCCGCAGATGGACCCCAACCTGCCCGCCCAGCCGCGTCCTCTTCTGTCTCAGAAGAAGCCCTTCTCAGTGCGACGCTGCCCCAGACACCGCTCAGCCGTTATCAGCTTAGTCAAGACCAACTCCGGTGCCTGAATTTGCAACATCACTCCTGGGCCAGAGCGTGCTCTACCCGCGCTGAGAGGGCCCCTCCTCGCCCTCCGCCCCCAGGCCAGCTGTCTGGAGAGCCACAGCCCCCTCCTCCCTTCAGCCGGGCCATCCAGTCCCGGAGCCTGCACACAGTAGGTCCAGTTCATGCTCATTCCCTGAGTGGAGCTCCCACAGCCCTGGAGTCTCCAGGGCCAGAGCATGAGGAAGAGGGCTTCCCTCCAGCCCAGTGCCCGTGCCTCCTCCTGTTTTCACTGCTGTTTCCTGGTCAGCCAGCTGGACTTTAGGCTCTGTGAAGGTCCAGCCGGGACCTCTCTGTGCTTCTTCTGCCCCATAGCACAGCTCAGGAATCAAGATCACCCAGAATGATTTGCTTAAGACTTGAGCGATCGCAGCCATATTGCTTTGTGGGCCTGGCTCTCTTCGGAGAGCTGCTTAGTAGAGTCCGAGTCCCTTTAGAACAACACAGGGGATTGGAATGGAGCCCTTCAATACACTCGGCATTTCTGAAGGTGGGCCCGAGCGCTGCCTGTTTCAGGGCATGCTGGCTGCTTGTTGAAGGGAGCACCCCAGTTTTGACTGTGACAGCTGAACAAAATAAAAATGGAAACATCATGTGACTCAGCAGTTCCACTGCTAGGTATGTACCCCAAGAATATGGAAAGATGTATGCACCCTATGTCCATAGTGGCGCTATTCACAGAAGGCAAGCTGTGGGACCCACGACAGAGGGCTGGATAAAGAAGTCATGGATTGTCTAACCACTATGGAAGGCCATATGGAGGTTCCTCAGTCTACTAGAAATGGAACTACCATATGAGCCGGCAATCCCGCTCCTAGGGATCTACTCAAAGGACACAAAAACACCGACCCAAAAGAGCACCTGTACTCCTATGTTTATTGCAGCACTATTTATAATCGGTAAGACCTGGAAACAACCCAAATGCCCAAAAGTAGATGACTGGATCAAGAAGATGTGATACATATACACAATAGAATATTATCTGGCAATCAAAAATGATAAACTAGGGCCATTTATACAAACATGGATGGAGCTAGAAGGAATTATACTCAGTGAAACAAGTCAGAAGGCAAGAGAAAAATATTGGATGGCTTCACTTTTAGGAGGAATATGAAAGAGCAACAACAACAACAAAAAAAAAGAAGAAGCTGAAGGAAATGGGCAATTACAACCAAAAGCAAACAAAAAACTGAACAAGACCAAAAGGTCAAAGATAAACCAAAGGGACCATGGGGGGAGGAGGAGGGCAGAAAGAGCACAAGGGACTGAGGTGATGGTGCACGGGTGGAATGGTGGTGGGAACTCTCTGGGGAATACAAATGATATCAAATATAATTAAATAAATATATTAAAAAGTCATGGATTGTATACCCAGTGGAATACTACTCAGCTATTAAAAAGATGAAATAGTGCCTTTTAGGATGGAAGGGGTGGATCTGGAGCTGATGCTGTTAGGTGAAATAAATCAAAGAGAAGGACAGATACTGAATAGCTTCACTCATTTGTGGAACACAAATCACCAAAGAAAACAAACTGACAAATCACAGCAAAAATAATTCTTGTACTTTGTGAAAAATGAACTGGTTACCAGAGGGAATGGGGCGGCAGGGGGTGGGGGGTGGCAGGAAGAGGGTATAGTGGAAAGAGAAGGGGCAGGGAAGACAGGATAGGACACATGCGTGGGAGCTTTGGTGTGAAAATGTACCCTCAAATGATCTGCAAACGATTGACAAATTTATAAACTTTGAGTGGGGGGAGAAGTAGGTTTCTGGGCCTGAAACCAGTTCAGGCGGTTCTTATGTGCTGAAGTTGAGACTCAGCCCCAGACACAGAGACAGCAACTTGCTTCTAGAAGTACTAGAGGCACGGAGACCAACCGACACGTGGCAGCCCTGAAAAGGATGCTTGCCTCCCGGGCAGTCAGTCACTCCCTGGGCTGCCGTGGCCTCCAGAAGCAGTGACATTCTCGCAAAATCAGGGAACAGTGGGGAGAATCTGGGGGGTCTCCGAGCGACACTGTGGGCTGTGCTGAGCCCAGAAGCCCGGCCCAGGCGCAAACAGAGACTACCTGTCTTCCCCTCCCGGTCCCCCCCGGGGCGGAGAATTAGAGCTCGCTGTTCATTTATAATGTTTGCTTTGCCTTTGGAAACACCTCAGGCCAACCCAGGCCAGGTTTTCACAGTGGTGTTTGACTTGGCCCAGCTGCCAGGTTCTCCCTTTGAGTCTAGTTAGTGCAAGTTAGCACACGGCCCCGTATCCAGGAGCCCAGCCCCAGTCTATCCCAGCTCGGGGACAGGCCAGAGAAATGAGACATTGGGAGGGTGAAGGGATCTCCCCAGGTCCACCTGGAGCAGACCTGAGGCCTGGCGGGCACCAGGTGCCTGGACCCTGCAGCCTCTCAGGATTGTGCCTGCTCCCCCAGGTGCCTGAGGCCAAATGAGCCCCTACCAACCCGCAGGGCTGGGGGACCACCCCCGGGGAATGTGCTATGTTCCTCTGCTGGGTGCCCCTTTCTTGCCTATTTCAAAACTCAAATAACTTTCAAGAGTGACTGGTCCCTCTTGATTTTACTCTCAAGTTTCAAAAAGAGGCCACTTACATTTTACTAACAGCCATCCCCGGACCAGTTAAATGAGTGACCCCAAAATGACCCAGCTAAGGAATGGGGAGCAGGGATTGCAGCTCTGTGCAGTGACTTGGAGATGCGTTGGCTCCCAGCCTGAACCTTCTCTCATTGCTTAACAGCAGAGAGCGCTGCTTCATGGCGAGCCGAAAGCGTTCGCCTAAGCTGACCCCTATTTGTAGGAGGCATATCCTGTTTTATAGTAGCAGCAGTGAAAAGTGACAGCAGTTCCTGGTTTAGAGTGACACATCTGCTGGGTATGAAAGTGCACCACTAATGGGACTTCTGTCCACATCATTTTTACCCCACAAAAGTGGGAAGCGTGACGGAGAGTCACTGGTGTTGGTGGTAGAAAGTTTCAGATCCAGCTGCGAAGCTGATGGGAACCACTGGGTCTGCCCTGGGGTCTGTGCAGGGGCACCAGGTGGGGTCTTGGGGGCTTGCAGAACGGCCCTGGGAACTCCCCCATGCCTTCTCTGAGGGCCCCTCTGAGTACTCCTTGTCCACACTGGCTACTGTCCTGGGTGGACGTGGCCTTCCGGCAACTCCAGGCTGTGCTCACCTCTTTCACGAGCAGCCTGGCCTCAGTTCAGGGCCCCGTGGTCCTCCCCACCTGCAGGACCCTGGGGCAGGCTCCTGGCCAGCTCCTGGCTTGAGGAAGGGGGATTGTTGTGGAAGAAAATGAAAGTGAGAAGGCTTCGGGACTGTGGCGCTGGCCCGGGAGAGCACACTGGGCAGGAAACATCCTGTGAATTAAAAGTGCTCAGTCATTGATCAAACCCAGGAACCCAAACCAAGCTAGTGGACATGGGTGTCCAGGCCCAGGCCCCGCATTTACAGGGGACAGTCAGGGCAGGTTGGGAGGGGTCCGTGTACTCTTATGTTCTGAACGTGCTGGGAAACACCTTTGGTGCTTTGCAACGAGCTCAAAGCAGTAAAAAGAAACCAGAATGGGTAACTGTCACGACTAGCATGTCGGCTGCCTGTTTCTGGGCTCGGGCCCTGCGGTCAGCTCTGCATCTGCCACAGCCCAAACTGATACTCTCCCCAGCCTGCATGTTCTGGAATAAGAGATTTGACGAACACAGTAACTTGCATTCGATGGTAAAGTTAGTACAGGTGGAGCCCAGCGGGGAACAGGCTCCTTCATTCCCTGTGCTGTGTCCCGTGAAATGCTGTTTCTCTCCGGCGGTGGACTGGTGTGGATTACATTCCACGCTGCACTAGCCAGAAGGTCAAGAGCAATTATGCCCTTACGTGGGCTTAGGGGTCAGTTCTGGAATTAGCAGCGCTCACTGTCAGTCCAGAGAGAGGAGCCCGAGGAAATGGGGCTTAGATTTTCCCCCCATAGTGGATGAACATTACTTGAGGGTTATGGCAGGTTGAAGATAAATTACTGGGATATCTTATAAATTTCGTAGCTACCGTTTTGCACCTCATATGTGTTCACGGCAAATAGCCTTGTGTGGTGAGTCTGTGAGAAGCACTTGTGTGAGCAGCTCGTTATGTGATGATACACTCAGAATGGTGTTTAGGACTGAAGTTTTCTCAACGATCAGTTTTAGTGTGACCCATCATCACCTTGCTGCATAGAGTTTGCGAGCACTCTTAGGAGAGTCATAGGAAAGAATGGCTGATTACCATAAAACAAAAGCACATTTCTCAGCTGCGAAAAAATTGACATAATCTTGAGAGCATCTGACTTAAGTGATGGAAAAGCTCTAGCCCAACTTCACATCAGATGTTAAATGTCTGGGAGCGTCCAGAAAATTCCTAATGTGGGTCTCACCCTTAAGTCCATGAATCAGGTTTGCCAAGTTATAGTTTAGAATGCTCTTCAGATGATTGTAATATGTAGCCATCCATGAGAATTATTGGGCAAAATGGATTTTTTAATTCATGGAGTTATCAAGTACAATTAAGAGTTTTGAGTTTAAAGCAAAACTGAAACATGTCAATGAAATGAGTACATGCAAAAGTCAGTATGCTGCAGACACAAAGTAGCTACTCAATAAATAGTGCTGAAAGAACGACTGAGTGAACATCTTAACTGTTACCTTTTGACAAAGCTAATTTGTCTTCAAATATAAAATGAAATATCATTCAGGAAGAAAGCATTTTAATTAAACTACGATATGCAACATAGGACAAGTCATACTCTGATTTCAAAAATTGTCAAAACTGGAAGAAAAGTTTTGAGTCTTATAACTGATGAGATACAGTACTGAAAAATTAATATACATTAATTGCCATCCACGCCAAATGTTATAGCACTAATTTCCACTAGATGTCGCTGTGATCTGCTACTTCAGATTCCAAAACCGCACAGGAAAAGCAATTTTCTGAACATTTAAAATTTTAAGAGTCTCTCCTGTTAAAGACAAAAGACTTAAAAGTCTCATATTTTGAGGCGTTTCTGCTCATTATTTTCCTGAATTAAGACCTACTCAAGGTATCTCATAAACACTACAATTATTTTAACAAGCGAATTGACAGGTCCTAAGGCTTGAGAGAGAACAGGATCGCATGCCTTAGCCCAGAACCCCGATTTCACGTTTCGTTGGTGCGCAGTGGGCGACAGAGAAGAGGCCGTGTTACCCATAGGAAGGTTTTAAATAGAATTAAAAGTAAAAGCTAGGGAGAGAATATGCTCTCTGCTCACCCCCAAGCAACAGGTCACGTGTCCTGCTTCCCACGCAGGGGCCCCGGGGGATGGGAAGGGCCCGGGACACAGCCCCTGAGCCGGAGGCCACAGCACTGCCCGCTGGCCCAGGCCTCCGTGCTAAGAACTGGAGAGACTAAAGGGAGACTGTGGGGCTGAAGAGAAGCCCATAGAAGCTTCTGGAGACATGCTGGAAGCAGTGCCACTCAAGCTGCTTTTGAGGTCTGAGGAGAACAGAAATAGAGAGTAAGCGCTTCAAAAATTTCTATAGCAAAAAATAACAAAAACAAACAACAACAAAACAGAGAAATGTTGTTGAATTTGTATTTTCTGTTTTTACTTTTTATTTCATTTTTCCTCTTTCAAGCCTTCTTATAAAAGTATGGATCCATAACATGGATCCATAAGGTCCTTTTTTAAGGACCTTAAAAAAGAAAGTGTTTTTTTCCACCCTGGATAGCCTGGGAAATGCTGCAGCTTTAAACCACTCTCAGCTGCTGGAGGAGGGAACCCCAGAGAGATGATCCTACTGAACCCCTTAACATTTTTCTCATGGCCACCGTGGTAGAAAAGAATGAATGTGGAGGTAAAAAGAAATCCTAAAAAATGTACAAGTTGGGGATCTCCAGCTTCTGACCCCCCCAGTTGGAAGCTCCTACCAAAACCTCCATTTCTGCAAGGCTAAGAGACCCCCCAACTACCATTGCCACCCCCAGATGCTCAAAGACTCACACAGACAACAAGGCTAAAGTTGAACTTCAACAACACTATTGGGTGGGTACAGTGAAAAGAAATACAAAGACATCACTCAGAATTGCCCAAATCTAACACTTCGGTTTCAGAAGAAAATCCAAAGACAAGTCCTTAGGTAAACTCTTTAGCTTGATCTAACCCAAATCAGTTGATTTAGGAGAAAGACAGGGTTGAAGCACTATGGATTTTTTTTTAAGGATAACTTTTCTAGAAGATGCTGTGTCACACTATTATATGCTTGGTGCCCTTTCTCAGAAAGCAATTTGTATGAACCATCTGCCTACAAGTTGTGAACATTCTAGAACCCCGCAGTTTCTTGGCTAGAAATCCATCCTACAGTTACTCTCTAAGAACAAGCAAAGACACCCGTTGTACAATACACAACATGCACGATCCTTCGTGGGAAAGAAGAGTGGCTACAACCTAAGTGTCCTTCAACAGAGTCTAGGAGCCCGGGGCGACCCTCCCATGAAATAGTACGACCACTGAAAGATGAAGCGCTCCTCTGGCACTGAAGTGACAAGAGCTCCCAGACACAATTTTAAGGACAGAAAGTGAACTGAAGTGGGTGGGGAAGGGTCCTGTTTGTGTAAGAAGAAGCACAGCATGTTGACAGTGCAGCGGATCCTTCCTGAACTGTCCACAGAGGTCCCCGCTGGGAAGTGGTGCTAAGACTGGGGAGAAGGACTTTGATTTCTAACATCATACCCTTTTTAATATTTTTTCTTTTTTTCATATAGTTTTTAAAGATTCATTTATTTATGCACACACGAGCTGGGGTACCTGCCAGAGGCATAGTAGGTGAGAGGATTCACCATAGAGAGAGCCAGGAGCAGAACAGCAGATCCACTGAAACACGCTGCTGAGGGCAGCAGCGGGGAGGCAGGAGAGGTCTGATGCGCCCTGTGGGTCCCTCCCTGGCCGGGGATTGAGCTCACGCTATGGATGTTTCACAGTGCGGCACTCAACCGGCTGTGCCACCAGGGAGGCCCCTTTAATATATTTTCAAGTAAAAATCTGTATTAAAATGGAACCCGCTACTGATTGCAAAGTAGCAGCAGCTATGAGAAGCGGCGATGAGTAAGTATCCGCAAAGCTAGAAGCTGGAAGCATGCTTTCAAGCTCAAGAGACATCAGCGTAGAGAAAACCACAATTCCTAGATTGTGCTCATGCGTGGCTAGTGGATATGTTTTGTAACCGGCAATACCAGCCCTGGGGACCCCATAAAACCCAGTGGAACGTGTGGCAGGGGAGCTGAGGCTTCCAGGGAGCCCCAGATAATCAAGCCCAGAGACAACTGGTCCAGGATTTAATTACTGTGTGGAAATGGAACGGGTAGGACGGAGATGGGGTTGAGCACGTATATAAAAAATGGTCGCCTGGCCCTGCTTCATAAGCAGAGGGAGTGCCTTGCTGCCAGCAGTTCTGCAGACTGGGACAAGCGAAACACTCACATTTCCTCTTTAATTCCACCCTGCCCATGCTGATTCATTGTGATACCACCAGTCTCAGGAACCTTTTCTTAAAGCCATACGTAATTCGCATAGACCATGTACATATACGTGCACACACACACACACACACACACGTGAGAGTGGGGGTGGGGCCTCTTGTATTCTGGGGCCTTCATCCAGCACAGCACGGCTCCCTGCTGCGTTCGGTGCTAACCAGAGTGGAGCGCGTTCCACTAACACACTGCACACTCCGCTGCGGCCTTTCTTTCTGCCAACTATCTCACATTCTAGGCAACGACGACGACCCGCAGTCATGGCTAAGGGTGTTCTGTGATCACTGTGGGTGTTCCTCAGTGGGCCCAAGGGAGAACGATGTGCTTGGATCTCCAGAGCCGGCTCCTGCAGTGATTGCAACAAGTCTGGTCAGCCTCCCGCCAGCTGCGTGGAGATGGCCATGGGCCGGGAGCCCTGTCGGGGGAGATGTAGAGTTAAGCTTACCAGTGTCGGGTGACCCCGAGTCCGGGCTCAACCACTGGCAGAGACACAGAGAAAAAAGACTTAGGGTTTTTTTGGTGGATTTTATTCACTTTTAAGTCCTAAAATGGAGTTTCCTCATAAAATGGAGGTATTTCGGTTCTCAACCAAGACCCAGAGAACAAGACTTAACCTCTGCCTCCTCCTACATCGTGGCCTGAGGTAATGTTAGGGGAATCCAGGGAGCCAGGAGGGATGGGCACGCAGCAAGGAGCCACCGCCACAGGAGCACCAACAGGCTCGGGTCCCCAGGGCACTTGGGAGGAAAGGGAAGAAACCACGTTTCCTTTCTGCCGGGGCAGGCTAGCTGAGCCGAGGCAGTGCCGCTGAAAACTACCAGCAGGACAGAGACTTGCCTTTCCAGGCGGGTCTCTTCAAGAGCTGGCCTCAGGGAGAAACACAGGGCAGTGGAGGGGCTTGCAAAGAAGGGTTTCAAGGGCCAGCGCCCGGACGTTAACTTCCGGCGTAGGTGGTGGTCATTAACTGTGGGGCTTGGGTTTTGCTGCGAGGGGGCTGCAAACATGGGGCCCTACATGAATCTTTGACAAGTGGGAGAGAGCCCGCGGCTGCCCGCCAGGGGGCTGTCCTCCTGCTGGGCCCGCTTTCTGCCTTTCTTCTTCCTCCAAGCGTTCAACTACCTGTTTAAACCAGTGTCAACTTATTGCCCCGCCTCCAGCTGGGCCCCGGCACCGCGTACTGGCTGTGCTATGTTCTGACTGTCTTGGCTGAGGGCAACTCAGCCCTGGCCATGTTGGGAGCCGCGCCCCTGACGAGCACTTCCGGCGTCGGCCATCTTGTGAGGAGGCGGGGGTCAGCCCTGAAATTTTGAGTGAAGGGGTCTTGTTCTTAGTTTGGGTTAAATTAGAAGAGAGGATGTTTTCATGTTGTGTTTTATACACGGAAGCAGGAGCGAGGATAGAATGGAATCTTGCAAATCCCTGAGAACGGGAGCTGTGATGAGTTGGCTGAGGTATCTGTGGAGGGGCACCTAGGAAAAAGCTAAGTATGGTGGAGAATGGAGTTACTGTTGAGAGGGAGGGCTGCCCACTCACAAAGAGAAAATGTCTCTAACAGCTCCAGAACCCCAGCGGTTCTTATCTTGAAAAAAGCAGTACTCCCTCAGAGGCATCGATTTTTAGATTGTCACCATAGAAACCGATCACTTACACAACTGTCAATCCCTAAAGAACTTAAACATTTAGGGCCCTACTGTAAACATGCTGTGGCCCCTCAGTCTCTCTACAGGTGAGCTAGAGGGAGTGGCAGAAGCACCTAGAGCTCAGTTACAACCAGGGCTCCACTGGCTCCTGGCTCCCAGTCCTCATCCCCGGCTGGGGTGCGCCCAGCTCCAGGCTCAGGCCCAGCCACCGCTCAGCTACCCAGGGCATTCTTCTACCAGCAGGACTGGAAATACCGGAAAAGCCTCAGAGACACTGTCGGTATTTCCTTTCGCCCTGTTCAGTTTTAACTAAAAACTGGAATAATAATCATAATGATACATGTTTACAGATTTTAGCTAATTAATCCCTCAGAGTCCTCTTTTGGGGGGAAAGCAGTCTGCCCACCTCATACATCAGGAAAATAAGAGGCCATCTGGTGTGGCTGGGCTGGGTGGTCGCTAGTGTCAGGAGAGCGGGGGCCCTGGACTTCAGCAGTTCTTGACTTCTTGGCCTGTGTCCAGGTGGCTGGGCCTTGCAGCCCCTAGAAGGTAACACAAGAGAACGTGAAGTGGGCCAGACCACAGAGTGTCGGGAGCACTTGGTGCTAGTTAGGAGGGAGACCCGAAGACCGTGCCCGCGCCTGTTCCTCTTGGAGACACAGGCTTGAAGAGGAGGAAAATCCATTTCTCCAGGAGCGTTTTCTCCATCTTTAACCGCTAGTTAAAACAAATCATGCTGTAGAGAAAAGACCCCTTGAAAGAAAGCTGTGAAGGTTTCATCTTTCCCTTTTAAATCCCAAGGCCTGCAGCCCTGTAATCCGCTGTTGGCCTGGACAAATATTTATCTACAGAGACGCCCGCACAGTGTCAGGGACACCAGGACCGGGGCTCGGGGTGGAGCCTGCGCTGTAACCCCAGCTGCATCCCACAGGTTGGGCTCCGACCTCCATAGCGTGAACCGTCTTAATCCTTTTGAATAAGCCGTACCTAGGTTTTCTGCCGATTCTCTCTCTCTGCCAGCAATATCTTTCTCAACAAATTGGGACGAGGCGGAGGTGCAGCTGAGGGAGAAAGGTTATCACGGTTTTCAGTGACCGTGACAAATTCAAGGTAAAGGAGGAGGCAGAACACTGGAAGAGCCAGCAGAGGAGCCCTCCAGCCTCAGCTGCGGAGACACACGAGCGCACAGTCGGCGGGAGACGGGGCTGCCTCAGAGAGACTCGCCCGGTGCTTCCAGGGGCGCGGTGGCCAGCGCGGCCTTCCCTGGCCACAGGGACCCACAGGCCCCCTCAGCCCGTCAGAGGCGGCCGCTTAGTCTCAATGCCAGGAGGACGCCCTGTTTGCCCAGCCAGTCTTTGTTGGGGCGAGTTTTCATCGACTGTGTGGATTAGAATAGTCGACGAGCAGGTTCCCGTGTGCTGGTGCTGAGGGGTGCGCGCTGGCGTCAGCCTCACCCCGACGGCGCGATTTCCTTGCGCTGCTTCAGGTTTCCTGTCAAAGCCCAGACTTTTGAGAGGCCTCCCCAAGGCCGGCACATCTGGAGAACATGTGTCTCCTCTCTGCGCTCGCTCGCAGTGGTAAAGGTTTTGCTACTACAGGAAGCTCAACAGATTCGGGAGCCCGGGCCCCGCAGGGCCTGAGGCGTCTGCACTGCGTTATCAGCCGGTCGGCGATCGGCAAGTGCTTCCAAGCGGCCCTCTGCTCTTCCCAGCCTCGCGGGCTGGCTGGGTTCGAGGCGACGCCTCACCTTGAAGCGGTTCTCCCACCGCCGGGCCTAGCGCGTGGAGTTGCCGTCCGCGTTCTGTGGTGGCGACTCTCGAGGAGGCTGGACGCGGCTGTTAGGAGTGTGTGTGCTGGCGCGGGAACCGTTCCAGCTCCGCAGTCTGTGAACACCATTAGAAGCCCTTGAAACGGTTCTCAGGAAGTGAGACTGTTAATAACTCCGAGCAGAAGCTCCTGCGTGAGCCCAGCTGGGAGATAATGTGAGGCTTTGCAGGCAGCGGGGGGGCTGTGGGTTGGCCACCTTCTCTGGGGACCGATGGTGCGTCGGCCGAACCCAGAAAACACAGTCGAAGGACAGTGGGGAATGATCAGCTGTCCCTTGCTAGGGGATGCTCTTGTCACTCTGTTTTTTTAATTTTTTTTCAGATTTATTTATTTATGCACACAAGAACTGGGGTACAGGTCATAGGTGTGAGAGGTGAGAGGAGTCACCAGAGACAGAGCGGGGACCAGAACAGGTAGATCGACTGAAACATACTGCTGAGGGGAGCAGCGGGGAGACAGGAGAGGTCTGCTGTGCCCTGTGGGTCACTTCTCTGGCCGGGGATCGCACTCACGCTGCAGTGGCTGTGGAGGCTTCATAGTGCGGAGCTCAACCCCCTTGTGCCACCAGGGAGGCCCACTGTCACTCTGCTGAGGGACACTGACACTGTCCGACTGACCGACGACGATGCTGTGTCCCTCCACTCACCCCTGCCCAGTAGGCAGACGACGCCGTGTGCCAGGGAGGGGCTTCGCATCAGGACTGAGCTGACCTCCGCTTGGCCAGGGACCACTGAATGAAGTGCGTGCAGGGAGAGGAGCGTGCCCTCGCTCGGGGGCTTCTGTCCAGCTGCAGGCTGAGGCACAGGGGCGAAGAGCTCATTAGACTGCAAGGCCGTGGACGGTCACCGCGTGGGACGGTCAGCGCCCAGGGGAGTGGGGTTCTCTCCTGAGCCGAGGGGCAGAGCGGGCAGCAGAACACCAGCCAGGTGCAAGTGGGAGCGGAGCGCCAGTGTGTGTGAACATTTACATGGCCTCAAGTGCGTGAAGGAGGCAGCAAGGGGACCCCAGGCCCCAACACCGGGACAGAGGTTCCTTCTAGGGAAGGAAGGGAGACTGGGGAAGGGGCAGGGACGTCTTCCACACCTCACTCCATATACTTCCATGTTGAATACATTATTTAGAACAAGGAAATAGATGTAAAAACATGAGAAAATATGTTTCCTGTATAAAAAGAGTGAAAAGCAAGCCACAAGACACCGGCGTAATAGATCCGAGGGTGACCTCCCAGGTCAGCGTGGAGGCTCGGCCTCACGCCACCTCACAAACTCTGCAAACAAACCCCCCTTCTCTTCAGCTGCAGGACCCAGTTTTGCTCAGGGGTGAGAGTGTGTGTCTCAGGAGACACCTGGAAGAAAAACTATGGGCCTGGGCACTGCAGGGATTCTTTGGGCTTGGCCTCGCCCTTCCCTCTGGGCTAGTGATTTGAGAGGGTGTGCAGAGGATGCTGGGAGAGTGGCTTTGCCCTTGAAGGGAGGAGTGGAGGAGCAAAGCAGCTCTTTTTCCTTCTGCCGGATGACGCCATCTGGGTGTGATGGCTGGCACTGCAGCAGCCACCTTGTGTCCTGGGACTCTTCCAGGGAACCAAGCTGGACTCTTGAGACGCTGGTGCCAAGTGGTAAGACCCAAGTCCTTGCAGATACTATTGGGCCACTAAAAAACCTTTCTGGAGCTGCCCCACTAAGAAGGCACGTTTTCTTTTGTTGAGATGGGGCTGTCAATACTTCCAGTCCAGCGCACCCACACTGACATACAGTTGTGGGGTCCTTGCTGGTGAGGCCTCAAGTCCCATGGGCACCTCTGAGGACCTTCCCCCAGCTCCTCAGTGGGAGTGTGGGGCTGCAGGGGGAGGTAGGACGAAAGCAGACAAGTGGCCCCTCAGTTTGAAATTTGGATCATTTGATCCAAATTCCTGACGGAAGCAGGAGGGGTGTGTGGAAGACCACAGCTCTGCCTGAGGCTCTTGGGGGGGAGCCCCACCACTCTCTTGGGGGAGGGGAGGTGCGGGGTCCAGCGTGGAGGTGGTCAGGCCGCCAGTGGCGACTAGGGTTCGTGCGCAGAGGCATCTACTAATGAAACTCCAGTGGCCTTGAGCGCTGTTGATTTAAAATCTCTGAAGCCCAGATAATCTCTTGTTGTGTGTTGGCCGAGCCTCTGGGGGAGAGCAGGGAGATGAGTTCCTACCTGTTGTTGCTTGGGAGTGTGGTGTGTGTGTGTGTGAGAGAGAGAGAGACAGAGACAGAGACACAGAGACAGAGATCACTGGGCCTGGCTGCTGTCTCTGTGGGTTCTGATATCTGTTTCCTTTCCTGGTCTCACCTCCAGCTTGAAATCCATCCCCCACTCGTGCCTGGGCTCCCAGTCAGGGGTGCTCACTCTTCAGCCATGAGCTCTGAGGGGCCCAGGAGTGGGGTGTGACAGGGACCCAGCCTGGTTTTCACACTGATCTGTGGAACTGGAAAGTGATGTGAGGGGCTTCAGTGACTGAGCACACACAGCTCAAATCTCATTAAAATGTGTTTCTGGGGCCCTCCCTGGTGGCGCAGTGGGTTAAGCAACGCACTATGAAGCAAACTGCAGCCACCGCAGCACGAGTTCGATCCCTGCTGCCGGCCAGGGAGGGGTCGGACCCACAGGGCGCAGCAGACCTCTCCTGCCTCCCGCTGCTCCCCTCAGCAGTGTGTTTTGGTTGATCTGCCTGTTCTGGTCCCCACTCTGTCTCTGATGAATCCTCTCACCCCTTCCCTCTGCACCCCTTGGCTGCACCCCAGTGCTTGTATGCATAAATAAATAAATCTTTTTTTAAAAATGTGTTTCTGCATTACACTGGTTGGGGAGAGAGAGAGAGGAAGGGAGGAAGGAGCAGGGAGGGAGAGAGGAGAGAGCCGAGAGGGGTCTTCAGACACACAAGAACAGGAAACAGTAAGTGTCACAAGGTGTGAAGAACTCAGAACCCGCAGGCGCCTGAGGTACAAAGCCCAAATGGCGCGCTGTGGAAAATTGAAGATTCCTCAAAAAAAAAAAATAAGCCAAGAACTACTGCACGATGGAGCACATCCACCCTCGATATAAATGCCGAAGAATTCAGAGCAGGGACGCAAGCAGGTCATGTGACTGTCACGGCCGCCGTCGTCGGCGCGGCCCGGGGTGGACAGTGGCCACGTGAGGAGGAGTGGACTCGCAGAGTGTGGTGCGTGCACACGGTGGAATATTATTTGCTCTGAAAAAGGAAGGAAGGTCTGACAATGCCACCACCTGGGTGAACCTTAAAAACATGTAAAGTGAATCGTCGGACGCAAAGGGACAGGCCCCGTGGGGCGCCCGGCTGTGAGGGGCAGCGAGAGGACGGCTGCAGCAGCGGTGGGCGGGCGTGCTTTGGGGTGGGGAGGCAGGGCTGGGGCATGGAGTATGCACTTGGAGTGACGATGACAAAGTCTGGGCCTGGAGCGTGATGGCCGCGTCGTGTCCAAGTGGTCAGTGCCACAGAACTCTCCATTTAAACGTGGCCACGCTGGTACATTTTGTTACATAGACGTGACCACAGTTTAAGAATGACAAACTCCTGATCCCTAGATCCTGTAATAAAAGCACCACAAACTGCTAAAGAAAGACACTTCAGGGCTCTCCCTGGTGGCGCGAAGGGTTAAGGCGCAGCACTATGAAGCATCCACAGCCACTGCAGTAGGAGTTTGATCCCCGGCCAGGGAGGGGACCCACAGGGCGCAGCAGACCTCTCCTGTCTCCCGCTGCTCCCCTCAGTGGATCTGCCTGTTCTGTTCCCCTCTCTGTCTCTGGTGAATCCTCTCATCCTCACCTCTCTGGCCTGTGCCCCAGCTCTGTATGCATAAATAAATAAACCTTAAAAAAAAAAAAAAAGATGCTGCACGCTCACATTGTGTGTTCAGCCAGGCTTCCTTCTTGCTTCTGGTGCCCGCCGGGCCTGAGCGTCTGCAAGGGCTTCTCCGAGGACTTTGCATTTATTGCAGATACGCAAGCGGCTGGAAGTGTGTTTATCTTGCACTGATATTTCAAAAACTCACACTTGCGTCTATCCACTCACATGCTCACTTGCTTCTATCCACATCCCAGCCCCCGGCTTGAGCCCAGAGATGACATCACTGTCCTTTACTGCAGGTTTTGATGCTTCTTGCCTTTCCTATTTACTATTAAGAATATAAACTACCATTAGAGTTTGGCAACGGTCCTGCTGCCTAACAGAAACTTCCTTCTCTCTCCTCTTTCAGGCATCTGGATGGTTTAATCAAAAACCCCTCCCTCCCCGCCACAGCCATCACGCACCTCCCCTTGAGCTTAGAATTCATCAAAACATACAAGGGCTGCACACTTGAGCTCATGAAATAATGTTTAACTAATACACTACCGTGTTTATTTCAAACACTGGAGTTTCTATACCATTCAAATTCCCAACAGTTTCTGCAGATAAAGTTCGAAGAGCGAAAGGGGGGAATTGGTTCAGGTTGCTGGCTGGCTGGGAATGGCTTTTGCATTTCAATGGGTTGGAAAAAAGCCAAAAGAAGACTATTTCAGGAGAGATGAAAATTATGTGGAATTCGAATTTCAGCGTCCCTAACAAAGTCTGTGGAAACGTGGCCACGTGCATTCATTCACTGGGGTGTTCGGCGTCTGAGGCTGGGCCTGGGGCGGCAGTTCAGACGGGCCACATCGCCCCAGGCACTAAAGTGTGCTCCATCTGGCCCCGCAGAGGGAACGGCTGTGGCCCCTGCACGTGACGACAGCTGCACCCCCGTGAAGTCGGGGATCAGGTGCCGAGGAGCCACCATTTGGCACCTTGGCCACGGGTCAGTGACCGTTTCCCCAGCTGTACCCAGAAGCAGCCCCAGACCTGCAGATGTGCGCGTCTCAGCTTTTACTGTTCAGAGCTGGGGCGTCGTGAGTGCCGAGTGGACGGGATCGCTGCGGATGCTGGGCGGTGTCCCAGCGAGGGTGGGAGTGGATCGGGCCACATCCCATGTCCAGCCGCAGGAGACGTCCGGTCCCTGAACACCTGGTCCCAGGAGCAGTGTGCACAGGGTCAGCGTGTGCGTCCTCAAGACCAAGACCTTGGGAGCACAAGACCCCTCTTCTAGACGCAGCCCCCCTCAGCACATGCTGCTGGCGAAGTTCTGCCGGGAACAGACTCTGAACACACAGGAAGTGAGGGAGCTGGAAGCTGGTTTCAGTGAGAGCCTGGGCAGCCTGCCTCAGCTGCTGTGACCACCATGGAGGCCCAGAAGCCAGGAAACTGGGGAGCAGACAAAGGAGGAGCCTGGCGTCAGAAGAGGCCAAGCTGCCTCTAGGACAAGGCAGGGAATGCAGGTAACAATGAAGGACATCACGCAGCTGTCTTGTGGTGGCAGCCATGACGGTATGGAAAGGATTGGGTGGCTGTGTCAATAAAACCTTATTTACAAAAGCAAGCAGGGGGCCGGGTCTGGTCCCTGAGTCATAGTTTAGGACCCCTGATCTAATGATCGACAGTCTTATTTTACAGATGATGAAACTGAGTCCCAGAGAGATGAACTGATTCAACCAATGAAACGCAGCCCTTGAGCCAGGACCAGACTTCAGGATACAGCTCCTCTGTCTAAGTTCCCTTGTACCAGCAACTTAGCTCCTTCCTCCGGGCAAAGTGGGGTCCTAAGAAAGCCTTAGGTATCTGAAAGATCTATTGGGGTGCTTGTGTTTTCACTGTGCCAGAGCCAATAAAAACAGATGAGAGCTGTATTATGCTTTTAAAGTACGTTCATTCAAAGAAGTTTTAGATCGTGCAAGGCAACTCCTGCTACACCACATTGGCAGGATTGCTTGGGCACTAATAGCCAAGATGGGCTGTAATTCTGCTGACCCGTCCTCTAGGTCTGCCCAGCCCCTGCCGAGGACCAGGCCCATCACCTCGCCATGGCGGCCAGTCACTTGCACAAAGTAAGAAATCTCAGCACACTCTGTGTGGTGGGCCCAGCATGCGACCCCGGGGACCTGGGACACCGACAGGCAAAACCAGGGCTCCGAGGGCCACCAAGGAAGCGCTGGGTTTCCCTGAAGCCTCGGTCATGCCCCGCAGTAAGAGCTTCTCAGTGCCGTCATTGTCAACCACAGCCTGCAGGCCCCTCCCAGACGCAGGACAAACCCTTGCAAGGAGGATCAGAGGCCAGTAGTGAACACATGGATGCCCCACGCCACGAACGTGACTGCCCTTCCTTTCGAAGCTGATCATTGCTGTATCTGGACCACCCTGTGCACATGTCAGATTTAAAATATTACACGTGGGATAATGAAAAATTGCCAACATCTCACCACCATCTCTTGATTAATGGGTAGTTCCTCGGAGATTGATCAGTTTGTTTGATTTTGTTTCTTGGAGTGACGGATGGCTATTTTTAAAAATACTTAGCTGCGGAGTTACTCTCCATGAGATAATTTTCCTATGCTGGTGGAGTCCCGCTCAGAATAATTGGACTTTATTGCCTGCCTTCCATGCATGAACGGCAGTTCCCTGGAGAAGCAGAACGGACTCAGACTTTGTTGCTTTAATATTTCCATGCAGATCTGCTGCCGTTTTCTTGGAGCGGCCCTGGCCAGATGGCCAGAGCCAGGGCGGCAGCCCCTCCCCAGCCGACCCCCCTCCCCCGCGGGAAGGAATGCGGCGGGAATTCCCCATTTTGGGTCATACGTGGCTGTATCTCCACTGTACCTCGATAACGAGGAACGACTTACCGTGCAGTAACTCCTTAACTCCCTAAGGAGAAACCACAGGTCACCGTGTTGGCAGGAAAAGGGAATCATCCACATTCAGGCATTTACAAAACGTCTCGATTAAATTTCCTTTTTTTCTTATTGCTTATTCTTCTGTTACTCAGAAAGCAAAAACGCTTATTTTTGCTGCTTAAAACTCTGAAGCTGGGGTCCTGGCGGGCCCTCAGACACCTTGGTTTTGCTCCCATCCCGATGTCCCTTTTCTAAGCACTGCTCTGATGCAGAGTTGAGGTGGCCAAAGTCGCAGGGGAAAGCCCAGTTTCGCCATTCAGAGGCATGTGAACTTGCTTCATTCTTGCTCGGGCTGTTTTAGAATTTTTCCTTTTGAAGATATTAGTTATGACTTGTCAGAGTTTGACACAATTTCAAGACGGTCTCCCCCAGGGCTCAGCCTCTCTGTCCGGTCTCATCCTTGGAGGCCATTTTTGTAGTGGTCACTCCCTTTGATGACTGTTAAAGATGAGTAAGCGATAACCTGATGGATAAAGCATGTGAAATCGACACCAGCGCCCTTTCGGTGAGTGCATCAGGTGTGGGTGAGCACGGTCCAGGTTTAAGCCACTCCCTTGTCTCCCGTCCTTCGCAGAAAGTGCTGGTTTCACCATCACCTTCCAGTTCAGGCCGGTGAGGCTGGGCGGGAACTGACCTGCCCAGCGGGATTTGAACCCACAATCTGATTTCAACCTCTTCCTGTGCACTGGGAAAACGAAGTGCTGGGCAACTCTTCTTTCTGGAACATTCCAACCTCTCCCTTCTCAGAATGAAAGCAACTCTGTTCCTTCTGTTCTCCCCCTGGGCGGCAGATCTCTTCCTGCTGGGTGCTCACAGCGGGAGATAGCTCAGGAACAGGGTTGGTGGGTTTCCCCAGTCAGCACCCCCTGAAGAAGGTGGGTCCCCTGAGCTGTTCATCCATGCAGGAGGCATCGTCCCTGTCCTGCAGGCCAGCAAGTCGCACTGAGCCCCAGCTGGCTGGCAAACTAGTTTTGCTCAGTGAAATGGTCTGTATGTTGGAGGCAACAGAAGGTTCTGCAGCAGCAGAAGATTCTGGAAAAGCCTTCTTCCTTTTCTCCCCCATCTCTACCACAGGCAGGGGTGCCTGGCTATGGCCTTCACCCCCTTCCCAGCATGCCCAGGAAGGAGGAGTGCCAGGTCCTGCCGATAGTGGTCAGCAGGGGAACCCAAAGCAAGGTGACCCGCCCAGGGCGCACCCCTTAGCAATGCAAACTCTTCATAGCCTCATTTGTATTCATCCAGACGGCTGTTTTGACTAGAAAGAAATGCTTCCTCCTCACTAGAATTATAAATAATTTGAGCAGAAAGGTACAGACAAGATGCATTAATCATGTTTGAAAGGATGTATCTTTTCTTACAAGGGTTGACTTCCTTCTCAAACTGTTTGCTGGATCTATGCAGAGTTCAGGATGCTTCCACAGAGAGGACCAGAGTGGCTTTGCCATCCCCAGCTCCCCTGCAGAGAAACGGGCAGACCCCACCCTTATGGGCACGGGGGAGGGGGAGGGGATGGTCTTCCTGGAACCGGTGTGGGGTTCTGCAGGGTCAGCTCCGGAGAGCTCTCGGTGATGCTTTCCCGTGCCCTGACTGGCGTGTGGCCTGAGAAGGCGCCACCCGCTGGTGGGCGAAGCATGAGATGGAGACGTGCCCCCTTATTTTTCTTATTCCTGTTTGTTAGTCTAAAAGAATGAGCATGGCCTGATCGATGCAATAAGTGGAGCACACGAGATGCCCGGTGCAGAGCGACCGGCGAGGCCTCCCGTGCCCGGCTCGGGTGTTCTCGCCCCTGAGCCCCTTCCTCTTCCGCGGCCCCAGGACTGCGCCGGGCAAGCAGTTCTGGGGAGGTCATTCTGGCAGCAGGTTAGCAGGTTCGGTTCCACTATTAGTTTATGCTTGGCCCTCGTTTCAGTTAGAGATTAAGTCTTTGCATCAGGTTTTCACTTAAAGGCAGGTTGGGAGGATGTAGAGTATTTTCTTTATTTTTTAAAAAAACAGCCCTGCATAGATAGAGTCTGGCTTATTTTTAACAGAGACAGAAGCAGGGTGGGAAGCTGCTCTGCAGATTCCTCTTCAGCTGAGGGTGTGCTCTGTGAACAAAGCGGCAGCCTCGAGCCTCCCTCGTGCAAGGGAGAACGTTGGGGTGCTCTGTGGGGGAGCCCCCTTATCTCCCCATGACGGCCTGGCCGCAGGTGCTCTGCGCCTCCCTGCCTTCTCGCTGCCCTCACTCCTGCAGTACCGTCCTCCGACAAGTTCAGGCACCCAGGACCCTTCACGGGGCACCCCCTCTTTGCGGCTAAGTCAGTAGACCTGCGTGACCCCAGCCTCCTGAGAGGTGCTCGGGGGGCAGCGACGGTGTCAGTGAGCCCGGCGACACCAGCCACAGGTGTGGGTGACAGAGGCAGTGAAGGGACGCTGAACTCTGACGAGGAGGAGGGGTATAGAGAGCCCCCACCCCAGCATCGATGCTGGCTGCTCGGACGTTGAGGGGGAAACTACACAAAGGGGGTGTTCTCTCACACATCAGGAGAGTCTTTTCAGTGTGCCAGGTGGAGTCAAGGAGGATGGCTGGGGGGCGGGGAGGGAAAGGGGTCAGGAGGCCAGAAGCAGCCCTCAGACAGCCCAGGTAAGGACTGAAGGCTGCCGCCACGTGAGCGCACTGGGAAGGGCTCCAGAACACACGGCCGACCTGACGGAGAAGACAAGGTGACAATCCAGTCACCTTCAACAAAGAGACATAAGGGCCTCCCTGGTGGCGCAAGGGTTTGAGTAAGGCACCATGGGGCTTCCACAGTTGCTGCAGCTCGAATTCAGTCCCCGGCCAGGGAGGGGACCCACAGGGCGCAGCAGACCTCTCCTGCCTCCCCGCTGCTCCCCTCAGCCATGTGTTTCAGTCCATCTGCTGTTCTGCTCCCCACTGTCTCTGAAGAATCCTCTCACCCCCATACCTCTGACCTGTACCCCAGTACTTGTATGCATAAATAAATAAAACCTTAAAAAAAAAAAGAAACATACACACAAACACTGTATGTGTTTTAGGGACAGCCATATGACATGTGTGCAAATGCATTTTAAAAGGGTCTCACGCGTGTGTCTGCCTCAGGTCAGAACAGTCTCTTGGAGGGGCGGTTGGGAGCAGTGGTCTCAGGACTGGCAGTGGGTGCGCAGAAGACTTTGGTGTTTCCCTGTAATGTTTATTTTATATGTTCAGGAGAATCTATTCTGTATCGCCTAAGTCATGTGAGACGCTGCATTTTAAAAATCAAGTCAATCTATTTACTTTTCATTAGGACGGTGGCATGTATGCATATCCCATTATGTCCACGCCCGTCTAGGTTCAGCATTTCCAAGTCAAATAGATTCTGGAGAAACGGAATTACTGATCCATAAAACCTAGAGTTCACCTGGCCTAATTCCTTCATTTTATAAGTGAGGGAATCTGGGTGTCACCTGGCCTTTTGTTTGTAGCACAGGAAGAAGTACGTAAGATTATTCACGGAAAAGTCGCTGCTACCTTGAAGCCTTCCAGGCAGTTATGTAGAGGCGCAGGGGTTAAGTCTAGACACTATGAACATCCGTAGTCACTGCAGCACAAGTTCGATCCCCGGCCAGGAAGCTGACTCACACAGCGCACCCCTCTTTCCCCGTTGCTCCCCCCAGCAGTGTATTTCAGTAGATCTGCCTGTTTTGTTCCCCACTCTCTCTCTGGTGAATCCTCTCACACCTCCCACGTATGGCCTTGTACCCCAACTCTTATATGCATAAATAAATCTTAAAAAACAACAACAACACCCAACCACCCACAACCTTTTGTTTCCCCAAAAAAGTACTTGGCCAAACGTGAAGATATTTTCTCTGCGGGGGGTGGAGTCGGGGCAGCAAGTTGTGTATGGGGGGCCAGCAAGTGTGTGTTGTATTACGTTCTGCCCAGAAGCCACCACCTGACCTTGAGACATCAGCCTCAGTGTCCCATCCTGGGACGGGGTTTTCTGATCCTCAGGAAATACTGTTACTTGACAGCAAAGGAGAAGACTTTCCTCTGTGGGGACAAATAATCGTGCTTCACCCTCATCTCAAAAGCAAGATTCTAGCCAAAGTCAGGCAATGTCCAGCTCCAAGTTTAGCTGGGCACAAAGGGGTTGAAAGAATCAGGGCTACTGATTCTGAACATGGTGCAAAAGAGCTGAAGGAAATATTTAGGTGATGAGAGGACACATATTTGTGCAGAAACAAAGGGCTTCTGGCCCCCACGGCCACAGCTGGTTCTCTGATCGTATGAAGTAACTAAGCTACCCAACGACGCCACTCACAGCATCTGTGCGGCCGTCCTGTGCGGCCGTCTGGCAGGCGCGCGAGGGCCTTCCCGCCCTCTGGGGCGCCGCACCCCATTTGATTAGGTTTACTTTGCCGCCTCGCACCTGTGCTGCGGCCGCGGCGATTCTGATGTACCGGCCGCGGACATCAGCGTGGTCTGAAATTCCAAAGCGTGACCGCTCAGAGAGCACATTTGGGGGCTGGGGCTGGGAGGTGGGCGCGACCCCGCGGGCTGAGCTCAGGCGGGACCGCACATCTGCCCGTAGCTTCTCTTGCAGCTGTGGGGACGCCGGCCTGGGGGCAGAGGCCAGATGGACGGGGAGGGCCAGCTGGGGAAGTTCCCTGGATGGGGCGGGAGCACCCGGAGCACCCCCGTCGGGGACCGGGTTGGGGGGCCCAGCGCGACGACCCTGGACTGGCGGCTGGGCGCGGAGACGCGTGCTCCGGCCAGGCCCACACCCGGGAGAGGACGGGCTGCCCGCTGGGCCAGCGCTTTAAAAATGGTGTAGGGGACCGCGAGGGCCGGCAGCTGCCGAGAGGAAGAGCCAGAGCCACGGCAGACGCGGCCCCAAGGGGAAGCAGGTGGCCCCGTTGGCGACAGTTCGGGTGCAGGGAAAGCGCGTCCTTCAAAACCAGAACAAACACGAGCTTCTTTGTGCTGTGAGCATGGAGGTCGTCGGCGAGGAAATGAATCTTTTCAAAGATGTCAGCCTGCACTTTAGGACTCTTGGGCCGGGCGCGGCGTGGGAGTGGCGGCCCAGGACAGCTTGGGGTCGGCTGGGAAGCCCGGACACCCTGTGGGAGCTGCAGGAAGGACGCGCACTTCAAGGCCCTTTGACAAGAGCAAGATGGTAAAAACACATGCTCCTGGAATTGAGGCAGCCGCGCTCCCGGGCTGGCCCAGGGCCCGGGCCGCTCCTCCCTTGAATAGTGCCGGGGTTGGGGTGCAGGCACATGGGAGAGAGGCTGGGGGCACCGCGGCCCAGGCAGATGCCTTCCCAGCCCTCCCAGGCCTGGCCGTGTCAGCCCTGCGCCTCGCGCCTCACAGCCTGCGCGGGCCGTCGTGGCCTCGCCCTCTCCCACGCCTGCATTTCCACCGCGACCCAGTGTTAGACGAGCTGGCTGCATCTTTCCCAGCCGCAGCGAGACGAAGCTATGACCTCCCCCAAGGATGACAGAGTTCAACTCGCCAGCCGGGAAGCCGGCGGCAAGCCACGGTCTCCTGTGCAATTACAGCCACAGGGAGTGATTTATGTGGGATGAAAAGGAGTGAAACAATAGACTCTGTCCAAAGATGAGGCAGCAGTAAATTAAATTGCGGTGCAGAACACCCATTTACTGGAAAATCACTTATCTATTTAAAATTTTTTTTTTAAAAGACAGTGCCGGACCAGTGAAAAGCAAAAGATGTAAAATTGAACCAAGACAAGGTTCTGTACCTAACTGTAAAAATAGAGTGGTCCGTATTAACATTGTTAAAGGCTGGGAGGAAATACACAGAGATGCGTTTCCGGGCACATGCATGCAAATATAAATATTTATCTGTACAATCACAGTTTGTTGTGGAAGGAAAGAAATGGGCACAGTAACTGAGAACAAGAGATCACTCCGAGCAAGGGATTTAGCTGATTTGCAGGCGAGGTGGGGTTACATGGAAGTTTTTCTCTGTTGCCAAAAATTTCTATGAAGTCATATATAATATGCAACTGAAAAGTTATTTTGGAAAGAACGTGCATTTTTTTTTTTTCCCTGACAGACAGTCTCCAAATTTCCGATGGATACTTAAACCTCCCAGGACACGAGGGGCCCGTTTGGCGGCCAACCATGCGTGGTGGCCTGGCGGGAGGAGGCGGCAGGGCTGCACCAAGTGGGCAGCCTGAGGGCCTCCCTCTCACGCCTCCTCTAAGTGTTTTCCAGAAGGCAGCGGGCAGTGCTGCTCAGAGCTCAGTCCCATTCCAGCGTGCACAGAAAAAAAAAAAAAAGATCGGGGAAGGGCCTCCCTGGTGGCGCAAGGGGTTAAGCACCACGCTATGAAGCATCTGCAGCCACTACAGCACAAGTTCGATTCCCAGGCAGGGAGGGACCCACAGGGCGCAGCAGACCTCTCCTGCCTCCCCGCTGCTGCCCTCGGCAGTGTGTTTCAGTTGATCTGCCTATTCTGCTCCCCACTCTGTCTCTGGTGACTCCTCTGGCCACACCTCTGGCCTGTACCCCAGCTCTTGTGTGCATAAAGAAAATAAGGGGGTTGCAGCAGAACCTGCAAGTTCAGCCGTGGCTGTTGGCCGTGCTTAACCTACAGCAAACCTGTTCCAGGGCAACTTTCATAAACTGTTCCAGGGCAGCTCTAATACAAAATGGGTTTGCCTGACCGGGTTTTTTTCATTTGTGTGCTTGAAAGGTACTTATAATGCCCCAACTGCAGGCACACACAACAAAGGTTAATAAAGGGTGTTATTTACAAGAGAAGGGGAAATATGGTAGTGAATAATACAAGAAGAGAGAGATACAGATTTGTAAATGTTTTACTAGTTTTTTGGAGCTGAAACCCAACAGTGTGCTGAGAGTTGGCTTTTAAGGAAAAGAGAGACCTCCAAGGCTTATATGTCTGCTTTTATACTTAGCCTGGCTGCTTAACTCCACCCTCAGGTCCCAGTGATTTGTTCTTTGTTAATGACTTTATGGGATTTGGAGTTTTTGGATCTTGTAGGTCTGGAATGGGGGTCAAAGTCCATAACTTATTTGTGTAATTCATTTAGGAGGGTCTTTTTCCCCTAACAAACCACAGTGGCCGCTGCGGGTGTTTGTGGGGCAGGCTGTCTGTCTCCAGGATCCCCCTGCCCAGACTTTCAACGTCACCCTCAGGCCCAGGCTTGAACTTGCTCTATTTCCACACCCAGGGTCCAGCGGGCATCTGCTCATGGGGGCCTTCCAGGGGGAGTGTGGAGCTGGGGGGTTGATGGTGGGGAGTTGGGGCCCGGCTGTCCGGCATCCCTAGAGCGTGCCAGTGCTTTCCTCCTGTCAGGTGAGATGCAGAAACCAGCTTCCCTAGACTGGACTCATTTAAAAAAATCACTCTGCTGTCTTAGATTTTAATGTTCTGTCCTTGACCTTGACCTTGTGTATTATAGAAGCAACTCAGTGGCGAACCATCCTGAATCATTTATGAAGCTGCTCGAAAAGCTGCTCATTATTATGTTTGATGTCAGCTGTCTAAGGAGCCACAGGACAACTTATTTTTATCAGTCTACTGTAAACAATGCTCGTATTTCCTGAAGAGGATTTAAATTTTCTTTTCAGTTTTGCTTTTCACTTTGATAGCCAGAAAAGTCAATCTCATGTTTTGTTAATTATTTTATTTAATCACATGAATATATGGTTATGGCACATTTGTTCCTTCCTCCTCATCTGTCGTCCTTTTACATGTTAAAAAACACTCTCAAAAAAGTGAAAAAAGTTTTCTCTTTTATGGAACAAACTTTGTATTTTATTGCAAACTCCCTGAAATTCTTTTTAGGAATAGACAGTTTATAAACGAACCTGCATAGCACCCTATCTTAAGGAAACTGGACATTATCAGAGGCAGTTTTGTACACTAAACAAAATGAACACTGCTTTATTAAACTCAAAGGCAGGACACATCCAGAACATGGCCTCTGAACCACAGCGGGGGTGGGGCGGGTCAAAGGTCAGAGTCCTAGCAAAAGACTGGGAGACTGTTCTTGATTAAAAGAGACAAAGGAAAGTATGGATCAAAGGGGAGGGCCTGGTGGACTCGGGAGGATTATGGGGCTTTGCTGGTGGGTGTGGTTACATGCATCTGAAGGTCTGCACCTGTACCCCTAAATCATATACGGTGTGGTGACCCTCAATAAAAGAAAAGTTACAGAAAAAAAATGGAAGCGATATATAATGTGTCTCCTCTCTGTCAAGGACATGTAACAACCAGTATGTTGAACTTTGACTGGATCCTGGTTCAGGGGAAAAGGCATTTTTGATGCGGTCGTGAAAATCTGAATACGGATTGGGGACCAGATGTTAAAGTTAGTTGTAATGGGATGATGGTGTGCCAAGTCGGAGAATGTCTCTGGGAGAATGAAGCATGCAGGGCGAAGTGGCGTGACTATTTACATTTCACTTTTAATGGAAAAGAAAAAAAATACAAATATATTTGCGGAGAGGGGGAGAGAACAACTCTGACAAAATGCAGACACTTGTCAGGTTGCGGGGACGGGCTCACTGTTCCTTTCTTTGGTCTTTCCCGTGTGTTTGAATTATTTTTACAGTAAGTAGGACAGAGGCATGCAAAAGTCCAGCGCTTTTGTATATATACACCAAACTATACCAATACCAGTGTACCACCAACACTTTTGAAATATATACCAAAGACATAGTAAACCTGATGGCAAGTCATTTGCTAAAGCCCTGGGTGTATCCCCAAACAGCATGAGTGGTTGGGGTACATGTTGGTGGGGTTCCAGGAAGACTCATAAAACTTTGTAAGAAAAAGGAAAACCGGGGTCCCCTGTTGCGCAGCGGGTTGAGCCCCGCACTGTGAAGCATCCGTGGCAGAGCAGTGCGAGTTGGATCCCCTGGGCAGGGAGGGGACCCACAGGGCGTAGCAGACCTCTCCTGTCTCCCCGCTGCTCCCCTCAGCAGTGTATTTCAATCCATCTGCCTGTTCTGCTCCCCACTCCGTCTCTGCTGAATCCTCTCACCTCCTGCCTCTGGCCTGTACCCCAGCTCTTGTATGCGTAAATTAAAAAATAATAATAAAAAGAAAGAAAAAGGAACTCCACCCCATGGTTTTAGCCCGGAGATAGCCTGGGTAAAATAAATTCAGAGCCGGTAGGGGGCTAAATCCTGGCCTGAGGAGCCCCATCCCCACCCAAATGACCGGCCCCGACACTGGCCCTAAGGCACCACGCTACACAGAAAGGGCTAGGTGCTGACCGACGGTCGTCTCAGTCTCCCGGAGGAGGAGGCCAGAGTGAGCGGCCCTTGCTGTGTGTCCAGGGCACGGCCCAACCCAGAACAAGCTGTCCTGCTGCCCACTTCACGGACCCGCCCTTTAAATGTCCCCTCCTCACTCCCGTGCAGGAGGCGGGCTAGATCCCCTTCTCCGGTTTGTTCCCTCTCGTGAGCCTCTAATAGAGCCTCGCCTGGCCACCTGAAACTCTGCTGGATTCTTTCTTGCAGAGGGTTTACGACGCACGTATTTTGGGGGTTCTGTAGCACCCTTGTCACAGCGCGGAGGGCAGCTCATGGAACAGCCAGACAGGAGGAGACAAGACTTCCAAAAGGGGTGCTGTCTCATGGCCACCAGCAGGAGGCGAGACCCCCATTTTGCACACTCCTTGCACCCACTCGCTTGGGCATCTGGACTTGACTCTCCCAGGTGCAACAGGCGTATGCATCAGAATCAGGATGCTACATGTCAACCTTGCAGCCCCACTATCAAAACTGATCTACTCCCATGGTTTGCACAAACGGGTTTCTCACACAGAGGCAACCCAGCCAGTGGCAAGCCATTCACAGAGCTCCTCTTCCAAGCAGACAGAAGTGAGCGCAGTAGGAAGCCCTGATTCCAAGCACCACGCCGAAGGCGGCAAAACCCCAGTCATATCCCTCCCTGCCACTGGCGGCAGGGGACCAGCCCACCAGCCATATGCTCTCCCACCCTCACGGCTAGCCGTGGACTTGGAGCATCTCACACGGACAGTCTGTTTCTACTCACATCCCCTTAAGAGATGTCACAAATCTGCCTGGAAATGTTTATTCCAGAGCACTTATTGAGCACCTACTGGGTGCTGGGCACTGTGCCTAATGAGAACAGACATTTGTGAATAAGTTAGAGAAGAGTCTTGCATTCACGGTGTTGGAGGTCTAGTGGGAGATGCAGAGAAGGAAATAAGCAAATGAAAAGTGGTATGTATGTTCATGCATCTAATTACAAGGTGACTTGTTCTTGAAAGACTTAGTGGGGTGCCATTGAAGGTGGTGTTTATGTCTCTCACTGATGTTGGACCTTGGGCAGTGCTGTCTTCTGTCATCCCACCCTTTTCTGCCCAGAAGGGGGGCTTTGAGGTCAAGTCCAAAAGGAGAGGGAGGAGGGGCTCGGCTAGGGAGGAGGGATCAGCTCAGTGATTGCTGGGAGAGGAGAGCCCCAGATGCAAAGCCAGGTGAGGTAGCCAGCCCAGGTGGGAGCACAGTGGCCCAAGATCTGCCTGGAGAGGTGACATTGACTAGACTTTCTAGGTGGCCATAAACTACTCCCCACTTTTTCTAAGTGGATGGGAGACCACGGAATCATTTTTGGTCATTGGATGGAAATAATGTGAATTAGGTTTTAAAACACCACCCTGAGGCAAGTGGATTGCAAGTGGGCTAGAGTGGAAGCTGTCACCATAGTTCAAGTGAGAAATTTATTCTTTCAACCAAGACATGAACTGGGGTAAAAGTGAAGTAAGAAGAATTTGTAGGCATTGCTGATGGATTTAACATTAGGGCAGAGAAAGGAAGGAAAACAAAAGGTACTGTATAGAATTCTGGTTTAAGCAGATGGTGATGCCAGTTAAGGACAGAAGGATGATGAGGTGTGGACAGAATGATGTAGAGAACATGGAAGTCAGGAGTTCAGAGTTTTTCATCTTCTGAAGGACACCTCCTCCCTTTTGGTGGTCAATGAGTCAATCTAGTATGTGTTGAGGGTTTACCATGTATCGAGCTCTACACATTTACCTTGTCCATATTTTTTCCTCAAAGATGATTTGAAAAGACTTGTTGCACCTGTTATAAGAAAACCATTGAAAAGGTGTGTGTGTGTGTATCTGTGTGAAAGTACAAAAGTCAAGTAGTAAAAGTATGGAAATGATCATATCCTAGTTCTAAAAGAAATTGCTACGATTACAAGCAAAAAAAAAAAAAAAAAAAAAAAAACACTCNACAAAAAAAAAAAAAAAAAAAAAAAAAAAAACACTCTGAACTCCCTAGTGGCCAAAGCAAAAAGGGAAAGGTGAGCTTTATAGAGCTTATTGTTTCATAACAGGAAGCATGCTGGTTTATCTGAAAAAGCAAAATGGTCCTCATTCTGTTCTTTGAAAGCACTTTTATCACTCCATAGCCTCTCTAAGGACCAATGATCAATATGATGAAAAGTTTCATCAATGACAACTTTATATACAACATGCAAATATTTTGAAATATAACGACAGCTTGAATACCAGCAGAACGGACCACAGTGGGCACTGATGGGTGAAGGGCACAGTTCACAGTGAGGGGCTATTCAACTTGTGGCTTACTTTCTTTGGTTTTGTTTTTAGTGAGGTTTGTCTTGCTATACACTGGATTCATCATGGTTTAATTTGCTGTAGAATGCACATCTCTTTTGTGATTCATTCTTTTTCTCTCCCACCCCCCTCCTTCCTTCCCCAGTCTGGCCCAAAAAACCACTTAACGAACCTCTCACAGGCACATTTCTCCTGTCTAGAAATTTGACTTCACTTTCCTTGGGAGAACAAGCCTCAGACAAGAAAGTGTCCAGACCTTGCTCTTTGTTTCTCTCCTCTAATCAGCCAACTGACCCCAACATACAGCGAAGACGCCCCTACCACATCACAACCTACGTACTGGGGGATCCCGCAGGCTCTGTAGGCTCCCCAAGCCCAGCCTGAGCCTGATATCCTGTGCAGAGAGTGAGGAGAAACCTCTCTGGCCGAGTTGGAAGCATCAAGAAGGAAAGCCAAGCACCAGGTTACCCCAAACTCACCCTTCCGGGCTGCTTCACACCAGCTTATGGCTCTGCATGGGTCTGTGGCTGGGGCACAGCGGCGCCCCTGCCCTCCTTGGAAGCCGGGGGTGGGGGGGAGCCCCGCAGCAGCAGCAGCCCGGCAGCTCCAGCCAGCACTGGGGCCTCAGTGGCCCGCAGGTGGCCACACAGAGCTCCGCTGCGTGCAGGATAAATAATTGACGCGCCGAGTGGAATTACTGCGACAGGTTCCGGTGACTCCCACGGCCCACACGGGCCCTGCAGCTGCCGCCGCCCGGGGAGACGCTGCCGGCTCCAGCAGCGACACCAGTGCGGGGTGCGCCAGGTGCCTTCTAGGCGGGGCACACGGGCAGCTCCAGTTCAGGTGCCAATGTGTGTGCAAAGACAGACGTTTGATCTGCACAACCTGGGCGGTTACGCTGGCAGGAGGGGTGTGAAGACCCCACTCCAGGGGCTGTCAGGGGGTCCATGTGCTGGGCCCGAGAGGTGGAGGGAGCCCCAATTCCAAAGCCCAGAGAGCAACCAGCTGCTCCTGCAGTCTCTGCCTTTTTCCATTCTTTCCCACCACATATCCTGGATGTTTGTTGAACATCTACTATGTGCTGTGTAAGGGACATGTGCTGTGTAAGGGAGGGGGGAAGGAGGAAGCGGAGGAGGAAGCGGAGAGGTGGTGTGGGAGGTCTTCCCTTTAGTAACTGCCACTGCCGTGCAAGCCGCAGACCTTGAGCCCGTGTGACAGAAGAGGAAGCTGCGGGGTGGGCCTGGGGCTTCACGGGCGTGCAGGTCAAGCTGAGGCCCCCTAGAGCCCCAGGCGCGGCTCCAGGCCCGTCCGCGAAGAGGCACTAGCGGTTTTACAGACACGCTTCCTCCTGTTCTGCAGGTGAGAGGCGAGACCAAAAAGAGGCTCACATGCATAACACGCGCTGAAAAGTAAGGGCCACTCCACGGCGTGGCGCTTCTCCTTGTTCTCGCCGGAGCGTCTACTTGACCCCGGACGGAGCAGGGGAGCGCGTGGTTACCGCCTGTTTGCGGGTAAGCCAGCCCGGTCCTGCCGCCCGCAGCGCCACCTGCCTGCTGAGGCCCGCTCGCCCTGGCTGCGATGCCAGTGGCCGGGATTCCACCCGAGACACCGAGGTGACACCGGAGAAGACAGGAGTTGCATAGGTCCTGGCTGCTGCCACCGAGTTTCCATTACGAAGGTGCCGCCCTCAGCGGGGGTGAGGGGTGCGGTGGGGGGTGGGGGGTGTCGCCCTCAGGAGCCAGCGGAGGCAGGCAGCCTGCACCGGCAGGGGGTCGCCCCTGGCACCCCTCTCCTCTGGGTGGGCTGCTCCCGAGCAGGGCCCTTCCTGCGGTGGATGGGGGGGGGGGGGCAGGAAGTCAGGCCCTGTGCGCAAAACCAGGGAGTCACCANGCCGGGGGGGGGGGGGGGGGGGGGGGCAGGAAGTCAGGCCCTGTGCGCAAAACCAGGGAGTCACCAACATCTCTGGTACCCCAACTCCCTGCCCCCCCCCCCAATCGGGCTGCATTCTGGGTGCCCTGCAAGTCTCACTCACCACCCAAGACCAGAATAAAGCCCTCCAGGCTCCAAAACATCGCCCACCCCATGATCTGGTGACTTCTGTAGGAGGAGCTGGGGCTGCTTGGAGCTGGGGTTTGGAAGGAGCAGCGCAGGCCAGGCGGAGCCGGGAGCATCTGCACTTCCAGGGAGCATCTGCACTTCCAGGGCCTAACCGCAGGGCCTCGCCCCTCCCCCACCCCACCCGCTGGGAGCGAGATGAGCTGAAATGACATCTCCCTGTGCTTAGGCCATGGACTTTGAAATGAACTCGCACTCCTCCTTCCTGCCGACCCCGCAGCAAATCAGCTTCTGATGGGCTTGGACAGCCTGGAGAGATGGGCAGCAATCACGCTGAAATATGACGACGCGGCCAGTGCGCAGGGACGGCGCGGTCGGGGCATGTGCGTGAGCAGCCATGTGAAAACAATTAGGACAATAAATTTACTAATTGCTGAAAGTAACTTAATAACCAAACCACAGCCTCTCTGCTGGGAACCCGGCTACCGCGCGGTGCAGTCGTCTTCCCTGCGCTGCGAGGGGAGGGCCGCCGGCAGAGCGGCCCAGCGCCTTGGCATGGCTGGGTGTTAGGTCGAAAAGCTTGCATGGCTTTTGGGAATTGACAAGTAAATGACTGGGCGGCAGCAGCCCTGGGGGTTGAGGCATTTCGTAAGCCCGTGGAGAGAGCGGAGCCAGGCTGGGCCTCTCTCGCCTCCCCAGTCTCTGGGTCTCCATAACCTTTTGCACTTTCTCTGCTTAAATTGGAGCGATGGGAGTTGCTCAGATACGGGAGGTTTAAGGATTGATGTTAACAAGGAGAGATGCACATGCAGTATTGTAAAAAGATTTGGAGTTTTAAGGCTGGAAAGTAGAGACGAGGCCGCCAAGCCAGAGTCCCTCTTGGTGGGGTACAGAGCCTCTCTCCGACTCTGGGTCCTGCACTTTGGGGGGCTGCTTGCTACAGATGATTTTCCATCAGGCACAGGCACGGCACCCTGCTATCAGAAGCAAATGCACGTGTTTGCAGTGCAGAAGGCCCTTGTCCTTCCGGAAGACAGACAGCAGCCGGCTAATGAATCAGCTCTCACCCATGTTCAGAAGCCCCCGTCTCCCTAGTTAGAAAGCTGTGTAGCCTCCATTTCCTTAAAGTTGCCAATCTTCAGGAATTTGGGTCATTCAAGCTTCATTTTATTTTCCTGCTCTGAAATATTAAAAAAGATAGGCAAAGTCTTTTGTTTTTGTGAAATGTGTCTCTCCGTCCCCACTCTGCCTTTGAGTGTATGCCAACGGGAGGGTGTGTTAGAGAACTGGGGTTTCTGTTGTTACTTTACTGCGATGTGTTTATAATTACAATAGCGGTTTAATTTTTTTTCCCCTTTTTTGCCCAGTGAAAATGATCGTGTCCTAAACTTTCAGAGTTAAAGACCAAGTTTTCTCTGGTTGGAATTTCCCTGGGGTTGTCTGGTCAGCCGGGCTGGGGGCTGAGTGGAGGAGGCTGGGAGGGGCCACGTGGGACCTCAGCGGCAGTGATTTCCCGACAAGTCTTAAGCCCGGCATCGAGGCAAGAGCGAGTCATCAGGGCTGAGCTAAGCGGTCCCTCTGGATGGCGTCTCCTAGAAACAGCCGGAGGTGAAACCTGGATCCACTATCCGTTTGGAGAGGAGGGGTCTATTTGAGGCCATCCAACCTTTGGTTACTCGGACGTTTATTCTTGAATTGATCCAGATCTTCAGAGACCTGTATGTAGAGCACATTGTTTTCCCATTCCTTGCAAAATTACTTTTAGTGAATTGCACAACATCGTATTGGCCCATTTGTAAAGAATCCTAGATTACGTACACTATTGCGATATTGCAGACCCATGCTACCTCAATTTAAAAGGCTACAGAAAAAAAGAAATGAAGTACAAATTAGAGAAGCCTACCAATTTTACTAAAAAAAAAATTCAGTAGTGAAACTTTCGAAAAAAGAGAGAGAGAGAAGAAAAGAAATGCTCGGGCAGGGAGCGGCGGCTACAAGCTTCTGTGCTAGGACAATTGCTCTGGCCTTTCCCTCGGGTTTCTTTGCTGGCGATGGCTGGGCTTGCTCTGAGCAGCTGGTCTGTGTGATCACCAGACTCACCGGACCACGGATGTCTGTGGGTGGACTGTGGGATTCTCAGGTTCAAGTCCACACCTAGCAAAAATAAAAATCTTAGCACAGCTACTTCACACTCAACTTCTCATGCCCTTGCTGGCCCCTCCATTGTACTGTCTTCAACATGGGTGCCCACCTTTCTACTACAAATGCAAAAAAAAGTATTTTTTATTATAAAATATGTCAAATAAGCCCCAGAATAATGAGCATATTACGATCAGCCCTCTCAGCCAGCACCAAACTTTGAGAAAAACGCAAAAGGCATTCATTACTTAAAACGGAGAAAAGACCTGAAGGGGGCGCTCGCACGCACACATGCTTGCTGTGGTTTACAGGGTGGGGGGGAGGGCGGTGGGAAGGTGAGGGGAGCTTGCGTTCTCAAAGGCAAGAGCTTACTTCCCCAGGCAGGGACGAAGTTTTTCTTCTTACTCAGCAACAACCCAGCCAATGAGAAACTGCAGCTCTTGGCCAATGAGAATTTTCCACTACCCTGAACTCTCCTCCAATGAAACTTTTGTTCAAAAAGCCTCTCAACTTCCGCCTTTCCTCTATAAAAGCAAGCCTGTCTCCCTTGTTCTTGGGATTAGCCTGTGAGGCAGTACAGTTTGCATGTACTGAACTGCATTTCTTTTTCTCTTCCTGAATACAATTTTGTTGATTGAAATGCTTACCCTTTTGATTTAAATGTGGGCAATTTTAATCTTAGAACCAATCTTTAAACATTTACCGTTAATCTTATTCTTTGACTCTGCAAGTCCTCCAAACACTTTCTCTAATGAGATGGAGAATAACCACAGTCAATCAGCAGGTTTCATCTGGAGGTGATTTTGCATACCACCCCCCAGAGCACATTTGGTACTATCTGGAGACATTTGTCATAGCTGGGCAGAGGATAGTGTTGTATTGACATTTAGTGTATAGAGTCAGGGATGTGACCAATAGCTTGGGACCACAGAACAGCCCCCAGCCAAGAACAATCTAACCCCAAGTGGTAATAGTACCACAGTTGAGAAATTTTGTGCTAAGATAGAAAGGAGTGTTTTTCAAGCTGTGATATCACTCAGAAATTGACTCTAGATAAAGCAAGCCCTGCGTTTTCAAGTTAGAAAGTGTCCTAAATACCATAGGATCGTTGGTTTACAGTCAACTCACTGTACACGTGCTAGAACACCAGCAGGAATCTGGTTAGCAGTAGCTGTCTCTGGGGCAGGCCAAACAGGCTCACCCCACTCTTCAGCTCACACTCACAGGGCCTTGTTTCAGTCCCCAGTTTTCGCTATGCTTCCCTCTACCACAGGGCCTTTGCACAAGCTGTTCCTTCCAACAAGCATTCTTCCATCCTCTCTTCCCTGGTTCATGAGTGCTCATGCTTTGCTTCCTCCAGGAAGAACCCCTGACATCCCTGGTAGGTCAGATCTCCTCATTGTCGGCTGCCTGGCCTGTCTCTGGGGCTGGGACCTGGGGCCTCCCTGGTCCTGGAGCAGCATCTGACCTGAACTTGGGATTTGACACACATCTTTTGACCAAGTGACCCAACGAGGAACAGAAATGACCCTGCCCTGGAAGAACTTAAAAGACACTTCTCTAAAAAGGAGATGCAAATGGCCAACAGGCATATGAAAATGTTCAACGTCCCTCATAATCAGGGAAATGCAAATTAAAATCATCACGAGATACCACCTAACACCAGTAAGAATGGCACATATTAAAAAACTAGCAAATACAAATGTGGGCGAGGATGTGGTGAAAAGGGAACTCTACTATACTGCTTGTGGGAATGCAAGCTAGTCCAACCTCTGTGGAAAGCTGTATGGAGCTTCCTCAGTCTGCTAAAAATGGGGCTACCATATCACCCAGCAATTCCACTCCTAGAGATTTACCCAAAGGACACAAGAACATTAATTTAAAAGAATACATGTACCCCCATGTTTACTGCAGCATTATTTATAGTAGGTAAGACCTGGAATCAACCAAGATGCCCCAAAATAGGTGACTGGATCAAGAAAATGTGGTATAGATACACGATGGAATAATATTCAGCAATCAAAAAAGATAAAGATAAACTAGAGCCATTTACAGAAACATGGATGGAGCTTGAAGGGATGATGCTCAGTGGGGTAAATCAGAAGGAAAAAGAAAAATACCAGATGGTCTCACTTATAGGAGGCATATAGGGTGTCAAAGGGAAAAAAAATCAACAACAACAAAAAACACAACACAACAAAACAAAAACAAACAACTACAAATCAGAGTTGTTTGCAGGGAAGAGGGAGGGGCAGGGATCGGGCTCAGGACAGGAAGAGCACGAGGGACTGTGATGAGGGTGCAGGGGGGAGCTGGTGGTGGAAACTCTATGGGGACTACACCCAGAAAAGAAAGCAGACATTGTAAAAACAAACAAACAAACAAACAAACAAACAAAAAGAAATAAATAAAAAAGAAACGACCCTTCCCCAGAGGTGGCCATGCCAAGCAGCTAGTAAAGATGTCCTGGAGGGGCCGCTGAGGCGAGGAGAGGAAAGGAGCCTCCCCAGATGTGGGGAAATGACCCGGGGGCTTGGATTGGGGTGGGGGCAGTCGCCCATACCTGGTGAGCTCCGGTCTCTGTAGGGGGCAGGGCAGGTCCTACCCACACTCTCCCTCCAGGCCTCCTGGAGCAAGTGCACCTCAGTGCTGCCATGCTGAGGTAGCTCCCTGGGGCCGCCAGTAGATGCGGCCCCAGGGCTGGGAGAGCTGAGACGCCCCAGGGTGATCTGGGGGAGCGTGGAGCCCCTTCCAACTTGGCCCCTTCCAACGTGACAGGGGCAAGGGGTTCTCCTCTGTCCAAGGTCGGGGTCACCTGACAGCAGGGCCCCTCGACAGCACCGGTGCCCTCTCCAGGCTCTCATCACGCCTTGGGTGTATCGGGCGCTAGACAAAGGTGCCGGTGACCTGGGCAGCTCTGGGGGTCCCACTGGGTGTGAGTCCCCGAGGCAAGGACCACAGACTATCCTCTCCCCTTTACTGCCTCAGCCATCATCATCGGTGCTCAGCCAGTCTCCAGAACGGGCTGCACGTTGACAGCCGTCAGCCGCCCAGAGGCTGATTTGGGTGCTTTTTTAGAAACACGCACAGCTTGCCAGGATCCCTGCCAGCCTGGGAGGAGACGAGGAAGGAAAGAAAGGGTGTTTGCTTCCAACAAGAGTTTCTGTTCGTTGAGGCGTCTGTTACACACTCGCTCGGCTATGGGGAATTCCTGTCGAAGCCCAAAGTGCTAGTCATGTGAGAAGACGCTGTAAGACGAGAAAGACGTATTTGCTGCTGAAAGGTGAATTGATGAGAAGCTGGAAAGTGCGGGCTCCCGGGTAAGGGGAGTTGCCCTGGAGACACAGTTCTGAAGACTGGCTGGCAGGTGTGGGGCCTCCCGGGGGACCCCCCCTCCACCACAGACCATCGAGGACATTTGTCCTTCTCGCAGTTTCGACAGAGACCAAAGCTCCTCTAGCTGCTTCCGGAGGAAGAGCGGGCGGCGGGCTTGCTCCGGGCGCTGGACCGGGAGAGCTGTGTCCGACTCCAGGCTCCACCCAGCCCCGTCCCACTCCAGGCGTGGCTTCCTTTGGCGTCACCTGTCCAGGTAAGGATGCTGAAGTCCAGGTAAGGATGCTGAAGTCCAGGTAAGGATGCTGAAGTTCAGGTAAGGATGCTGAAGGCCAGGTAAGGATGCTGAAGTCCAGGTAAGGATGCTGAAGTCCAGGTAAGGATGCTGAAGTCCAGGTAAGGATGCTGAAGTCCAGGTAAGGATGCTGAAGTCCAGGCGAAGCCTTTGGAACTTCTTCCTGCCTCCAGTCCTCATTCAGCTCCAGTTCCCAGGGAGCCCCTCCTTGCCGGCCTCCTCCTGGCCTGTGAGTTGGAATGAGGGCAGAATGCGTGGGCCTGGCTCCGTCCAGTATCCAGAGCTCCGCCCGGTTCCAGGCAGTGTGGGCAGCTACTGGGGGGCTGAGAGGCGTGGACAGCTGCCTTTGGGGATGGCAGTCACCTATTAGGGTGCATCTCAGGATAACGCCTTCCCAAGGGCCCCCGAATCATGAGCTGGTCCCAACCTGTGTTTAAATTCCGGCGGATTAGAAGTCATTTTCATTCTATCGAGGGTTTCCCAAGGCAGCATCAAGCTGAGCCCCTGCAGGGCTGGGAAAGGCTTGCTTGTTGCCAGGGCAACGATGCCCACGCCTCCCTCTGTGACCGGGAAGGTGAACAGCGCATTCTCTTCCTGGGTGTGGCAGTCACCTGAGATGCTGCAGCTTGTGCGGTTACAGCCAACCGCAAAGAAAGCACTTGCACCAAGTCGTAATCATTGTAAGTCGGAGGAAAGCTGGGGGGCCCTAAAGTGAACCTGTTTGCCAAGACTTACCCTGTTAGTAGAGAGGGGGTGACCTAGCCTGCTCTTAGCCAGAGATTCTCAGGCAGGACCTGGACAGTCGGGTTCCTGGTGGTGGCTGCCCACCGCTTGCCCACCTCCCTCTGCCACTGCTGCCCACCTCCCGCCTCGACTTCAGCTTGGGCCAGGGCCACCTGCTCCTGCTTCCGCTGGGTGGCTCAGTCCTGGCCTCGTCCAGCTCGTGGTGACCAGAGGCTCCTGTTCTGTAGGCCCCACCAGCTCTCTGTGTCTTATACTGGCAGCTGCCCCCATGAGAGGTGAGAGGTGCCGAGCCCCCCATCCACAGCCATCAGGACCCCAGAATGTTTGGAAAGACTTAAGCTGAGGTCACGGTGGAGGAAGGTGAACCCTTAGTCTCACAGGCCGATATCTGAGCAGAAGGACGTGGGAGACACAGGGACACGCGGACACCGAGGAGAAGGCCAGGCGGAGGCACCTTGGAGGCAGGAGGGAAGGCCCACAACCAGGGCCAGGGGCTCCTCGGGGCCTCGGAAGGAACCAACCCTCGGCAGCATGGTTTCGGGTGTCTGGCCTCCAGAAGGTTCTGCCAGTCCTCTGGCCTGTGCGGCTTCGTCACAGAGACCCAACTGTTGGGGGAAGGTCGTCCTGAATGGACTGCATGGATGGGTGTGTGGACTCCAACCCCACTCCAGACCACCAGTGCTCCAGAGCCACAGATCCGATAAGATGATTATCGAAGAGTGGGTCCCTGGGACCTGAGGGTGGAGCTCAGCAGCCGGGCTAAACCAGAGAGGTGAGCCTCGGGCTCTCTCTTCCTTGGGAGCCATCTCCCTTGACTCGGAGCCAGCTCTCAGCGCGCCATTGCTCAGAAGATCTGGTAGGATATTTACGGATTTGTATCCCTCTCTTTCCCTTGGTGTTATTACTATTTTATTCCCCTTCTTTCGTAAACTAAAACCCGTTAATAACTTTTGTCACGTGTACCTGAAGCTGAGACATTATAAAAGTCTTCTGAGCGCGCCGGTGGAGGACCCAGTGAGGGGAACCCATTTTATATTAGGGTTGCCCTGGAACACACGGACCTGGCCAGCCTGCGCTGGGTGTCTCTGCTGGGCGGAGGGGACCCCAGGAGACTCCCAAGCACACAGGCTGGTCACCCACAGGTGTGTTTTATTCCCCCTGAGCCTCACCCCCACGCGAGCTGGCTGGGGGGCTCGGTCCTCAGCTCTTCACGCTGCTTCTCCTCACCCCGTTTTCCTCCCGTCGTCCCCCGCGCCCCCAGCTCTTTGAGCCGCATCGGCATTTTGCTCCCAGCTTTGGGCTGGTGCCTTATAAGAGGCAGCGGCACCTCAAATAGCTGTTGGGTCGTATCCGGCCCGTTGTTTAGAAAGAGGGTGCCCCAGCAGCCAGGGAGCAGCTTCTGGGGGCTGGGCCTGAGACTTGGGCTGGAGAGAGGTGTCCCTGAGGCAGCTCTATTTATTTATTTTTTAAAAATTTATTTGTGCATACAAGAGCTGAGGTACAGGACGGAGGTGTGGGGTGAGAGGAGCCACCAGAGACAGATCTACTGAAACACACTGCTGAGGGGAGTGGCAGGCTAGGCTGAGAGGTCTGCTGCGCCATGTGGGTCCCCACCCTGGCTGGTGATCAAACTCGCGCTGCAGTGGCTGAGGATGCTTCATAGCACGGTGCTTAACCCCTTGTGCCACCAGGGAGGCCCTGAGGCACCTCTACCTTAAGAGCCCTTGTGGGAGACCTCAGCTGTGCCAGGCATGAAGCCTCCGCTGGGTTTTGGGCAGAAGACACCAGGGAGCCAACGGCCACATGAAAAGAACATGCTGAGTGGGTGTCCCTGGCTGTGGGTCCCCAGGCAGGTGGCAGCTCCCCCCACTGTGTCATCCAGTAAGCCGAGGTGAGCGCCAGCTGCACCCCCAGGCACCCCCCAGCCTGCCGTGCCCAGCTGCAGACAGGCCATGGTCAGCTGCTGTTCTCATCATTTTAAACAGATGGCTGAGAGCAGAGGGCGTGGGGAAGGAGTGTCTCATGTGAGATTTCCAGCGCTCGCTAACAGTAAAAAGGGGGCAGTGGTAAAGTTACTGCGTCCATCCGTCATCCACCCCAAAACATTTGCAGCTGATTATGCTCTCGCGCTGGCACTGAGTCATGAGGCATCCTTGGGGGCAGCATGCTGGCACGAGCCGAAGGCCGGAGACTAGAAGGCACCTCTGGAACACGCAGAAGAGAAATTCTCCCAAGCAATAAAAAAGCTATGGAGCCTGGAGTTGCTTTGCTCAGCAGCATCCAGTGAAAGGCTGAGAGGCAACAGCAGGTCCAGCGCGTGCAAAGCTGGTGCGCTCGGCTGCCCGGCCAGCAGACAGGGGGCTCGGGGCCCAGCCTGGCCGCGGCGTCCGTGTGCAAAGGGCAGAGGTCTGTGAGGGGGCACCTGTGTGCCCGCGGCACCCCAAGGCCAAGTGCAGCTGACCCGCTCCTGGCCCCTGGCCCGATAAGGGACCACTGATGACATTGCTGGAGACGGGCCTTGAATAGCCGCACTTCGCCTTCTAGAAGTGGCCCCGGCTGACCTGCACGAGGACCCAGACCCGAGCTGGCCGGCACTGCTCTGGGCCAGTGGTTTCTACTGACCAGAGACACTGACGGCATCTGAGTTTCCGTCACAAGACAAGACAAAGACCAAACGCCTCGGAACCGGCGGTTCGTCTCGGGAGATGAACTTCAGGGATGCTCGTCCCCCTCCCCCCCAGACCCAGCCAACGCCCCTTGCTTGGGGGTTTGCAACCGCGTCTGACTCTCCTACGCCGCTTTACCTGTCTGGGCCTTGGGGGTGCAGAGGCAGGTCCCCGGTCCAGCGCTCTTTCTGTGATCATACGGGATATACCTTCTACTGCTTTCCTCCTGGGCTAATTCTGCAGGAGCCCCACCAGCCAACCACAGCACCCCATAGCCTTTCTCCCCAGGGCCTGTGCCCTCTGTCCCCAGGGCCCTGCACCCATCATTGGTCCACCCTCTGGGGACTCCTTTGGAAGGGCCAAGCTGGGCTGTGCTGGGCCAGGGGACACAACCAGGCAAGTGACCCCTCCTTTTTGAGGTCTGCCGGGCCCCCACCGCAGCGACAGACCCTGCTGCAGCAGCAGCACCCCGAGGGAGCTAGCTCACTGCAGTGTAGTGCAGGCGGTGGTGCCTGCAGGGGGCGCGCTCGTGGCGGGACCTACCGTGCCTTCAGGCGCTCTGGCTCTGAGACTGATGCCCTTCCTCTGCCTCCTCCTATGGAAATTCCAGTCCTGCCCAGTTCACCCTTCCCTTCCCAACTCACCCCTGCCTGCCCCAGCTCACCCCTTCCCTTCCCAACTCACTCCTGCTTACCCTGGCCTGGCTCACCCTTCCCTGCCCCGGCTTACCCTTCCCTACCCCAGCTCACCCCTGCCTGCCCCAGCTCACCCCTGCCTGCCCCAGCTCACCCCCTCCCTACCCCGGCTCACCCCTGCCTGCCCAGCTCACCCCTGCTGGCCCCGGCTCACCCCTTCCTGCAAGGCACAGTGACGCTCGCTGGAGCTGGCCTGGCCCACACTGGCCACACAGACCCTGCCCTGAAGGGCTTGTGCATGGGCTGGGCCAGGAGCCAGGTCGTCACATCCGCAGTGACACGCAAGAGGTTCGTCGTGGGAACCGGTGACCGGCTACTGTTACTGCTGCCGCTATGGGCAGGGAAGCGGCTCAGAGAGGCCAAGAAACTGCCGAAGTCACACAGCTGAGAGGAGGCGGCTGAGTGGGCGCGCGGAGCTGGTTCTCGGGGTACCGTCCGCGCAGGGCACTGGCGTCAAGGCGGCACTTGACCGGTCTCGATTACTTTCTGCCTCTGCCTGCACAGCTCCCAGGGGCTCGGGGAGCCGGGGATCCCCGGAGTCCGACCGGATCTCCATGGATTCTAAAGCCTCCCCCCAGGTCACAGCACAAACGCCGCTCACCAACCGCCTGCGTGCTTCTGGAATCGTTTCCTTCGGGGTCGTGCTCGGTGCAGTAGCCGGAAGGAAAAAGAAAAATACCGTGGGCAATGGGGAAAATAATAATGATAGTGAAAAAACACAGCACGACAAAACAAAAACAGACAGACAGCTACAAACCAGAGACATTCTGCAGGGGACCGGAGGGACAAAGGTCAAGATGAGGGCGGGAAGAGCACCAGGGACTGGTGAGGGGCCGTGAACTGGAGGTGGGGTGCTATGGGGACTACACCCAGAAGGGAAAGCAAACGTAAAAAAATAATAAAAACAAAAGAAATTGTTTCCTGTACTGCTGGGCGCCCCAGCACACCCCATGGCCCGAAGGCCGCCTCCCTCAAGTCCCCGGGCCCCCCGGCCCCCCAGGCCGCCAGGCTGGGAGACAGTTCACGGAGAGCGGTCTCCTCTCATTGGGCCTCACCCTGAAGGTCCTCAGGCTGCTCTTCTAGAATCTGCACGGTCTAGGTCACGCGAATTGCCCGGACAACGGCTGGGCCCGCCTGCGCCTTCCAGAAACCCTGGAGAAGGCAGGTTTGCTTCTCACGTGGCCGGGGACTGGTTCTGACCCCAGCCCCGCGGGGCGCCCTGTTAGGCTTCAGACCAAACTTCTCAGCCGGTTAGTCTCATTAGGCTGCAGGGAAACAGGCAGCGTGTTCCAAGGTCGTAAGTTTCTCTAACGTGCAGACGCGTCCAAAGTCTTGTAACACCCAAGGATGGGGCCGCGGGGCGCCGGGATGGTTATTTGTGGAGTGTGAGGGACTGTTCCAGAAGGTCCGAACAGCCGCTCGTTACGGCCTCAGGCTGCAGGCGCTTTATTGTTCCTGAGTGAAGACTGGGCCCTTGGTGTGCAGCCAAGCCGAGCCGTTGAGGGGTTTCAGGCCCCACCTGGCCCCTGCGGCTCCGCGGGAAGCTGCCCCGGGCAGGTGAGGCTGCAGGCCCGCCCCTCACGCATGCGCACGTGAGCACACAGGTGCCCTCGCACCGAGGTTCCCGGTGCCGCGTCCTGGTTTGGACCTCGCTCCCCCAGCTCGAGGGATTCCTGGGGGCTGCTGTCGTTCCCGTCCGCGTCCGCAGTGTCATCCCCAGAGACGTGACTCTGCCAGCGTCAACCTTGCAATCGCAGGTGCTTGGCGGGCGGGGGGTGGCCAGTCGATGGCCGGCGACTTCGCTACTGTCCGCCTCGATGCTGGGCTGGCGGCCTGGGGGACTGGCCTGCGGATGGGAGCAGGCTCCCGCCACCCCCGGGGTCCTTCTGGTTACAGTGTCAGAGCAGAGGGCGCCGTCGGTCATGCAGCGCCTGGAGCACTGCTGAGAAGTGCGTCCGCGATCTAGTCCGTCTGCACTCCAGCTGGGAAAAGCTCGCATCTGTATCCGACTCACTCGGAAAATTCCCGCGGTCAGAAGTCTGCTTGGCCACAGAGCGGCGGGCAGGGTGCTGCCGGTGCTATGGATCCCACAGGGACCCTGAGACCGAGGCCTTTTCTTGGGGTCCCCCGGTCAGCAGACGGTGGTGTGGCCGGGGAGCTGCAGGCTTGGACTCCAGCTGTGTCGTCCGGCTCGGTGCCCTTCGGCCAGTGCCCACTCTGTGGTCCCCTTCCTCTGTGTGGGCTGCGCTGCTGCCTCGCGGGCCACGGTCAGCTGTAAACGGGCAACGGAGGGATGGGCACTAGAGTGGGTTCCAGGGAAGGAGGGGAGCCGTCGCTGGGGGGTTCGCTCTACCTCCCTAGAAAAGTCTGCAGATGGAGTTGCCTTCCCCGTTACTGTTCCAATTTTGGACAAATACTTGGTTTACTGGCTGGTTGTCAGTTGGAGACTCTTACCCTGTGTTTTCTGTCCCTTCTGGGGTAATGAAGTGAATTATTCCCATTGTATCTCTTGCATGTGTTGGGGGGCTTCCTGCTTAAGGGGACGGGAGGTGGATAGATCTAAAGTGAAGCTTCCTCAAAATTAAGCCTACCTCTGTGCCGCTGACCCATCTGGCAAACGTAGACTTCCTCGCTGGGATCTGCTACAGATGCTTGTCTTAAAAGGGTCACTGACAAGGCCGAGGTCATGGCCACGTGCCCTGGAGGGAGCGCAGCTCGGCCTCGGTTTCTAAAACTGCCCTTTGCTGGGACAGAGCCCTGGGCGCTGCCGTCCTCCCCCGGGGCCAGCTGGCACCTCTTCAGAGTCCCGCCACGGCCCCTCCCCAGTCACCGCTGAGCACACACTCTGGGAGCTGACATGGCTCGGGGGTCCTCTCTCCGGAACAGAGAGGCCGGGCCTTCCGCTGAGGCACGAACAGACCCCCCACAAAGGCGCCACTGTGTCCTGGCCCAAAGGGAAGACAGAGAGCCAGTGGGTAAGTGTGGGCAAATACTCATTTCCATCATAATTCAGATCTGCTCTTTACTTTTTCCCCAAACGACTCTGCTTTTCCTGAACCTGTCCCTATTCATAGGACTGAAGGGGAAAGAACATATTTTGTCTGGTTTCAAACCTTGTCCAAACCATAACCTGGTGTCCTCAAATTATCCGCCGCGAGGAAACCATTTTGGTTGTTGCTTTTGCTTTTCATTTTCACAAAATCCAGTGAAATGAATTACCAGAGAATGAAATTTAGAAGGACACATGAGACCCGAGCCGCGTGTCTGGGTGGCTGGGTGGCTGGTTTCAGAAGGCACGGCTCGGGAGAGGGCAGGGGACCCACGTCCAGGGCCATCGCCCCCGCCTCTCCGTGCAGTTGACTTGGACTTGGTGCTCTCGACACGGGGGGCAGGGGGGCTGCTTGGGAGAGCCATCTGACTAGCTCAGTCTAGGCCTCTCTGCATAACGCCCCTCCCTCCTCTCTATCTCGGGGACTCTGCATCGGAGAGGAGCCCCCATCTGCCTCCTGTGTTCGCCTCAGTCTACCGCAGCTGTCCCTGCCCAGGGGAGTGAGCTGGGCCTGCACACTCACCACTGACACCTTGTGCCGGCCACCTCAAGGTGCGGTGGAGAAGATACTATCGTTAGCTGGGAGCGGCCCAAGGCACCCTTTCGCTTGGGCAGTGGGGCGTCTTCTCTGTTAACCCCCTGCGTCCATTTCCATGGAGGGGAAGACGCTCCGAGGGGCAGCACTGGCCGGTCACGCAAGGTAGGGCGGGGCCGGGACGTGGGACTTGCCACAGGGCCGATGGGAGTCACAGAGGACCCAGGACGGACAAGGCTGCAGCCAAGAGGTGCGACCCGGGGCGGCAGAAGCTCGGGCGGCCGTGGCTCTTCTTACTGCTGCTCGGGTTCATCCTTCAGCCGAATGCGAAACTCACGCCCACTTGCTGACGCTGAACACAGCGGTGCACCTTCCGGAGTGCGCTCAGAAAAAGGCCGTTAGTCACCCCGCACGCTGGTGCTCTGCGCTGGGCTTCCAGCCACGCGTCACCTTAACAGCTACAACTGACTCATCAGTTTGCCTTTAAAAACATATTTTTCAATAGATAACCTCTAAAGAAATCCCTCTCTCTTATCTCTCAAATATTCAAATGCCCCCTACACATTCTGTGCTCATTTTCCAGGAACAAATCACCTCTGGCCTCTTTCCTGCCGGGAGCAGATGGGCTGGCGTGGGAGGGAGCCTCAGCGGTGCCAAGCTCTGTCTGAGCGTCTGTCTGTCAAGCCGGCAGCCCTGTGCGAGCCCGCCCCGGGATGCTAATAGCTCTGACTTCAGGGGTAATGTGGGTAAGTTATTCATTCTGTTCTTCATTTTTTGCTCCTCTGCAAAACGGGGCAAATGATGACACAGCGTGATTTTGCACAAGGGGATGCCGTGGAGTGGTCGCCGTCGGCTAAGGTGGGCTAGCGTGCTGTACAGACACAGAACAAAATGTTATCATTCTTCAGAGACGCATTTCATGAAATGCTCCGTGTTTCATGTGCCTTTTTCCTTTAATGTAAGAGGAGAGAAAAAGCAGTGATCGCAGCCTGGGACCCGTGGGCCGTGGTCTCTGCCGCTTTAACGACGAGGCAAGTGCCACATCGTCTTGTAAAACTCATCCAGGGGGACCTCGATGGGCTCCATCTGGGCCCAGTTGCAGGCCCCGTAGGGAAAACTCGTGCTCTCATTTCCCGAGCATCATCCGGGCTTTCAGGCCTCATCGCTACACGCGATCGTGGCCTGGCTTCGGCTGTGCAACGAGAATGTTGGCCGATGTCCTAGCCCCGAGGCCCCCTCGTGACCAGGCCTGCGGAGAGCGGGGTTCACTGCAAACTTGCAAGTCATGTGCTGTAAACATGGGTCTGAGGTTAGAATATTGAATTCCATGAATATCAACCATCTGTCTTACCCCATTAATCAGGGGCCCACCGTCTCTCCAGGCTCCGGAGCCGGGGGCCCGTCACTGACAATTCTCTGTCAAGGAGAAATGTAGTCATCTAGACACGAGCTTACAGAGGAATTCTTTTCCCTTGTTGATTTGATGTAGGAAATGATTATTAGAAGATGTTGGCTGGCGTGGAAGTCTAGAGGCCTGGGGGGGCCCATTGGGGATGGTGGAGACGTGGCTGCCTCTTAGGGGTTCAGCAGTGTCATAGAGTGGGCTATCCCAGGCTCGCTGAGACCTATTTCCAGAGCAGAGAAACCAACAATCCTCATGTCACCCCCTCTCCCCCGGCGCTGTTATATAATTTGTGAATTACAGTTTCAAGACGCAGAGGTTAGTTCAGTTCTGATCCCCCACTCTAAGGAAACCAGTTCTGATCCCCCACTCTAAGGAAATGTGCCCCAGGCCAGGCAGGACAGCACATGGGTGACGGAAGCCCACTTGGCCGCCTGCTCCCCGCCGCCCGCCGGCCCTGCAGTCTTTGGGAGGCGGGGGCAGTCGGGAGCAGCTCCCTGAGAGCTGACCCTGCCAAGGGCCGAGCCCGGGGCCGGCGGCGTGGCTCCTTTGCGCGTGCAGATAAATCTCCCACTGCAGAATCTGGCTTACCTCAGAAAGGAAGCCTGAAGAATCCAGGTAGACCCTGCCCCGAGGAAGACCCCAGGTAGCCGGCGGGCAGTGGAGGTGCTCGTGTCTCTCAGGAGATGAAATGCCAAGGAAAACACGCGAGTGGGTCTCAGCTCACACCGCGGGAGCAGGGAGCAGCGGTTAGCTCGGACCTAGGAGAGGGGCGGGGGAGGGCAGCAGGCACCCGTGGAAGTCAGTGCAGCCGTGATGGGAAGCAGAACTGGGAGTCCGCGGAGAATTAAAAATCAGAACCCACATGATCCCGCTAGCCCTCTCCCAGGTCTTTATCCAGAAAATACAAAAGCACTCGTTTATGGCTTTTTATTAAAAAAATTTTTTTAAAATTTTATTTATTCATGCACACAAGAACTGGAGTACAGGTCAGAGGTGTGGGGGTGAGAGGACTCCCCAGAGACAGAGTGGGGAGCAGAACAGGCAGGTCGACTGAGATACACCGCTGAGGGGAGCAGCGGGGAGGCAGGAGAGGTCTGCTGCGCCCTGTGGGTCCCCTCCCTGGCCAGGGATCGAACTCAGGCCTTAGTGGTAATAGCGCTGAGACTCCCTAGGCCACAGGGAGGCCGGAACCACCAGCCTTCAGGAAATTATTAAGAGACCTTGGATCGCATGAAATTGCCTCATTTTAGATGCATCATAGCTAAGCGAAGCAGTAGGTCTCATTTCCATCACTCACTGTACCAGGGCCCACGGTGACGGGCTGTGGAATGCTGCCCTGGTTCGTCGGAGGAGTTTTGGCACACGGAGGAGTTCTGGCACATGTAGAGGAGCTACCACGTGCACTTCATCATACGCCCTTTGACTTGTAACGGATAGTCAGAACAATGGGGTGAGTTACCATTTGTAAAGCAGTTAGGCTCATGTTAATTAGGTGCTTCAGAAGGGCTTGTTTAACAGACATAAATAAATGTGATTTTTTTTCTGTTGAGAAACTTAAGAGGTCTTTGCCTAAGAGACTTAAATGTAAATCATAGCATGACCAAGTAATTTCTCCCTTGGTCCAAAAGCTTATTTTTGTTTTATTTAGTTCATCCATTTGGTTTCTTTATATACTACTTTACATTTCACTCATATAGAGATGTCATGTGGTATTTATCCTTCTCCATTTAACTTATTCCACTTAGCATGATTTCCTTTAGGTCTATCTATGCTTTTGCTAATGGCAAGATTTCGTCCTTTTTTATAGCTATATAATATTCCATTGAGTGTATGTACCACAGTTTTATCCATTCGCCTGTCTGTGGGCACTTTGGCTATTCTCAGCACTTGCTATTATAAATAATGCTGCAATAAGTATGAGGGTACTTATAGCTCTTCCAATTATCCTTCTGGAGGAAGTAGGATAACTGGATTATAGGGGAAATCTGTTCTAAATGTTTTTGTTTTCCATCATGTCTGTACTAATCTACAATCCCACCAAACTTTTAATGATGTTTTTGGGCATTTCCATGAAGGTGAACACAGTGACTCTGGCCCCTGGACTGCTGGCGCTGCAGTCACCGCTGCCCGTCCCCACGAGCTCTGCCGCCACAGCTGGCGTGATGCTCTGCAGGTGCTCTCTCTGCCTCATTCTCGCGGCCATGCACAACCCCTTCCTAATGTGGCGCCAACAGCCTGTGACATCCGCATCCACAGAGCCTAAGACTCAACGAGAGAGCCTCTCCACTCTGGCCTCTGCGTCCCCTTCAAGTTATCCCAAAGACCAGGTGACAGTCGGCCTAGGCAGGTCCTGCTGGCTGGAGCCAGGGTTATGGATTGGGGTAGTGCACTGATGTGTGAGGGGCTGGAAGACATGTGTCTGCCAGAGGGAAGAAGGACGTGCTCCCGACCACGAGATTGACTGCACACTTTTGCACTCCCGGGAGTGTGAGGGTTGGGATCAAAGGGAAGGGGGACACTGAAGATGTTGGAACTACATTTTCCAGAGTAGCTCCTCACCCCATTGTGAGTTGATCCTCGGCCCTGGGTTTCATCAAAGACGTGACATCTCAGAGTCAGCGGGGAAGACAGCTTGACATCGAGTCCTCTCCAGCAGCTAGGGGCCCTGACCAGGGGTGCCTGCCCGGCCTCAGCTGGAGCCTGGAAGGGGTGCGTCTATACAGACATGCTCAGCGAAAGTTCTTGCCTCGAAATTGAATCCAATTCCTCTTTCCCTATGTTTGTTTCGCAATGCACCCTCGGAAGGGAAAGTTGATGTGGGAAAGCAATAATTCTCCAAGGCACACTGCTTCAATTAAGAGATAGGGAAATCCGGGGGGCCCAGGAACTTTCAGGGGAGCCAACCGCAGATTAATGGATGCTAAAGAATGCCGCACCGAAGCCGGGACGACTGATTTATGTCTGTCCACGTATTCTGAAGCGTTTAACTCACGGGCTCCCTTAATCACAGCAAGATTACCCGACTGCTTTCATTTGGGGGGATGGGGTGAGAGGGTCTGTTTATTTGGTGGAGACTTAATAACTCACTTTATTACAATGCTCTTGGTTTAAGCTTTCTGTAAAGGGAGAACAGTTTCTATTCAGCCCCCTGTGTCTCCCTCCTCTCGTCCCACAAATATCCCCGTTGGCCGCTCTTAATATACGAAACCTTTTCTTCCTTTGAGCCTGAGATTGTCCAGGCTCCATGCACCTCCATCCCAGGTGGATTTCACTCAGGGCAGTCTGAGGGACATCAGCTTAGCCCTTTAGCTCATGGCAGGGGAGGAGGAAGGAGGGGCCTCAGGCATCCCCTAGGATAAACCAGGGCCGGAGCTGTTCATTATTTCTTTTCACTTATTTGTTTCATCCAGAGGACTTGCACCCACAGTGGGGTGGCTCAGTGCTAGTCCCCAGAGATTTGGAAATAAATGCACATTCCCTCTTGTCATGCAAGCTCACAGACTCGAAATCAAGGCCGGCAGCAGCACCACGAGTGGCTCGGAGGGAATGTCCCAGGCATGGGCCGAGCTGGATTGAGAGCAAGGGCAGGTGGGCTCCAGCCGGGCACAGGTGGGCCGTGGGCAGATGTCAGGACACAGCTGGCCCAAGCGGGACACAGCGGGTGACGTGGGCCAGCGAGGCAGACAAGGGCCCTACATGCCGTGCGTGTGATACGGGGCGCTCCTCTGCACCCCCTTTGAGAGAGTCCTTGCTGTTTCGTGCCAGTCTTCCCCAGACATGACTGAGCAAGGAACCCAGAGTCCCAGCACTACTGCCGAGGTCAGGGAGACCCCAGGCCCTGGCACGTGCAACAGCAAATTATAAGTCATAGGGCATTTATAGTATAAGACAGTGGGCTATTGTATTTCAAGTGCTCTAGGTAGTAAGCCGTCTTCTTACGCTAAATATTGATCCCCTTTAGTTATAGGGGAAATGTTAGCTTGTACAGCAGGGTTCCGAGATAGCTATCAATTTGAGGAAAAACTCTTCACTGTGAAAGAATGCTAGCTCATAACTAGCAAAAAAGTAGTCAAATTGGAAAGCCACCCAAAACGGGGGCTGTTGGTGGTTTTGTAGACTCTAGTGGAATGATCGATTGGGTCAAGGACCATCAGTGGTGTTAGAGGTGTTCAGGGAAGAGCTGGTGGGGAGCCTGAAAACCCACAGGGGTGAAGTCTTGCCCCATAAATGACCTGCTACTGATGGGTGAAAAGACAGTTTTTCAAGGACAGAGGCCCTGGCACCCCCTTCAGCCTCAGCGCCATCTCCCATCCCACTGGGGATGGGTTATGAAGTACGCAGCGTCAGGGGGAGAAACGGTTCACCTGAAGGCCTCCCTGGTGGCGCAAGGGGTTGAGTGCTGCACTGTGGGGCTTCCGCAGCCACTGCAGCACCAGTTTGATCCCCGGCCAGGGAGGGACCCACATGGCGCAGCAGACCTCTCCTGCCTCCCCGCTGCTCCCCTCAGCGGTGTATCTCAGTCGATCTGCCTGTTCTGCTCCCTGCTCTGTCTCGCCCCCACATACCTCTGGCCTGTACCCCAGCTCTTGTATGCATAAATAAATAAAATCTTTAAAAAAATTTTTCACCTGAAATTGACCAAGCCTTAAGATCTGCCAGTGTACTGGAAATAAGGGGGCTACAGGAAGTCAGGGCCGACAGGAAGCGAGTGGGTAGCAGATGGCCCGTGAAGACAAGGAATCCAGAGCAGGGCCGGAGAGTGTCTTCCAGGGAGGTTCGCCCAGATGTATAGTGACACAGCCTCATCCCTCCATCACTCTAGCAACGTCCGTCGTTCGTTTTCATTCAGCCACAAAAGCAGCAACAAGGCAGTTCCCCACCAGCTCGTCCCTGAACACCTCTAACACCACTGACGGTCCTTGACCCAATCGATCTTTTCACTACAGTCTACAAAACCACCAACAGCTCCCGTTTTGGGGTAGCTTTCCAGTTTGACTACTTATTTGATATTTATGAGCTAGCATAACACGGCAGAGGTGACCAGTATTAACGACTGTTAGCTCGGAGGGTGAGGACACAGGCCCGGTCAACCACGGGCTGTCTGCACAGCAGGCCTGACTTGTGGAGCACAGCGAAGGGGTGGCAGGCTAAAAGGCTGGGTCTGTGGAATCACACTCTGCGATGTTTGATGATTGCACAACAAACTCACCGGAGGATGCCCTTCTCAGGATGCAGCCTGCCGTTAAGTGACACGAGATGCACAGGGGTGCTCATTGCACCGCCTTCTCCTCTTTTCTGCACGTGTGAAAGATCTCACAAGAAAGAGCAAAGCTCATGGCCGCAGAGGCCGGCTCCCTGCGGCAGACAGGAGCACTGGAATGAGAGCTGCCACAGACGCCTCCTCCTTTCCCCAACCGCCCGAACATCTCTGTGTATGCTCCTGGGGCTTTTGCTGAAGCAGCGATATTACTGCCAGTGTGGGGGTCACCCCCATACGCCCTTCCTGCAGCGGGTTAATAAAAGTAGTCGTGTGGGTGTGGTCACACCGTGGCAGGCCACGCAGTTAACGTGCTTCCACGCCTCCTCCCGTGGCCCTCGCCACACACACTGTGTTTGCTGCGGCTCTGAGGCTGCCCATGCGCTCTCTGCAGTGTCCACCCGCGTGGCCAGCGGTCAGAGTGGACACGTGGGCTAGCGAGGCCCAGCACCGACTCTCTCCACGCTTGGGCTGGGGACCCGGGGTGCAGAGCAGGCCCGGCGCTGGGCTGTTTCCAGCTGTCGAAGGGGGAGATGTCAACCGCAAGCTGAAAAGATGGGGGTGTCTGGAACGGAATCTCTTCTGGGGCCGAGGAGCACGGCAGCTCCAGGTGCCCTGGCTGACTGACGGGACCCGGCCAAATTCCGATTTCCAGACTGGAAATTCCAGGACCGTGCTGGTACCGTGAGTGACGTTTTCTTGGAATGTCCCCAGGAATTATAAAGCATGCTCCCCACCCCTCCGTTTCTAAGGTATGAAGGGGAGAGGTCAGCACATAGAAAATTTAAATTATCATAAAAACATCACTCTGGATTGAACCGGGAAGAAGCTGCCAAGGACGGAGTAGGGCTGAATGGGCTCAGGCCCGTTTCTCAAGAACCCCTCCTCCCTCCTTGAAATCGGATACAGCGACGGGATTGCCAAGTCCTGCTGCCCCAAGCACAGCAGGCTCTGTTTTACGGGGCGTCTCTTTACGATTCTGTAATCTGCAGCATTCAAGGGGACCTTTCGCAGTGCGGTGCCATGCTCGCTGGGCTTGTTATCCCAGGCTTTTACTGCCTGAGCTGGGCTTGTTTGGTTTGGTTTGGGGGTCGCTATGTAATCCCAGCCCTGGAGACCCTGCATCTGCGCAGGGGGCTCGTGCGGGCAGCGGGCGTGTGAAGCGGAGCCACAGACAGCAGGGAGCAGCCCCGGGAGCACCGAGCTGCCTCCTAACTGGGCTTGACGTGTTTAATTAGCGCACTGCTCCCAAGCTCTACCTGCTCCTCCTTTCTGGACGTGCTTTTGCAAAGAACACGCGTGTTGTGAAGCTTTGGATCCCACTGCCTGAGCTCTACAATCATCGTTCTGTTCGAAATTTTTAGAATTGTTTATCACATTCAATTGTTTTGAGTAAATGAAAACCAAGAGAACAGTTTATGCCGTGTGTGGTGGAATCCCTTCTAACACACGCACACACGCGGGCGCGCACACGCGCACACACACACACACACAATCTTTTCCTTTCGAGCGAAACGGCAAAGGTTTGATTGAAATAACTTCATTTCTGTTCAATGTCCAGAGGACACAGGGATCAAACGTTTTGAAGCCACTGGCCCATTTCCCAACGCTTGGCTCCCTGCCTCGCTCCCCCTTCCCCACACCTCATCTTTGGTTATCGGTAGAGACAGTTTTGAGAAATGAAGTCGTGTTCGGCACGAAAGGCCAAGTTGGAAGCAGGCGTTCTTGTCTCTCGCTAAGAACAAGGCAGGTCAGGGGTGCCATGACCCTGCCTTAGAAAACTCTCTTCACCACCTTCTCTTTCTCTAGCACAGAAGCACCTGCTTTTGCAAGGAACCCAGATCACGGGTGTCTGCTCCTCAGTCACCAGGTAACGTTCAGGGGCTTCCCTCTGAGTCTGTCAGCTTGATTGACCTTGAAGCTTAATGATGTCAAACCGTGACCACCAGCCAGAGATAGCTGCCCCCACGAGTCACCTCCTTGACGCACTCCGGGGGCTCCTACAGTTAACGTTATCTCCGCAACTGCCCTGTGAGGTAGCGCATCTGCCCCCATTTCACAGAGGTGATTTGGGGGCGCAGGAAGGTGACATCATTTAAAGCTAGTGAGTGGCAAGGATGGGTTTGCATCCCGGGCTGTGTCCCCAGAATCCATGTTCTTAGCCAGCAGCTCAGACAACCTCACAGATGCCATAGCAAACGGGAGCCCATAACCCCACAAGCAGGAGATGCTGTGGGCAGTGTGGGCCGTGGACACGGATTTGGGGGGCTGGGAGAGAGGTATGCTGTTCCCTGGCAGCACAGACAATGTTTACCAGCAGAAACACAGTTCTCGTGACTTCCTAGCGGTTATGGTCTTGAACTTGGGAAGGTCACACAGCGTGGAAGCCCCTCTGGGTGTAGAGCTGGCTCCCTTGCTCCCTCGAACAAGGACCATTTGCTTTCAGAGCAGAGGGCCCCACCCGCCCTTCTGGTGAGGCGCTCACAGACCTGTCTGGAATGTGCTGGAGCTGCCTTCCCTCTGAGACTGACCTTGCCCGGAGCCACGTGAGGGGAAAGACTGAGCATCCCCAGCGACTACCTCACTCCCACGTTTTCAGCAGCAGGGTAAACAAACCACTGCCTCCCCCGTGACGCCTTGCCCGCGGGTCCTCTGGTTCCAGGTCCGTGGGCCCGTCTGGATTCTGGTGGCCGCCAGAACAACCCAGTGCATTAATCATCCATCTACCTGTTAAGAAGCACAATGGTTTCTGGCTCTTTCCTGCCTTCCATCTTCTCTTCTTTTACCTCCTCTCCCATCCTAGCCCCACCCACACACCTGCTCTACTTATTTTAACCTCCCGAGGTTGCCAGAGACTCCAAGCTCCAGAGAATTAAAGCGAGCAGCGCGCTGCAGCGTGAGCGCCACTCACCGCGGCGCCGAGTCCCCGGGCTGTCCGGCACTGCCGCTGGACGTCCTTCCGGGAGCGGCGGAAGCATCTCACTCGGCCTCTCAGGTGCCCCGGGCTCCTTCTGCCTGGTGGGGTTGCCCTGCGCTTTCGCCGCAGCACCCCTCTGCGTGAGCGCGCCCTGACCCTGGGCCCGCGGGCGCGGCTCTCAGACCTCCCGCAGCCCGGGCCGCGGCACGCCTCGTTTCGGTGGTCAGGGCGGTCCTCTCAGGGCCTGCACCCCGCTCTGTCCACCCTAGAAGAGGGCCGGAGTGTCTCTGGCCCAGCTTAAAGAGTCCCTATTCTCCTAACAAAAGGCCAATCAAATAACAGGGTGGTTTCGCTGACATCCCCCCGGCTCAGGTGACCCGTTTTCTTAGGCCTCATTGTTGCCGGCTGTGGCTGAGGCTCTTGGTGTTCAGGTTCACAGGAAAGTCCAGCTGAGAGGGACATTAGAAAACAGGAGAATATCCAGTGGGAAAGCGAGGGTGTGAAGAGGGCCCGCGGGAGAGAAACCTCAGCGGAAAGGTTAGCACTGAGGCCCAGCAAGGTGGGGAGAGGAGGCTGGGGTGAAGTCCACCCAGAGGTGGAGGGGCACACAAGGAGCGACTCCCTAAAAAAGGAGAAGCCCCAAAAAACCCACAAGAGCATCTAATAATAATTATTATTATTATCATTAATATTTATTATATATTTAGTAATCTATTTATGATATTATAAATATATTACATTATATATTTATTAATACATAAAATAATATAGAATAAATATATAACATATTATAAAATATAATAAATATAATATATACTATAAATATAAACTATATAATAAATAATATATAATATCTTTATTATATACTATAATTTATATATAATAATATAATTTATTATAACATTAATAATAATTTATTATAATTACTATATTTATTATTATAAAATTAAACAAGTAGAACTTAAAGATTAAGAGTGGGTGAAGCTGTTTGGTGTGTGAGAAAGGCAAAAGAAACTGGGTAATTTTCCAAAACCCATCCATCTCTGTTTTCCCATTGGGTCTCATCAGCGAGGTATTATGGTCTCAGTTGTTCAGCTGACCAGAGTCTAGAAAGGTCTAGAAAACCTTAGTCTCTTGCCCGATGTTATTCTAGAGCTTGGCCTGGAGCATGGCGTGCTCACCCTGGCCACTGCTCATCCCACCCCACACACTGTGTCCTCCAGTCCAGTTCAGGTCTGAGAACACCTCGCTGCGTGTCAGCAACCAGGTGAGCCGCTGTTCAACACGGCGGACTGGGAGCCAGAGTGGTCTTGTGGGTGGGCGACGTGGGTCGCAGTCCCAGCTCTCCTACTCATTGACTGAAGGCTTACAGGAGTGCCAAGGGCCCCCCGAGTTTGTCTGGATCTTAAATGAGATGGGAAAGACCTTACAGCTGAAAGAAATAAAAGAATAGGTGTGCAATGCCTCGGGCTATGCCTCCCCTTCTGTGATTGTCAGGCACCCCCAGTTCCCCGCTCTTTCCATACTTGTGCTCCCATGTCTTCCAGCACCACCAAGCAATGGACACCTCAGCAGACACCCACTGGGTGACCGACATATTTGATTTAGCGCTGACACTATCCAGAAACAGCATCAGACACCGCAGGTTAAGGGCTCAGTGCCCCTGCCTCAGACCCCAATCTCCAACCCACATTTCAGTCTGTAGACAGGAGATCTGACCGAAGGGTGTATCTTAGGCGGAGTTAGCATCTACAACATATTTCTTCACCATACAGTTGGCTGAAGTGGAACCTGGGCAACAGGTAGAGATCCAAAGAGAAGAAGAGAATAAGCCACAAGCAGACAACGAAACCCCAAGGTACCTTGATAATAGGGAAGCAGACAAGGGGTAAGCGAGAACTCTCATAAAAAAATCACTGTGGCAAAAAGCATAGAAGTATAGATACCGACTCCCCAACCTTCCCTAGCATCTGGTTTGACTCCTGTCCTCTCATCAGCTACTACTGACTGAGCCTGTATGTACCAGGCACCGTTCCAGGCACAGGGGCTACTGCAGGGCTTAAACAGAAAGAGAACCTTTGTCTTTCTGACGCTTGTCTTCTGGTGGGGCTCCGGCCAAATACAAGGTAAATGAATAAAATTCCAGTAGCACGGGAGTGGTCAATGCTGAGGAGTGATAAATAATATGAACAAGAACAAGAAAGAAGGGACCATCAGAAGAGCAGTGAGGTGCAAACTACGATGTCCTGAATAGACCCCACCCCCATTTCCACACTGATGAGAGATCAGCACCAAGGACTACAACTCCCAGCATGCTGTGAACTTGGTTTCCTGAGTGGGGGCTACTGGGAACTAGGGTAGAGTTAAGGGAACATGCTGAGCTTGAAACTGAACACATACGTGACCTCTCATTCTTGTTTTTCTGGCTTCAAATTTGTATCCTGGTGTCTCGGCTCAGATAATATTGCTGGAAGGTTGTATCAGCTAATAAATCTCCTCTTCCTCCTCCTCCCTTGTCTCTTTTCCTTCCCATCTCTTTTTAAATAAACTCTAAAAAAAATTATCTGCCTACCTGCTTTTGGGTCTTGTCTGGAATTCTTAAGCACAGTGAGATTCACAAGTCGCCGCCTTTCCCCCGGGGCTGCCCTGTAACACGTCATCTCAAGTCTGGGTAAGAACCAAGCAGGTCCCAGGAACAGCCCAGGGACCAGCATCTGGGGATGCTCAGAGTCATCCTCTCCTAGAGGAAACAAACCCTCCAGCAGGCCACACCCAGGACTGACATCCAGCCAATCACCATGCAGCAAACTTTCCACTAATCAGAACTGCACTGCCTGGAACTCACATTTGCATAGAGTGGACCTGGGTGGCGACTGGCCCCTTCCTTTTTACCCGCCGCAGCCTCTCCCAGGTACTGGACACTCGGCCCAGGCACTTGCCGGGTCTGTGTTCTCCAGACCGCGGTTGTGAATCCTCGCGACATTCGCTGTGAGGCTGGCGCCTGAGCCTTCGGCGGGGACACGTGCGACAGGCTTCAGTTTCTCCTTCCCCAGGAGACAAGTCCCCTGCCCAGCAGTAGGGAGCTCCAGGCTGTCACACCTTCAGAGATAATGGCAGAAGACCTCACTGTGAGGTGGGGGCAGACCAGGACCTAAAGGAGGGCTGCGGGCCCCAGGACCCCTCCCAGACACACCCGGGAAAGCGCTTTGCTAACTGGGTATTGCCTAGCTCAGTCAAGTTGGCACGCTGAGTAGGGCGCATCCTCTTCCGCTTCTCTGCAGAACCCTCTCGGCTCCCGGTCCAGCAGTGCAGCGTCTGGGTCTTGGCAGCTGACGGCCCTGTGGTTAACGCAGCACTTGCTGCAGGTGCCTGCGGGCAGGCTGCCGGGACAGAAGGGCTCCCGGACCACGGCGCTGCAATCACAGAGTGAGCGAGTCCATCAAAAAGAGCCCAAAGGGCCTCCCTGGTGGCGCAGTGGGTTAAGCATCGCACTATGAAGCAAAACCGCAGCCACTGCAGCACGAGTTCGATCCCTGCTGCCGGCCAGGGAGGGGAGCCACATGGCGCAGGCAGACCCCTCCTGCCTCACCTGCTGCTGCCCTCGGCAGTGTGTTTCGGTCAGTCTGCCTGTTCTGCTCCCCACTCTGGTGAATCCTCTCACCTCCCGCGACTCTGGCCTGTACCCCAGCTCCTGTGTGCATAAATAAATAAATCTTAAAAAAAAACAAAACAAAACGAGCCCTAAGACACATGACTGGGTCTGGAAGATGTGGCACACACACACGATGGAACACTATTCAGCAGTCATAAAAGGTAAGCTAGAGTCGTTTGTGGAAACATGGAGGTAGAAGGAATGATGCTCAGTGAAGTAAGACAGAAGGCAAGAGAAAAATAGCAGATGGTTTCGCTTTTAGGAGGAATGTAAAGGAACAACAAGAAAAAAGGCTCAAGGAAAAGAACAATTACAATAAAAAACAAACAAACAAAAAACACAACAAGAACAAAAGGTCCAAGACAAACCAAAGGAATCTTGGGGGAGAGAGGAGGGACCCAGATGAAGCAGAAAGAGCACAGGGGCTGAGGTGAAGGCGCACTGGTGAGAGGGCGGTGGGGGTTCCCTGGGACTGCAGTTGTTGTCAAAGGCATTTAAATAAACTTAAACTTAAAAAACAGAACAAAAAAGCAGCCGGAGGCTCAGGGGTGCCCAGGGGGGACCCCCTGTGGCACAGGTGCCCTGCGTGGGAGGAGGCCTGAGCCGGGCGTGGGGCGTTGGCCCCCCGGCTCCCGGGCGGCTCAGCCTGCAGCAGAGTCAGGGTCACAGCCCCGGCACAAGCCCACGGTCAAGGGGAGGCTCTGCTGTGTGCACCCTGACTGCGGCAGAACCTTCGGGGAAAGCTCACTGGCCAATAGCTTCTGCCCGGCAGGCCACCTGCTGAGTGGTGGGGTATCAGCACGGCTTGGTCAGAGCACAGGTGGGGCTGGGTGGGGGCACCCGTGGGTGACTGAATTAAAGCTGGTAATGTTGAGGTGGTTTTTTTTAAAGATTTATTTATGCATACAAGCACTGGGTACAGGCCAGAAGTGGGGGTGGGGGGTGGTGAGGGGATTCGCCAGAGACAATGGGGAACAGAATAGGCAGATCTACCGAAACACAATACAGAGGCGAGCAGCAGGGAGGCAGGAGAGTCTGCTGTGCCCTGTGGGTCCCCTCCCTGCCCGGGCATCGAACTTGTGCTGCAGGGGCTACGGATGTGTCATAGTGCGGTGCTCAACCCCTTGCACCACCAGGGAGGCCCCAAATGTTGAGTTCTTGTGTATATTGGCTTCTAAATCACAAACGATCTATGACTAAAGGGTCTCATAAGATAATTGCTTCTATACCTGGTTTCATCTATTCTCCTGGTTCATTTTTCTTAATTCCTCTAGCAAAATCAAAATATATATTGTAATACTGCATATTACAATACGCAGATACATACTGCGGATTCGCTATGAGAGAAGGTAGAGAATACGCTGATTTGCCGGATACTTTGAGAAACTTCCTATGCAAAGATCATTGTTTGGTGCATTTGTTGTTGTAAACGCCCTCGGTGCGGGGTGAAGGGTCAGCAAGTGGTTTTCTTTAAGGAAGGTGAGAATCTGCTTTGGTTTTCAGTTGACGCCAGAGCGGTGAAAAGAAAAATGAATGTGTCCTTTGAGCAGTGGGAAGACATTTTAGAAGGTGACACATTTTGGTTAGAAAGATGGAAGATGCGGGCAAAGAAAAGGGGAGAACAGCAAAGCACGCGCTGTGAATTCAGCCTCCGTGAGGACCGGGGGCGGCGGCCGGAAGCGGAGGTGTGACAGGAAGGAGCGAGACGTCGTGCAATAAATTAGAGGGAGAGACAGAGGCACATGCAAGTTATAAATCCCAAAAAGGAAAAGTAATAGATTAGGGGTGAGAAACAGGAAGGCGGGGAGGTGTTGCTGAGAGGATGCACAAGAGAAGGGAACATTTCACAAAAGGATTTAGGCAGAAGAATGCAACGTGCCCTTCGCCCCCTCACCCAGCCTAAACCGGCAAGAACTTGCCAAAGAAATATATTCTGCGTGAGAACGGTCACAGCCGTTTTTCAACCAGAGTCAGACATTTTGGAGGGGGAGGAACGAGTGAGCAGCCTCTAAACTTCGGGGCGTAGAACAGCCTCTATCTCAACGTCAGGGCGTAGAACCAGCAGAGGCCACAGGCACAGATCCCCAGGGGAGAGGGGAAGAAGCTGAGGTGAGACTCCAGCCAGATGCTGAGAATTCAAATGCCCAAGGTCAGATTCAGCTGCTCTCATCCGCCTCCACCTACAAGGCCCCTATCACCACTCCAGCCAGCCCTACCGCTTTGCCTCAGGGCAGGAATTTGGCAGACGTTCCCCTGACCACAAAGAGGCTCCCAGGAAAGGGCCCTGAATCTCTGGCCTGGAGCTTCTCTTCAGTGACTTCTTACCTGGCAGTGGCATCGGTAACGCGGTAGAGACATGGCAGAAGTGCAGCACAGGGCCCCTGTCCCCCCCATCCCAACGATGCTCAGTGACCGCAGAGCACCTGGCAGGGGCTTGGCTGGACTGTTGGCTCCCCAGCATCTTCGGGAAGGCTACAAGGGCACCCTGGGACAAACGTCCACTGCCCCCAAACCTACTGGGTGCCTGCACGGCCCCTTTCCGGTCCTCCTTGGTGTGAGGCTAAGCAAACAGTTGAAGGCAAGATCTCCTTCCTGCCAGAGACTAAGTGTGGGAGGAGAGCAGAGGCTGCTGGACTTGAGGGACGGAGGGTCTAAAGTCCGCCCTTTTATAGGTGAAGCACAGGGCATGCAGACTCATCCCCTGGACAGCCTCGGGGGCCTGCCTGGACACTCTTCACCACAGTGCCAGTGGACTCTAGGTATTTTCTCAGGCAAATCTCTCTAATCAAGGACGTGGTTGGTAAGACTGAGGAGGCCATTCCGCTCTTCTTTCCACCAAAGGAAAGCTACCTTCCCCCGCCTCTAGGGCCCACGTGGGTGGCCGCGTGCTGGACCTGCCCTTTCCAAAGGCTCGCAGGTGGAGCCTGGGTACCTGTCCTAGCTCCAGCTGCTCGCTGGAGATCCTGGGAATTCCTGGCTGCACCTCCCTTGGGTGCGTGTCTTGTGTCCCAACCTTCCTCTTCTGTTAAGGACACTGATCGTTTTGGGATTTAGGACCCAAATCCAGGATGACCTTGTCTTAACTTGAAGATGTCTGCAAAGACACTAATTCCCAATCAGCACACAGTCTGAGGCTCCAGGGGAACCTCAGAATCTTGGGAGGGGGGGCGAGCATTCAGGGTGGAGAATGCTGAAAGGCTGGGCTCTGGGGTGCAGCCAGCGCCAACCATGGCTCCTGTGCCTGTTCAGAGCGCTCTGGGTGCCTGGCGCAGGCAGGGCTCAACTCTCAAATAAAGGAACTTTCCAGAGCTATGACAGACAGGGCCTTGGTGAGCAGAGCAGTGTTTGTGGGCCCGGCCAGCTCCTCAGGAAGCCTCCTGAGCCTCGGGACTCCTCCTGGTGGGGAAGTTCACCACAAGGACTCCGGCTCTCCCCTTTCCCTTCCATCACTCCTACGGTGACCTTGAAAGGAGAGACAGGTCACTGGGTGAGCTGGTCCCTCTGGGCTGGGGGCCTTCTCAGGCCCAGCACACACACCCCTGCCTCAAGCCCGCCTTCAGTACCAGGGAGCTTGCTAAGCTATACTTAATCAGGGGTGCACGGTGCAGGGGTGCAGAGGCCCTCGGGCTCTCCTACACGCTTTAGTCTCTTCAGAACTTGGCTGTGGAAGACCATGCTGAATGTGGGCACCCAAGACCTCACCAAATGCAACGTCTTTAACACCACTTTTTTCCACCTTTGAACACAACTTAGTGACGTCAGCCTCATTCCCTTAACGTGCCCACAAGGATCCCCAAGGTGAAAGGAGAGCACCCAGCCCAAGGCCAGCTTGCATCTCACACAAAGGCCAGCAGGGCACTGAGTTCCCCAGGAAGGCTGCTGTGCATTCCAAGCAAGGCAACAAAAGAACCAGATGCCTGGTGAGTGGCCTAGTGAGAATCTGCTAGACCCCGAAGTCTCAAAGGAGAGGAAGCAGGGCCGCCTCGCTCAGCCACAGTTCACCGCCACGGGGACGGCCACTCTAACCAGGCTTCCCCATTCTGTTTGCAGAAATGTACAAACACAGCCAGCAAACCCGCGCCGGTGGAAAGACCTGGATCAATACGGGTAACAGAAGAAGGAAGAAAAGCGAAAAGAAAAGATTTTATCAAGCCTGTTGACTTTAAGGATACCTGAAAGACCTGCACAAACACACCTGCTTCTTCAGCGGAGCGCAGAGCAAACACGTCTCTCCTTGAAAAGAAGTGGGGGAGAACAGACATGGCCGCCCGTGGCCGGTCTCCCCGGGAGGTGCTGGCGGCTCAGCCCGTGAAGGGGAGAACCCGCATCTTCAGGTCAGAAGAGTTTCAAAGCCAGAGATCTCTGGGCCCGGGGCTCTGCACGAACCCAACCTCTCCAGGAGATAGTGGGGAGCCGGGGTGTTTCACCAGGGGCCTGGGGTGAGGGATGGGGCACAGGATCTGTCCCATCTGCCCATTTCTGTGGTGTAAATACTCCTGGCTCCCGATTCCGAGCTACCTGTGTGACTCTGAATGGGCGTGGGTGAGAGATGGGAAGCAGAACAAGGCTCCTTCTCTCTCTCAGCTGCCATGCCTGCACCCCCCGGCCAGAGCCTAGGCTAGAGCAAAATGTGACAAAATCATGAGGAAATGAGAGTTTGGAACCTTTATTACCTTTATTTTTAATATAATTTATTTAACTGCAAGTGTTTATATTTACATTTTTAAATAACGGCTATTTAACAATCAGCAAACCAGGTTGTTTAGAAATCAGCTTGAGTTGACCAAGTTGCCCTGCCATGTGCTTCCTGGGAGCTTCTAGAAATCATTCAGATCCCTCTTTTCCCCAGCCCACCATTGTCTGGGTTCAGGACCCCCAGATTGGGCACTGCGCATGCATGTGTGGTGGTTCTAGCAGATGTACTCAGATGAGAGAATGGGCCTCATTAGTCCATGCTGCAGACAGCGAAACTGAGACTCGGAGAGGGACGTCTTGCCTGCTGGCTACACTAGACTGAGCCCCGGTCTGCAGAGCTAGACCCTGCTTCTTGCCTGGCCCTCCACCCACCGCTGCAACACTGGATCTACTTTTGAAGCATTGCATGAGGGTCCACATAGCAAGATCTCATTACTTTTTAATTATTTTAACAAGAGCAGCACTAAAGTTGATCTTTATTCAATCTATAAAAAAGGGCTTAACCAAGAAGCTTGCAGGTAAGCAAGACGAAAAGGAGACCTCAATGGTCTCCAGAAACTCTAAAACCAGCTCCGTATCTGTTTCACACACACCACCTGCAGATTAATCACAAATGACAGCACACAGGCTTCCGAGCATCCTACCCAGGCAGCTCGCAGCGGGAGGGTCAGCCCCAGCTCCTGTGGCGCTGGAAAGCTCACCAGGGGCAGGCCCCAAGCTGGTTTCCCTCCTACTGTTCATCTAGAGAACATTCCATTGCTGGTGGTGAGAGATGCCTCCCCGAAGAGATGCAATCTGAGTTCCAAGGGAAGCTGGCGGAGGTGAGAAGATACAGGTAAGAGCCCACTTCAGTTAAGAGTGCGGTCGCTGCCTCCAGCAGCTTTTTTTTTTAAAAAGATTTATTATTTTATACATACAAGCACTGGGGTACAGGCCAGAGGTGCGGGGGGTGAGAGGATTCACCAGGGACAGAACAGGGAGCAGAACAGGCAGATCCACTGAAACACACTGCTGAGGGGAGCAGCAGGGGCATCAGAAGAGGTCTGCTGAGCCATGTGGGTCACTCCCCTGGCCGGCGGCAGGGATCGAACTCATGCTGCAGTGGCTGCGGTTTGGCCTCCTAGTGCGTTGCTTAGCCCGCTGCACCACCAGGGAGGCCCTGCCTCCAGCAGCTTTTCCGTCCTTGCACTGTGGTGTATGTGTGTGAGCAGCGTCTCCTCCTAGTCCTGGAAGTCAGGCCACCGGGGACCCCAGTGAGAGCCCTGGCTCACCCCTCGGCGGAAGAGCACCCCCGTGTGTGAGGTCCGGGTCGCAGTAGCCCGAGTCTCGCAGGGCAGTGGCCTTTCCAGCAGGTCCTGCAGGACAGCCCTCAGGCCCGCTCAGGCTCCGGCATCTCTGAGGTCGTCTTGCTGTCCGTCCTTGTCCCTGCAGGGGAGGGGGGCTTCAGGGGGTGGCGGGGGATACTGAGGGGGTGAGGCAGTGGTGGCGGACACGGGGCGGGCGGGGGGGGGGGCGCACTTTCTTCATGCAGACAAGCACATCCTGGTCCCTTCTCCTTTCTCGTCCAGGTGGCCAACTCCTCGGTGCAAGAAAGCCTGAGAAGTCCCCTCCTCACACTCCGGGCAGCTACTCGTTTCTGCGGCCGTGTGGACTGTACCTTCCCGAGGGCCACGCTCGCTGCAGCACAGATGGGGAGCTAGCTCTGTCACGCGCTCTTCCTGTGGGAAATCTGCAGCTGGAGTTTTCCATGCCTGTCCTTCCTGACGGCCCTCGCCCTCCTGGGCGGGGGGCTTCCGAAGACGTCACCTCAGCGTCCCCTCTCCAGCCCCTGTTGTGTGCTTATTTTGGGGAGTGACTCATGACCTCTTAGCACTCCGGAGAGGCAGCTGTGGGGCAGGACTTTGGCAGCCAGAGCTCCTCCGAGGCCAGTCGTCTCCAAGTCTCCTGCAGACCCCTCGGGCCCCTCTCTCCTGGCACTGTCATCACGTATTAATGATCTTTGCATTATCTGCGGGGGCGCCACATAAAACACCCATTAAATGTGACTTTCCAATAAAAAAAGTAATTTGTGGCAAAAGCATGTCCCACGCAGTATTTTTATTTACTAAATTTGGCCATCTTAATTTAATGGGAGCATGTGCGTTGGGGGTTGGAACCCGCCCTGATCCCCCGGTGCTCCCCAGCCTGCCCACCCCTCTCCCCCAGTCTGGCACAGTGCCTGGCCCGCATGAGGAGCCAGTAGCTGTGTGTCGCCCAACAGGGGTGCCGCTGCCCCCAGGGCCGTGCGGGATGTCGGAGGATGCACTTTTGACTGACACCAGGGAGGGGCAGGGTGGAGGGGCGGGGGACAGGCTGGGCCAGACGCAGAATGGACACGCTCAACAGACACTTGTCCCTTGTCACAGGGTTCTTCTAAGTGAGAGCTTCCGAGCGTCTGAAGCAGAAGCAGCCTTGGTAGGTCGGGGAAGACGCTCACTTTGTTGGTGACCAAGGCACTCCTGTGCGGGGAGGCATGGCACCTGGCTCTGGAGGCCTCTCTGGGTGTCCCTTACAAGCGGTCAGGCGCTGGCCCCAGGGGGCAGGTGCCAAGCCGGTGGAGAAGAGAGGGAAGAGTCTGTTCGTCTTGCTTTGTGGACAGACCATCTCCCACCGGGGAGACGTGTGCTCTCCTTCCGTCTGGAACATTCTTCAGAGTGGCCCACCCCAGTGGACGCAGGGTCTGTCCCGGGGAGAGGTCAGTGCCTGGGGGTCTCCTGAGAGGCAATTCCAAATGCAAGGGGTCCTGCGCTGCTGAGGCATTTTCTTTCTTTCCTTTTTTTTTTTTTCAGACTTATTTATTTGTGCATGCAAGAACTGGGGTACTGCCGTTTTCTGCATTGCACAAACGGAGCCAGAGACACCGCCCACACATCACGTTCTCCAAAACCGGAACGAGGATCTCACTTGAATTTGGGAACAAAGAGAAGTTGATGTTTCTCCCTCTGAGGGAAGATGCTTCCGAAGAGAACTTTTAAACTCCTCCGAGTGGGGGGAGATGGTGCCTCTGAGCTGAAGGCCGCGTCCATCCCGACTAGGGTGCTGCCTCGGGAAGGGGAGACCCGGGCGGAGAGCTGCGAACTCTGAAGAGGTGGGAGCGGAAGGGCAGAGGGAGAGAAGGAGCCACAAAGAGCAGTGACCACGCACGCAGAGAGAGGGCGGGAGGCGAGGCGCGTGGACGCGCCTTCCCCTCATCTTGGGATCTTGGAGCCAGTGAACGGCGGTGCCAGCATGAGCTTAAAGAAAGAACAGGCGCGGGGCCTCCCTGGTGGCGCAGTGGGTTAAGCAACGCCCTATGAAGCAAACCGCAGCCACTGCAGCACGAGTTCGATCCCTGCTGCCAGCCAGGGAGGAGACCCACATGGTGCAGCAGACCTCTCCTGCCTCCCGCTGCCCCCTCAGCAGTGTGTTTCAGTCCATCTGCCTGTTCTGTTCCCCACTCTGTCTCTAGTGAAGCCTCTCAACCCCCACACTTCTGGCCTGTACCCCAGTCCTTGTATGCATAAATAAATAAATCTTTTAAAAAAAAAGAAAGAAAGAATCAGTGCGACCGGCCTGCTGCCCCGGCCCTGCAGCCTGCGCGGTGTCGTGCCCACTGCCCCTGCCTGGCCGGGAGACCGCGGAGCCGCAGGCCTGGCCCAGCATGGTGAGCCGTGGAGACCCCAGCAGGGACGGCCCCTGCTCAGGTTTTAAGGCGCCGCCCGGCCGGCGGGCGATGAGCACCGGGGAGCCTCAGAAACCCTCGCGCTGACGCTTTGTCTTTACTGTCCCAGCGCGATACTGCGGGGCAGCTGGGGCCTGCAGGCCGCCGCGGGCTGAGAGCCAGCTGGTCTCGGACTGGGGCAGCTGAGGGGCTCCCGCCTCATCTGTCCAGTGGGGAAAGGTCACTGCCTTGGAGGGATGAGAGGATGCGGCAAGGATTAAAGCCCCTGGCCGCCCTTCACCCCCGCAAAGCTCGCCAACGCCAACACCACCGAGAGGACGCAGACCCCGCACCCCGGCCGGGCTCTTCTCAAGCGTGGCCAGCGCTGCCCAGCCCCCTCCCAGCCCCGGGGCCAAAGCCTTTCCCCTGACCCACACTCCGGCACCCACCTCTGCCGAGCGCTCGGGGTCTCCCGGGGCCATGATTGCCCATCAGTGTCCTCCGGGCGGGAGCTGACCGTCTCCCTGGCAGTGTGTTTTGAGGGTGGGAGTCCAAGATGGACAATGCCCCTGCCCCTGTCCCCCACGTGCTCACATTGGCCACCTCTGAGCACACCCCTCCTTGGTGAGAGGCGCCCCACCTCTATGCATGCAGCTGCCCTCGGAGGTGCAGCTCTGCCTCGCCTGGGAGGCGCCCATCCTCTGCTGGCTTCTTGCGGGCGTGAACGGCTGTCTGTCTGTCTGTCTGTCTGTCTGTCTGTCTCCAGAGCCCTGGTGCCCTGGGGCGGGGGCTGAGTCTCGGCTGTCCTCATCCCCCTGCCTCTGGGGCACCCTCTAGCCAGAGGACTTTGAGTACTTTGAGAAAGGATTTGATGGGGAGCCCACGCCCTCCAGGGGTCACTGCAGGGTGGCGCCACATAACGAACCCCACAGCAGGGCAGGCGTGGTCTTCGTCCCCAGGGACCGAGGGGGCCGCCCTAGCCCTGCGCACAGAGAGCCGGAGCAGGGTCCCTGGGGTCCAAGCTCCTCCCTAGAAAGACGCACCCCTGCGGGGAGCCGGGATCTCTGGCTGCTGACCGGACCGCAGAGCGGGGACAGTGGGCGGGGCAGTCTCACACCAAGGCCGAGGGAGAGGCCACAGGCAAATCCTGCAGCACGCAGGGCAGGGAAGGGGGCCCGCCTCGCCGCCAGCGCCTCGGGACCCAGGCTCGCAGAGGCCGCGCTGCCCACCTTCAGCTGACCCCTGGCCCCGCCTTGCCTCCCCAGAGTCCAGCTGGGGAGGGGGTGGGCTTGCAGGCCGACCTCCAGACGATTCCGGCAGAAACTTCACCGCAGCCAACTGCTGCTTGAGGAAACAGAGGGGCTTTTGACCTAATTACTCCCAATTGGTTGTCTCCATCGATCACATTCTCTTGATAATTGCCTGGCCCCCCACTTGCAGGCGGGGTGCTGTTCTCCTGTGGAATAAATGGGGTGTGACGCTGAGAAGCCTGCAGGCCTTTGCTTTCCACACACTGGGCCTTTGTGGTGGAGTATTTGTTTACCACCATCAGAATGAAAGGCACACAAGCAGGGAATGTAATGGGGGGCTGCGGGGGCCCAGGCTTGCTCCTCGGGGGGCAAGCCTGCTGGCGTAAGCTGAGCTGGGGCCTGGGCCCCAGAGGGACCCTACTATCTGGGCCCAGACCCCATTTACTGGCCACTCGGTGTCTGCAGGGCCTGATCCTGCCAGGAACCGAGAGCAAAGTCGGGGCGGGGCCGCGTCTGCCTCTCGGCTTCTCCCACCAGCCCGCCCCTTCGCTCAGCCACCAGCTCGGGAAGGGACGCCGTGTGTTGCCGGGGCCCCTGGCAGACCCGCCCCGGCCTCTGCTGTCTGCTGTGCTCTCGCAGCTCCGCACAGCGTCCGCCAGCTCTTGTCTCCTTCTGGGATTCCGGCCTGACCCCCTCCGGCTTCCCTGGGGCCCCCAACTCAGCAGCTGATCGCACGTGCCGTCCGCCTTCCCCTCACTTCCGGGTCCTGGCCCAGCCGCCGTGGCCCCCGTGTGTCGGTCGCGGCCCTGTCACCGGGCGCCCGTCGTGCTGCAGGTGCGAGCAGGACACGCCGTCAGCGGTGCCCCATGTCCCCTGCTGCGGCCGCCGGCACCGTCAGCTCCCCACTGAACCCGTCCCTCTAGAGGCAGCCAGCCTGCACCCCCGCCCTGCCGGGACCCCCTCGGCCCCAGAGCAGCCCCCGAAGAGGTCCCAGCGGAGTGAGCCTCACCCCTGGTGTCGGACCCCATGCCAGCACGGCCTCGGCTGGCGCAGACTTTTTGGAAATCAAAGGGCTGGGCCTAGGGGGTGTTTCATCAGAGGCGAAGGGGGCTTGTCCATCTCCGCTCCCTGCCCCCCCCACCATCCCTAAACTCTGAGCGGATGGCGGCCTGGTATCGCCAACCAATCCCACCGCATCCCCACAGTTTTGACAGACCTGCTAACTTCTGTTATAGCTTCTATGTTCCCCTAAATCTGTGGTTCTCCCCCGGGGTGATTCTGCCTCCCTCCCCCCACCACCCCACTGGTGTCTGGGAACATTTTTAATGGTCACAATGGGGGAGGGAGGGCTCTCCTGGCATTTAAAGCAGAAGCTGGGTGCTGGTAAGTACAGTGCAGTGCACAGGAGGGACCCCCAACAAAAACCATTCACCTGAAATGCCAACAGCGCCAAAGGCGAGCACCTGCTTGGGCCTTGGGGTGCATTCAGGAATGTGAGTGCAGAGCGCACCTTTCCCAAGAAGGCGCTGCTGGATTCCAGTGACTGGGGCTCTCCTTTGCAGGGGAGCTGCCCACAGCGCCCCAGAACGAGGAGGGAGGTGCTGGGAGGAGCAGGCCCAGAGGAGTTCAGGAGCCGGTTCTGCCCCTGCGGAACCCAGGGCCCAGGCCTCCTGACAGGAAGGTTGGGGTGAAGGGCCAATGAGAGACACGGAGAGAGAACATGTTTGTTTCCAAGCTGATGCACAAAGGTGGAGAATTTTTGAACGGGGCCAAACCACACACACGTCTACTGGGCCATGAAAAATGTGCACAGCGACGGGACAGAACGGTGCACGGGACCCGCCCTTCATGCGCCCGGCACGGGGGGCTTAGCGGAGGAAACAGGAAGGTTTATTTGCACACTGGCAAGTCTCAGAGAACGGCTCTGCCTGTCGCGGCAGGTAAAACCTGTCGCTCAGTTGCGCTCAAGTTTTTCAACACAGGATTTCTCTGTTCGACAATATTTGAACAGATGGCGTGGGGCGGGGCGGCGCCCAGGACGGAGAGGTGCCCTGCAGTTTCCAGCCTGGACAGGTCATGCCTTTGTTGGCCGATGTGTTTCTAGGACTCTCCAAGATCTCATCTCTGTTTGATTTGCCCAGGACAGACCTATTTTGCCAGTGCTTTCTCCCAGCAGTTTCTTGATTATATCGCTTAGGGTCTATTGCCGCCTGGCAAACCAGCTAAGCATGGCATAAGCAACAAAGATAGCTGATGGTTTCCTGTAACAAGGCACGGAAAGTAGACAATTCCTGCTGCCATCGTGTGCGTCACGGTGTGGCTGAGGACGTCTTTTTCTGGTTAGCTGTTCTCGATAAGTTAGAATTCCATCCTTCAGTTTATCCCCTTAAGAACCCATCATGTCTTGGGCCGCCCTTGTGGCGCAGGGGGTTGAGCACCGCACTGCAGGGGCTTCCATAGCTGCTGCAGTGCAGGTTCGATCCCCGGCCAGGGAGGGGACCCATATAGTGCCGCAGACCTCTCCTGACTCCCCGCTGCTCCCCTCAGCAGTGTGTTTCAGTGGATCTGCCTGTGCTGCTCCCCACTCTGTCTCTGGTGGATTCTCTCACCCACACGTCTCTGGCTTGTACCCTAGCTCTTGTGTGCATGAATTTATTTATTCAAAAAAAAAAAAACACGAAATCATCATGTTTTTAAGATGCTTCTGCAGCTGCAGACATGAGTGTCCCCAACAGGAGAGAAAAGATGGGTGGCACCCTGGTGACCAGCTACGCCCCTCTGCTCAGGACCCAAGGCGGGAGGGTCCCTGCATAGTCTCAGGCCACGGGGACAAGTCGATTCCCGTGACCCTCTCTTATTGGCACAGGACATCAGCAGCTCCCGTACACCCACTTAGAGTTTTTGGGGGGATCAGAATTAGGTCTCATCTTCACTCAAAACATCCGCCAAAGCATGCTCACAAAAACTGTCATTTTCCAGTTGAGCAGACCTTCCCAACTAAGCAAAGCCTTTCTGACCACTCACTCACCCAGTCGTCGAACAATCATCGAACAGTCATTGAACAATCATGCGCTGATGCCTCCAGTGTGCAAGCTCTTCCCAGGCTCCACTTCCAGTCAAGCCAGGAAGTATCTGCACCGAAGTTGCAATTTCAAGTGTGACAAGGACTTGTCAGAGTTCTAGGCAGGTAACAGGAACTGAAGAGTGAAATCTGAAAGTCTTCCTGGAAGAAGTGACTGTGAAGCAGAATGGCAAGACTGGGTAGAACTGATCGGGAGATGGGGAAGGGAGGGTAGCGAGAAGACCTATTTCCCTGCCTGACGCCGGAGGGGGAGAGCTGGAGATGACTGGAGGAGCAGGGGAAGGAGGCCTGCAGGACACAGGGCGGGCTGTGGCCAGGTTAGGGAAGAAGCAGCTCCAGGCCCGGGTGTGGTCTCCACTTCCTATCTCAACTTGCAGCCGCTTCCTCTCGCCCCTGGCCTCCCATGGAGCAGCCTCCGTGAGCCCTTACTCTTCGCCCTGCCCTCGAGGAGTGAGTTCCAGGGAAGAACCTGCATCTGGGGAGCTGTGAGCTCTTCTGGGGGTGTGGACACCTTCTCCTGGTCCTTCTCAGAGTTTCATGTGCAAACAACCCTCAGGGTCTGGGTGTTCTCACAGGTCCCCAGTGCTGCTGGTTCCGGGCTATACTTGCTACAGCAAAGCCTCCCGGCTTCTTGGAGCGACTCACTGCTCCTGTCCCGCCCAACTTGACCAGCGACAACTGTCTCCATCAGCGCCACTCTCCTGTCATAACCTCTTGTGCCTTCAATTGTTTTAAAATTTCAATGGGACTGTTGTGGAACCAGGACCACCGGAAGTCCACTTAGCGCCTCCTTAGCAAGCAAGCAGCATGTCACAACGGGAAAGGCACTTACGCTGAAGTGTTCATTCACTTCACTAATGGGCCGTGGCCACTGAGCGACCAGTGGACCGTGGGCACCCTGTCCTCTGTGACCGCAGCAGATCAACAAGCAAAGAAACAGCCCAGCAGATGGAGCCCTGACTATATCCTGGGGGTCCTCCCAGGGGCCGGGGATAAAGTCGGGCATAGAACCACCCGCTCTCATGGAGGCAGAAAGCAACTGCACCAAAGGTGCAATTTCAAGTGTGACAAGGACTTGTCAGAGTTCTAGGCAGGTAACAGGAACTGAAGAGTGAAATCTGAAAGTCTTCCTGGAAGAAGTGACTGTGAAGCAGAATGGCAAGACTGGGTAGAACTGATCGGGAGATGGGGAGGGATGGGGTGGAGAGAAGACCTATTCATCATGTTCCGACAAAGCAGATGATCCAAAGGAGAAGGAATTGGATGAACCAAGGGGAAGAGTAAAGATGGGAAGTTGAATATATAGCTCAGGCTGGGAAGCCTTGGGCAACAATGTAGATTGAGATTTTACTCCAATCGTGTGTGGAAACAGAGGGGATTTGTCTCATGTAGCTCACATGTAACTTCACGGAACTCCCGTTTGCTATTCCTGTACTCTTACCGTTCCATGTGGGCCATCCTGTCTTGCTGATATCTCACCATATTTCTGCATCCACTGCTCACCCCGCACACACACCCTTTGTAGTCTCTCCCTGCCAAAAGTAGTCCCTGAAACATACATCTGGGTCACTCTCCTCTCCCAAGGTTATCCCAACAGGTCATGCTGTTTCCCTGCAACTTTCATTTTTGTTGCAAAGGCTTGTAAGAGGAACGGTGAGGAGTAACCTCCAAGCCAGTGGGTGGTGCTCTTAGCCAACTCCATGGTAGAAGGTGGAGATTTCCAGGCTTCACCCCCTGAGCTGGAACTGATGGGGGAAAAGGGGCAGAGATAGGACTTTTGCAGTTAAAATGCTGGGACTTTGGCAGTTGAACCACTACAGAGGAGAGTGTCTGTGAAGATGCTGCCAGCTTGCCACGTGCGGTTACAGCTTGGACCTAGGTCTCTGCTCAGTGGACTCTATCTGGATGTATCAGCCTATATATTCTCTCTCTCTCTCTGTCTCTCTCTCTCTCTCTGTCTCTCTCTCTCTTCACTCCCTATATAAATAAGTCTTGTTATTGTTGTTTCTCCTCATGTGCCTGCTTTTGGGTCCTGTCCTGTGTTTTTAAGAATGTGGGTGAGGACCCAGCAACTAATCAACACAGTTCCCCCAGGATTGCTCTGTTTCAGGATTATGGATTTTGCTTTTAGGGCAACAGAAATAGTTGTGGAATGTTAGTAGAGAAGCAAGGGGGTGAGGGGCCACACGTGCTTTAAAGTCATTCTGGCTTCAGGGGAAGACAGGCTTTCATATTCTTGACAAGCCACCTTAAATTCTCTTTGGAACAAGGTAGCTATAAAAAAATCATATGTTTAAAAAGGTTTTCACGCATTATCTTAAGGGCACGAGTTCTTGCACTCAATGAGTGCCTTTAGCAAATGAATGTCTCAGTTATTTCATCAATAAGATGAGGATTATTATTTAATCTCTTACTGAAGGAGTGTTGTAAGGATTAAATAACTTAGACAAATGAGCGTCATAGAGATTGTCTGGAAGTACTTAATCAATGTTAGTGTTTACTGCTTATGGAAATTTAAAAACAAGGTTATAATTTTTTTCACTCCTCTCTTTGTAGGGGGGACGAGGGAGAGTAACCCATGGTCCTTCTGCCTGAATCTGGGAGAGGTCTCTGATGCCTCCACCATTAGCACACAGGAAAGTGTGACTTCCAACGCTGAATCATAAAAGGCCCTTTGTCCTTGTTTATGGGGGACCCTCACTTTTGGAGCCTGAAACTGCCATATAAGATCAACAATTCTGAGACAGGCCATGGGGGGGGGTGCTCCAGCCCTCAGTTCAACTGGGCCCAGCCTTGCAGCTGTCCCTGCCAAGGTGCCAGCCATCCCTGTCCAGCCCGCCAGACCAGCCCATCTGCTGGCTGAGTGCCACCAAGGACCTACATCCATCAAATGAGCCACCCAGACAAGCCTGCCTGAACTCATGACCCACAACATCGGGCAGATAGTAAAACGATGATTGTTTTAAGTCGGGTGGTGTTGGGATGGTTCGTTACACAGCTGTATGTCACAGGCACGCTGCTAGTGTAGCTACTTTTGTTACTATTATCACTATCAGTGCTAAGGGACTCCAGGATTCTTGTGCCTACTGAACAGAGGAGGCAAAGGACAGAGAAAGAAGAGGGTCGGTGGAAGCAGCTGTGCATGCAGCGAGTCTCAGGTTGGTAGTGACTGGTCTCCTGAGTCAGGCACAACCGGCCTCCTGGGTTGGGTGTCCTCCCCCATCTGCCGTGGCCTTTCTGCTGAATCCTGAACTAACCATTCCTGGCAGGTAAACTGCTCTTTGGGAAGCTGCAGAAATATTCCTGTCAACTCTTTCTGCCAGGACTCAACTTCCAGAAAAATTACTCATCTTATGTGATCTGGCCCCTAAGACCACGTCAAGCGCTGCCTAGTGAAAACACCACCACGCTGATGGCCGTCGTTAAAAACGCTGCGAAGTGCAAAGCCCAACCAAATGCCAAACCAGCAAGCGCACCTCCTCACACACACTTTTTGAATTAAAATAATAAAAAGGTCTAAATTCCTGATATCCCCTGAATACAGGCGAGGGGCCTTGGCAACCCACTCTCTGGAATACACCAGTCAAGGAGGAAAAAGTCTGATGAGCTTATATTCTTTCTACCTGTCAAAGGGAAGCAAAACGACACCGTGCCTTTAATCAATATTTATGTAACACTCACCAAAAGCTGTACTTGCTTAAGGAAAATATAACCTTTCTCCCCTTAAACACCTTTTACTTGTTACTCAAATAGGAAGTTATTCTTTCGGAATTAGCTACATCTGTCCACCCTGCATTCCTAATCGCTGGGTCTGAAGTCCTTACCATCTCCCACCTTCTCAATAACTTTCTCTTTAGCTTAGATTTTATTGATTTCTGATGACTCCCGGGGGCTTCCTGACAGGAGAAGTCTTTAGGACTGGGGTAATATGGTTTTTACATTCAGGACTACACTATTTTTTTTATTAGTGTTTTCAACTCAGAATAAGACCATGGGACAAATCCACGCCAAATGCAGTCAGTTTTTTATTAACAGTTCCACAGACCAACCTTTATTTTAAGCCTTCATGTTCCAACTTCCTTGTCTCCTTTGTCGACTTAAGAGCTGCCCGGCGTGTACTCAAATGTGTTTCTCTTGGATCAGCGCGGGTTAGGGCTCTTTGGCAGGAAAGCACGAATGAAGTAGCTGAAAATTCAAGTCACTTCCGTGGTTGCCTGGGAGTGCCATAACTGGTTGGCGCCCAGCTGTCCCCTTCCACACTTTGATGGTGGTTTGTAGCTTCTTATCAATGTCTGCGTTTTCCATTTTAGGCCTTGACTGAAAACCAGGCCGATTCCCTCCTTCTGCATCCTGCCTGCGTCCAGCCCAGTGCCCTGGACTCTGGTCAGCCATGGGCGCCCCTCCCGCTAACACCCTGATCCTATCACTGGAGTCACACGCAACTAGGTTAGTCTTGGCAACTTTCCAAGTTTCTAGTGCACTGGTGGGTGGGGCTTTACTTTAGCTCCCCGGAAAACAAGACAGCGTGTGGCTCTGGAGGGGATCGTCTCCGAGAGGGCGCGTTTGGCCAGCCTGGCCTCAGAGGCCTGGTGACTGCCAGCAGCCTGCAGTCTTCTATCAGCAGCCTGCCTCTGGGCTTTCCTACACGCCATCTGACCTAAGTGGACGCGAAGCAGGTGAAACGGAGGCCCGGAGGCTGGAAGCAAACGGTGTGATGAGAACTTAATCCTACCTTTTCCTTCGAATAGAATTTGCAAACCCCTCTCTGCCTGCCACATCAACACAACCATTTCAAGTGTGAAAATTAATGCGCAGAAACCTCATTTCAATGAGGTGGAGGCCAGAAGCGAGCTTTCAGAGTCGGCGACAGAACCAGAACACACGCCCAGCATCTCCGCTGAAGTCCTGGGTACCTAGGCCATGGAGGCAGGAGGAAGCTCCGCCCTCCGCAGCAGCTCAGCCAATGATAGGTGCTGTGGACCAGCCAATGAGAAGCCGGTACACTGTAGCCTCTCAGTTCCCTCCAATGGGCTCCTCCTTTACAACAGACTCTCTGGAGTTCATAAAAGAACTGCTTCTTTCTTTCTTTGGGGCAAGTAGGTGTGAGTTTCACCAAGAGAGCAGGCTTTCTAAGTTGCTTTTTGTTGTTGTTTGTGCATAAATTAATTTTTCTGGAGAAGGAAATGGCTGCTTCTTTGTTTAAAGGGAGCAGTAGGTTTTCTGTTGACACCTGGGGCGTCCCTGGCCTTAGCCCAGTCAGTATCTGGAAAATGCTGTGATATTTTCCAGAATTAACTTTGAAGTATGTGTTACTTAGTACCCCACCTTGTTCCAGAAAGGTTTTAAAGCAGCTAACTGGATTTTATAATCATGAAAAGCTGATTCAACTTATTTGATTAAAGCCATTCTGCTGTAAATGGGGGGGGGGGAGAGCGTTTGAGTCCCCCTTTCTTTATAAAAGTGAATTAATCAAGATGGTTACCGCATTTTAGGACAAGCAGAAGTTTCTAGTAACTGAATACCATGCGGTATCTGTCCAAAGTTTTCCTTTCAACCTTGTTAAGTTATAGCTAATACATTGTTTTTATTCCTTCGGAACATCCAGGAACTCTGGTGTCACTGTATTAAGTTATGCAGGAAAACTATTTTGCACGTGCAAAACTGAGCACACAAGATTCGGACAAACCTTGACGTCACTGCCCTTGCCCATGGCTAAGTGACCGTCACATGCAGTGTCCCCTGCAGAGGGGACACCTTCAACCACACTTTACAGGTGAGGAAGCTGAAGCTCAAAGAAGTCAAGGTGTTCTAAAAATGCCCTAGAATTTGTATGATTTGGTCAGTAAGATACACAAACACAGAAATGACTGTCAGGAAGGAAGGGCTTATGCTCAGAACCTCAGGAGCAGGAGGCAGAGAGCCCTTGCAGGGCCATCAGGGAAGCACCAGGGTCTGTCAGAGAGAGCGGCGCTCCCTGTTCCTTCCTTGGGCAGACCCACCTTGCATCTTTGGGCCACAGAGAATCAGAGCGTTGCCAGTATATGTGCACACCTAAGAAATCCCTAAAGCAGAAGACAGTGTGGCTGTTGAAGTGGAGGTTCTGGAGAGTTCTTCTGAGTCAGAGAAACGTCCCTGGCCTCCTCTGTGTTGTCATCCCTGGGCAGCCCAGTGGCCCCCTCAGCTGACACACAGATGCGTGGAGATCTGCGGAGCCAGCGGGGACAGGAGAGGTATATCGAGAGTGTGGTTGGTTCAGACCAACCCTATCCCAAAGAAACAGGACACACCCCACAGACATCAGATTAAACTTAGCCATCATCACATTAAAGAGATAAAAACAGGTGAAACTAATTTTAGATATTTCTGCTATTTAAGCCAAAACATCATTTCAATAAGTAATGCATACAGAAATTATCAAGGTGTTTTACATTATTTTCTTCTTACTGAAAGAAACTGGTGGGTTTGTGTTTTCAACTTACAGCATATTTCATTAGCACCAGCCACAATCAGAGATGCAGATTTCCCAAGTCATGATGGCCACACCCTGGACATACACAGTCAACCCTCAACCCAACAGGTCTACCTGTGGATTCTTTTCCATCCTGGTTCTGCAGATTCAACCAACCGGGAATGTCAGTTGGTCATATCCTGGACGTAGATCCCAGGGTTGTTCGGTGTATTAGTCAGAGTTGCTGCAGTAACAAACAGTCCTGAACTTCTGGTGGCTAAAGCAGCAAATGCATCCTTCTTGCTGTGTTACAGGGTCTGCTGCTGTGACCCTGCTCCCCTAGCCTCTCATTCTGGGATCTAGGCTCCAGAAAGGGACCGTTCTGGCTCACAGGACTGAGAGAGCTGGTGGAAGCTCCTGCATGGCCCCTGGATATGTCCTGGCCCTCGTGCTCCTTTGGATAAAACTCACCACCCCCCACTAAGCCCAAACCCATGGAGAAAATCTGACCGGGAAGGAAAGCGTGGATCATTGTGAACACCACCCTCACTGCTGCAGCTGGCATGCCCCACACTCTACCGTACACCAGGACAACTGTGGCCCAGTTTATCCAAGGCCCACAACCAGTTAGCAGAACCAGGCTTACACCAAATCTCCTGGCAATCAACCATGCTCTTCATCCTCCCCCAGAATTCCCCAAAACATGGTCCCAGAGATATTAACAGGGGTCTTTATTATAAGGCATCTCAGAGGTTTCAATAGGCGATTGAGATTTATGATCTGGCAAATCAGGGAAGTGGCTTCTAACTTTTCTCAACTCTTTTGACCACAAAACCCACAGAATTAGCAGAGAGTGGCTTGTGGGGTTGGCGCTCTGGGGAACACACTTTGGGAAACATAGGAGCACCATAGCCACTAATCAATTCACTCTCCCGCACCAGGAACATGAAACGAAGTTTTACATTGCTGTAAGGAATGTTTTAAAATAACATAACCTCCATATAAATTCTTTCACAGCTTAGAAATAGACACTGGGTCCATTTTTAGAAAATTCATATGCCTTTGCAAGGCCATCATTAATTTTGATTATTTTTTCCACTTTCATTTCTTTTTCAGTTGCAGCCGAAAATGTAATAAATGGAATGAAACAGATATTCCTAAAGTCTTTGGTGAATGAATCATGGGTATCTGGAAAGTGTTTTTGTCTCTTTAGTGCAAGTCTTTTCATCTTTGATAAAAACAACATATATTACATATCATTTCTTGACAATAAAAGTACGTTTTAACGAAGCAAAAGCCTGTGATAATGGGAACACATCGTGTCATTCTCAAGACATCACAAAGGCCCCTAAAATGGCCTCTGGTTGGGGCCATGGATTGTTCTGGAAAAGGCTCCAAGAATTAGATCATCTTGAATCATTACAGTATTTTTTTCCATGATGATTCTTTTGATCTATAACATATGTGAAATTAAAATAAATTTTATATGGTTTTGGGTTTCTCCAACTCCTTCAAAAAGTAAAGTTCTATTCAAGTGGCTCAAAAATAAGACTGTGAATCACGCTCCCGGTGCCTTTTAAAAGGATGTTCTGCCTGGCCAGAACAGCTCGAGTCCAAGGCCACGAGGGCCTGCTCTCTCTCTCTCTCTCTCTCTCAGGCTACTGCCCCATAGGCGACGAGCTCGCGTGTTGGAAGAGACCTCCCAGCGCTGCCGGGGCGGTGGGCCGAGCCCTCCCTGGGTGCCCGCGCAGTCGCCACGCAGCCCATGGCCGGACTCCGGGGGTGGACGCGGTGCACTGAGCTGTCCTTTACGTGCAGCTAACACCCCACGATGTGCAGCTGCTGGGGAGGGTGAAGCTGCATCTCATCCTTCTGTGGCATTAAAGCTCCTTCCAATAAACCATCATCTTCCTCCAGCCCCTTCTCCCGTCCCCTGCCGCGCCTGGGCTGCTTCCACGGAGAATGGTTTCGAGGCCCTTCGCTGCAGGGAGACTCGTGTTGGCCTCAAGGAGGCCCTGGCACGTGATGCCAGGACAGGGCGCCATCCACAGGGGCTGTGCACCCCAGGGGGTGGGGTGAGAGGAGGGCAGGGGCGTTGGAGGCACCTGGGGGCCATCTCCACAGCCCCGCTGACAACCCGCGGCCAAGGTGACGTGAGACCCAGCCCCGGTCTAGCGGCCTTTCTGTCCACCCAAGGTTGGCGAAGCTGATGTGTTTAAACACGTGCCCGGCGTGCACGTGAGCTGTGTGTGAGAACTCTGTGTGTGGGGTCGTAGCCGCTGGGAACTGGGGCTGCTTGTTCCTGCAGGAATGCGGACGACACACCGTGTTTCTGTGTGCACACGCGTGTGCATGCCATTCAGCCCGCACACCGCCAGCTCGCCAACATTGCCCTGTCCGTCCCAGGACCAGGGGGCCTGTGCTTCTCAGTGCTCCGGGCCCAAGGGTTCAGGCGGGTGAAGATGGCAAAAGGCACAGACTTCTAGCTAGAAGGAAAGAAGTCCTGGGACGGGTGTGCGACTGGAGACTGCGCAAGGGCAGCGTGCGCTAGACGTGCGAGAGCAGACTCGGCCCGCGGCGCCAGGACCCTGCACCGCTCACCCGCGGCGGCCCCTGCGAGGCCGGGCCGTCCGCCCTGCCCTGACGGATTCTGTCCCACTGCGTCGTGACGCCCCTCCGGGCAAAGGCGCCTCTCTGGACGGGCGGTTTGACCCGTGACAGCTGCTCCGTGCGCTGGTGTTTACGGCTGTGCCCTTTGAGCTAACTGAGGTCACCGCAGGAAGCCGCTGGCCGGAGGTTGCTTCCGCCTGGGGCCAACACCATGGCCAAGGGCAGGTCATTTTATCACCCAGGAGCGCACGGGGGGGGGGGGGGGGGGCCGGGNGCCAGGAAAGGCTGTTTCCTATAACGGGGTGGGGGCTGGCCCCTCACAACACTGCCGGTTCCTCCCTTTCTTTTTTCTTTCCCCGCCACATCCCTCAGTCCCCTTTGACCCTGTCTCCCCGCCTCCCTCATTAAGGCCAGAACCCGCCCTTTGTTGTGTGAGGCCACTGGCCTGTGCCTTGTGCTTTGTTGCGTCACGCGCCGCCGTGTCAGCGTCCACTATGTGTCTTCGTCCCGCCACCTCGCTGGCTGCACCAGCTCCCTCGACTCCCCCTTCATGCGCAGGGACGCCTCGTCCCTGCTGCCGTCTGCCCGTGCCACCTCGCCCGGATGCGCCCGCTCCTGGCGGTGGACGCGCGGCCCAGGGCTGCGCAAGGGGGCGCCGGCTCGGGGATGCCTCTGCCCTGCGCGCGTCCGGCCCCTTTTCTTCTCGTTGTGCCACCGTCTTCAGAGATGATGCTTCGGTGGTTTGTAGCCGCTTCCGAGCTGCCTGGGGAAGAGGCAGAGCAAAGATTAAGAACCGGGATAGAGCCGCCCCCTGAAACCAGCGCTCTCCCGGGTCCGCGTACCCACCTCCCGCCTCAGGACCTGCAGACACCCTCGGTGGCCGTGGGCAGACCCACGAACTACCATGCTCAGGCATTTGCAAAGCTCGTAAGTCGAGGAAGCGGAATCTTGTCTGCTTCGCGGGGAACTCACTGCCCCGCGGGCCTTGTGCGCACAGGACAAACACGGCATCTCCCGTCTTCGGAAAATGGCGGCCTCTCCCGCCCACGCCAGACCCCAGCCTGAGGAGCGCGCTCGGCGCTTCCGGCCACGAGTTCCATGTTCGTTTGTTTTTCATTTGCATGTGTGATTCAGTGGGATTTATTCTCGTTTCTGAGCAGAACTGCAAAGAGCAAAGGGAAACCTGGCGAGTTGAGGTAACCTTATCCAGTGCTGTAATATAGGTGCAGAGACAAAATTTAAAGACGCGAGGCTTCGTTTTAGAGATGTCTCCACAACTGCTGTCTTCGCCCTCAGGTGGGCTGCCTTCCTCAGGGGGAGTGCTTCTGTCTGCCTTTTCATCCTGGGTGGTGAAGCTCTGTTGCTCTAGGTTTCGGGGTGGATAATTCCTTTTCTGTGGTAGATCTGCCATGTCCGTGGGAGGAGGGTGTACCGCGCTCCCTACTCCTCCATCTTGAATCCACCTTCTCTAAGTGCTTTCTGTAGAGCATACCCTCACCCTACTCCTCTCCGGAATGCTCATTAAAAAAAAATTTTTTTTTTAAATCCTGGTTAGAAATTCTGCATTGTCGCTGGGGAAGAAGCACTGTCTCCAGGAGAGAGTGGGTACATTAAGGTCAAGTCCCTCTCAAAAGTGGCTAACACATGGCGGGCCCCCTTGTTAGCCAAGCTGTCCTCACCCCCACCCAGGAGCTGGGGAGGAGCCTAAAGTCGATCCCACCTTGATTTAGGATTTTTCTGGTTGGACATGAGGAGTTAGAAAAGACCAAATTCTCCTGATATCACCTTATAGTCGGTGTTCTTTAGATAGTCAAGATGCTACTCCTAGCCTTGCCCTTCTGCGCTGAGAGCACTTTTCTTTTTTAAACAATTCTTTTTTTTTTTAAAGATTTATTTATTTATGCATACAAGCACTGGGGTACAGGCCAGAGGTGTGGGGGTGGTGAGAGAATCCACCAGACAGAGCAGGATGCAGAACAGGCAGATTGACAGAAACACACTGCTGAGGGGAGCAGCGGGCACAGCAGGAGAGGTCTGCTACACCATGTGGGCCCCCTTACTGGTCAGTGGCAGGGATCAAACTCATGGTGCAGTGACTGCGGTTTGCTTCACAGTGCGTTGCTTAACCCACTGCCACCAGGGCAGGCCCTTTTAAACAATTCTTAAAAATTTATCTCTCTCTCTATATATATATGTATATTAGTGTAGAAGAACTGGAGTGTAGACCAGAGGTGCAGGGAGTGAGAGGATTCACCAGAGACAGAGTGGGGAGCAGAACAGGCAGATCTACTGAAACACACTGCTGAGGGGAGCAGCAGGGAGACAGGAGAGGTCTGCTGCGCCCTGTGGGTCAGCTCCCTGCCTGGGATAGAACTCAGGCAGTAGTGGTGATAGTGCTGAGACCTAACCCCTAGGCACCAGGGAGGCCCAACACTTTTCTTCTTGACCTCTGTTTTCTTATCTTTTTTTTTTTTTCTATTTTGTTATTTTTTTACTGAGGTAGCCTTGGTTTACTACACTGGACATGGCTCCTGCTCTCCGCCTATTGGTTCATGCAGAGTATTCAAAAATTCCCACCAGGGGGCGCCTGATTTGCTTCAGACAGTGACCCAGGATCAGAATTGGCTGTGGAGTCCCCAGGGAACCCCAGTTCCTTCATCCAGTCCTGGAAGAATTGCTGATAGCCAAGCTCATGAAGTCTCCCTAGGCATCAAGCTGGATAACACCACCTCCTCTCCAACCTGCTTTGCAAATTTGCCACACCGCTGAGCAGCTGGCCTGGACAAGTCTGTATTTCTGACATTTCAGGCTTTTGGGGGGCCAGCTGCCTATGTGGGAAACATCCTTTCATCGTTCAATGGAAGTGGACTCAGCTATTAAAAACGATGTCAGAGTGCCTTCTAGAGCAACATGGGTGGACCTCGGGGGTTGATGCTCAGTGAAATAAGTCGGAAAGCAAGGGACTGTCCCCAGTGAGACCCTCAGCGAGGTTGCTCAGCCTGCTAGCACTTCATCTTCCCTTTAATTTTGAAAGAAGAGAGAGAAAATAAGCAGCCTAGTTGCAAGGTGAACTAGGGAAGGCTTTGGCCGGAGCCATCTGGCTGCAGTGTTGCCCACTGTTTCACTCCCTACCCCTCAATTCTGCAGTGTCACCAGGGGGGCTTCTCCAGATTATAAATTCCATGGGCCCAAAGCTCCAGAATTTGAGCAGACAGTGCTAAAGCAGGCGAGCAGGTAAACTACTGGTTTTGTTAAGTCCTAGTGGCAGACACGGAGAAGAAGATGGCCCTTGGAGCCTCTGGAGCTGGTGGTTCTGGCATGTGGGCCGTGGGGAGAAGTCACACTACGCCCCGCGCTGGGGCCCCGGTGAGAAGCTTGTGGAGCTAGGACACTCGGGCATCCTGAGCACCATCAGTGGCTTTTCCCTCTTAATATAGGGGATCCTTGGTTGCCACTCACATTTATATACCAAAAGGTAGACCCGACTGATGCAGCCTTCTGTTTTCTTCTTGCTGCGTAAGTCTGGCCAGTTGCTTGGATTGGGAGCTGTGAAGCGTTTGTCTCTATCATCTCACCCTCCCTCTCCCTTTTCCTCTCCCTCAAAGATCATTGACTCCTCTCTACTGAATATTTAAAATATCTCTTGCCACCCCTTTTGCTTGTAGTGTTTCTGCTGAAAAGTCTGCTGACAACTTATGGATGTTTCCCTACGTGTCATCTTTCTTTCTCCTGATGCGTTTAATATTCTATCCATGTCGCTGTTTTTCAACAGCTTTATGATAATGTGTCTTGGGGTGTGTGCCTGGTGCTATTTTGTTTGGAACATTTTGGGCCCCTTGCATCATGACATCTAGTTCGTTTCTCAGAGATGGAGCTCAGCAATTATCTCTTCAAATAACTTTCCTGTGAGTTTTTCTTCTTCTGGGATCCCTATGATACAAGTGTCTTTTCTCTTTAAGCAATCCCAAGGGGTTCTTACACTATTTTCTTTTATTAATTCTTTTTTTTCCTTTGTTCTATTTGTGTTTCTCTAACATTGTGCTTTCAAGCTAATTAATTCTCTCTAGTGCTTGTGCTTATCTGCTATTATGGTCCTGAATTATATTTTTTAAATTCGGTTATAGTAGTTTTGATCCATTGCTTCTGATTATAGCTAGTTCTTTATTCTGTTCCTCTATTCTGTTCCTCTTTGATCCAAGCATCATCCTTTGTTTTAGTTCAGTGAACAGTGTTATAAGTGTGACCTTGAATTCCTCTTCAGGCATTAGATAGATTCTGCTGGATTGAGGCCGTTCCTTCTTCCCCTTTATTAGATTCTTTCCCCAGGCAATTAGCTCCAGCAGCCTGACAAGACCAGGCCTACTGTGGGAACAGCCTGAAATAACTCGCTGCAAGGGCTTCGGCAGCACTGGGACAAGCCCCAGAGGAACCCCCGGTCCTGCGCTGTCATGCTTCCCAGGCGCTGAGTCGATACCTGTTGACTGTTCAGATGTGCGCCGGGGTTGTCACGCAGGGTACAGCTGTGTGACGGAGCAGCTGTGCAGCCTGCAGCCTCGGCACGCGTCTCCTGTCCGCCCGAACGTCCACAGCCTGATGACCAAGCTGGGGCGGCCCTCCGATGTGGCGGCTCCTGGGTGTGATCACGGCACTGTCAGGTGGCTACAGATGCCACCACCATCAGCGAGGGTCCGGGTGTTGAGACTGAAGACACTGGCGTGCAGTTTAACAATATGCCACAGGGGCCTCCCTGGTGGCGCAGTGGATTAGGCAACACACTGTGAAGCAAAACGCAGCCAGGGAGGGGACCCACATGGCACAGCAGACCTCTCCTACATCCCCGCTGCTCCACTCAGCGGTGGATTTCAGTCGATCTGCCTGTTCTGCTCCCCACTCTGTCTCTGGTGGGTTCTCTCACCTCCCGTGCCTCTGGCCTGTACCCCAGCTCTTGTGTGCTTAAATAAATCAATCTTTTTAAAAAAGAAAATAGGCTCACTGCAATTGTTCTTGGTTTCTCGTAGAAATTAGCACTTGCCGCCCTGACTGGTGTCCTGGGGTTGCCGCGACAGAGCACCACCTCAGGGCTGATTTTCTCAGAGTTCTAGAGATCGGAGAACCACTTAAGATGCTGACAAGACTGGTTCCTTCTTGGAGGCCCAGCGAGATGGAACTCATCTGCTTCGTGCCTCTCTCTGCCATCTAGTGGATGTGGCAACCTTTGGGGTTCCTTGGCTTGCAGCTGCACCGCTGCTATCCCGGCCCCTGGTGCGCATTGAGCCGCCAAGCATGGCCCCTCTATGCGTGCCTCTGCCCGTTCTCCTCTGCCTGGAACATCTTCATGGTGTTCTCACATCGTCACCCTATTTCCAACAAGACCCTGCGCACAGGTGCCAGGGGCTAGGACTTGTGCATAGCTTTTGGGGGGCCATAACCCCAACTGCCCACCACTGTGTAGACATGGTTCTGGTTACATTGCAGGTGGTGGAAACCCAGCCCTGTTGTTAGACCAGGGAGCCTGGATTCCCACCCCTGGCTCTCGGCCACGCCTGTGTCCTCCCTCACACAGGACATCAAAGGAGGCTGAAGCTTGGCTTTCCTGCAGCAACCCAGAGATGCCCTCTCACCTAGACACCCAGAGCGCTCCAGGAACCTAGGGTCTCTGTCTCAGACCCGAAAGCTCCTCAGCCTCTCAGGCTGCCCTGAGGGTCCCTTGCCTCGACCACCACGCGCCACCTTCCTCTCGTGCCTGCAGAGCCGTGCGTGCATCTCGTGCTGCTCTGCCTCCGACAGCGATGTGGCCTTGCGTGGAGGTTGGCACGACCAAGGCAGCATATATTCACCGAAGCATGAGCTGAAAGGGAGTGCAGGAACTGAGTGTCGAGACAGTGGTTGAGTGTTCACGATTGGGGCAGCAGGCTGGGGGTTCACAGGGCTAATTTGAATGATGTTTCCCCCATGCAGGGAAGAAGTGGGGTGTGGGGTGAGCTCACAGGAATGTAAGTGGCGGCAGAAAGGGAGACCCAAGCCCAAGGAGGGGAAAAGAAAAAGGCTGAAAGGCAAAGTAAACGTCTACGTGCACCTCTTAAGTCCCACAGATCTGTAGGGATTTGGAACGCAGGAAAACCCTAACATGAAACGCAAATCAGAAAGTGAGAAAGAGCCATAATCCACATTCCTAAATAAGTTGTCTTTTCCGGTCATGAAACACGAATAAGACTGTAAATAGACGCTATCTCTCCCCATCCTTGCAACTTCTTTCAATGCTTTCTTAAAATATTACAAAGCAAACAAATCCTGCCTTCTGACCCATTATAAACCAGCTCCATATCTAATCAACTTGAAGCCAAAGCCAGATGGGCTGTGCAAACATTTTTTTTAAAAAAGTGATTCTAAGATAAGCAAAACAGGAAATTGGAGGCTGATGATGATGAAACTGATATCCGAAGGGTAATCGGAGCAGTAAAGTCGCTAAACCCTTCCTGCGCCATAAAGGGAGCTTCTGGGAGGTGTTTCCTTTTCCACCCTGGCCGCTTGGCAGTAGGTTGCACCATGCGTGCAAGTCATCTTTCTTTTTCTTACCCCCGTAGGCCAACTGTACCAGCCGGGCTGCAGGCTCCCAGCTCACCAGGCGTCCCCACCTGCTCCCCGACTGTGTGGTCCACCCTGCAGCGGAAGCTGCTGGGGGAAGGCAGGTGGCCCCCTGTGGGTCCCCAGTGTCTGCTGCAAAGCCAGCCTGGGAGTCTAGACAAGGCCTGCACCCTGGCACTGTGGCACATAGGCCTGCTCCTTCCTTGGCGTGGGGGCTGGCCCGTGCCTTGGAGGACGTCAGCTGCACCCCTGGCCCCGGCCTACTGGATGCCGGTGGCCCCATCATAAAGGCTTTGGGCAAATGTCTCCAGAAGTGGCGGGTCTCCCTAGGAACGGAGGCAGGTTGTACGCAGCTGAGAACCGCTGGGTCAGAGGGAAACTTTCCCAGGAGGAACTCGAGCTGTGCCCTTCAAAGTGTCCACTCCATTCCCCGAGGGAATTATCTGTGACACTTTAGGTCGAATGTCACCTTCTCCAGGGGCCTCCCCCGCCCACCGATCAAGTCTCACCCACCTTCCACTTCCATTACTCACTTTTGTGTTTGCTGTTTAATGGTCTGTCTCCCTGGTGGAATATATGCAATTCCAGGCACATCGTGGGTATGCAAACAACTGTTCGAGGCAGCTGAGTCGCACGTGTGCAAACAATGAGGAGGCTGTTGCCCACTGCCTGCTTCCCAGGTCGCCAGGGCTGGGGCGGCCCAGGGCTTGCTGACTCGGGGTGGGTGGGGTGGGGAGGGCACGCTGACAGGCTCGGGCCTCGCCAGATGCATCCACGCCCAGCAGGTAACATCTGCTCCCCATCCCTTTTCAGAAGCAGAGTTTCCCCCTGGGTCCCGGGAGACCCCTCCAGCACCGCGCTGGTGGAAACCAAGTGAGCCCCGAGCTCAGCCCCAAGCCCGTCTTTTCAAGGGAGGTGAAAGGACCGAGATGCACAGACACGGGGTTTGCTCCTCCGCTGCACGTGGCAGACTTTCCTCAACCAGAGCAGAGCAAAGCACAGATGTGACCACGAAGGAAGAGAAAGGGGGTTCCCAGATGACAGTGGGCTCCCCTCCAGAAGCAGTGACAGAAAAGGTAGGTGCCTGCACAGATCCCTCAGGCAACAGAGTTTTGCCCCAGGCATCCCGCCACCTCTCTGGACCACCTCTCTGGACCACCGTCCTTCCGTCTTAGTGCCCACCGTGGGTACTCTTCAACAGGGCAGGTGCCAGGGGTCGCTAACCTTGACCCTAAAGCACCAGTGGCTCATGGTGTTACTTTTTTTTTTTAAAGGCTATTTTCTTTTTTTTTTTTTAAGATTTATTTATTTATGCATAGAAGAGCTAGGGTACAGGCCAGAGGTGCAGGGGGTAAGAGGATCCACCAGAGCCAGAGTGGGGAGCAGAACAGGCAAATGGACTGAAACACACTGCTGAGGGGAGCAGCAGGCAAGGCAGGTGAGGTCTGCTGCGCCAATTGGGTCCCCTCCCTGGCCGGGGATCCAACTCACGCTGCTGTGCAGCGGATGCTTCACAGTGAGGTGCTCAACCCCCTGAGCCACCAGGGAGGCCCAGTGTTACCTTTCTCCAGGGGTTTTAGGACTTTCTTGGGAGCTTCAATGCCTTCAAAGTCTTTTATATGCAAAGGAATTAATCCCTAATGGCCAAATACCGGGTTAGAGCATCTGAGACCAGAGGACAAACGAAACTTCGGTGGCCACCACATGACCCCTCAAGGGGCCAGAGCCCTCTGCCTTCTTGTTGGCATGGAGTCCCCACTCTCCGTGGCTCCACTCTGCCTGGCTCCCACACACCCCAATGCCTGGTCCGGGAGAGACCCTCCGCGTGTTCATGGAATGAAGAATCCGCCCTGTGGAGTGTGGCATCCTGGACCACCTGAGGGCTGAGACGCTCATTTTCCTGCCTTTGCAAGATGGTGGTTTTTGCTGGAGCCCCGGGTCTTACACTAGGACACCAAATCGGAGATGTGGGGATATACCAGATGCCCACCCCAAGGCCTGTCCAGCCCCCGAGACTGGCAGCAGGTGACACAAGGTGGCCGACACCTGGTCCTGGCTGTATCCACCCCGGTCATCAGCCATGAGACGTGGCCAGGGGCAGAGCCGTGCTGAGGACCAGCGTGGCCCCCGGCCTTGGCCCAGCTGGCACGGCACCGCCCATGCGCGTGCTGCCCGGGGAGCCGTGGCCCCAAGTCAGGCCCCACACCCATGCTTCCTGCATTGTGCATTGTGGGTGTGTGGACCAGGCTCACCGAGAACCCGGAAGGAACTGACTCACAAGCGTGGAGGCCGCAGGCTCCAGGCCCCATGGCCGGCAACAAGCCATCATGTAGTCGTGACGTCGTCTAAGTCAGCTTAACGTCCCTCCAATCTTTCTCTTCTCCCTGCTGTGTATGTAGAAGTAGAGCTATTTCTTCTAACCCTTCTGCTTCGATTCAGATTCCTGGTAAACGCCACAATTTGTAGCACACATTTTGGTTTTTTTGATAGTTTGAGAGTCCTGGCCATGGAACAAAGGTTCAGCGAAGATTTTACACTGTGCATGAGTGTGTGGGTGTGTGTGAGTGTGTGTCTGTGCAAGTGTGAGTGTGTAAGAGTGTCTATATGCATGTGTATATGTACATGTTTGTGTGTCTACATGCATGTGTGCATGTGCATGTTTCTGCATGTGTGAGTGTGTATGAGTGTGTGTCTGTCTGTGTGTGTGTGTGTCAGTGTGAGTGTGAGTGCATGAGTGCGTCTGTATGAATGCATGTGTGTATGTGTTTGTGTGAGTGTGTAAGTGTGTATCTGTCGGTGTGCGTGTGTTCACGTGTGTTTATGCATGTGTGTATAAGGGTGTGTTTGTATGCATGTGTATTGTGTTTATGCATGTATGAATGTGAACATGTGTGCGTGTGTGTGAGCATATGAGGATGTATGTGTGCGTGTGTGTGAGAATTTGTGCGTGTATGTGTGGGTGAGTCTATATGCATTGTGTAAGCGCTAAAGTGTGTGAAAGTATAAGCGTGTGAGCATGTGTGAGTGTGTGAGAATGTGTGTATGTGTGTGAGTGTGTGAGAATGTGTGTATGTGTGTGAGAATTTGTGTAAGTGTGGGTGGTGTGTATGTGTTTATGTGCGGGTGGTATGTATATGTTTATGTGCATGTGTCTGCGAGTCAGTGTGAATGAGTGTGCGTGCATGCGTGTGCACAAGAGAGACAGAGGGAGAAGCCTGACAGCATTGGTCTGACATACCCCGGAGGAGTCATTAAAAAATAAACCTCCGTCATTAGTTTCCCCAACAACCGTCTCAAACACTTCATTAGGAGGAGAAATAACTTGCTTCCTCTGGAGAGTCCGTGCAGTATTGTTTTTCAAGGTTTCAAACCCATAAACAGACACCCCCATTTATAAAGCCCATTTCGCTCAAGAATGCCGTCTCCATCTCAAAGGCACATTTATGCCTCCTGATGGCAAAAAAAGAAAAGCACTAAGCTGGCTCCGGCGACCACCTCTTCAAAGCGGGAGGCCGAGGGGGCTCAGCTTTCAGGCTTTATCAGCGTTGGAGGGGTCCCCACTGCGTTATCTGATAGTGTTTACAGACAGGAAACATGTCAACCGGAGCCCAGAGGGTGAGGCGCCCGTGGAGGAGGGTCAAGGAGGAAGTTCTGAGCAGAACACTGAGGGGCTGAGGAAACCCTCCACCGTCGGAGTGGGCTAGAGTTCATAAAAGCCTTCTCGTTGCCTGAAGAGCGGGACCCTCCTTCCCAGCGAGACTCTGTGTAATTCCCAGAGAGAGAGAAAGAGAGAAGGGCAGGGGGGAGGGGAAGAGGAGGAGGGGCAGGGAGGGATCCCAAAGGGTCTATTTTAAGAGCACACCCCAGACCACTCACTGACGTATCTTCCCCTTAAGTGCTGGGACCCCCCTCTCATATTGATTTCTGTACTTGTTATTTGCTTAACTGTGGCATCAAAACTCCAAGCCCAGCCTTGGATGACCACAGGTCAAAGTGCCCGCGTCATGGGCAGCCGAGCTTACTCTTGCTCCCAACACACCCTTGGTGTGCTGGTGGGGACCCGTCTGGGCAGCCTCACTGTGCCCAGCGGTCGGTCCTGTGGATGGTGGAAGAGTGTCGCCGGCTGTTTCATCACTTTCTTGCCAGGGAGTCGCCTTCCACGGGGTGCATAAAATGAGGCACAGACATAGTGACGGTAAGCCTTCCTGGCCAAAGAAGACTGTGGGATCAGTCAGAAGACTCTGGGAACAGAGTCAAAAAACTCCTCTCCAAGGAAACCACACACTCCGTATATACACAGTGGAATATTACTCGGTCATGAAATGGAATGAATCGCTGGTACACAGTGTCAGTGTGGATGTGCTCGAAGGTGTTAGGTTGAGTGGAAGAAGGTGGACACACAAGATCACACAGTGTATAACTGCACCACATGAAACATCCAGAACAGGCAACTCTGCGGACAGAAGCAGATCAGCAGTCGCCAGGGACTAGGGAGGTGGGGGTGAGAACAGGGAGCAACTTTTTAATGGGTTACTTTTTGGGGTGATGACATGCTTTGAAACTAGATAGAGGTGGCGGTTGCCCAGCATTGTGAATGTGTTAAATGGCAATGAATTTGTCATTCTAAATTGGTTAATTTTAGGTTAAGTGAATTCCACCCCAATGCTCACACACTCAGCACTTGCAACCAGAAGAGACGTGATTTTCACCTTTTGGCTTCACCTGGCTACCTCTTGCCAGTTGCATTGATATTTAAAAAATAAAACTCATTTCCAATAACACATAAGATAAATTCCTGGATTTTGATGATGATTTTTTTGAAAGGGGAGTAAGTTCCTTTGGGTAGGAAGTTCCATTTCCAATTGTCTACCACAGAAGAGTCACATTCGGCTTTTACTTGTGAACTTAATGCACTACACACAGATGCTGATTTTTAACGACATACACGTGGAACTGTGTCATGTTATGATGCAATGTTACTTTGATTAAGAAAAGAGATTAAGAGTCACACATTGAAAAGTATTGACAGGAATAATATTTTTGAAAGGGGATTAAGACACAATTCCAGAATATTTGGATATTCCTCTCTAGGAGAAATGTCAACTCAGAAATGGGGGTGTTTAGGGAAGAACGTGTATTTTCCGGGTGTTCCCGCACTCCATGAGTCCCTGATGCTTGTCTGACACCCCTATGAGAAAGTGGCCGTACCCACAGCCTCCTCAGGAAGCTGGCCTGCCTCTTGCCTGTCACATCTGCACGAGGGCTTGGACGATGCAGCCTCTTGCTTCTGCACTTAAGGAGTGATGTAATTATCAGTGTCACAAGACATTAAGTAAACTGCACAGGACTGGAAATTGGTTCCCTGTTTATTTGGAAGTGCCCATCACTGCTTAAGTGCTGTTTGTAGAAACAAGCTATTGGCTGAGACGTCTTTGAATACGCCGTGGGGTCAGGTGGGAGAATAGCCACATACAGGTCCAGCCTTACACTATTCCATCTCAGCAAACCTAAGGGATAACGAGAACATTACTCCCACCAGCATTCATACATAAAGCCCAGGAAAGGCCCTGCTGCCTTGATCTGGGTCACATGTCCAGCTCTGGGTCACTCACCATGGCGAGACGCTGAACGCTACGATTGACCAAGCTGGTGTCGGGTATGTACTGGACCCTGGAGGGATATGTGGTTGGCGGTGTTGTCAGAATCCAAAGAGACAGGCAGAAAGAGTGCTGGGTACACCAAAGCCACAGATGTCCCCAGCACTTCTGGGGAGACCTCAGCACCTCTTTTAAAGTTTGGGTCTTGAAAGAGCTATTTGTAACCAGCATCCTTTATGTTCAGAGTTATGTATGATTATCATCCTTACAGTCACATTCACAAAGAGTTTATTGTAGAGTCATCCTACAGGAATCATTTTAAGGATCCAGAACCTTCTCTTAGGCCCTGGCACATGACTGGCACAAAACAGGCCCTTTAGTTTGGCAACTCTACTGCAACCCAGGCTCGTGATGTTCCTCTTGGGTCCTGTAGCTGTATGAGCTTATCTTCACCTGGGGTGGTTTCTTCTGAGGAGTCTGTTGTCTGTGTGTGGAAAGGGCCCTGCAAGGCAGCTCTGCTTTTCTTCTGTAAACACACAGCTAAATAACAAACTTATGTAAATTCTCAGATGAAGATACCACACATTGAAGGTTTTGATATTATAAATGCTACCTGGCTTGGGATTACCATTTTAATTTCTCACAGGATGACTTTTTTCCCCACTAAGAGCCTTGGGTGGGAAAAAAACTACCTTGACCTCTGAGTCTTTCATTTCCAGAGTGGGGTAGGGTACTGCCTTGGCTGGGTCTTCATGCAACTTGGGTAGGGGTCCGAGTTCCAAGTTCCCATCCACGAACAGGTATTATAACCAGCACTGACGCCTAGTGCAGGTGAAACCCTCTCCCAGGAGCTCTGACCTCGGTGACAGGGGTCCCTTTCTTCTGGCTTCCAAGTCCCTCTAAGGATCTAGCACAGATGTCCCCTTTCTATCAGCTACAGTTTTTATGGTTCTAGTTGTCCAGCATTTGTACCCAGAACTATTCTATATCAGCTTGACTTAGATTGTTGCCCAAGCTACAAGGTCATTGTAGACACTCAGTAAAATATTGTCACCGCTTGGGAAAGCCATACCTTCCTGAATGGCTGATGTCATCAGAACAGTGGAGAAATGCACCAGTGCATGTGATGCATTGCACTGATGCATTTAGTGCAATGCGCCGATGACCAATAACCTGTCATCTCAGAGAAAATGAGGAGCAAAGGCAAGGATCCTGCCGGGCCTATTGCTCTCTGATTGTTTCAAAAACAACGTGGAGAATCTTACAGCAACCACCCAGCGTCTGGTTGGCCCCGGTGGTGGTCATCCCTGACCATGCGAGCCAGAGATGTGAACCCACAGCTAGGAATAGGGGTGCTAGGCTGAACTCAGGTGGTTCACACGTCAAGCCTGCCTATTTCCAGTAAAGAAAAATAAAAGCAGGACAAAGCGGCTGGAAAACGCTGGCCCTGTTCTGACTTGCACGTCCTTGGCATTCACACAGCGCTCTGGCTAGAATTCCTCGGTCCCGGCCCCAGCCCTCCGACCCCTCACGGTGCTGCCCTAACATTTTTGGATGCTTTCCTTGGCTGCCCCCCAACACTACCTCAGCCCCACTTCCAGCATCGCTTCCCTGCCAAGCTGCAGAAGCCCAAAGTCTCCTGTTCTGGGTTATAAGTCGAATGGCCCATCAGCAGAATGCCACAGGCTGATAAACAGCAGCGCCACCCTGTCCTCTCCTCCGCCTCTCCCCCAAGTCCACGTCTGACCCAGGAGCAAACCGGGAGTTCTGCGTCTGCGCCAGCGGTCGGCTGGGCCTCGCTCTGTACCCCAGCCCCATGTTCACACAGTGGGCCTCTTCCCCTTGCCATGAACACACAGTGAATCTGTCTGCCCACACCAGTCACAGGCTGGGCCAGGGTCAGGGTCACACTCTACTGCCCGCCTTCCCCGTGGGCGCTGGACCCCACACAGGCGGTCTGCAGCCAGCCGGCTCCAGGCCTGTCTGGAAGAGCGCGTGGGGTCGGGTGAAGGGGGGAGGACACCGGAGGAACCTCGGTGCGCAAGTGCGCAGCACCTCAGCTGGGCCGTCTGCTGCCCTCTCACCCTCGTGCCCGGTCCTCAGAGCTGCCCCGTCCCCTTCCGGTAACTCCCACCTGCTCTAGATGTGTCCTCCCCCCGAAGCCCGATTTCTCCTTGCTGCTGTCCAGATCTGAGTGTAAATTGGCCGACTTCCTTCCCCACCTGGTCCACAGCACCACCTGTCCCAACCCCCACACCTGACGAGGGGACATCTTTGTCACTCAGCGGAGACCAGCAGCATTTCCAAAGGTTATGTCTCCTCCAGGCAACGCCACAGCCGGGGGACGGTCCCCCGGGAGCATCTTTGTTCACAGTCCTCCTTCCGCCAGACGGAGGTGACAGCTGCCGCCCGGCCTGGCCAGCGTGTACTGGTAGGCGCGCTGGGGGCGGCGGCAGTCGGGGGCATGACTCATCGACGCGGCCGGGGCGTGCCCCCTCATCAGGACGCTAATAGCTTCTGTGCAGATGTATCGACCGTGATGTCAGCCATTCCTGGAATGATAAATAAAGCGATTCTTTGCGTTTAATCTTGGGGCCAGGCTGAGTGACAGTGACCCCGTAAATGTCTCCAGGTAAACTGGAATCGAAGGAAGGGCCCTACCAAGCTCTGTGGGGGCAATGTTACACAGAGACAGTGAAGTGCAAACCAAATGCCGAGCAGGGGAAGACCCCCGAATCCACCCGCCGCATTCCCCCCCAGGGGGTGTCTAAGTGAAGCAACCGCTAAGAGTGCTTTTGAATCAGTAGCTGGGAGAAAAGTGCCCCCGGGGCCCCCAGGTGTCCTTGGCAAGGGGGGCTCGGGCACGTCCACACCCAGAGGCCAGCGCTGCAAACAGCCTCTTCAGTCTTCCAAGAGGCCGAAAGGTCCAGGGCGGACACCCGCTGACGTCCACCTGTGGGGGCTGGGGCGGGAGGAGAGCAGGGAGACGCCGAGCTGCTGCCGCAGGAGCCTGCGCACACGTCGTTTGTGGCCTGTCTGCTCTGAGTTGACGTCCAGCCCAAGTGCACGTCGTGGGTGCGGGCAGCCAGTGCTGGCTGCAGACCGGCCTCAGCGCGCTGGGACGAGCCTGCGGCCAGGGACCAGGGCGGTAAGGCGCTCGGGGCTGGACATCGAATCTCCCGCAGCCGTGCAGGCTGCTCACCGCTGCGCCGCCTTTGTTCAGCTCGCTATAAAAGGGCAGCTGACATGAAATGTTAAGGCGGTTTCTTTAGGTGTGGAGTCCGGTCTTCCAGATTGCCGGCGGTCTGATTGCAGCACCCCGAAAAGATTCAGCCCCCACTTACTGGCATTCGGTGGAGACGGTGGCCGGTCTTCCGGTCACACACCCCGTACTCCCTGGCTCCAGCCACACTCGCCTTTCTACCTGCCTTGCCTGGGACACGCCAGGTACGCTGGGCTCGTCCGTCCTTCCGCCTGAGCGCCCCTCCTCGGGCGCGGCTGGGGTGCGCCTGCTCCCCGCTGCCCCAGCTCTGGCTCCTGGCACTGCGTGAGCGGCTCCCACGGCCCCACTGAAGCCCCCGCGAAGCGCCCGCTTTGGTCGCCAGCGGCATCCCTGAAGTCACCTTGCTTGGTCCACTGGTTTCCGCGTCTCCTCCCCAGAGGAGGGTCGGGGCCGGGTCGCTCTTACTCACGGCAGCCCTGGCACCCCGTCCGGTGCAGAGGGTTATGGTGCCCCCACGGAATAGTGCTTGAATAAAGGAACGAGAGCTTCCCTGAAACAAGGGCGGGCTGCTGGGGCCCCACAAGGACCAGCGGAAGGAGTTGCCGCTAACAAAAGCAGGAGAGGGCCTCCCTGGTGGCGCAGCAGGTTGCCGCACTGTGAAGCATCCGCGCACAGCAGCGCGAGTTCGATCCCCCGCCAGGGAGGGACCCCCACCTGGCGCGGTAGACCTCTCCTGCCTCCAGCTGTTCCCCACTCTGTCTCTGGTGACTCCTCTCACCTCCGGCGACTCTGGTCTGTACCCCAGTTCTTGTGTGCATAAATAAATAAAAAAGAAAAACAGGAGAGGGGCAGGCGTGGGGCCATCCCCAGCGGTGTCCCCCGCTCTGAGGTGGGAGAAGCGAGAGGCTTAGCTGGGCGGTGCCTCAGAGCCCAATTACCGCCCGAGCCCTCCGCCAGCTCCGCGACCCGGGGCCCAGACACTGCGGGGCGACACGCTGCAGCCGCAAGTCACCGTTTCCAGAACAAACACCCGCAGCCAGAGTGGCCAGGCCAGACGCGTCACAGCCCCCGGGCGGGGTCGCTGCTAGGGGCCACGTTATCATTCCTGCGGGTCAGCCACCCAGCCCTGGCGCCCCGATACCCCGTGAAAGGGCCCATTCAGAGGGAGCCCCGTTTTGCATATTATTCTTAATAAACATTCCTAGAACAAGCCATAAGGGCCCTTTCAAGGCCGCGGCTTTGAACGCGCGTCAACAACAGACTCGCCTTTGTGTCCTTCCAGGACACACACTGGCCGCCCTGTCGATGCGCAACGTCCATATTTATAAATATTTATCACTGAGTCACGGCTGACATTTTCAGAATGCTGCATTTGAACTAGACCTCGTTTTTTCTGTCTCCCAAACTGAGAGGCCAGACAAGGTTAATTAATCCAATTTTGCCTAATAATGTGCAGGGTAATGATCTCCATGCCCCAGCTTTATTTGTCGAGGGGGAGGGGGCTCGTGGAAGGGCCCCTGTGACTCAGACGGGGTTCCCCGCTCGGGGCTGGAGCACAGGCCAGCCTGGCCGGGAACGTGCCCACAGCACCTTCTGGGGAAGCGAGTCACAAATGAAATCCAGAGCCCCGGGGCGGGTACCCCGGGGCGGGGAGGGCCTGGTGCCTCCTTGTGGGGCGCCGACGGGTGGACGGAGCTTCTCTTCCGTGTCCCCGGTCCTGCCCTCGCCCCCCCGAGACGCGGAAGACTCGGAAAGGGCGTCCCCACGCAGACGACCGGGGGCTGGCACCCCCGCCCTGGGCGCTCTGTGCGGGCGAGAACGCTTGCGCCGGTGACAGCCGTCGGACAACAGAAACACCGGGTCTTTAAAAACGCAACCACGGGTGTGACAGAGGCTCTGTCCTCCTGCACTGCGAGGGATTCACAAGGCGGGGCTAACCCAGACACGCCCCAGCTCTCTCCACTCTCCCCACAAGCGCCCCTGTTCTTGGCCTCCTCCGACTGCCCCAACCCCTAGAAGCCGGGGGTCAAAGTCAGGACAGTGCTTTCAAAGGCGACCTTCCAACCTAAACTCCCGATTCCCCACCAGCCAGACGGACTCCAGTTTGGGGCTCAGCTTTGCGGGGTATCTGACACCCCCTCTCTCCCAGCTAAGGCTCTGGGTGTCTTGGGAAGCCTATCAGCGCACGTGTTCTCCATCCCAGGGTGACCTCCCCGGAGGGTCAAAGAGCAGACTCTGAGGTCACCTGCAGATGCGTCACTGTCGTGAGAGGGCGCAAGGCTTCCCCGCCCCTCACCTTCTCCCTCTTGTCACCCCCAGCAAGGAAACCCGAGCTGTCAGATCCCAACATGCTGCCCCATTTAACGCTGATTCCAGCTAACTTAGGTAGGAAAGGGAGCCACCTAAAGAGCCCGCCAAGGTCAGGTGCGGCTCAGCTCCAGCGGCGTTCTACCCCTCGTCCGGGGGTCACCTGGCTGCACCTGCAGCCACTGCGCATGTGCAGGAGAGCCAGACGCTTTGCGCAGCGCAGCCGGCTCCCTGGTCGGCTCGCGGGTGCGCACCAGGCCACCCACAGCTACGTCCTCGCACCCGACCGTCAGGACAACAGCCGTGGACTTGGACTCAGAGGCCCGGAAAGCAGAGCCCCCTTTGCTGCCTCGGGCAGCATGATTGAGCAAATCGCCCAGCCTGCACGAAACAGAGGGCGCCAGCCTTCCCTGCACCCGGAGCGAGGCGGCGAGAGCGCCCGGGCAGGGTAGCAGCCACAGGAAGTTCCCAGCACGTCTCTCTGAGACTGGAAATAGGGTCAGCTAACACCTGGGTAGCTCCAGCGGTTGGGCCTTCGTAGCCAATCAGCGTCTGTCAGTGCTTCCCACATACCTTTACACACTGGCCCCAGCCGGGACCCGCCACACTTTCTTCGTGTGTCATCTGAAGCCCAGACGGTGCTGCCGTCTCTTAAAGCTTCTGGGACAGGGCCTCCCTGGTGGCGCAGCGGTTGAGCGCCGCACTGTGAAGCATCCGCGGTACAGCAGTGCCAGTTCGACCCCTGGCCAGGGAGGGGACCCACAGGCGCAGCAGACCTCTCCTGCCTCCCGCTGCTCCCCTCAGCAGTGTGTTTCAGTCAGTCTGCCTGTTCTGCTCCCCACTCTGTCTCTGGTGGTTCCTCTCACCCCTGTACCTCTGGCCTGTACCCCAGCTCTCGTGTGCATAAATAAATCTTTTTTAAAAAATGCTCTGGGACAACTTGTCCTCACAAGCCCCGAGCTAGGAGGCATTCAGAGCGACTCATCCAGTGTGAGCCACTTGCCTCATGGGACCCTCAGGTTCCCGGCCTCCCCTTGCTCCCGACCCCTGAGCCACCAGCTCCGTCCTGCTGGCTCACCCAGCCCACCAGGTCCCTGCCGCCGGTCACCCGTCCCCAAGCCCAGAGCCTGCCGACCCGTGGCTTACTAGCCTGGTGTCCCCACCCAGGGCGTGGGGCCGGCCTCTGCCTGGCTCGGAAGGACCTTCATGAGGCAAGTTACAGAGCAGGGCAGTTCACCGCGATGAAAGGGAAGCAGGAAATCAGAGGAGCCAGGAGGATAAACATGTCGCTCTGTCCCTCCCAGGGATGCTCTGAGACCAGCGACATCTGCCAAGCACATCTGTCCAGCAACCGGTCTGCTCCCGGGTCAGTCTTGCTTCCACCCTCCTAGGCTCACTCACTCCCCTTTCCCTTTCCCCCACTGTCCTGGGATTGCACCTCTGAAATGAAGCCTTAACATCTTTTTTTTTTTAAGATTTATTTATTTATGCATACTATTATTTATGCATATTATGCTTATTATTATTTATGCATAGAGCTGGGGCACAGGCCAGAATCGTGGGAGGTGAGAGGATCCACCAGACAAGAGTGGGGAGTAGAACAGGCAGATGGACTGAAACTGCTGAGGGGAGCAGCGGGAGGCAGGAGAGGTCTGCTGCGCCATGTGGGTCCCTCCCTGGCCGGCAGCAGGGATCGAACTCGTGCTGCAGTGACTGCGGTTTGCTTCATAGTGCGTTGCTTAACCCACCGCCACAAGGGAGGCCCCTTAACATCTTTTTAATTTAATGACATGTCATGGGCTAACCCTAAACCTCAGGGCACATCGTCACCTCCACGTGTGTATAAGCCTCGCCTTCCCACCGTCAAGCCGACGCCCTGTCCCCTTCTCTCCGCTCTGCTCCCTTCCCTGTCTGTGGCTGGTCCGGACCCCTTGCTGGGCCTGAGCCTTTAGCTCTTCAAACTCAGCCAGCAAAACCCAATCAAGGGCAACAGCATCAAAGCATTTCTCTTCTTTGCCTTGTGCTATTTTAAAATACTTGATACAGATGTGGTCACAGAGAGAAGAGCTTTGCTCTGTGCAGTGATGAAAACATGCTCTTATGTGGGGGAGCAGTGGGGTCCACCCGGAGAGGATACCAGGTAGGTGAGAAAAGCAATCGGCTTTGTTTGCAGTCACTGGCAGGGAGGTAAGAGGTAAACTCAAGCTGACCTCCCCAGTTAAGAACGGGAATGAGGTTTTATAGGTTTGGGGGACCTGAGTTGAGAACAAAGGAGTTAGATTTCATTGGCTGAAAAGCTCCGCTGAAATGCAGACTTGGCTGAAGCTCACAGTCCAGTCCGGCAGTCCACATGTGGAGCATGGAGATGTTTTTCTCCGGATCGTTGGGGTTTGGGCCGATCACTGGTGGGTCCAGCGCCTCCAGAGCCCCTTCTCCACGCCCTCAGCTGCCAGCAGCCTCGGGGCTCAGCTCAAGGCTGTTTGCTTCTACATCCGAGGCCCAGGCTCTGCCGGCTGGAATTCAAGCTGCGAAGAGAGACGTTTAGAGAAGCCCTGTCTTCCTTGTACTTCAGCATCTGGGGCCAACTCAGACTTCTAACCCTGGCTGCATGTCGTGGTCAGTGAGGTCAGCTGGAGAGGAAGGGCCTGGCTTCGGCTCTCTCTAGAGGGGCCAGCCCCACCGGCATCTCACTGCATTTCTGTCCCTGGAAGAGCTCCTTCCAGGAATGTGCTTCCTCTTGACCATGCCCAGCCACCACCACACCAAAAGAGGAAAGAGAGCAGCCCTTTCCCAAAGGTCTTAACCAAGGACTCTCATAAGTGGACTGTCAGCTAAAAGCAAACAAGCCATTGCCTTAATGAGAGAGACACCCTGCGTGCAGCAGACGCCATTCCCCAGACCCCTGTCCAGCTCGCTGGCGGTGGGATTGTAACTGCCCGTGTGAAAACCTCGACAGAGGCGGGTGCTGAGCTGCCCGATGTGAGACTGACAAGTGAAAAGCGGTCGCTCTCGGTGGGTGCATGCAGTTCCACGCACTCCACATTCAGGGCCCAAATCTGAGGGGGGAAAAACACGAGTAAGCGAGAGACCTTGAAAGGTGAGCACTGGAGGAGCTGCAGGGAGACGGGGAAAGCAGGGAGATGGGCACTTAACAGAACCGTCCCAAGGATGGCGGAAGTCCCGAGGATGGCGGCGTTCCAGCGCGAAAGCTCAGTGTAGTCTGAAGTTTGGAATTCCATCGGGTTCTTTAATCCAAAGAATCTTATTCCTACAATTAACCCATTGTAAGTAGGCATTTAGCAAGTATTGGGTGTCTGGTGAACGGATGCAAAGGTCAGCCTAGGGGAGAGGGCTGCCAGCACCCCAAAATGAAAGAGTAGAATGTAAAAACATAGCTTGTTTGTCTAAGCAGCTGTGGAGCCTCAGCAACTGTGGTTTCTAATGGACTCATTTGTCAGGTGACCTTGAACGAGAACGCGAACCCTCTCCCTGCCGCCGGAGAAAGGGGATAATACGTATTCCATGCAGGGCCCTGCCGAGGGAGGAAAGCATGATGGATGGCTGTGAGTTTAGGGAAGGAAGACGGTCTAATAAATACTAATTATAATAACCATTCCTGGCTTCTAAGAAAAATGTCTTCTGAAGAAAGGAAGGAAGGAAAGAAAAATGCCTCCCAAAGAGGGTCTCGGGGGTGGCTGTGGGGTGTCGTGGCCTTGGGTTATCGGAACACACAGGGCAGAAAAGGCTCCATCACAGGCCGCCGTGGTCACTGCAAACCTTTTTCCCAGGATTTTTTTAAAAAGATTTATTTATTTATGCATACAAGCACTGGGTATAGGTCAGAGGTGTTGGGGGGGTGGTGAGAGAATTCATCACAGAGAGTGGGGAGCAGAACAGGCAGATCAACAGAAACACACTGCTGAGGGCAGCAGCGGGCGAGGCAGGAGAGGTCTGCCACGCCATGTGGGTCCCTCCCTGGCCGGCAGCAGGGATCGAACTCGTGCTGCAGTGGATGCGGTTTGCTTAACCCGCTGCGCCACCAGGGAGGCCCTCCCAGGAATTATTTAAAACAAGACAAACTTACCTTCACAGATTCTTCTCAAATTAACTTCATGTTTGGGTTGTCAAATGGCAAACGGGGGCACAGATTTGTACTTTATGCTAAATAGGAACAGTTAAGACACAAAGGTGTAAGTGAGCCCCATAAATAACTCCCAGGGCTATTTCATCAGCATCTCGGGCCCCTCCCCCGGGGCTGTGCCCTGGAATGAATTTCTTCAGCTCTCCATGCGTCTAGCACTCCACGGTGCAAACCCCACTTGGGAATGCAGCCTGAATTTTCAAGTTGGATTTACCCACCCATTAGCCCTTCCCCTCTGAGTTCTGTTTCCTGCCGGCTTCTCCCGACACACTCCGGGTTTACAGAGTTCCTGGCCAAACAGAACGAGCTCAGAGGGAAGGGGCCGTGGGTTTAATTTGCTGCCGCCCTAAGGGGTGGTAATTGACACTGTGACGTGGGCCGCGCCGCATTCCTCCCCAACGCGGTAATTGAACACACATGAACCCCCTGCACCGGTGACCCCGGAGTGTGCCACACACCTGGAAGTAGTGAGCTTCAATTAATGTGTCACCGCCACTAATAGCAGCTACCAGTGAGAACCACCAGCAGCCGCGGAACAAAGCCGGGAGCAGCCGGGAGCGGGAGCCCCCAGCTAGGGGCCGGGCCGCTCTACAGTCTGCTTTTCCCAGGAAAACGATTTGCTTTTAATTACTCCAATTAATTTTACCTAGTGGCTTTGTTCACCTCTCACTCAAGAGTTATTTTTGTGCTGAACCCCCAAACAGGCAACTGAAAAGAAGTAACGGGAGGGGGCAATTTTTGTGATGAGGCTTTTACCGAAAACTGCACAGGTGAGGACACGACACCCTGACAGCAGGTCTGCCGGCTCCCGGGCCAGCTACCTGCAAGCCGCCCCCTCTCCCACCGCTCTGACTTGGGGAGCAGGAACAGTTACGGGGGACCCCTGTCAGCGGGGGCGGAGCAAGCTAAGGGAGCCCCACTGTGAGGCGTGGGAAGCTGGAAGGCAGAGACACCTGAGCTCCCAGACCAGTGAGCTGCAAAGGCGAAAGAGCAGCAGGCAGGGGGGCCACAAGCTGAGGGGGCAGTGAGAAAGGAGGGGGCCAGGCCTGGGAGGAGGGCCTTTGGGGGAAACTCAAGGAGAGGACCCCGCAGTGACTGCCCTCTCCAGTCTTCTGGCGTACCAGAGTTTGGGCTTCGGTTTCAGAATCTAGTTACAGTTTTTCCAAGACCAGTAGCCTTCTCCTCTCCGTGTACAAGCACACACATGCACACGCGCACACACACACGCACGCACACACACACTCATGCATGCATGCGCGCGGCACAGTGGTCATTAGCACATTAGATTCCCTAAAAGGGGTAAGTCTGCCATTTTAATATATTCTTGAAGAAGGGAAATCATACTGCTTTTATATTTGATAAATTCCGTTTAATTAATTGTCAAAACCTTGCTCTAACATCTGAATAACTGAAAATACACCAACCCAGACAGGCAGGCCACCCCAGGGTCCCGCCCTCTCACTCCCCTCAGGCCCTTGACCCATCTCTCCCCCCTTGGGCAGGTAGTTACCAGGAAGAAACAAACAGAGATAGGATCGTGCTGGTTGTTTAATGCTTGTGTGCCGTATTCATTATCGATTAGTAATTACTGTATTAAATTATACTTCAGTTTAAAAGGGGGAGAGGAAAAATAAATGGCCCACACATTCCCTGCCTGGTTTGGGTTCTCCGCAGCAGACCGTGGCCTGGAGGCACGTGGTGTGTTATTTAGAGGTGCAAGCGTGCTGGTGGGAAGTGGGGGTGCCAGGGGGAAGGGAAGGCATGCATTATGGGTTCAACTCCCACGCCTGGTAAGTGGGCTTAGCTCCACCAGCAAACTGGCAGAACATCGCCCCTCACATTACCCCACAAGGGGCAGGGAGCTGGGGTACTTAGACCCCCTCTGGGGAGCTGGGAGATGAGTGAGGCGGCGGGAGGGGTGCCAGCCTGGCATTTCTGCCGGAAGGCCTCGGGAGGTCAGCCAGGACACAGGGGACTCGGTGGCGCACAGATGGCGTCCGTCACGCTCCTGTGACAGTCACACAGTAGTGCCCGTGGGCTAAAGGGATTTACTGTGACAAGTAACTCAGACGTCCCAAAGGGTCTGGAAACAAATGCGCACGTCATTGCGTCACCGTCTGTGCCCATGCGAAGCCAAAGGTGCTGGCGTCTGTGGGCGAGACGGACGCGGGGCTCTCGGGGCCCTGCCATGGCCGTGACCCCAGCGCGTCTCCGGCTGCCAGGCCGGAGTGCCAACTCCTGCGCTCTTTCCCTGGAGGGACGGGCCCACGGGCCCCCAGGCCAGCTTGGGAGCCTCGATACCTGTCGTCACCTGATCACCTGAAGAAGTCGCAGCTGGGCAGGACCCAGTGTGAATTCAGTCAGTGTCCAGGTGATGCCCACCAGCAGGGGGGAAGCGTGCCCCTGCATGTCCACTGCTTCCCGGATGGGCACCCAAAGTCGCCCACTGGCCCCAATGCATGGCAGATGGGGAAATCTAGTAAGCTAATGGCCACTCTGCCAGACCATCCACTGGCTGCCTCTGCAGAGGCTCCCCCACAGCTGCCCACAGCTGCCGCCGTGCAGCATTTTCTTACGGCCAAGTCGATGCCCCAGAGGCCCCGCCACTGAGCTGTCCCTGAAGCATGTTAGAAGCAGAGGTTGGGGCCTCCCTGGTGGCGCAGTGGGTTAAGCAACGCACTATGATGCAGACCGCAGCCACTGCAGCACGAGTTCGATCCCTGCCGCCGGCCAGGGAGGGACCCACATGGCGTGGCAGACCTCTCCTGCTGTGCCCGCTGCTCCCCTCAGCAGTGTACTTCAGTTGATCTGCCTGTTCTGCTCCCCGCTCTCTGTGGTGAAGCCTCTCACCCCCCCACACCTCTGGCCTGTACCCCAGTGTTTGTATGCATAAATAAATAAATCTTAAAATAAATACATAAATAAAATAAAATCAGAGGTTTCAGGTTGGGAGGGGTCCCCTAGTCTCAGACCCAACATCTCCTGCCCATGAGAGGGACAGGGCTGTCCTGCAGGGCTGTGAGGTCAGCTTGTTCAGGGGGTGCGTGGTTCCCAGCAACACCTCGGTTGGGGGAGAGTGGGGTTTCTTCTTCCTGTAACTTAAATCCACTTTCCAGTCTCCACTTCTGCTGGTGGTGGGAGATGTTGACCTCTCAGGGTCAAGGTAAATTCTAGCTTGTTGTCATCTGAGATACTTTAAAGTAACCTTCCCGCTGGAACCATCCTAAGTACCCATCAGCAGGTGAATGGATAAAGAAGAGGTGGAATATGACTCAGCTATGAAGAAGATGAAATACTGCCATTTGCAGCAAGTGTATGGACCCAGAGGGTATTATACTTAGTGAAATAAGTTGGATGGAAAAAGAGAAACATTGAATGATTTCACGTATAGGTGGTATATCGAGAAAACCAACAAATGAGTAAAATAAATAAAACAAAAACAAACTTTTGGACTATGAAACCAAATTAGCAGTTACAAGAAAGGAAGAAGAAAGAGGGTGGGTCATTTAGGTAAAAGAGACCAATTCTGTGCTGAAGGATAGATTAGGGTGTTTGGCGGTGAGATAATATGGAATATATAGAGATCATATGTATGGAACAAAGAGACTGTAGAGAGAACACAGAGATGCTGACTTGCAATGATGCAGTCCTGAAACTTACACATTGTTATAATGCAACGTTATGCTTAGTAAAGGGGACGGGAAATTTGCAGAACACACGCCTCAGAATGATCCCAGCGATGGGTCATTGAAAATATTAAACATATTTAACCATTTAAAATATTTTTTAAAAAACCAAAGTGACCCTTCAGATAATTCGGGGTTCTCAGGTCAACCCCAGGCTTAAGTCTGGGGCAATTCCAGCAACGTCCACTCCTGTCTGCCTGCTCTGCTATCACCTTTCTAGGCACTGCTACTAAATTCTGGTGGGTCCGGCTTCCAACCCACCCCACAATCTCTGTCCTCAGGGACCCCGAGGCTGACTTGGTGTCAGAGCCTCCTTCCCAAGCACCCAGAAACACTCACTACTCACCCACGCCCCTCTGGGCTGGGGCTGCCTCCAAGGCCTCATGCGGGGCGGGGTTCATGATCCCCTGCACCCATGCTCCCTCCTCCCGCATCCTGGGCCTGCTGGTGTTTGTCTCGAAGCGCCCCCCCAGTCTTGTTTTGTGGACCAAAATTGAGACCGCAGGGGGGGCCTGCGGTTGAGTCTGTTCCTATGGGCCGCACACACACAACCTGGGTTCTTTCTTCCTCCACAAAAGCCAGCTTCATGACAGCCTACACTCTCCCCTCTCCGCTAAGTCTTTCCTTCTGCTTGTCATGTCCAAAGAAATCAGCGTCCCTGAAGGCCATTTCATCTGTTGAAGAGTCTTTTCCTCCTTCTTAATTCTCCATCCGTGTGCGTAACGCTAAAGGGAATTGCTCTTACAGGGTCTAATCGAATGCAGAAAGAGGAGAGGAATGTCTAGAGAGCGAGGATATGCAACCAAATGAGGTGGGAGAGGGTATTTATGCAAACGAAGGAACAAAGGAGGAATAGCCTGGCGGTAGAGGAGCTGCGGGCAGAATGAAATGAGAGGAAACTGAGACAAACCCCACGCAGACTCAGAGCCCAGCAGCGGCCTGGGGACCGCAGCGGCCTGGCCCTGGCACCTGCAGGGCCTCCATCTCTGGACGCCACAGGCGAGAGGAAGTGGCTGCTGGACGCGCCGGTGCCTCTGACCCTGTGTGCGCCCCCGTGGCCTGCCCGGCCACCCCTGGCTCAGTCCCTGCAGACAGCCTCGGGAAGGGACACCTGACCTGCTTCTCCCACCTGCACCTGTCTGCTCTCAGCCTCCCCCAGGGTTGAGGCCCTAGCAAAACCTGCTGCGTCCCCCAAGGCGACTCCAGAACCCCAGTCTGGCATGACTCAACCCACGACAGTATAGCAGTGCTAGGAACTGTAGCTAGAAAGGTGGGACTCTGCCCAGGCGAGGCAGAGGGCGGGGCCAGCAGGTGGACCACCTCTCCTGCCCTCTCCTGCCCTCCTCTGTCCTCCCCTGCCTGCCCTGCCCTCCCCTGACCTTCCCTACCTCCTCTGCCCTCCCTTGCCTTCCCCTACCTGCCCTGCCTCCCCTGTCTGCCCTGTCCTCCCCTACCTCCCCTGCCCTCCCCCGCCTGCCCTGCTTGCTCTACCTGCCCTGCCCTGACTGTAGCACGCAGCCCTAGTGAGTCAGGAAGGCCTCCTGGGATGCCCTCCCAAGATGCGGAGTAAGGCCCCCATGTGTCCTTCCTCCCTCCTCCCTCACTTCCCTGTTTCCCTACCTCTGGCTTCCCTGGGGCTGCACCCCTAAAGAGCACAAAGCTCGCTGCAGGCTCTGCCGTCTAACACACCAGGACAAGTTCTGTCCCGACAAAAAGGCGACGGGTGCCATGACAGCTTCCTGGAGAGTTGGCAGAGGCTTCAGGCCCGTTTCCAGGAGCTGCTGTGACAAATCACCTCAAACTGTGGCTTCCACAGCACAAGGGCCGTCTCTCACAGCACTAATGGCCAAGCAAAGGCATTGCAGGTGGCCGCCCCCCAGAGGCCTGGCCACTGCCGCCTGCCCCAGCTGCTGGCCGAGGCCCACTCAGGGCGCGTCCTCTGGGTCTCTGCCTCAGCCCCCTCCTGTCTGAGGACACCTGGGACGGCCAGAGCGATCGCATCACCCCTCACTGGACGACATCACAAAGGCCTTTTTCCAAGCAAGGTCACGTTCGTGGGTCCAGGGGTGAGGCGTGGCCCGTCCGGGCTGTATCACTTTGGGACATCTCAGAGCGTGCAGGAGAAAGGGGGGAGGGAGCGAGCACGGGCAAGCAGGGGAGCCGGCTCCACCATCGTCCCTGGAGCCGGGGGAAGAGCTCAGGTCCACCTCCTGGGACCCACGAGGGATCCTGCCCTCAACCTTCGTGTCAACGTGTGCTGTTTCTTCCTTGAGGGAGACAGAAGTGGCGACTCCAGGCCTGGTGCACGGAAGAGCCAGAGCTGGCTGTGTGCCCCTGCTCGCAGAAATGCCACCCCTCCCAGTCCCCCTTAGCGCCCCCAGCTCTTTCAGCTCCTTTGGGCCAAAGGGCTCCACCCAGCCATAGTGGGGTGGAACTGTCAGTGCCCCCATTTAAAACCCATCTGTGCATGGCTCATAAATCACACTCTCGGAAAGCCCACTCGTCATTATAGCTCAGCAGAGAACAACTCTGTTCAGACATTTAAACAAATGTGAGCATGTTTGTTTTTCAGCAGGGGTTCATATGTAAAGAGAGGATTTCGCATCACATCCTTCAGCTGTTCATGCTGATAAAGTCAGGAATAAATACAGGTATTTCTCCCAATATGGCCATCTCTACGTCAGAGTAAGCAAGAGGACACTGATCACAGTGTGTGACTTCAGGGGAGTCAGAATCCCAATACCCCTCCTTCCTCATCCCAAATTCTATAATTACAGCTTTTTTCCTTTGGACTTGCCCCTGGTCAAAACACTGATATTATTGAAAGGGGCTGTGCCTTGAGCGGTTTTATTTATGCACTTACCCTGGCCTGTTTTCAGAACACGAGCTTTGGTGGGTGTGTGGCATGACCTTCTGCATGAGAGAAGACAGTGCCAAGGCTGGAGGTGAGTAATCAAGGATGGAGACAGGAACTAAAATGTGTGATGTGCCTGCCCTGTGTTCTTCCACATACACCATCTCTGTGAATCCCCACATGTGTCAGTGAGAGAAGACCCAAAGCACCTCCTCTGAGGTGATGAGAAGAGTGGGGTCTAAGTTCATTTGGCCCAGTCCCGAATGACACCAAACAAGTGCCTATGAACAGGTATTCAAGTGAAGTTCCACAGAAGAATCTTCCAGCTCATGAGAAAAGAAGTGTTTTAAGGCTGGTTCTGTCCTTAACGATTAGATCTCAGACACGAAAAATTCCTGGAGGTGAAAGAGGTCTTCAAGGAAGCCCTAGTGGGACATGAATCTGAGAATCTTTATGCTAAGAAAAAAATCTTTGAAAGATTCAGAGGTGATATTAGTCTGGAAGGGAAGGGGTTCCCCCATCTTTTGGCAAAAGCAGATGTCACTTTTGAGGAAAGGTTCCCCAAGTTAGTTTGCAGGAACTGCCCCCCCCCCCAATTAAAACTAAGCTAGGACTCACAAACAAAGCTCAAAAAATATTTGGAAAGTAAGTTCCCAGGAATGAAAGTTAATAGAAATAAGAAACAATGGCTCTGGGTCCCCAAAGACTACCGATGTTTTATACTGAGCAGTATGAAAATAGCACAATATAAAATATCTATAGAAGAACAGGTACACTTATAAAGGTAGCCAAACACCAGGAAATTATTGGGTGTGAATTCATAGAATTCACAACACAAACAGAACGTCTAAAAATCTAATAATGGAATAGAATTAAATAAAAACTCAATGGATAAGCTTATACAATAGATTACACTGTTAAAGAGAGAATTAATGAACTGGAAGAGATATCTGGAGAAGTTATCCAGAATGCAGCAGAGAGAAAGAGATGAAAATACAAAATGCATAAAAGATGGGAAAAGAATAAGAAGTCTAGCACAGGGGTTGACAAACCATGTGCCAAATTCAGGTGACCATGTATTTTCTTAAATAAAATTCCACTGGGCCACCACCACACATGATAATTTACTGTCCTTGGTGTCCTTCGCACTGCAACAGAGTTGTGTGGTTGAGACAGAGATTCATTTATGGTCTCCAAAGTCTAAAATATAGACTTACTGGCCTTTTACAAATAATAGAAGCATGTCCCTGCTCCCATAAATATGAAACCAGGAACCCAAGAGGAAAATGTGGAGAAAAAGAGAGGTGAATTTTTAAAAAATAATGATTACATTTTCTAGAACTAATTTAAAATAAGAAGCCATGGGCCTCCCTGGTAGCACAGTGGGTTAAGCAACACGCTATGAAGCAAACTGCAGCCACTGCAGCATGAGTTCAATCCCTGCTGCCGGCCAGAGAGGGGACCCACATGGCGCAGCAGACCTCTCCTGCCTCGCCCCCTGCTCCCCTCAGCAGTGTGTTTCAGTCCATCTGCCTGTTCTGCTCCCCGCTCTGTCTCCCTTGAATCCTCTCACCTCCCATGACTCTGGCCTGTACCCCAGCTCTTGTACTCATAAATAAATAAATCTTTAAAAAAAAAACAAACCAAGAAGCCATATATCCAGAGGGTTCAACATATTCTAAGCAGGAGAAATGTAAAGAAATCCATGTAGTGAGTTAAATTGTTCTCTTCAAAAACATATGTCCAAATCCTCGCCCCAGAACCTGTGACTGTGATCTTATTTGGGAATAGGAACTTCGTGGATGTCATCAAGTCGAGGATCTTGGGCAGGAACATTGTGGATTCAGATGGGTCCTAGATCCAACAATTAATGTTCTTATAAGGAAAAAGTGGAAAGAGAGAAGGAGAAAGGGGAAGGCTACCAGCAACAGAGACGCACCTGAGAAGCCTGTGAGGCAGAGGCAGATGCAACTCACGTCCAGGGTGGGTGGAGTCCCCATAGTCTCTGGACCCTCTAAGGGAGGATCCTTTAGTGGGAGCTGACAGCTTCATTTTGGACTTGTGTTCTTCAGAACTGTGAAAGACTACATTTGTTAGTTGGTTTTCTAAGTTACCCAATTTGTGGCAATTTCTACAGTAATCTTAGGCAACCAAAACTGATTTGTTTATTCCAGCACAATAAAGATGAATCAAGTTCTTTGCCATTCTCCAATGCAAAAAAAAAAAAAAAAGCCATTTAACTCCCCTCCCCTGACCCTGAGCTGACCTATGACTCTGCAGCCACAAGACATGGCAAGGGACACTGTGCCAGCTCCACATCTGCCGTCTCTGTTTCCCACTCAGGGCCCTGGGGCAGCCACGTGAGAAACGCAGCTGCCCTGCAGAAGGAACCACATGGAGAAAACTAGGAGGGCGAGAGGGACCACGGAGAGGATGAAACGGCCCAACCGTCAGCATTCCAGCTGCCCAGACGCCTCGGGCTGGCTTCCAGCACAGCCTCCTGCCTGTCCCAGTCCCAGATCTCCTTCGCAGGTCTAGAAGCCCTCAGACGTCTTCACTCCCGGGCCTCCCCAGAAGCAACTCGGCCTCAGTCATGCCTGCTCAGGGGACCCTGCCCATGTGGGCGAGCCACCTGGATGTCCCAGCCCTGTGAAGATGACACTGTGGGGGGCAGCAGCTGACCCCAGTCGACTCACACAGGGCGTGGCGAAGCCAAGTGGAGGTGAGTGTTTCGTTCTCGGTTCCTGTTGCCAGTAGACACGCCGATAAGAGTAAATTCATTAAACATGTAGGAGTAGATTGACAGTGTCCAGACAAATGTTAAGTCTCAGGTCTTAGTATCATATGACTCAATTTTATTAACCACACACAAGAAATGTCATTATAATTATTACCCTATTTGCTCCAATAGAAATAAAACACAAGTCAAATAAAAATAAAATAGTAAAAGAATAGATATTGAAATTACAAATCATAAAAACAAACTCATGTGGTTAAATATGTACCTTAGGGTCAGAAACTTGACCACAAGGTGGAACCGTGGAAGCAATGGCACCTCATTTACGGGCAGTCACGCACACCTCAGGCCGTAGCCAGAAAGAAACAAAAGCATACCTCAGACAAATAAGCAAAATAAGAAGATTTGGAGCCTTTTCCATAAGCCACCAGCTCCCTAGCAAAAACCACTTTCCCAGACCTTCACAATGCTGCTGGGTGAAAATTTGTCAGGACCTTTGTGAATACGGCAATCGTGATTGTTTTGCTGTTTTTCTACCATCCACACACTGTCACCTCAACCTTGGTATTTTGTGGGTTTTCCCCCTTCAGCCACCTGGACTTCTTTGACTTGATGATGCAGCCCTTCAAATTCCTGCATAACTATATAGATCTTTTTAAAGAGAGGTCCTTTTTAAATTGCTTTTGTCTCAAAATCGTCCAGCTACAGAGCCCTGAACTCTGGGAGAGCAAACACAGTGGAGGTGAGAGTTGGACATGAGTGAAAAATAGGAGGATTAAGTGACTATGCTCAGTGGCCTCCAGAACATTGGAAATGAACTACTTTTTCTCTAGGTAAGAAATTGGAGGATTGCCCCTGGAAAAACTGAGTGGTCTCAGTGGAAAAAAAAAATACAGGTACTAACACTTTGTACCCCGGTGGGAAAAAACAGAGAGCCTTTCAGTCACCCTGCAGTGAACATCAGCTTCCCACATGCTCCTCCAAATGGCACTGATGAGCCGTGTAGACAGGCCAGGTTCTCTCTTTTTTTGTGTGTTTCTTTTGTTCTCATTCTGTTTTTCGTTTTTTTTGCTTTATCATATTGTACACCACCTGCTACCATCTTGTCAGAGACTTCCTTAGCATCCTAATGTGATAACCTCTAACATGATCAGCAGAAAAGATACAAGCAGGAAAAAGAAAGACAAATGTGGGCAGCAAAAGAAAACTTCAAAATTGACACGCAGATTTCTCAAATACATGGATATAATGTATTCATGAAACAAGAATAGGATGAAAGAAAAAAGGCACAATCATAAACAAGCTCCTGTAAAGCAAAGGTACATTAGCTAACATGAAAGTTTCAGTAGCCCATTGGGAAGATGGAACTGAAAAAATATACCAAAAGTAGAACAAAATGACAGAGTTAAACAAGAAGATAATGTATGAAATGAAATCATAAAATTGATACAGAAGTCAACATTCAACAGGAGTTCTAAGGAAGACAGATAACACAGAGCAGAAGAAATTAAAGAAGGAATATCTCAGCCAAACATCACCGGCAAAGAACATGACTTCCAGCCTGAGTTGACCAAAGAGTACCCAGCACAAGCAGTGGAGTAAAAAAGCTCTTCTCAGGGGCCTCCCTGCTGGCGCGACGGGTTAATAAATGCACTACAAAGCCACTGCAGCATGAGTTCGACCCCTGCTCCTGGCTGGGGAGGTGACCCACGTGGCTCAGCAGACCTCTTCTGCCTCCCCACTGCTCCCCTCAGCAGTGTGTTTCAGTCAATCTGCCTGTTCTGCTCCCCGCTCTGTCTCTGGTGAATCCTCTCACCTCCCATGACTCTGGCCTGTACTCCAGTCTAGCGTGCATAAATAAATATTTTTTTAAATGTGATTTTACTAAAGACATAAAGGAACTAAAAAGTAATATGACAGAGATTTAAAAGGTAGATTAGAGATTAATGTCCGAAGCCTCCCTTTCCCCATCTCTAAAATGGACTCATAATTGTACCTAATCTTACTCATCCCTGTGCTTAAGGTGTGAATATACTTAACGTAAAATGTTTACTATCCATCACCTATGAAAAAGCCCACCTTGGGGAGTACACCCGTGCTCTGGTACCTCACACCTCACCTACTCTGGCTGATTGATCTCGGCTTTCCTCTTACTTGCTTAGTGTCCAGAAGCCCGTAGGCGTCCCATATAGGAAGAGGGCCCCAAGAGTCCCGTGTAGTCCTATTTCGCCATTTCTTTCTTTATATTTCAGAAGTGTTTCTGCTCCAACACACACAGAAACAAAGGCAGACTTAGACGTGGCCCTTTATATCATTCAACACAGAGAAACAGGGTCAATTGATAGACAGACAGACAGATATCTCTAAAAGAACTCTTAAAAAACCCACAACTACAATTTCATTGTCATATCTGAAAAATGGACACTGATATTTTCCTAGCATCAAATATTCAGTCTTCACATTCCCCTGACCTCCTCATACCTATTTTCTAGGTGATTTGCCAGAATTAAAATGTTAGCAAGGCCCCCGCTTTGCCCTGGGTGATGTGACTCTTTAGTGCCTTTTCATCCACAGGCCCCCTCCCCTCCCCTTCCCTTCCCTTCCCTCTTGTGTTCCTTGCCATTTGCTTGTCAAAGACATGGGTGTTTTTCCTCTAGTTTCCTACAACCTAGATGTTCTGGTAACATTCCCTGATATTTTTCTGCTCCTGCATTTCTTGGAAACTGATAGTTAGAATGTGTAGTTAGATCTGAATCAGATTCAGATTTGATGTTTTGCAAGATGTTTTATGAGGGGTATGGACTCCATCAGGATAGATGTAAGATCTTGGAGTCATTCTGGAGAGTCTCTCTCTCTCTCTCTCTCTCTCTCTCTCTCTCTCTCTCTCTCTCTCTCTCTCTCACACACACACACACACACACACACACACACACACACACACCCTACCCCTCCAAGAGTGGTCAATGATCAGTTGTCCTGGACAAAGTCCACAATTTCACCAAAAGTTTACAATGTGCTCTAGCCAAATTCCTTTCTCCCTTCTTTTATATTAGTCTGGATATTTCTATAAAGATATACTCCCCGTTTAACTATTTGTCTATCTTTAGGTGCAATCTAGTCTTGCACCTGTTCTTTGTGATGGTGCTTTTCCTTCACTGCCGAATCCACAGTTGGGCAGTTTCTTCTCCTGAGGTGTGGTTTCCAGCATCTGGTTCCTTCCTGATTCTACGGTAGGCATTATGAGCTCCATGATTCCTGTCTCCCTCTTCGACTACCTTTCCAAAATGAATTAGAAAAGGATGGCATTAGCATTAAAAGAATCATGCAAACCTCGCTGAACAAGCAGAGAACGCAGCTGCCTAAGCAGCGCTGTGGCCAGCGGGGACCGCCAGTTCAAAGGTCCTTTGTCAGCCCACGCACTGCAGCCAGGCAGACGCTGCACAAAGTGAAATGCAGGTGAGTGCAGGCACCGTGACCGGGTCACGTAAGAGCACAGATCCTCTCATTCACCTGAATCTCCACTTTGCTGGGGGGGGGGGGGCGGGGAGAGGGGCCTGTCTGTCCCTAACGCCCCAGGGCAGCNGGGGGGGGGGGGGGGGGGGGGGGAGAGGGGCCTGTCTGTCCCTAACGCCCCAGGGCAGCTGCAAATGGCAGCTGAGACACTAGTCTTCCATAGTACAAGGTCTCCCCTCAGCATGCAACACCCCCATGTCCCACCGGGGCACAAAGGGAAAACTGGGTAGTCCAGGAAGCCCCTGCAGATACACACTTCTTTGAGCCAAGTAATTGATATTCAGCCTCTGTATCTTCCAGCTCAGAACCGTTAGGACAGGCAAGACTTTGGTTTTATTTTATGATTATTGTCATAGGCTTTAAGCATTTGACGTTGCAAGTTGAATTCTGTTTTAATACATGAAACTGTGGGAAATCGTGATAAGTTAGATGGCTGCTCTTTTTTTTTTTTTTAAGTTTTATTTATTTATGCATTCAAGAGCTGGGGCACAGGCCAGAAGTGCAGGAGGTGAGAGGATTCACCAGAGACAGAGCCAGGAGCAGAACAGGCAGGTACTGAGATACACTGCTGAGGGGAGCAGCAGGCGAGGCAGGAGAGGTCTGCTGCACCATGTGGGTCCCTCCCTGGCCTGGGATTGAACTTGTGCTGCTGTGCCACGGATGCTTCACAGTGTGGTGTTCAACCCGCTGTGCCACCAGGGAGGCCCAGGTGGCTGATCTTTTCAAGGACTAGCTCATAATTTCCAGACTAGACGCCTAACAACAGAAACTCACTTTGAGGAAACATGCAGGTGGCAACGCCTATAACCAGAGACCTGTGAGCTTGCTACAGGAAAGGAGACCTCTCCGAGCACAGAGTCTTGGCTTTAGCTCATGCTCCTCCTGACCCATTAAATTGTACAAGGGCATGGGTCACTGAAAGCTAAAATTAACACTTGACGAGTCTTGCCAGAAACTGCTGATATCTCCAGCGGGAAATTTCCATGCTCGGTGACAGACTAACACACACTGGGCTTGCCAAGGGGAAAAAAATAAAGTCGTGTTTCCTGCCTTGGTTTTTCCAGCAATTGCCACCTGGCAATTGGCAGCAGGTGCTTGGCTTTTGATGATAACTCCATTCTGGTCACAATGACTCAACGAATCTGTGTGGGCCGTCCGCTCTGTGCCTGGTACAAAGCGGGGTGCTGGGGGCCGAGGACAGGCAGTGTGTGCCACTGCACCAGGAGACCCGGCCCCTAGATCGGGCCCAGTTGTCACTGGCCATGTGCACTGCAGCCAAGTCTCCAAGGTCATGTTGATTCCAGGCACTGGAAGAGCTCCCGGGGAAGGCGGCATCTACGCCAAGCTAGCAAGTAGTGGATTCAACCCCAGTCCGTCCCTTCCCAGCCTGCGGAGTGAACCTTGTCTCACTCAGAGACGGACCAGAAAGGGAGCAGCTACACCTGCATCCGGAGAGACAGAGGCAGAGTCCAGGCAACCCCGAGGCTACCATTTCTTCTCCCCGCCCCACCGCCGGGGCCCCAGTGGCCTCGTCTTCAGGCCCTGCAACAATGCCACCACCTTTTGACTACCTTGAATAATATTCCTTCAAGTTTTATTTTTAATATGTAGAAATTATTTGATAAAAATTTAATGAATTTTGTAACAGGGAAAATCTGGCCTGGGTAACCAGTAAGTTCGGGTTTAGTATTAAGAAGAAAGACTGTACGTTTCATCCTCGAATTGGCAAGTCTGTTCCAAACCATCTGCCCCATGTCCAGCCAGGCAGCCAAAGGAAGAGAAAGAGACATTAAGGTCATCTCCACGGCCCAGAGGACAGCTCTGAAGACTAATGTGGTGACTTATCCAGAGTCCTGAGAATTGATTTTTGGTATTTTCGCTTTAAAAACTATTTCCTCTGGGGTGCTGGGAGTGCTCTATACTTGATCCACAGGGTGGCTACGTGGGAGACATGTGAAAACCCCACCGTTAGTGGCTAGGCATCTCGGCTATAAAGGGAGCATCATCAAATTACCGGAGCTGTTTCAGGCAGAAAGAGACTAGTGCAGGGACTTCAGGTTACAGCACTGTTGGAGGGCCCGAAGACGAGGCCACCGGGACAGACAGCACTGCAGATCTGACCCCCAGTCAAGACGGTGAGGGGCCGGGAGCTGTCCACTGTGCAAATCCAGCAATCCCTTCTTTACCTGTGAGCCAGGGGTCTGAAAGCCACCACTGGACCTTTGAGCAATGCCACTGGGACCTCTGCTGACACTGCTACATGCGTTAAAAAAGAGGTTTACTGTCAGTGCCCACCAGCAGAGACCACAAAGGCAGCAGTAGCGTGGTGCATGCACTCAACGAGGCTTCAGTCATAGCAAAACCCTAGCTGCAAGGGAGTCTGGGAAATAGGCTGCTGGCTCTTCAGGATCTGTAAGTGGCCTTTTTTTGTTTTGTTTTGTTTTGCATAGAATTGCTGGGGTACAGAGGTGCCAAAGGTGTAGAGAGTGAGAGGATGCACCAGAGACAGAGTGGGGAGCAGAACAGGTGGATTTACTGAAATACACTCCTAAAGGGAGCAGTAGGTGAGAAAGGAGAGGTTTGCTGCACCATGTGGGTCCGCTCCCTGGCTGGGGATCAAATTCCAGCTATATGGTGATAGTGCTGAGACTTAACCCCTAGGCCACCAGGGGTGCCCGTTATTATAAATGTTTACTATCTTTTTAATAGCTGCATAACTTTCCCTTGAATGTATATAACAACACAACCCATCAGCCTAGACCCACTTAGGAAAGCTTGCTTCCAGAGTTTAATGTTATAAATAACATCATTTATAATAGTCGTTATAAATAATACTGGATGGTAATGCCAATAATAACAGCTATAGTGTGTTGACTATTTCCTTCTCCTATTCTTTTTTTTAAATTACAGCTCATAGCTTCCTGTGGGATAGCTTTCCTCCTCGTGTACAGATAATAAAACTGACAGTTAAAGAGACTGGACACCAAAGCTTTTACCCTTAAGCATAAGCAAAGAGTCATGACCAAAGAGTCCCCCCACCCCTCCCGGGCCCTCAAAAATTGACTTCCATCGGACAAATCCCAGAAAGAGGATACTTGCTCAGAAGCCGTGGACATTTGTAAGGCCCTTGCTATGCACTGTGGCCGCAGTCTCTAGTCGTTATCAGGCCTGAAACCCGTCCCCGCGAGCTGGGCGCCTGGCACGGTGCCCACTGCATCAGCTGTCCTAGACTGGTAGCTGCGTGGGTTGAGGGGTTGGTGAGGAGCCCCCTGGCAAAGAGCTGTAGCGCTTTCAGAGCAGGAAGCACAGGCCACTTCTGAGTGAGCACAGCCCACCTGCACACAGGTGCCTACACCGCACAGCCCCTCTGGTTTAACCCCATCGTGACCGAGGGCTTCCCCACAGCCAGACTGAGTTGGTGACGAGCCTAAAAGAGCTCACCCCACAGAGCATCGGAGAGACCTCCACGGGGGCTGGAAATGGGCTGTCTTCTTTTATAAGTAAGTGGGAGTGCTCTTTAGCGAGTGCTAAGTGCCTCAGTCAGATTATTTAAGTAGTTAACTTCCCCGTGCAGGGCTGATTCTCTGTCAGTTAGCAGACCGGCACAGGCCCCAGGTGAGGGGAATGTAACCCCACAGCCTTCGGAGGGTGCAGGAGCCGCTCCCTTACTCAGGCTTGGCCAGCCCTGCCCTGCCTCTCTGCTGGGGACGGTCCCCACCACAGGGACCAGCCAAAGGGCACTGTCTGGCTTAAGCCTTGGGACTGTCCTGCACTGCTCTCCCCATGGAGTGAAGTTGGGGGTTAGGTGGGTTGTCTGGGAATGTCACCACTAAGGTGCCCCAAAACATCAGCAGGTGGGGCTGTGTTCCCACGAGTCCATTCTGTCTTTTAGAATCTATCTTGTCAGAGTTTCCAGGCTTTATTTCTCTTCTAAAAGTCCCCAGACTGGGGACCTCCCTGGTAGTGCAATGGGTCGAGTGCCGCACTGTGAAGTATCCACAGCCACCAGCATGAGTTCGATCCCCAGCCAGGGAGGGGACCCACAGGGCGCAGCAGACCTCTCCTGCTGCTCCCCTCAGCAGTGTATTTCTGTTCATCTGCCTGTTCTGCTCCCCACTCTGTCTCTGGTGAATACTCTCACCCCCCCACCTCAGGCCTGTACCCCAGTTCTCGTGTGCATAAATAAATAAATCTATCTTTTTTTTTTAAAAAAAAAAAACCCCGGCTGCAGACTGTGAAGATGCCCTTTGTGCACCTCTTGGACAGCGCTGCTCGGGGTCCATCACAGGATGGGCCGGGCACTGGCGCTGTCAGTACAGAAAACACCCGGTAGTGGAGGCTGTCCCGCCCCCCTCGCTCCGCACCTCCACACAGCTGTCTCTTGGCACAGAGGCCGGGGGAGGCAGCTCTACCCCAGACCTTGATGGTTTTATTTATTCCACGTGGCCTAAAAACATGCCTGAGCATCAGCTGCCACAATTTTTCTGATGATTTCTATGAATCATTTTTTTATGACGAATAATGTTTTTAGAGACACTCCTGAGAAACTTCACCCGAGGTTCCCTTGACAACCATCACATAAAGTATCCAGAGCGAAGCAGCTTTCGTGGCTGACACAGAAATCAGCTTGAGGGCCTGGATTCCTACAAGATCCATCAGTCAGCGCTGCAGAGAATGGCTCTCACAACTCACACATGCAAAGAGCTCCAGAAATTCAGATCCACAAACACAACCAGGAAAGATAGTTACTGTCGGGCAATGTTCAAAGAACTTTTGCACAAATATAAACTTTCAACGTGGAGCCTTTTAAACATTTTCTTCTAGCTCAGCATTTTCCCTGCATCTAATTCGTGTCCTTCTGGGCTCGGGGGCGCTCAGTTCAGATCCAGACCTCCCTGTGCAAGCCGCCTAGCAATGCCTGTGCAAGACATGGAGCCCGCTGCATTCCCATTTTGGGGTTTGCTTTCTGAAGATGTGACTGCCAGACCTCAGACCATCAGGCAGCACCCCACCTCTCAGGCCACTCCCGCAGCCCCAGTGCCATTTGCAGCGAAGCTTCTGGCTCCTGGTCCTTCACTTGTCCGGACATCTGCTCCCAAAACAATGTCCTCAGAGGTCAGCCTGAAGGCGAGGATGGAGAAGTCACCTCACTTTGAACGAACCCCCTCTATGCAGCTGCACCAGAGCGGTCTTTTCTGGCCAATTGCTTTAAGCAGATGTCCATAAGCACTGAACTGTCGTGCACAGGTAATGGTGGAGCTGATCTTTTTCCTCCCGGCTCCCAGTTATCCGGGATGTGAAACGACTTCACACTTGCTCTTTCCTGAACTCGCCACGTTTTTAAAGGGCTCGCAGAGTGACAGTGGCTGTCGCTTTGGGTCAAGACAGTGCTGGAGCTCCCCAAACAGTGGAGCCCCGCGCTCTTCTCTCCGCTGGAGCCGGGCGCCTCCACTCGGTCCGGAACCGCGCCTCTGGCTGCGCCGCCGCTTTTTCTCCTCCCAGCCCGCCTGTGCTTGTTCAGACTTCAGGTTTCTCCATAAACGCTTCCACTCACGCACACGCGCAGCTCCGGGCCTGGCAGTGGTAGGAACTCTCCAAAACTAAACGCGGGCTAAAGCGCCTCGCTGGACTGGGCCCGCGGAGGAGCGCGCTGCGCCCGGGCACACGCCCCCAGCATCCTCGCAGGAACAGGAAAATGATGACAAAACTCCCCGAAGGTGAAGCTCTGCTCCTCCAGCGAGGAAAGCGCGCGGTGGGCTCCCTTAAGGCCCTCCCGACCGCCTGGCTCAAAACCTTCTGGGAGAGAAGCACGGAGGATTCCGTAGTCCGGTTACAGAATGAGTTTGTCTACACCCGCAGGGCGAAAAGAGCTTCGGTGCAACGATCAAGGTTATTTCGTTTCCGTCCTCTACAAAGGAAGAGGACTTTGGAGTTAGGACCTAAAACGGCCAAACGACTCCGTTTGGACTTACCCCGTGGTTTACGCGCTAACCCGTGCTTCTGCGGGGAAAATGCTCTGAAATCGAGAAAAGCTGCTAACTTTAAAAGTGTTCCGGTTTACACGAAAATGTGCTCTGCCCGTGCCTCCTCCTCGGGGTTTTTATTTGCTCTGGCAGCTGCAAGGAACTCTGCGCAGGGGCAGCTGAAGGAGGGTGAGGGCACCTCCTTCCGCCACCCGGGGCTGCACGGGGTCTCCCCACCGCCGGCCGCGAAGGTTCAGCCGGCGCGAAATTTCGACTCCGGACCCCAAGCACCCACGAGATCCGACCTGGGCTCAGCGGCCTTCGGCAAAGGCCAGAGGGCAGCACCAGCCTCCGGTCCCCACCAGCCGCCCCTCCGCCCACCCTCACGCTCCAGCTGCCTCTGGCCCCACTTCCTTCGGGAAAGGATCTGCCGGGCGGGGCGGAGGCCGAGAGTGGGAGACGCGCGGGCCTGGGCGCCCGGGGCCCGCCGTGGCGCGGGGAGAACGTCCTCGCTGCCCCTCGCACCCCGGAGAGCGTCACGAACACCCCGGGCGCCGGCGCCGCCGAGACCCAGGCCAGAGCGCCCGCGCCCTCCCCGCCGTGGCTCCGACCCGCGGCCGCACCGAGCTCCCGCGTCCCAGCGCCCAGCCCCGCGCGGCCGCGCACAGGGCGCCCCCTTCCGCCCGCGGCGCTGCAGCCCCGGCGGGCTCCCCGCACCGGCGCGCGCCGGACGGCGGCGGGGTTTCGTCCGCGCCGCTCCTGCGTCTGCGCCCCCGCGGGGAGCCCGAGGCCCGGCGCCTGCTGCGATCGCCCGAGGCGGAGCGCGGGCTCTCGGCCGCGCGTCTGCAGAGCCGCCGGCGCCGACGTCGGGCCGGGAGGCAGGGCTCGGGCGCTCCCGCTGCCGGCTCGGCCCCAGGCGCCCGGGTGCAGGCCCCACGCCCTCGGGCCCGCCGCTCGCGCTGAGGTCCGGCTTCGGCGGCGGCCACTCTACGCGGGAGCGCCGCGCCGTGGGGCCGTCTTCTCCAGGGAGGGAAGCGCGCGCTCCCGCACTCGCGTCCTCACGAGCCCACCTTCCCCGCCGGCCTCTAAAAGAAAAAAATGAAATGAAATGAAACCCCGCGCGCAGCGGGACGGTGTCCACGCCGGGCCGGGCCGGGCCGAGCCGGGGCAGCCTCCGCGGGCAGGCCCGGCTGGGAGGGGGCGGCCCAGTCCTCCGGGGCCGCTCCGCTCGGGGCCTTCCCGCTGGACTTCGGGTGAACTGGCTTCCCTCTTCCTACAGATCCGTTTATATTAGGGACCAGGCTCCCCAAGGAGCACTTTGCTTTACAAACAACCCCCTTAATGTTAATTAAACGGAACGAATTCGTGCCGCCAAGAGCGGCGGCAGCCCGGCCACCTCGGCCCGGCCCGACCCGGAGGCTTGGCCGCCCCCGCTGCGACTTACCGGGAAAAACCTGACCCGCCGCGGCTGCCCCTTCTTTGAGGTGCGGGAATAGCTGACTCCGGTGGGCAGGTTTGGCTTGGTCTGGTTTTTTTAAAGGAAAAAATGTGGTGTGTTTGAGAAGCGCTTCAGTGCCGTCCCCAATTAACTAATCGGTTTCCATATTCCAGGCGGTAGGTCGCTGAGACAAGCGCCGAGAAACTTCCGTGCCTACCACGCCTGGAGAGCTCCCCCGGCTCGAGGGGCCGCGCCCGCCAGCGAGCAGCGGGGCTCCGCCCGCCGACCCAGCGCTGCCCTCCGGCGAACGGGCTCTGCAGGCGCCGTTTCGGTTAAGCCGGGCCGAGAGCCCGGCCCGAGCCGGCAGAGCCGCAGCGGCCGGGCGGGGAGGGCGGGGAGGCGGGGGAGGCCCGCGCGGGACGCTGGGTCCTCCTCTCCCGCGGCCTGGGGTCCCGGGCTGGCCCCTGCGCACCGCCCGGGCCGCCGCTGCGTGCGCCCTGCGGGCCCCTCTTCCTCACTAGGACCGCGGGCGTCTGTGTGCATTGGGAGGGGCTCCCCGAAGTCCGGAGCACCTTCCCGGTGACGGGGTGAGAGCGGGGCGGGGGCTGGGAGACTGGGAGGGAAACGCGGAGGAGCGGCTGCCGCCTCCCCACCTCGGCAGAACTGGGAGACCGGCCGCATCTGCCCAACCAGGAAAGGCTTCGGCCCGGTCTCTCTTCCCTTGGGGTGCGCGCGACTTTACTAACTACAGTACCGACCAGGGGCGCTGTCTGTGCTCCCCCCAAATGCGTGGGGAGGGGCGGCATCTACTCCACCTCTAGGGCCTGGGCCAGCTCTGGGTCCCAAGCTTGGGAGCCTAAGCTGTGCGGGACAACCGAGTCTTCCCGGGGGTCCGCCGGCGCTTTTCGGAACCCCAGAGCGCCGCGTTCGCAGTAGGCCGGGACAGGCCCTGGAGCTGGCGGCACCTCCATCTCCTGCGAAGCGCCCCCAGCCGGCGCACCCGCGGAGGGGGAACGCTCCAGCCGAGGGACCCCTGGGTCCCGGCGGGGAGGCCGGTCCGCCCTGTGCCCGAGACCTAACCGTCTAAGCGACACCAGCCCGCCCAACAGCAGAGCTTTCTCAACGGGCGCTCCGTCGGTGAAAAAACTTATTAAAAACAAAACGGAAGGGTGTGCCTGCCGCTCGGTGGGGACGAGCGGGGCCGGCTCCGGCAACGCCGCTGCAGGAGACAAGCGCAACGCTGGGTCCCCCAGCCACACACACGCGGGGCGGGCTCGCCCTGTCCTTCCTGGAAGTGTGAAGGAAAGTGGGTGACAGTCCCGACACTACACGGGAAGGGATGAAAAGTCGAGGTGTTTCTTCGGACAACTCAGACTGAAAGTCCCGAGCCAGGAGATCCTTCATAAACTCGCTGGAGCAAGAGCTTTTGCTCCCCTAACCACCCCGCCCCCGCAGCCATAACGCGCTAATAACTGCCGGTGTAGACAAAGACTTAAACACCGAAGTTGTGGATCAGCACGGTCCTGGATTTTGTGGCCTCACTTGCTCCAGCTGCTCCAGCTGTTGAAGTTCTTAAAACACCCCTTTAGAGGTTCGAAACCGCACCCCAAGGCTAGTGCCGGGAATGGGAGTCGTCCCACTGAACCTCCGCAGCGAGTGTCCCTTCTGCCAGCGGGCGCCACCCCTGGGGACATCTGCCGTTTCCCGCTGGGCCTCGGAGCTAGTCGGTTCTGCCGGGGTGGGCCTCAGGCAGGCGCGGGCCCGGCGGGCAGCAACAGTGGCGCGCACCTGAGGCTGAAAATCCGAGCAGATGTGGGTGGCTGGGCCCGCCCCGCCCCTTCCTCTTGGAGCCGCAACTTCTTCCAGATCAGTATCCTAAAGGCACACTTGTCAGGGGTGCGGGGCAGTGGAGGCAGGCGCGCATCTGGCCTCCGTGCGACCAAGCGCGGCAGCAGGAAGCTCGCGGTCTCCACAGTCCGACCGCTTTTCCCATAGTCCTCTTCCATCCCCGGCTTCCTTCCAGACTCTTCTGGGCCTAAGGGTGATGCCCTCAACTGGGGGGTGGGGGGGAGGGGAGAGTAGGATACAACGGGCTGGGGGGTCATTCTCTCTGTCTAGGGCCCTGGGGCCCCAAAGCTGATCTCGGTGCTCTGGCGGGGCGCTGGGGGTAGGCCCAAAGCATCCCGCGGTTACTCCCCACAGGCTGGATGCGAGGGACAAGGCAGGTGTCCTAGCCCCAGCCACCAGCGATGCTCCAGATCATTCCGAGGGCTTGTTTAGTGGGTACCGGCCTAAGTGTGTGGTGCCCGGGCCCGGGCTCCCCTCGAGTCCCTGCAACGGCCCCAATGCGCATAGCACCCACACCGCCGCACTATTCTTCCCACCTGGGCAACTAGGAGGGTCTGGCCCAAGGCTTGAGGACTTCCGGTGGCGCAGACAGCCCTGGCCCAACTGTGTGGGAGCGCGTTTGTGTTCAGTGCATGTTGGGAGGAGCGTCCGTGGAGGGGAAAGGCTTTAGACCGAAAACATCCCCACCACACACCTGCGAGCCTCGAACACTCCCTTCCGCGGCCTGTCAAACCGTCGATTCAGTTCTGTCTCCCCGGGGCCCAGGGCAGCGGCTGGCGCCCTGACAGCCAGAGAGCGGGATCTCCGTTTCCTTTTCCCGTAAAATCCGGGAAATTTGGTTTGAGGAAAGTTTCTGTTCTCGCTGCTTGTCGGGTTTCCCCGCTCCCACTTAGCCATGTTTCTGCGATCTGGGTAATCCCTTTCAAGCCCGGGAGGAATTCTCCCGGGTCCATAATTGAGCATCGGAAATCACGGGGGTGAAGGAAGCGTTAAATCCTCCCGAAGCCGGGAGGTGCCGGAGACAACTCTCGGGCCGGCTGCCCAAGCTGTGGCGGAGCGCAGCGGCAGTCCCTTGCCCCAGGAGCCCGAACCACCGCCGGCTCAGCGGGGCGCGGGGTTCCCAGCCCGCAGCGGCCTGGCGTTCGGGCAGGTGGCCCGCGCGGTTCCGCTCGGCGCGGCCGGGCGCGCAGGGGGCACGGCTTTGAGCGGGAAGGGCAGCGACGGGTGGGAGTCCCACCGACTCCGGAGCTCGCGCGCGCGGCTGGGTGACTCTTCGCGCCAAGGCCGCGTTCTGGGTTCCGCAGGACGCCTGGGTAGGTGGGGGCCGAGCCGGGGCCTGCGCGCACCGCTCCGCCCACCGAGGGAGCCACGACGCCTCCAGCGCCCTCCGACTTCTGACCCTCCGAGGGGTCCCGGAAAAGGTCAGAAGCGCGGGCTGCGGCGCGTGGCGGCGCACTCGGTGAGAAGGACGGGGTGCCGGGCCTCTGACCCGCAGCGAGCGAGCACAGTGCGGGTCGAACCGGCCAGGGGAGACAGAGGTGGCGCCAAGACTGCGATGCCACCGCTCGACGGCCCCCGGCTCGCGGCCCCCCGCCGCGACACCCGGGGTAGGCCCCGGTGCCCCGCGACTTGCCACTCGCGACCGAAGCCCCCGAACACGGTGCCTGCGCTCGCGGGACTGCCCTCTGACCCGCGCGCTGGGAGTTCGTGTCCGACCAGCCCACGCGTCCACGTCGCGGCGGAAGGGGCGACCCGGCTCGGGGTGCGAGGAGGACCCCTCCCCCCAGGGCTTGCCGGCGCCTGGCGGAGACGGGGGATTTTTTGCCGCTCGGCGAGACCCCGAGGGAAGGCTCTGGAACATCCCGCGGCCCGGTCTCCGCCGCGCCTCCGACGCCAGCGAGCTCAGGCCCCGTCACCTCGGCCGCCCCAGTGCTCGCCCGTGACCCTGCCCGGCGCCCCGGCCCGGACGACTCACCGCGGCCGCGACTCCCCAAGCTCCGGCTGCGCTGGGCTGGGCTGCCGCGGTCCCGCCGCCGCCAGGGCGAGGCCCGGCTGCGAGACGACGCTCCCCGCCCCTCTCTCGGGGATCCGGCGCCCCGCGGCCTCCGGCCCTCCCGGGACAGCGCCACTCTGCTCTCCCCGGTGCTGCGGGGAGAGGGGACGGGGTCGCTCCCGAGCCTCTCGCGCCCGTCCCCGGCAGGGGGCCCGCCCTGCCCCCTGCCCCTCGCTCCGGCTGCCGACCTGCGCGGTGGGGAGGGCGGGCGCGGGGGCCCGGGCCGGGGCTCCATCCCCTCCGCAGGGCGCGGGCCGGCGGGCCCGGCCCGCGGGAAGGCGCGGGGAGTCGCGGAGCGGGTCTGGACAGCCCGCCGCCCCCTCGGCGCGTCCCGCCCGCAGCCGGCCCCCTCCCCCCCGGCGCCCCGACCCCCGCCCGTGGAGCGGCCGCGCGCCCGCACTCACCGCCACCCGCTCCGGCCGGGGGCGCGCGGGGGTCGCCGCGGAGTCCCTGGAGGCGGCGGGCGGAGGCGCGCCCCAGACCGGCCGCGGAGCCCGCGGCGAGCCCGCCCGCGCCCGCGCCCGCCCCCGCCCCCGCGCCCGCGCTGCCCCGCCCCTCCTCCGGCCCGGCCCGCGCTCCGCCCGAAGGCGGGCCCCCCTTAAACACGCGCCGCCGGGCGCACGTGGACGCCGAGCCGCGGCGCCTCCGCTCAGAGCGCGGCCGGGCCCAGGCAGCCGCCGCGAGGCCGCCCCTCCGCGCCGCGCCCCCGCCCATGGCTCCGCGGCCGCCGCCGCCCTCCAGCCCCGAGGGGCCTCGCGGCCGCGGGCACCAACGCCCGGCCGAGGACTGAGCGCACGGCCGCCGCCGCGCCGCGCCCCCGCCTGGCCCGGACCGGAGCGAGAGCGCGCAGACACTCGCCCGGGTGGCCCGGCTCAGACCCGGCGCGGAGCTCGGGCCGCGGGGAGAGGCGTCTGGGCGCCCGGCCCGGCCGCGCACCTGCCCGCGCCGCACCGGGCCCGGCGCCCGCGGTCCGCGCCGCTGCAGCCCGAGCGGGCCCGCGGGCCAGGAGCGCGGCCGGGTCTAATATGCCCGCACCCGAGGCGCGATGAAGGAGAAGTCCAAGAATGCGGCCAAGACCAGGAGGGAGAAGGAAAATGGCGAGTTCTACGAGCTGGCCAAGCTGCTCCCGCTGCCCTCGGCCATCACCTCGCAGCTGGACAAGGCGTCCATCATCCGACTCACCACGAGCTACCTGAAGATGCGCGCGGTCTTCCCCGAAGGTGAGGCCTCGGGGCCCGGCGGCGGCGGCCTGGGGGGAGCCGGGGCAGCGGGGTGGCCGCCGCGGGCCAGCTCCTGGGTGTGCTGGGAAGGCCGGGGCGGGGCTTCGGCTCCCGCGCTCGCTGCCGCCGGGGTCTCGGCCGCGCAGGCCACTAGCCCAAGTCCCGGCCGAGACCGCGGCAAGCGGGGCGGTGCTGCGCGTGTAGTTCCCTTGGCCTTTCTCTTCGCCGCATCTTCTCCCTCCCTCTCTCTCTCCCCTTTCCCCCCTCCCTTCCTTTCTTCCTTCTTTCCTTAACTCCCCTTTCATTTTTTCCCTCTTTCCTCTTTTCTCCAGAGGGACGCGTGTAAGTGCACACGCGTGCACACACGCACACACGCGTACGCACACGCACACTCGGCCCCGATGAAGGTGCTTGCTGCTCCCAGCTGGGAGTGCACACTCATGAGGCACGGGCGGTGCAGGCTCCAGAGTGGAGCGGAGGGGTGAGCCAGGCCTCGGTCTCTCAGGTCACCTCTTTTATGCGCCCCTCCTGGGTGCTGCGGTGGAGAGACAAGCTTGCTGGGCCAAGGCCCCCTGCAGGGGAGAGAGGGAGGTGATTAGTTTGAAAATCACGGTCAGGCCTTTTGGGACTGGAGTGATAACCCCCAGGCAGGTGCTGGGGAGTGAGGGGCCCGGCCTGCAGGTGCAGCAGAAACAGTGGCGGTGGCACGTCAGGCAGGCGTCCTGTCCCCTGCCAGCTGCACAGGCCTGGGGCTGTGGCGTGGGCCCGGGAGCCTGGGGCAGCAGTGCGGGCGGCCCTGCGTCTGCTGGGTGTCCCCTGCCTCAGAAAGCCTCTTCTCGAGTCTGTCCCCTGCGGGAGTCGCCACCACCAGCGGGAGAGTGAGACAAGGCTGGCTTGCTCTGTGAGGGTGGGGACCCTAAAATCTCCCGGTGGAGAGACCGCTGGAGTTTATGCTTCTGGATCCCCAGAAGCTGGTATCCGTCGGAAGACAGACCCCCAGCGCACGGGGGTGGCTGCAGCACTGGGCAGGTGTCCCTGGGGGCAGGGTGTCCCCAGCCAGGGGGTAAATCCAGCCTTCTACGCTGGAGGCACCAAGTCTGTTGCCTGTGGTGTGTCTGGACCTGGAGCCCCTTTGACTCTCCCTGCGTGGCGACGGAGCACCAAGGTCCCTACTTGGCTCTGCAGTGCAGCCCTGGGAGCCAGGCCCAGACCCGGGAGCCAGCGGCCAGCCTCCGGGCACCTCCCGGCCGGCCGGGCAGTGCAGCCTTCTCCCCAAGTGGGACCCTGCTCCTCTGAGCGAGCCCAGAGCCCAGCGCAAGCTCTCTGCCTCTGTAGGGATTAACCAAGGCACCCCGCAACCCTGCCTGCCGGGATGTCTTTGCCCTGTAGCGGCTATTTGTCCCCCCAAAGCGATCCCTTCTCCGGAGTAGAGAGGATTTCTCCCGGACGCGTTTCAGTGAAATTGCAAGAGAATTATGTGTTTGAGGGCGGACTCTCCACCCGCCCGCATGGAGCGGAGTTGCCGCAGCCGCAGGAGCCGTGCTTTGGTCCGCGTGCTGCAAAGCCAGCAGAGAACAGACTGCCGGCCTCTTCCCCCGCTCCCTGCCCTGGCTGGAAATAGACACCTAGGAAGAAGTGGTTAGAGATGAAATGACCCGTTACCGACGATTTCAATAAGCTCAGAGGGAGGTCTGGAGAAAGAGACTAATTAGAAGCCGTTTGTCGTTGGGGGGATTGCCAGGAAAGCCTGCTAGAAATCCGGAAGTTGGCATCTGCCATGGTGAAAATGGGCTCCTGAGTTCTCACTCTGGGAATAAGTTTCCATGCGTTTGGGCCCGGAGTTGCCTGGCTCGGAGCTCTTTGCAAAGGGTGGACTGGCTGGGCCTGGGTCTTGAATACGAGGTTGGGGGGCCTATGCTTTGTTAGGGAGTGGCCCACTGGAGGGGTGGCCTGAGTGTCTTCTGGGAGGACCCAGTGCGCTGCAACTGGGGGGGGGTGTTGAGGGGAAGTTGTTGGTTCCCACATTTTTGGAAATGGCCCTGAACCTTGGGGTCCTCACTGGGGATAGAGAGGGGGCGGTGGTCTGGTCCCCAGCTCTCCGAAGAGATGGAGCAAGAAGCAGAGGTGCTGGCCTGAAGAGTTTGAGGCAGCCTCCAAATTCTTCCTGGAGCTCAGAGGTTACTCCCAGACCCCAGATTTGGGTAGCCACACTGCTCCCCTCAATCACAGCTGCCCAGGCGGTCTGAAGCCCTGTGCTGGGACTGAGGGGAAGGTGCATTTGAAAAGACCTTAGTTATGCAAAACAAACTGCTGGCCCGAGTAGCTCGGCTAGTGGGACCTGAAGCGCTACAGAATCCATCTAACCTGTTCTGGGGCTGTGGGTCTGAGCCCCTGGTACCGCAGCACTGGGTGGGGCCCATGGAGTCAGTCGAAGCATCTGGGGGCTTCAGGGCCGAGGCTGCCCTGCGCTGCAGCTTGAGTTCCTGGCCTATTTCAGCTCCTGGCTGCAAACACAGAGATGCTGAGCAGAAACCATGTGCCAAGTGCTGCTTCTGCTCAGCAGCCAGAGCAAGCGGGATTCCTGGGTAAAGAAGGATCTAGAAGCCAAGTTAGGACTCTGGGAGTAAAGAGCAGACTGTTACTTCACACCTGAAGACAGTGAGGCCAGCGAGGGCAGCCCTCCCTGAGGCCCCTGTGCTGCCTGTTCCCTGCACAGGCCCGGCCCCAGCCTGTGCGCCCCTCATCCCAGACCCGGGCAGGAGTAAGAAAGGAGCTTGGAAGCCGCCCCACCACGGCTAGTCCGGCTCGGTATGGCGGTTTTACAGCAGGTTCCAGACTGCTCTGTGCGCTGCCCTGCTGACCTCTGTATCCTTGTCCGGAGACGGCCCGAGTCAGCGCACGTGGTGGTCGGGGTGGCCCAGCCAGTGCAGTGGGGGACTGCCCTGTTCTTGCTCCTCCTCGCCTGTGTCTGGGCGGGTGGGGCTCCGGGGCTTGTGGGACCCGCTCCCCCAGCTGTCTCCAAGTTTGGGTCAGCTCCCCATTTCCTCCCCTCTGATAGGGAAACTAATGATGGGAGGTCGATGGGGCAGGGAAGAGAGCAGGGAGCAAGGCTGGCTTCGGAATTGAAAAGTCAGTGTGCTCTCCTAGGGACTGGGAGGTCTGGTGCGGGCAGCTCAGGCAGGCCCGCCTGCTGTGGTCAGCCCGGCTCCACTGCAGGGTGGCTGCGCCTCGAGAACCATGCCGGGAAGGACCGGGGTGGGGGGGCCCAGCCTCCGGGGCCACACCCGTCCTCATTAGGCCAGGTTTGGTGCCGAAGACCCAACACAGGCAGCTCTGTGACGTTCATCACCACCGCTCACTGGAAAGAAGCAGCGATGTCTCTCACAGAGAAGTGGCTTGGAGGCCAGAGTGAAGGCGGTGTTAGGGTTAGTCTGCGTTCGATTGAGACAGCCCTCTCCCCCACACACACACCTCAAGGCCCCAGGCAGGAGGGCCCCCTAAAAATCGATACTGGGAGTGTGAGTGCTTTGGTTTAGGGGACTTGGGGAGGATGCACACACCCCAAACCAGAGTAAGGGACACAGACCCCAGGCCCTCCTCTGCGGCCCCCTGAAGTAATGTAGGTTTTTTAAAATTTGACTTATTTTTAGAAAATGTATTTTCACAACCCTCTCCCCCTCCTCCCGGAAGCCTTCCAGATGACACAGTGTTCCAGAAGGGAAAGTTCACACTCAGGGAGCAGAGACCAGCAGTGGTGAAGGGAACCAGGTGATGGAGGAAAGGAACTGGAGGTGGAGAGCACCCCAGATTCGCCGTCTCAGATCCCAGGCCCCACTCCTGCACTCTGGGAGCCTCGGGGCCGCCCCTCTTCCTGGGGAGGCTCCTGGCCAGGCGCTCCACCTCTTGGTCCAGAGTTTCAGCATTAAGCCTTGGGGGTTGGAGCACGGGGCCCAGGACGCTGGCTGCGGGTGCCTGCTGGATCCCGCCGAGGTGCCCCTTCTGCCCTCACTGGCCAGTCAGGCCTTCTTGGGACGTCCCATCCTACAGCGCCCCAGGCCCCAGGGACACTGTGATTTAGAAAGCCAGGCGGGTTTTCAGGAACCGGAGGACGTGGAACACGGAGAGGCCCAACTGAAATGCAGGATGAGCCCCAGAACCGAGGCCGGGTCCTGGGTTGGAGGCAGGTGGTACTTTAGAGGCGTGAGCAGCAGCCCCAGCTCCCCCCATCACAGCCTCCCCTGGCTGGTAGTGCCCGGAGCCCAGAAAGAGGCCCCCCACCTGCAGGCACAGGTGGGTCTGGCTCAGAATCCAGGGTTCTCCCTTCATCAAGGGGTGACCGGGGCATGGGGGGCCTCCAGCAGGGGCTGTGAGAGCAGCAGAGGGAGAGGGGGAGGTGGGCTGTGCAAGGGGGGCTTCCCCTGTTTGTCCTGTCCCCCCAGTTCTCCCCCCTTCTGATTCTGGGGCCTGCGGCTTGCCATGCGGAGTGTGACCTTGAGTCCTCTGAGGACGCCAAGCGCCCCAGTTTGTGCTCCTCCCCCAGGGGGTATTCACGGGGTGGGGGGGTGTGAAGCGAGGGAGGAGAAGAGCACCTAGACGCTGGGCCAAGAGGAGAGCAGGCTGGGCTGCCAGGCCTCTCTCGCTGAGGCCCCAGGCGGTTTCGCTCTGTTAATCCCACAGCAACTCCCTCCTAGAGGTGAGAAATAAAGGTGAGAGGTCAGCGCACTTGCTGGCGTGACAGTGCAGCTGCCTGGCTGGCGTCTTCAGCGCTGCCCGGGAGAGGGGTGTGCCCGCCTGTCCTGGGCCTCGGAGTGCTCATAGCCCCGGCTCTCTATGGGGGCTGGGGCAGGGGGCCCCTGTTACTAGCTCATGTGAGGGTCCTTTTGTCGCCCAACATGGCCAAAGGGAAGTGCAAGGACAAGGCCCATCCTGGGTGTTTTTCTCAAAGTCCAGACTCTTACCTGGGTTCGGGAACTAGAAGGTCACTCACTGGTCTGGCCCAGAGGAACCCCAACCATCTCCCTGGGGTGCTGACTCATGGTTCCCTCATAGCACAGAGCTCTCCTGGCTAGAGAATCTTTCGTAGGGTCCATGACCTGCTTCTCAAAGACGGGGCTCCTTCCCCATGCCCCGACCTTGGCACAGCAGGTGCTCAACAGCTGTCTGTTGACAGACTAACAGGTACCCAGAAGGGAGGGTCCAACTTCGGATGACTTCTGTGGTGGGAGGGCTGGTGGGTTTAAACACAACAGCCCTAGAGTGTGAGTATGAGCAGCAAGTATCCACAAACCCTCAGAGGCAGAGGGGGAGACTGGGGTGCATGGTCTTGGGGTCCCTTCTGCCCCAGTGACTCACACCCTCCTGACTGGCCATCTGAGTTCCCAGCAGCAGGAAGCCCAGAGGGTTCCGTGCTGACACCAGAAGAGCAAGTAGGACCCAGAATCCTGGGTGTGGCCAGGATGCCACAGCCCAGACTGAGGCTACCTGCGTGCAAAGAGGGGCAGGGGGGCTAGGACGAGACCAGAGGACCACCAAGGCCCTAAGCTTGGAGCTTAGCCCAGCCTTTGCTTACACGCCTCCCTTCCTCGTTGTTTTAGCAACTGAAACCCTTTGTTAGGTCCCGGGGCCACGTGCCCAGCCTCGCTTCTTCGGGAGCCCATACGGCCCTGCAGCACTGAGGCAACTTCTTTGCACTACAAACCTCGCCTTATTTAGTCCCTGCATTCCACCCAAAGTGGATTTTTATGGGCCAAATGAAAAGGTCTCGCCCACAGCGGTTTCTAATGGAAGAGCTGGCAGCGCCCAGGGCGAGGTGGCGTGGGGGCAGGGGTGCTGGGGGAGTCTCCCCCTCATCCACCACCTCCCAAGGTCCCAAAGGGGCTTTTGGGCTAAATCTCTGGCAAAGCCACAAAGTTGAGGTGTCGGGAGAGTCTAGTTGCAGAACGTGAGGCCTGTAAGAATGGACTGGCGGGGTGGGGGTGGGGGTTCCAGCCGGTGGGAGGGGAGGGGGCCGGGAGGGGGAGGCCCAGCCTTCTCCTCTGGAAGAGTCAGGCGGCACTGCACGGAAGTTGGGTCTGGGGAGGTCTGTCTCCAAAGTGAGGACCCTGCTGGAAGCCATCTGGGGATGCCCCTCTCCGGCTTCCCGGCGCAGGCCAGGGTGGCTTGACTAAAGGACAGTTAGCAGACGAAAGGACAGTTTGGGGTGCACTTGTCCATTTTTGCAAGTCAGAATTGTGGGGCCCTTAGTTCTTTCTTTCGGTTCCTGGGGCCGGCGGTTGCTGCGGGGGCCCACTTCTGGCCGAAGGGCGCGGGTGTTTGGGCGCGGGCTGGCAGGACCTTCGCTGCGGCTGTGCCCCTCGGGCGGGGCGAGGCCGCAGAAACCCCAGATCATCCCCTGGCTGGGACTGGGGATCTAAGACCAAAGGCGCAGCTCCGCGTCCGTCTCCCTGGGGAAACTGGATGTGCGGACGTTAGTGATTCCCATGGGCTGGCCAGGAAAGCCCCTAGTTCCCGCGCCCAGGAAGAGAAATCAAAGTCCGCTCGGCCGTAGCCTCTCTGGACCGGCGCCTGTGACCGCGGCTCTCGCGTCCCCTTTGCCGCCTCCCGCAGCCGAAGTCCGAGCTGTGTCGCCTCCCGCAGCTGAAGTCCGAGCTGTGTCGCCCTGGGCGCCTGCAGGGACGGGACACCCTCCGCGCTGCTCGCCTGCCGCGGCCGGGAGCCCTGCGGTCCCCAGCGCCCGGCCTCGCGCAGCCCGGGAGTCCTGCCTGCGCTCCGCTCTGGCCCCTGGGGCCTCGCCGGCAGCCCTAGGGGTGGGGGTCCCCAGAGCGCAGCCTAAGGCCGGGGCCGACTGGAGCTCCGTGGGCTGGGCCCTCAGCGGCCAGACTCCCGGGAGCACTTGGGTTCTCCCGGACGGCGCTGAGCGCGGCGCCTCCGGCTCCCGGCTCCTGAGTGCACCGAGCTGACCCGGGTCGCCCCTCTCCTAGCTGCTGAGCCCTGGGAGCCGCAAAGGGGCTTCTGCTGTGCAGGAGCGACTTCCCCTGGGGCGCCTTCTGCAGCTCCGGGACTTGGGAGGTGGTGGGGAAGAGCAGCAGGCCTTGGGGAGCCAGTTAAGGGGACGGGGTGGGGGGACCCCAGTTATGTGCCAACAGATACCTTCCAGTAGGCACTGCCTCCGGCCACCTGGCTTCTAGTTCGCTCCCAGGTTCCTGCAAACCCTCCCAGGCTGGAGATCTGGGGTTGGGAGGCGCCTGCTGAGGGGTAGGGTGGGGGGGTTACTTGAGGTTGAAAAAAGATCTTTCTTGCCATTTATTTGAGCAGGAAAAGCTTCCTCGCAAGCAGCCAGAGTTTTCCTCTGGACCTCTGTGTCCCTGGGGAACACCCGTAGTTAAATGCCAAGGAAAGGGAGAAGGGTCCTGGAGGAATAGTGGACACCCCGTTTGGCTAGGACGATGACTTCAAAGCAGATTCTATTTGGTGGCATTTCAAGTAAAATGGCGATTCCAGAGTCTAAGCATAGAGCGAGTTGCAGGAGGGGTGGGCCTGGCAGGAGGGGTGCTGCAACCCTGGCCCAAAGCCGCTGCCAGAAGTTCTCTGGTCCTTTTCTTTCTCGTGGGGCAGAAGGGCAGTGGGGAAGGGGCAGGTGGTGGCCTGGGGACAGGGCGGCAGCAGGGGCCGTGGGCCCAGGGGCCGGGTGCCAGGGTGCATCTCTGCACCCGCAGGGAGCCGCACTCACTGGTTTGCTTTATTCCTCCGTGCAGGTCTAGGAGACACGTGGGGACAGCCGAGCCGTTCGGGGCCCCTGGACAGCCTCGCCAAGGAGCTGGGATCGCATCTGCTGCAGGTAGAGGGCCGCCCAGAGGGAGGGATGTGGCATCAGCTGCACCCTGAGGGACCTTCCTCTGCACCAGCGCTGTCCCAGCTGGGAGTTCGTTCTCCCCAAGGACTGTCCCAGCTTCATAGCACACCCAAGCTGCAGAGGTCGCTCCCTCCTGCTTGCCTCCAGGGCAGAGGCCCGTGTGGCTCAGCTGGAGTGGCACCTCAGGCTGGCCCTACCCCCTGCCCAACATTCCCCTCAGCTCAGGAACCGAAGTCCCTAACACTAAAGACCCAGAGGAAGTGCGCCCTGACCCACTTAGCTCAGCAGACTTATTGCTGGTCACTGTGTGCCTGCTCGGTGGGTGCCCCGCTGGGCAGACAAGTACAGGCAGGCTGCTGTGCAGAGCATCTGACAACTGTGTGGGGTGCAATACGGCAGGATCAGAAGCAGAATACGAAGTTAGCGTTTTGGGGGAGAGGTGTGGGCCGGGTTCTGTCCTAGCTCTCAGTGTCGTCTTGCCTCTCCGCTCCCCACCACCGGTTCTGTTTTCAGCTTCATTTTTTCAGAGAAGGAAGGTGAGGTGCAGAGCGGCTTGAGGTCACAGCAAGGGGGGAGCGGGGCTGAACCTGTGCGCGGTCCAGTTCTTGAGGGAGCAGCGAGGTGAGGACGTGGCGTGGCTGGGGTAGTCTCTTAGGGAGACCCTGCTCGGCTTGTGGCAGCCACTTAGCCCCCCAGCCCGAAGTCGCTGCAGGAGGCTGACCTTGAATTTCCTCCACGAGGTGGGGTCTGGTCCTGGGGCACCCGACTGGCCACTTCTGGCGCTGGCTGTGGGGGCCTGGCTCAGGGCGGGTGGTGCTTGGTCTTTCGTGCCTTTCACAGAGCCTCATCAAGGACCCGATTCATTTCCCCCTCCCATCATTTGTCACTGCCATCAAAACATGCCTGCTGAGAACTCGTTTGCGTTTCCTTCTTCTACTTTGTGTTTTCTTTAAAAGAAAAAAAGAGAGCATTGGCGGCAGGATGCAGGCAGTTGGTCAGCCGGGCAGCCAGCTCTGATTTTGAAAGAGCGGATACTCAAAACTCATTTGCCCCAAATGCCCTACTGTGACTTACTGTAAAAGCACAGGCGCCGAGAAGAGAGGACCCAGGGATGTTTGAAAATTTTACTGCACCCCAGATGAACAGCGTGCAGCTGGCAGGTGCTCGCGTGCCCCCTGAGCCGGGATTTTGCGTGTTTGTTTCCCTGTGTACTGTAGTGACACTAATGCCAGTGACAACTGAGTGTTAGGGAGCGCTGGTGAAGACCTGGCAGGCAAAGCTGACAGCCCCAAGCCTCTCCCGCCCCGCACATTCCCCTACCCCAGAGCTGTGGTGACCTGCGTCTTTGCATTTAATGCACATGCGCTCCAGTAAGGTGATGTGAACTACGAAGGCATCCCTTTCCCGGGAAGAACATTGTCTGGCTTAGCTACTGCCGGCCAACTGCAGGGTTTGGTGATGGCCAGTTTTCTCTTTTACTCCCGTGTCCAACGGTCAGCTGCTATTTCATGAAATATCTCCCGTTAGTGACTTCGGAGCTAGGCAAGAATGCAAGATGTGCCAAAAGTCTTATAACTTTAGACACTGCATTATCGTTTTTCATTTTTGAAACTGAGAGATTGAGCTGGGACACTCTTTTATAGTTGAGTTAGAATTGTGAAGTTGAGGCTTAAAATCAAGATGTTGATTCCCCCCCTCCTGAGGAAAGGTAAGGCCCGCCCCGTTGGCCAAGAACGTTTGCAGCGAAACTGTTTGGAGACAGCAGAAAGTGAGCATGGCTTTCAGACGCGTACTGCACGCTTTTTAACCCCTTCCCCCAAAGAAGGGGAGGATTTCAGAAAAACCAAAGGTAATCTGGTTTCAATTACATGCTATAAAAATAGAATTTGTGGCCAGAAATTAATTTGGAATATTTTTTATGGGGGCAGCATTGGGCTGGCTCTTTTTGCCGACTTTATTGCCTCTCTTTGGTTCTGGGTCTAAAATATGAATGGCTAAGTCACACGCAGTCCCCTTGTCCAGAAATAAGGTCATCCTTTCGTCCTTGCCGATGTAAATGTGACCGCTACCTTGTTCGCTTCTCACTTACTGCTCTTAGTTTGACGTTGCCGTTCTGAAGGCTAACCAATTAAGCAAAATCCAAATAGCACTTAGGCTGTTTTAAGTTTTTCAGAAACGGATCCTTTTTCTTCTTGAGCTTTGCAGAGTATTTGATTTCATGCAAATCCCGAGCAATTAATCCTGTAGAGAAAATTCACTAAAATAACTGGGTATTTTGTTCCATTTTTTGGGGAGTGGCCGTATTTGGAATTTATTATTCAAACGGCACTTAGGGGTAACTAGAAAATGGTGGCATATAAAGCTTATGTCCTAGTGGGATAAATGACTGCCAGTTATGACATAAAATGGTGTATATAGTGGTAGATGTTCCCCTAAGAGCCGTAGAACTCCGGATTTGTGCTAAGTGCTAAAATAGCCCCAAACAATGAAGCCACTACGTTCAAGTGGAGCGTGATAGGAATTCTCAAATGTTTTGTATGATTTTTGCGATGTGGATGTCAGGTTGCTTTTCATGTGCTTTAAAAGCATTTGTGAGCTTGGCCTGGAGACTAAACCAGTTCTCCCTTTCAGGCTCCACAGTGAACAGTGATATTTTTACACGCCCTCCATCCGGGGTGGTGCAGCTAGCCGACTTAACTCTGCTGGGGAGCCATCACCTCTCACCCGGACACTTTTTCTTTCACAGACTTTGGATGGATTTGTGTTTGTGGTCGCATCTGACGGGAAGATCATGTACATATCGGAAACAGCTTCTGTGCACCTGGGCTTGTCGCAGGTAGGTGCGCCCCGCGTGAGGTGCAGCCCAGACGGGTAAGTGCTGGTGCATCTTGGAAGCTGGGAAAATGAGCCAGAATGCTACGGACACTTTCCTCTTCATCCTGGCCTCTGGGTTTTCCCTCTCCACGTTGCATTTCAGTTTATTTTACTTTCTTCTCCCCCACTCCCCCCCTGTTAACACCCACGGAGGGATCTTTGCAGCGGCAGGTGGGGCTCTGCCGGCACCTCAGCCCTGTCCCTGTCCCCCTCGCTGGCCTGCAGGCGGCCTTGTGCTGTGGTGCAGGCGAGAGCAGAGCTGAGGGAGAGGCAGATTTTGTGCAGCCTGTACTTTGGGGAGAGAGAAGAAGGGGCGGTAGATTTATGAGCGCTCACATGGCGTTGGGGTAATTTTTCCTGAGTTTTTCCAGGCCAGTGGTCGTTTCAGTAAAGCATTTTATATGCTTGTGATAGAAACTCATAAAACTCAGTTTACTACTGTTTTGAACAGCAAGGTTCTGAGTTTTGAGAACATTTACATATTACCGATTTTTCTAGAACCAGCTTCTAAAGAGGGGTTCGTGTCCTGCGGGAGAGGGGGGCAGGCAGTCAGGCTGAGGTTTGCTGGGGAATTTGGCTGCTAGCTGGACCCCCTGGGGCGGGTCTCACTCATGGTTGTCCGTCCCATTTCGGATTTAACAAGCACGGATCAGCTCTAAAAGTCACAGTTTTCATACATCTGAAGACTAAATGTTTCTTTACATCGTGAACTATCAGAGTGCTTTTTTTTTTTCATCACAGCCCCCAAGGACACACTAGAATGAATTAGATTCAGGAATGCCCTCCCACCCCCAAGGCTCATGAATAATCCCACCCCCAGCTCCCCAGGTAGTTAAGCCAAAATAAAACCTGCGATTAATATGGCTGGGGTTCACTCACTGGAAATCAAAATTACCCACTTGGAAAATTGCATGTGGTGTCTTCCTTTCCTTTTTCTGACAATGGGTTGTTTGACTTTCCCCTTTGCTCCAGCCCTCTCTTGTAGGGAACACCTTCCTAGCCGCACCCCTGAGGGCTTGTGCGCCTCTGTGAGTTGTATGCAGAGGTCTTTAAGGTGAATCTCATATTCATTTGCTTGGTGCTTTCTTCCCTCTTCCCTTTCCGCTTCCTGTTCAAAGCCAGGTCTCAGGTAAGATCGACTAAGGCCTGAGGCACCCACCCGTGTGTCTCGAGGCACCTATGCACTTGTAGAATGAGCTCTTGCTGGAAACGTGAAATTTACTTAAAAAGTGTTTCCTAAGGTTACTTATTATGCTCTGAATTTCCACTGTGTCCCATTTAGAATTCCTCAAGGCCCGTTCGTGCCACCACTCCTGACTCATCTGTGGCTGAATAACCTTGATTGGATTTCCATCACAACGTATAAAGCCTTTGATTACTCTTGGAATAATGTCACAAACAAGACACAGCATTTCACATCCTTCTAAAATGACTGGAAAACATTTTAAAATCAACAAAGTCACTGTTACCAAATACTAATTTATATCTGAGCTCCCTAGCAGTCAAAGCAAGAAGGGAAATGCAGTCAGTCATGTGGTTTTCATTGCTCGGCCAGATACTTAACCTCTCTGGACCATATCTTAAATAGAAAAATAATGCCCGTTCAACTGCTCTTTTCAGGGTCTCAGTAAGACACATACAGGTCCCTGTCTTATGTGCTGTGTGAATTCTAGGGAGCCACACAAGATCTAGCATCATTGCAGTTTCATTAGAACTTCAAATAGCACAAAAGCGATGGCAGAGTTGCCCTGTGAGGGGCACATGTTAGGCTGCTGGGTGTTTAGCACGTCCCGGCACATCCTAAGGGCACGGCACACAGCAGAACACTCCAGCGCGTTCACCAGCCTGTCAGGCTGTGGGTCTAGTGTCCTTTTGCTCACTCTCTCCCCTCTCTCTATTTTCCTGTGGGAAATAAAATTAGCTATTTATGAGCACATTCATCGAGGATAACCCACATATTGGCTAGGTGACAGCTCTGCTGCTCTTTCACGATCAATTCCGCAAAAGGAAATTGAAGCAGGCCCACAATTAAAATGATATTTGCTTTTGGTCATAATGCAGAAATAAAACTTTGTGTCATCATTCTGAAAGGGAAGAAAAGGATTCCCTACTGTCTTCCAAGAAATGTGTCCAGCTACTAGCTGTGTTGCCAGAAGAGCCCCTCTTTACAAGGATAAGTCAAACTGTCTGATACAGCAGCTGATTTTTCCTTCCTTCTCTCGGTGGGACTGTCTGGGCTCAAACTCCAGCTACGCAAACATGTTAGGGCAGACGGGGCCCTGGTGGGGTCTGGGAATCCCTCGGTGGACAGTTTAAATAAGCAGCAGCAAATGTTCCCCTCAAATTGGCCTCCTGTTCACGATTAACTGGCTAAAGGGATCTCAGCAAACATCACAGTGTGTGTGTGTTTTTCTGTCTTCTTTAGTTAAACAGTAAAATTAAGTATTAAGTAGGATGTCAAATACCCAACTTCGCTTTAAAATGCTTTGGCACCCTTTAGATTATTTTTATTAGCAGTAAAAATCCAGGCAAATATATCAAGTGTGAAAACTTGACTAAATTGGGTTTAAAGTTGTTTCTAATTGCCAGAGATAACGCGTGTTGATAAAAATGGACCCAGTGGCTGGAATCACCTTTTAAATAGGCTTTCTTGATGAAAACGATAGGTGTAATCACTAGTGTTTCCTTGGTGCCCTTCTGTGCTCCGAGAACTTTCGATTATGCTCGATGACGTTATCTCATTAGGCAGCGATGTTTTTCACATTGTCAGGGTTAAACTCTGTTAGCTCCTCCTAGGGAACAGCGCTTCTCAGTTTGCCATAACAGTGTGGAAATTCACAGCATGGTGGTGTTTCACTTTTTAAAAATCTTGAGTTGTCTAAATAACTGAATTATCCATTCCAGAGTATGAAAATAATTTTTAGATGTTAAAAGCCCATCTCAACTCAAAGCCTTTTATTAAATTTTCTTCTTAAAGGAAGAAATCTACTTCGTTGGGGAGAGTTTATTCATTTATTTTTGCTTTTAAACAAGCGACTCCCACTCTCAGACTTATGTACCAAAGTACAATAGCAACAGCCACAACGTGGAAGCTGCCTCCGCAGCCCACGGCCCTCGATGCGGAAAGCATAGGCAGGTGTTTGGCTGGAAAACTTTGTGTGTGTGTACAGACGTGTCCAAGACTGAACACCTCCCAGGGACAGTTTATTTCGATGAGGTAGAGCGACGACCTTATTAGATGGTTCAGTTCCATGTTGTTTTGCTAATGTGACTCACTTTCACTGGAAGGAGGGAGGTGGCTTCTGTACGCGGTGCATTTCTTGAACAACTGTTCCTTACCTTATGGCTTAAGTTCTTTACCAAAGTTTATACAATATTATACTAGGTAACCAATACACATTTTCAAGTAAGTATGGATGTAAATGAAATAGCTGCTTGTGAGACACATAAAGAAAAGCAGGCATTGGAGATTGTGACTAGAGACACAACTGTAAAAATAACAACCTCGGCGTTGTGTGCGGTCGAGAGCTAAGCCTTTCACTTTTGAAAGAAGGACAGCGCTTCTGTTTCTGGACATAACTGGAACCCTGAAACCCACACCATCTTGTTGTAAAATGCTGAATTTACCATGGTCAGCAAAATATCCAAAACAGTCCCCCGTGCATTTCAGAGTCGAGGGTGGGATTTTCCTTCCAAGCCAGAATCTGTCCCTTTGGGGCTGCATTTATCATAGGTGGTGCCCTGGCAGGCAGAAAAGCTGTTCAGCAAAACATAAAAGAGCTCTTAGTAGGAAAGTAATTCATTTTGTAGTTAGCAGGGTTTTATGAATACTAAAATACTACACTGAGGGTCTGTTTTCATAAGATCGATGTTTGAGAGCCGGGGAGTGTGCTAGCGAGATACACACACACACACACATGTGACTGAAGTAGTCAGATTTCTTTCGACATTCAAAAGCACAAATAGATACATGAATTCAAAAGCACAACGTGAGCCATAATTTTGAGTCAAGGTCGTACTGTTTTGTCGTTCCAAGTTTGGTTCTTTGAAAACATTTCTGACATTGGGAGACTGTTTTCCCTCTAGACAGCCTGGGAGTTTTAGAATTGACCCTAGTGTCCAGCAAATGCAGGCTCTCCGTCCACGGGCCCTCACTCTGCCTTCTCTAAGCACGCAGCCTGAGAACGGAACCTTTGAAAACAGATAAAGCTGCTTGGGGATTAAAACTCAAATAGAAGGCCTAAGCATAGATGCCTGTCTTTTTGCAAGTGGCTGAAGATGTTTCTCTGAAAAGACGTTGGTTACTTTTTTCTGAAAAAAGGACTTTAAGCAAATCAGAAGTATCATTTTTTTTCTTTAAAAATGTGGGTCAGGGAGAAATGAGAAGCCAGCACACACATTCTCTCTCTCTCTCTCTCTCTCTTTATTTTTAAAATAAGTGACTGAAATTGTGAATCAATTTTTTTTTATTCTCCTTGGTAGTAACTCTCACTCTCCACCCAACAGAGCTTCCCTGGGCATCTGTAGCACTGGCCTGGGAGGGAGAGGGTGGGAAGTTGCTTTTCCTGCCCCCCCCCACCTCCAAAGGCTGCTGAAATGCTGCTGGTTGATTTCAACTTTTTGAGGATTAACAGGAATGACTTGAAAGAAGAACCTTTTCATTTTCTTCCTCTTTGTGAATGAAGTCATTTCGTAACTTTTTACAGAAGTCAACATCCATTTGGGTCATTATTGGAGACTGAGTTTTGGGGTGTAAAATAGAGGGGAGGATTCTCTACCAGGATTCTCTGTTTGCATAATACTGGAAAGAAACGTTGTTTCATGAATAATGTAGAAAATAGAGCCTTGGAAGCCCTTTTAGGCACAAGATTACTCAGCTGGCCAGAAACACAATTTGTTGTGGACTCAAAGGCAACTCGCTCTCCCTAACAAGTGGCAGGCACTGGCCGAGGAATGTGGTCAGTCTCTTCCCCCTCCCTGCCGGTCCTAGGTGTGGCTGATGCTAAGTTGGAGAGCTTGCTCCCAGGAGAGCCTCTTCATGAACCCTCCTGCTGGGTGAGGTGGCACCGGCAGGGCTGCCCCTGTACAGGAGATCCCGCTGCCTCGCTCTGCTCGAAACCAGGGAGCCACCCAAGCAAACACTGGCGCAAGGCACCTAAAATAACCGGGGGTGGCTGGGGCCAGGACACTCTGCTCGCTTCGCTGGCCTTTTTCCTGGGGGCAGGACTGAGGAGATTTCTACCTGCCCAAGCTCTTCGCCCCCAGGGCAGTTTCTAACCCCACTTTGAACTAGCCTCTTCCCGCACCGGGTTCTGCCAGCCCAGCGCTCAGTGCTGGTGCTGACTCACTGTGCTTGTCGAGCCATTGGTCACTGAAGTTGGTCGCTCCACTGCCACTGCTCAGGGCCTGCTCTGATGATGGCGGTTTCTGGAACCTTCTGTGCCGGTGTCCATCTTCAGCTGTCGGGGATGGCTCTCATCTCTCTCATGGCTCTGTGTTTGGGAGAACGAATCCCCAGGGTTAGGGGGTCCGGGGCCTCGGTAAAGATCAGGCCGTGGTGCTTCCTGGGGGCTTCTTATAGCCTGGCCTGCTGGCACAGAGAGGCCTGCAGGCCGCTGGGGTGTCCCCCCGGTGTGTCTGGAATGGGTGGGTCCGAGGGGCAGCGTAGCAACCCAGGGCCATGCGGTCTCTGGGACGGACCCAAGGCCGCGCTCGGGGCGTGGGGCCTCCCAGCCGCACCCGTGGGTGGGAGCCATCAGGCGAGGTCATCCTGGACCGGGACGGCTGGAGACACGTTTCTGGTGGCAGGAGAGAGGCCTGGCAGGCCCGGGCCAGCTCAGCACTGACGAGGCAGGGCCTTTGCTGGAGGCTGGGGGCAGCGGGCCCGGTGACCCCCGTCCACTCACCCTCGAGTGCACGGGGCCCTCCAGGGCCACAGCCCTGGTGCAGTGGCTGGTCTCCCGGCCGGCGGCCCCTCAGGCGGCAGGTGAGGGCGAGGCCCGGCCGTTGGGGTCACCCACCTCTTTGGCTACCTCATTTTCCTCTCTGCCCAGGACCTCCCTTCCCGCGCAGCCTGGCTCTCTGGCCTCCTTGCACAGCAGGAGCAAGGGCTGTGGTCGGAGACCCAGGTTCTGTCTCCGACGCGTGACCCCCCCTTACGCCGCCCCTCCCGCCCCCGGCAGTTGTGGGGCGCGCCTGACCCCTCTCTTCCGCGGCAGGTGGAGCTCACGGGCAACAGCATCTACGAGTACATCCACCCCTCCGACCACGACGAGATGACGGCCGTGCTGGCCGCCCACCAGCCGCTTCACCACCACCTGCTCCAAGGTGCGTCTCAGCGGGAGGAACCGGGTGACGCGCACAGCGCTCTTCCGGGGCTCTCCGGGCTGTGCCCTGCCAGGACAGCAGGGCCAGGGCGGGCCAGCGGGGGCTGTGCCCCCAGACTCGCAGCGTCCACCCACTGGTGACTGTCCCTGAGGGCCTGTCCTTGCAGTGTCCTGTGCGAGGGCGTGGGCGCTGGCGGGAGTCAGGGGTCCCCGAAGCCGTCCAGGGGTCCCCTCCACGTGCTCTCGGCTTCGCCTCCCAGGAACACAGGATTTGACCTGTACCTCTTTTTTATAGTTTATTTTTGCTTTGAAGAGGTGCAGGCCAGAGGTGCGGGGTGAGAGGACTCCCCAGAGACAGAGTGGGGAGCAGAGCAGGCGGATGGATGGAAACACACTGCTGAGGGGAGCAGCGGGAGGCAGGAGAGGTCTGCCGTGCCCTGTGGGTCCCTCCCTGGCTGGGATCGAACTCAGGCTGTGGGGTGACAGCGCTGAGACTGAACCCCAAGGCTGTAGGGAGGCCCCTCGACCTGGGCTTCTTAACCCAGAGTCCAAGGCTAGAACCCGGCATCTGTGACATGGTTTGGGGTGCAGGGTGCAGCTTCAGTCCCCGCAGTTGTGGGTGCGCCCTCCCTGTGCGGCGGGCTGTAGGCGGTCAGCCTCCTGACGGCCCCGCTGCCCGCGGGTTGGCGGGTGGGGAGCACAGAGGTGGCCGCGTGGCTCGTGAGGGTAGCGTCCGGTCTGTGGCCACCTGGGCACTCGGGGTGCAGGGCCGTGAGCTGCACCTGGCTCCCACTGCTCGCATGTGAAGAAAGCAGCTGTGCGGTGGGCGCTGGTGAGGGCGCCTGGGCGCGCGCTGGCTGGCGACGCGGAGCTCCCGGGGCAGCGTGTCTGCTACCTGCGTGCCCGAAGTCGTCCTCTGAGCAGGGGTCTGCGGGTTCGCGTCCTGGCGGTAAGCAGGTGTGCCGCGCTGGCCTGGCTCCGTCCGGGGCAGGACCCTTCTCCTGGCGTCCTCTCCGGTGCCTGCTGTGGGCAGCGAGTTGGGACGGACGTGAGTGGCCGTCCAGTGGGGGCAGGTGCAGATGTCGCTGTCCAGTGGCTCCTTGAGTTGCCCTCGTGACGTGCTGGGAAGGCAGAGAAGGACAGGGGAGGACTACGGGGCCCTGCGCTCCTCTGACCGTCCAGCGGCACGGAGACCAGCGGTCTCTGTCTTGCCGGCGTTGAGCTGTGGAGCCCCAGTATGGCCAGAATTGCCTGGTGGGACAGATGTCAGAGGAAAGAAACATCTGGAGCCAAGAGAAAGGGGTAACCAGCCACAGAAGGAAGGAAGGAGGCCTGCTCTTCCCGCTTCTACTGGGGACGGGTCGCCCGCAGCTCCAGGCCACTGCACAGTGAGGCACACAAGTTTGCTGCTGCAGCCCGGGGAAGATGGGGCTCTGGGGGCTCCCCTCACCCTCACGGGAGGTGCCTCTGTGGAGGTGGAGAAAGTAAACTTCTTTAAACATTAATTTATTAGCCAGAGGCCGGGTAGCTGCAGAGAGAGGGTGTTTCCTTATAGGACTTATTTGCATTGGCAACAGTGAGGTCAAAGACGCATGTGTGCGCTGGGCCTTTGGGTTACGGGGAGAAAGGGTGTGTGGGCGCCGTGAGTGCCCCAGTGGGGGAAGCAGGGGGCTGTCCAGGGCTACGAGCAAGGCAGAAGCTTTGCCCTAGCCCAGTGGTCTGCTGCGCTGTTCCCCAGTCCACGCTGGCGAGAGGTGGCACAGGCACAGCTGGCGGGAGGTGCCCAGGACTGCTTCCTCCACCTGGGAGAGGGGAACAGTCTGTGTTCGTGCTGTTGAGGTGCTGTCTGCTGCCCGAGGGCGTCAGCTGTGAGGCGCACGTTCCCCAGCCCAGGCACCCCTGGTACCGTCTCTCTGGCCTCCACAACAGGGCACAGGCAGTGGAGCTGAGCTGGGCCCCGTGTTGGCGTTTTCTGAGTTCCTGCTGGGCCACGTCTTGGGCTGCCTCCTCTGGGGCATGGGGGCCCCCGCAGGGCCAGGCCAGCACTCCTCCCATGCAGGCCCAGCCCAGGCCCAGGCCCTCTGGGTCAGGGTGGGGCCTGCTGAGGGTTTACTGCCATTGTGGGAAAGAAGACAAGGGGCGCTTTGGGGACAGCCTGAACCGTCCCCCTCCTGCCTTCAGAGTATGAGATAGAGAGGTCCTTCTTCCTTCGGATGAAGTGTGTCTTGGCGAAAAGAAACGCAGGCCTGACGTGCAGCGGATACAAGGTACCGGGTCCCCGGGGGTGGGGTCTTCTGGGTTTGTGGGGGAGGCCAGGACCCAGGCCGGTCCTGCACATGCCGCAGGCCGCTGGGGGGCCGCTCAAGAGGGCCCCAGGGCACTGCAGGCCGGCCTGAGGACAGCAGCGACCTCAGCTCTTCGGTCTCCCTGGCATGGGGGGAGTCGCACAGGGCCGCGGCCGGGGGCTTCGGCAGGATGGTGATGGCAATGAGTGCTCACTTTCCTTGAGGCCCGTGATGTGGCCTGGTCCAGGGAGAACCGGGCGTGCCTGGCTGTGATGCACCTGTGGTGGGGCCTCGGGAGCCCTGCCGCAGTGGCCTCTGGGAGCGTGGCTGCCACATTTTGAAACCAAGGACCTCTCCTTCCCTTCCCCTTGCCCTTTCCCTCTCCCCCCCCCCCCTTCTCTTGGCTGGTTTGGACACTGCAGTAAAGTTCAGAGCCAGGCGCACACCTTCCCAGTCACCACACCCCCACTACGCGGACGAGTTTCTTATTTGCTGTCCCGGATTCTGACTCTCTTGGGGGGATGGGGAGCCCCTGGCACTGTCCTACGCCCAGTAGACAGCCTTCAGAGACTTGGGTCTTGCGTTTTCCTGCCACTTATTAACTGAAATATTAAGCAAAATCCATACATATCACCGCTCAGCTCCCTCGTCAATATTGCCAGTGAAATGGGGACCTTGACTAGGAGTTTAGGGGTGCCCACTCTCAAGTGCGAGTGCACCCAGGAGCCTGGAGAAGAGTTTGGGAGAGAAACCAAGAAACATCAGGGCCGCTGCTGGGGTCCCGTCCTGTGGGGGTTCGCCGGCTGTGACACGCGTAAGCGCTGCAGACACTGAGGCCTTGGCCGTGGGCTCCCGCGAGCTCCGCAGCGCCGGGTGCTCCCCGTGCTCTCGCTGCTCCATGCAGCCGCCTGGCTCACTGCTCATTACAGACGTGCAAACGTCTGGGTTATAAGCAAAGTCACAAAACAAACTTACATTGAAAACAAGGACTTTTAGATTTTAATGCAAAGAATTCTTAATTTGCCGCCATGCTACAACTGTCAGATGGCGCAGATGTCAGCTTCAACCCCTCTGGGGATGATGGCCGTTAGAGTGACCGAAGTGCCATCGGGGAGCAAGTGGTCGGCTCCCCAAAAGCTCCTGCTGTGCCAGCACATCCTATCAAACCACAGGGAGGTGACTGTGGGATTGGATGCATGTGCCGAACTGGAGTCTTTTTTTTTTTTAAAAGATGGATTTATTTATGCACACAAGAGCTTGGGGGTACAGGCCAGAGGTGCAGCGGGTGAGAGGATTCACCAAGACAGAGTGGGGAACAGAACAGGCAGATTGAAACACACTGCTGAGGGGAGCAGCGGGCACAGCAGGAGAGGTCTGCTGCACCATGTGGGTCCCCTCCCTGGCCGGCGGCAGGGATCGAACTCGTGCTGCAGTGGCTGCGGTTTGCTTCATAGCGCGCTATGGGGGCCACCACGGGAGCTCCTGAACTGGAGTCTTGTGGCGTGACTAGGGCAAAGGATGTGCCCTAGGACTGGATGTGCCCGCCTCCCGCTGCTGTTACGTTCCCTAAGAAAGCAGCCCAGCAGCAGTCTGGGTTTAACTCAGAAACCTAAAACTGGAGGTGCTGGATGACCCAGCCACCCATTTAGGGGCATTTATTCGAAGAACATGAAACCGTCCACGCAGAAACCACGAGCTGAAACCACGAGCTGAGCAGCGGTGGTTGCTGCAATGTTTGCCATAGCTGGACGCGGGGGCAGCCTCAGCGCCACTGGCCACGGACTGGACCCAAGACATGGGCCGTCCACACATGGACACTACTCAGCCAGCAGGACTGATGGCCCGCGGCCCTTGCCGTGGAAGGAGCTAGAGGGGTGTGCAGTGAAGCACGTCAGAGAGGAAGAGACCAATCTTGCAGGTTTATATAGTGGACCACTGGACAAAGTAAAAGACTTACCAAGACGAGTAAACGGGGAGCTTCCTGAGTGCAGAGCGGGGGAGTCACAGGCATGCGGGGGTGGGGGGGTGCAAGGGGGAGAAGGAAAGAAGGAGGCACAGCGCCGCTGCTGCTGAGCCGCGAACTGGCGTGTTGGCCGGGCGCTGGGAGAGGCTGGGCCGGGGACGTTCCAGCATGTTCGGGAAACCAGCAGGCCCAAAGCTGGGGTGTGGGTGCCCCGGGCCCGGGTGACCCGTCCCCCGCTCTGCAGGTCATCCACTGCAGCGGCTACCTGAAGATCAGGCAGTACGTGCTGGACGTGTCCCTGTACGACTCGTGCTACCAGATCGCGGGGCTGGTGGCCGTGGGCCAGTCCCTGCCGCCCAGCGCCATCACGGAGATCAAGCTGCACAGCAACATGTTCATGTTCAGGGCCAGCCTGGACCTGAAGCTGATATTCCTGGACTCCAGGTGAGTCCGCCCTGCCCAGCGCCCACGTGGCACCGGCCCTGAACCGACACTCTCCTGGGGTGGCCGAGCATGCGAGAAGGGGCCGTGGGCCGCCCCAGGCGGGCTCCAGCCCCACCACTCAGCCAGCGGCTGCTCCGGGCCATCCTCACGTCCTCGTTCCTGCCTGGTGGCAGCGCCTGTGCCCCGCGTGCGTGCTGTGGGCCCGGGCCCGAGGCTCGGTGGGGCGAGGAGGCTGTGACCTGGGGCCAGAGGGGGAGCAGAGTGACCTTCCCTGGGGTCTGGGCGGGGAGGCCCCCCCAGTGGGCACGTCCCCAGGGCTGCCCCTGCCAGCTGCTTCCGCCCCTGCCAGCTGCTTCCGCTCCTGCCTGGCGGAACCCACAACTCGAGCTTCTCCGCAGAGAGGGAAGGGGCTGGAACGAGAAGGCAGCTCTGCCAGGAGGCTGCAGAGGAGGGGCGTCTGCTGGAGAGGCCCCGCCACGGCCCCGGGCAGCCCTCACTGGAGGGCTGAGGGGCTTGCAATTCTCTAATCTGCAGCAAGGGCCAGCCGGTGCTGCCCGCTCCACTGCCCACTGTTAGGGAGGGTGAAATGAGGGGACAGAGGTGAAGCACCTGTAGCGCAAAAGCCTGATGTACCTGCCTCCCGGCCCCTGAGGTCCGCAGCTACGGGACAAGAAGTGCATCCTGAGCCTCCCCGACCCCGGTGCACGGGGCTCCCGGGAGACAGGCTGTGTGCACATAGCCGCTTTCTGCAGGTCCGAAAGCTATGACTGGTCGGTTCCTCTTTGCACTTTTTCCTGTGGCATCCCGGGTTCTGAGGCCACCTTCCACCACCCCGCCTGGTGTGGTAGACATAATAACCTGTGGTGGAAGTTCTCTCCAGATTTAGGAGTCACTTCTCCAAAAGGGCTGAAGACCTGTCCAAGTTCATTATTTAAGAACTTTGGGGGGTTCCAACTTACTTGCCTCCCAGCTTTTTTTGGACCATTCTAGCAACCGCCCCCCTCCCCGCCCTCTGACCCAGCGACTCCTCTGGAGGAGGAAAGAGGGTTCTCCTCTCAGAGAGCTCAAGTCTTCCCAGGTTGTTTAGTCCACACAGCTTTGAAGCCCAAGATGGAGGACTTCATGGAAGAGGAGGTGCAAGGTTAACTGGGAGACCAGATGGCTCTGGAGGGAGCCTTGGAGGTGTGCCATCTGAGACGCCAATGTCACTCTCCTTCAGGGTGTGGGGACCACACCCTGGGGTGAGTAGAGCAGGACAGAGGTCACCTCGAGGGGGACATCCTGCCTTCACAGAAGACCTGACTGCTTCCTGTGAAGAGCCAGGAAGCTTCTAGCACAGACTGGAGGCTTTTTCTGAACCTCAGTCATCGAGGGGCTGGGGGGTCACAAGTGAGCGGGAGAAATCTTCCCGCTTATGCTGCTGCGGCTCCGTGGCACATAAAGTCCGCCAGGCGGGGACGGGGCCTGTCCAGACCGGGCATCAGCAGACTCCCAGGCCTGTGTAGACGTCAGCCCCGGGGCCATGGCGGGGGCTTGGCCTGACACCCGGCCACCCCAGAGTCACGGGCCGGGGTACTGGACCTGAGGGGTGGGGCCCCCCACCCAGAATAATCCCTGACACAACTGAACTCAGCATAACCTGAAATTTGGTTCTTCGGGGTTTTGTGGTATTTCACTTTGAAACTGTAGCTGGTGCTTTTGCTAAGGATGGGTGAACCCAGCGCTGTTTGGGGTTTGGCAAGTCCCTCTGACAGGTCTTCAGACAGTAGAGGTTTGGAAAGGCGGGAGGGCGGGCTGCCAGAGCCTTTCCTTCCCTTTAATTCCTCGAGCCAGCGTGTACTTTGATGAGAAACCTAATACATGTGTTTCTGATTCATTTACACTTGCGGGGCCCTTGTTTGAAGCTTTACGTCCAGAGGGCCTGGGAAGCCTCTTTCATCCCTGCACCGTGCAGATGGCTGCCTTTCTTTTCTGGGGGGCCAGACGTCTCAATTTACCCGCCACACAGAGCCAGGCTCCGGTGGGACCTCATGTTCTCCGTGCTCCTTCCGCGGTCCCAGAGCCGCCAGCCCCCTCACCCGCCCTGCCCTGGGGCTGGCCCTCCGCACTCCAGGGACTCCAGGGATGTCCACGGCTCCCACAGACCAAGGCCCAGAGCCCGGAGGACGCACCAGAGGGGGATGGGTGAAGGGATGAAGGAGAGGTCATGTCTCCCCGTTTCCTCTGCGGCTGACTGTTCAGCGTCAGGCCAGCGGGGGCCCAGTCCGGGCGGTCCTCAGACCCACCCCAGTCCCCAGCATGAACCGCTCACCACACTCACCCCCGTGGAAGCCCCTGCCCCTCTTCCATCTGTTCTCGAGTATCCGTCACGAGAGGCTCGGGGCACCCGCTCTCCGGTGTGGCTCCCAGCTTGGCCGACCGAGCCCTGAGGAACGGCGCCAGCGACACGGGCGGTTTGCACCCACAGAGGGTGACCCAAGTGCCGGCGACCGCAGGCCGGGGGGCTGAGGTGCTTTCCCTCAGAGAGTGAAGGGGGTGGGGGCCAGTGTGTCTGGGGCCCAGTGGGAATAAAGAGGGGGTGATGGCCTGAAAGCACCGGCCAATGTTTATATATTTTGAGGGTTTAGAAAAAGATTTTATTTTTGTGTAGAAGAACTGGGGTGTAGACTAGAGGTATGTGGCGGGGGGGGGGGGGGGGGGGGGGGGGGGGGGTGAGCGGACTCCCAGAGACAGAGCGGGGAGCAGAAGAGGCAGATCCACTGAAACACACTGCTGAGGGGGCAGCGGGAGGCAGGAGAGGTCTGCTGCGCCATGTGGGTCCCTCCCTGGCGGGGATCGAACTCACGAGACTCTATCCCTGGACCACCAGGGAGGCCCTACTTCCTTTTCTAGAGCAAGCTTAATTAAGGCTTATCTTCAAGTCTCCATATTCTCGGGGGTCATCATACTATTTTCGGGGCACCATAAAACAACCCTCCACACAGGAGGCGCCAGCTAGTCCCTGATTCCGTCAGCTGGGCCAGTGCGGGATGGAGAGCCAGGCCAGAGTGGGGACAGCTCGCGTCCGTCATCAGAGGGACAGTAACAGGTCGCGGTCCGCGTGCCACAGAGTGTGGTTCGGGCGTGGAGGGCCGTCCTCTGATGGCCGCTTTGACGTGGGTGACCCGGAAGTGGTTCGCTGAGGGGGAAGCGGAAGCCCGGCACAGCGGGGTCACTCGCGCCCCCTGCAGGAAACACCCAGAACAGACACACTGGCAGAGCCGCCAAGTGGCAGGTTGCCAGGGCTGGGGCCCTTTGGGGTGCAGGGGGCGGAGCACGAGTCTTAGGGGGCGGAGCTCCAGTCTGGGGGTGGGACTCCAGTCTGGGGCGGGGCTCCAGTCTAGGGGGCGGAGCAGCTCCGTAGAGGGTGGTGGCGATGGTCACGCCACATGGTGGACGTCGTTCCTGCCCCTGGGTTGCACAACTTAATGATGAACGTGGGACCTCCCTGGTGGCGCAAGGGGTTAATTTGCAGCCTTGGCGACCCACAGGCGCAGCAGACCTCTCCTGCCTCCCGCTGCTCCCCTCAGCGGTGGATTTCAGTGGATCCGCCTGTTCTGCTCCCCACTCTGTCTCTGGTGGATCTTCTCACCCCCCACATCTCTGGCCAGTACCCCAGCTCTTGTGTGTGTAAATAAATGTATCTTTTAAAAATGAACGTGGTACATTTTAGGCCATGTACGTTTTACCACAACAAAAAAGCTGCCCCGCAGCCCCCAGAAAGTGCAAACTTTCTCCCTTTGCGCCTTCCTCCCAGTACTAGTCTCGAGGCTGAGCCCCCGGCATGGCCGGTGACCTCACTGGGGACCACACCCTGCAGCCCCCACTCCCGGGCAGCGCTTTCCAAACATCCCGCTGGTGGGCAGCCGGGCCCGCGCTGGCGGCCGCTCGGACTCCCCCTGGTAAGGAAAGGCCATCCTTGGCGCCAGGATCAGCATTCCCCCCGAGCCCTTCAGCGCTTGGTTCGTTGCAAAACCAGTATCAGCTTAAGCGAAGGCAGTGTGCGGAGCCGCGTGACCACGCCTGTCCCCCGCCCCCAGGGTGACCGAGCTGACGGGGTACGAGCCGCAGGACCTCATTGAGAAGACCCTGTACCACCACGTGCACGGCTGCGACGTCTTCCACCTGCGCTACGCGCACCACCTCCGTGAGTCCGCTCCGGGCCGGGCCGCGGCGGGCGCGGGGCGGGCGCGGGCGGGCGCGGGCAGGCCGAGCTTCCCACGCCCTCTGGCCGCCCTGCCCAGAGCGTGACCCCCGTGAGCGCGAGCGCCCTGTGGTCCTGAAGCTCTGGGCCCTCCAGCCCGCGGCCGGGCGTGGTGCTGGGCCGCAGGTTTGCAGCCTGACTTTCCGCGATGTCGGTCCCGGTTTGCGAGCAACGGCACCGTGGCCACGGCGACGCCGACTGTGTCAGTGGTAAAGCTGCTGTCGCTCGGAGAGGCGAGGCTGTGTCCCCCGGAACCCTCTGCGGTAGGGGGTGCCGCTGGCCAGGGGCCGCAAGTCGCTGCCTGGGCTGGCCGTGACCTCCCAGCACTTCCCCCCTGGACTGGGGAAGGCTGGGGCCGCGGGGACTGCAGGTCTGCGGGATGGAGAAGTCAACCCGGAAAGTCAGACACATCGTCTCTGATCTGCCGCAGAGGCAGTGGGGAGGCGCCTGCGTTGGGGGGGCTAGAGGCGCTGAAATCTTCAAAGAAGTGACCCTCTGCCCGGAGAATCCAGACTGAGGCAGCGTCCACTCGGACGGCGTGGAATGGCTCGCCCGCCCCGCGGCCAGCCCCGTGCCTGCGGCCGGTCCAGGCGTCTGTTAAGAGGGGTGCAGAGGCTGGAGGGGGCGTGGGCGGCACGTGCTCAGTGCCTGGCTCTGGGCTCGCGGACACGCGTCAGTTGGGGGCGGGGCGGGGCGGGGGGCACGTCGCCTTCCGGGGTGCCCTGGCTGGGACCCAGTGGGCCCGGCGGGTCCTCTCCTGCGGAGTCACCTGGCTGGAGACTCGGGACAAGCACGCGGCTCGGCAGGCGTGGCAGCCCCTCTCACGCTGCCGGCAGCAGTGCGGGGCGTCGGGGACGCCGTCTCTGACACCCAGCCCCGGGGAGCAGCTCCCGGGTCGCGTGGGCCTGGGGGTCGGCATGGCCCATGCAGGAACTGGGAGGTTGTTTCGCAAATAGCATCAAACAGAATTAGAAGAAAGGAAGCGGCATCTCCCTGGGGTGTGCAGCCACATGGAACCTTCTAGAAGGGAGGGGTGTGGGGAGGAAGTGTGAGGGTTCACACGCCCACTCTGTTCTGGGGGCCATCCCAGCTCTGGGACCCTTGCAGGGGGGCAGAAGCACATCGGGCACTTCTGTATCCCGTGAGGGAATTGAAATCAAACTCCCGAATTATGTGCAGGGGCTGCTGTTCTCCAGAGGGGGCTGCCTGTGGGGTTAGGCCTCTAGGCCTGGAAAAGTGTCGGGGTAAATACCGCTTCTCCGTCTCCCGCTGTTGGGCTGACAGGGGGGAGCAGGGGAGATAAATCCAATCTGTGCCTGGGAAAGGAGGCTGCAGGGCCAGCCCGGGGGATCCCCGTCCCCCTCGTGGACAGGATGCTTGCACATGGGTCCTCACGCCCCTCGCAGTCGGGAGCTGCCAGGTAAGCCAGGTGAGAGTGGGGCTCTCTTGTATCGGTTTCCCAGCTGAGCCAGCTGAGCCAGGTGAGTGGCAGAGGCAGAGGGCAGCAGCTGAGCCCACTGGACGGGAGCCTTCTGTAGTTCACTCCGGCCTCACCTGGGGACACAGGCCATCTCTGTCCACCAGAAGCTCATCTGGCTCTCCAGACCTGCAGGGGGTTTTACCTGCGAGATCGCCTGTGGTGCTCAGTTCCCCTCTCACTAGGAATCCGGGCCTTCCAGACACAGCCGCTGTCGGAGGGGCCTGGGAAGGGAAGGCGTGCAAAGGTTTCCAAAGATCGCCCGGAAAGGGTGGGAGCGCTCAGAGCCTGGCAGGGGCCTCGCTCTCTGTCCCAAATGGACTAGAAGTGGCAGAGTGAGGAAAGCAGGCTATGGCAGCGCCGTCGACAGTGGTGCTGGGGGACTGTGACCCCGACCTTACTGTGACGGAGAAGCCATGCAGGGATGGGGCGCAGAGCCCGCCCAGGGGTCCACCCTGCATCCCAAGTCGGCCCCAGTTCCCTCCACCAGCTTTGCCAGCTGCAAGAGGGGAGTTTCAGCAAGACGCAGCAGCCAGTTCCCATGGGGGCACCTCACCTCTTGGAGCTCACGCTGCGCCCCAGCAGTGGGGGTCCCCCTCAGGGCAGCCACAGCGCTAACTGGACCGTATTTTCCTTGCAAAGCCAGAATGTTCTGAAGAAGCCTTCTGCTTGGTGGGGGGGGGGGGGAAGCTGAGGCCCCCGCACCCCCATCCCCACCCCTGCCTCCAGCTGTTCCTTCCTGGAACAACAATCTTAAAAAAAAAAAAAAAAAGAACTATGGAGAATATAAGGAATATGACTTAAATAATGTATAAGAGTTGGAAACCGAACTGTTCATGGGCCATGCAGGAACATGAATGCATGAATGGGCACGTGTTGGGCAATAGGGAGTGGTGGAGCTTGTGGCTAACTGGAGGACCCAGGACCGTTCCAAAGGCATTCTGAGCAACAAAGCACTATGCCATCAGTGACGTGCATCTGTGAGCATGTGGCATGTAGACTAGAGGGGAAAGGCCTTGAAATAGAAAACAAAACTTGAAAACAGGTTCCTATCTACCATGAAGACTTTGATTGACACTGCCTGGGATGCTTCCGCTGCCCGCAGCTTAGCGCTTAGACTGGAAATGGCGATGGAGACGGAGTTTAATTCACGCACGGCCTTTCTAGGGCCGCTGTCCCAGCAGCCCGGAGGCAGAGGTGGCTTTTTCTTGCTGGTGAAGACGTGGCGAAGTCTGTGCACTTAAGGGAGCCGTAAGCGATGAAGAGTAACTGGTCCTGGAAAGCCCCGTGTGACCCACACATCTCCTGACCCCCGAAGCAGTTCGTAGGTAGATGGCCCCAGATTCCTAGCTCCTCGGGGGACCTGCTGGCTCAGACGCAGCCCATCTGCCATGTCACTTGGAGACAGGCCACCACGTGGCCCTTGTGGAGATGCTTCCTGGAGACATTGTCTTCCTCGGGGCTCCGGTCTTCCCCGCAGCCACACCCTCTGGCAGCTGTAGCGGAGCACCCGTGCGTAGACCCACCGCTGCCCGGTGTGCTCTCACCGGGGTAGTCAAGTGCTCCCTTGCCTCAGACGCCTGCGAGCGACCTCATTCTCTCCTGAAGCTCACGCATGCCCCAGCACCTACTGGCACCAAGCAGATGGCGGGTGCTGTCTGAGGCCCCGGGATGCAGCAGCTTCACTTTCCTCCCAGAGGCTGGCTCATGGGCTTAGCTACATCTTCACGAGGAATTCTGGGCACCCCGAAGGCCCCTGCTCCTCTGGGTTGCATATTTGCACAAGAATTTCCACCCCAGAGTGGCCTTGGAGAAGCAGAAACTTGCCTTTCATCTCGGCGTGGGGCACCCCAATGTCAGAACCGGCCTAGCCGTGATGCTGGCAGTGCTGCGGCAAAGAGATTCAGGGTACAGCCCCCCCCAGGGCTTCTGGTTCGGGGGAACCTCCTTCCTGCCCCCCCCACCACCATAAGTGGGGGCTTACAGTCTGCAGCCTGAGGGCATTTGAGACAGCTAATTAAGAAGGGCAGATTGGATGGGGAGCTCGCGCGAAGGGAAGGATGTCACGGCTGAGTCTAGGGTTTCAGCCTGGATTGCCGGGTCAGCTGTGGCCATGGGTCATGTAGAAGAGAAAATAATTCCATGTCAATGTTTGTTTGGCCTCCGTATCTAAGCCTCACCAGAGCAAAGGCAGGGAGCGTCAGAGATGATAAAGTCTTTGCAAAGTCTGCAGCGGCCTTTGGGGTCCCCTGGGTTCGTGGCATCCAGCTCAAGATGACGACAGATAGGCCTTAGGAAGGTTGTAGGAAGTGTCAGTACCAGACAAGAGAAAGAAAGCACGGTGCTATCCTGTGGGCTTTACTGGCAGGGCACAAGAGAGGTCCGAGGCGGAGAACTCAGCAGGCGTTTCTGCTGAACAAAGAGCACCTCGTGGGAACCCCGCTGCCGAGGAGCTCTGTGTGAGCACATCTCTTTTGGGGTCAGCAGCAAGTTGGTTAACTGAGTCACCCCTAAAAGTTGGCCCATCCCCATGTGAGCCTCAGAGAACCTTCTGGAGGCACCACAGTGGCCACACTGGATGTAGAGGGGAGAATACCTGGACCCCCTGTGCCCTCCAGGTCCTGGGTTGACTGCCCTGGCCGTGCTGACTCTGTGAGAGGAGGCGCCGTGTGGGACGCTGAGCCCGACATGGCTGTGGGCGTTTTGCTGTTGAAAAAGCAGACCCGCCGAGAGGCGTTCTGAAGCGCCTCTTCCCAGTGGCCTTTGCTTACGCTCTTCTGCGCGGCTGTCCCTCCTGCAAGTGGGTCCAGTGACGTGTAGAGGTCATTCACCCTGGACCGAGGAGAGCTGGCGCCTGTTCAAGGGGAGCTATCCCCAGCAGGGCGGGACGTGGTTCCCGGCTCTGGTCCACGGGGTGTGGCCCATACGTGATGTATTCCGACTTCCCAACGCCCATACAGCTTACTTACCCATGTAAACATAAGCTGATTATAAAGCTAATACCTCCTTAATGTTGGAAACTTGGAAAATTAAGAAGAAAGTGAAAAGAAGGAAATGAAAATTACTTGCGGTGTCATCAGGCAGATGGTAAAATCTCGTAGGGATTGGGCCCTTCGTGCCTGCCAGCCAGGATTCTGCACCTTCACATTATGATCTACTCCTCACAACCAGATGGGGTGGGCCCTGCAGTTTCCCTCTTGTTATGAATGGGGAAACCGAGGCAAAGCAAGGTTGTCCAAAGTCACTGGGGCCTATGTCTGTGTGTGCACACCCTTAATCCTAAGGTCTGTACTGTCTGCAGCTCCAAATGTTGTGTTTTCTTCATTTAATATCCATTATCCATGATGTCGCAGGTTCTTATTTATATTTTACTGGCTGCATAATATTCCATTGTTCTGGGTCCCCTTCCTACTGCTGGATGGTTAAGTCTCCCCTCCTTTATTCCCTGATTTATAAGCATCACTGATCGCAGCTCTTTGCACACAAGTCCTCCTTCGTTCTCCCCCGGCCCCCTGCAGCCGGGCAGCACTGGGGCAGAGGTGTCTGGGAGCTAGGCACAAGCAGAGGCCGTCCCTACAGGCGCAAGTGGGAAGCTGAAGGGCAACCAGGGTCAACGGGGAGAAAATACAAACAGCGACAGGACAAAGGGTGTTCCCGTGAACCCTGGATTCAGGACACAAGGGCCATCGGCAACAGCCTGACGCTTGCTTGAACGGACTTAGCTTGCTCTTGTTTCGGGAAAGCACCCTCACGTCTCCCAAGCTCAAGCTCCCCTTATAAAGGGGAGCTTATTTTCTCTCCGTCAGGTACAAATCTGGGTGCTAATTATTTTCCCCGATGAAAGCAGAGTAGTCACAGCCCTTAACAGCGGAGGGGGGGATTGCTCTGTGGACCTTGTGGAATTGTGGGCGGAGCCTTCCGTGTGTGTGTGTGTGTGTGTGTGTGTGTGTGTACACGCACGCACAATGCATCTTCCCTTGGAGAGAACCCACCCCCTTTGTGAAGCTCTCAAAGGGGTTCTGGATCCCCAAAAGACCCAGAGCCAGGGCTGGAGGCTTCCTGAGGGGGCAGCGTCCCCAAGCTCTCCAGGGCGGGGCCTGCTAATGGTCTTGGGGATCCCTGTCCCTTGTGTTCGCAGTGCTGGTGAAGGGCCAGGTCACCACCAAGTACTACCGGCTGCTGAGCAAGCTGGGCGGCTGGGTGTGGGTGCAGAGCTACGCCACCGTGGTGCACAACAGCCGCTCGTCCCGGCCCCACTGCATCGTGAGTGTCAATTATGTACTCACGTAAGTCCGACGTACTTGTTTCTCTCCCTGCTCTCCTCCCGCCCCTCGTCCGACCCTCTGCTAACTGCCATCGCTCTCTCTTTCCTTGCTGTGCATTTGTCTCCTGTTCTGTCCTGGTTTTATCCGAGCAAGCCCGTCCTCGGCAGGGTCGGAACCGCGTCTGCACTGGGCTGGACACAGGGCCGCGGCGGGATGGGGACGGGGAGCCTTGCCCCGGGCGTAGCTGGGAGGTCAGGGAATCCAGGTGGGGGTGGGGTGGACAGGAGCACAGGGGTGCCCCGTCTTGACCAGCATGGAAAGGGGTAACGTGTCGCGGGAACACAAACACCCGCCATGGCCTGTCCCGCCAGGTGGGGCAGGGGAGCCCCCTTATCTCCCAGCTCCCCGTGGGGCCTGCCCACGGTGATGGTGACATTGGCCTTGCAAACCTCAGGGGTCACACAGACATTGGAAGCCACAGGACACAGTTCCCTGGGGCCCACTGGCCGCCGCCACGTCTAAATCACCTCACCCCCAGCTCTGGCCCTGAACTTGAACCCTGGGGGGCCCTGCCCCTCCCTCAGCAGGGTCCCAGGTACAGTCTCCTGCAGTGAGGGTTTAGCTCTCCCTGCAGACTGCCAGGTGCCTGGGTTTGCTTTATTCCCTTTTTTTTCAAGAAGTAGAGCGATTTTAGCAAAACTAAAAACTAAGGAGACTGTTTGGCTCCTCAGTTCTTTGCAAGCAGCCGTGGGCTGGTTCTTGGAGCGAATTCCTGCCCCGTGAATGTGGCCTTGCCAAGTCGGCTCTGTGGGCAGAAGTGGGTGTGACGTGGCAGTGGACGGCTGGCCGCCAGGCTCTGGGCCTCGGGGTCGCACCCCCCGGGCGCTGCCTAGGGGAGCAGGGGCTCAAGCGGATGCCCGTGCTTCTGTCCTTTCCTCTTTGCCTGGCACCTTTGCTGGTGTCGGGGTGTCCCCAGGAAGTGTCTTGGGGACGGTATGGGACTAGACAGCGATTCTGGGGGTAGCCCAATGCTGGCTCGGCATCTCCTAGCTCAAGCCGGGGTGGGGCCCGGGGGAGCTGCCCCCGCAGGGCCCATCGCAGCCAGCCTGGGGCAGTGGCTGCTGGAGCTGTGAGCTGGCTGGGAGCTGCCGGGGACCCCGCTCCGGCCGGACGTGACCGTCCCCGTCTTGCTCCCAGGGATATTGAGTACAAGGAGCTGCAGCTCTCCCTGGAGCAGGTGCCCGCGCCCAAGTCACAGGACCCCTGGCGGGCAGCCCTGCCTACCTCACAAGAAGCTAGGAAACTAGCCAAGCCCAGAAACACAAAGATGAAGACGAAGCTGAGAACAAACCCGTACCCGCCACAGGTATGGCAGCGTCGCGGGGCCGGGGCTGACCCCTGTCGAGGGCTGGCCCAGCCGGCGGGTAAAGGAGCGAGCCTCTGAGCGTGGACGGGGCCCTGCAGAGTACCGTCGGTCTCCGGATGTCCCGGGCCAGGCACGGCTCCGGGCGGCCGCGCACAGGGCGCTTGCTGGTCTGGGAGGCCGAAGACCAGGCCTGCAGGATGCTTGATGGTGCGGGCTGAGCGCCCTGCATCCCGCTGCCATGGTGATTTCTTTGCAATGATTTTTTAAGAAGCAGGTTGCCCGCTGTGTGTCTGCCCCGCTGTCGGGGGCCCAGGGGCTAGGAAGACCTTCCTGGGGAACCGCTGGCCATGCACCTGTCCCCAGGGGCCCTGGCGAGGGTGGGGGGCACCTTGAAGATTGGGGGGAGGAGGGGCCGGAAGGCAGTTCCTAGGCCCTGGAGCAGGCCCCCATCCGTCTTCTCTGCCATGCAGCAATACAGCTCGTTCCAAATGGACAAACTGGAGTGCGGCCAGCTGGGGAACTGGAGAGCTAGCCCCCCGGCGAACCCCCCGGCGCCCCCAGAACAGCAGCTCCACTCAGCAAGCGGCGAGCTCCTGTGCGCCCCGTCCTGCAGCCTGCCCTTCCCCTACCACTACGGGCACTTCCCCCTGGACTCCCACGTCTTCGGCAGCAAAAAGCAGATGCTGCCCGCCAAATTCGGGCAGCCCCAGGGAGCCCCCTGCGAGGTGGCTCGTTTCTTCCTCAGCGCACTGCCGAGCGGAGGCGAGTGCCAGTGGCGTTATGCCAGCCCCCTCGTGCCCGGCAGCCCGTCTCCGGCTAAAACCCTCCCGGAGCCGCCTGTGAGCACCGCCCGGCACAGCCTGGTGCCCGGGTACGAAGGTGGGTCTTGTCCGCGCGGGGCGGGTGGGGCGTCAGGTTGTGTCACGGGGTGGAGGTCCTCCTTTGCTGCCTCTAAGCTGGGCTCTCTCTAAGGGGGCCGCCAGGGGCCCGTGGGCGCCGGTGACAGTGGGAAGGGCGTTGCACGCCCTCCCAGAGGAGTCCTGGTTTCATTTGCTGCCAGAGACGTGACTTTCCAAAGCAGGAGCTGGCGGAGGGCCTGCTGCGTTTGTTTATTCTACAAGATTACTTTCTACTCCGCCCCAAGCGGAACGTGGGCGACTGGGTCTCCACCCATGCCCGCGCTCAGTGTGGGAAACCGTGGTGGAAATCCAGGGGTGCTGAGACGGAAACGCCACTCAGCGGCGGGGGGTAGGCCGCACAGCTCGTGCTCCGGGGAACGGGCAGCACCGGCAGGGCTCGCGCTGCGGTTTAGCAGAGATGGGGCTCCCGGTCGCTCCTGCTGCTGGCAGGCAAGAGGTGTCCCTGGGGCCACCTGCTGACCAGACAGACGCCCATTGCGCGTGGGCCCCGCCCCGCAGAGGGTGGGGTGGGGACTGCGGCTTGGTGCGGGGTGTTTCAGCCCACCAGACCTAACGGCCAGGCAAAGTCCAGACTGGGGTGCGGAGCTCCAGTGGGGTCTCTGTGTCACAGTCCCAGCAGAGACCACCCCTTTAACTGAGGCGAGCTCCCTGGAGCCTCTCCCCCAGAGCTGTCTCTGGTGGCGTTGGGGGGCTCTGCCCCTCTGCGGGTGCTTGGGGGACCTCCTGCCGTGTGCCGACCTGGCTTGGTTGGGTCTGTCTCCAAGGCTGAGGGGCAGATGCGCTGGCTCACCTTGCCGGAGATACCAGGGCATTTTAAAAGAACCAGGCATTTAGAAAAGAACCAGTCACGGGCGGGGCCCTGCCGGGGCCCAGTGGGCTGCACCCCAGTCCCCACTGGGTCCCTCAGATAATGAAGACAAAACAGAGCTTTAATAGCTGAAAGTATCAGATCGAGAATGACTTGAAAGGGTTATTTTTGCATGTGCAAGTTGGCCCATGATATGAAACAGAACTTGATTTTGTAGAGTTGCTATTTGACCGTGAAAGGGGGTTCTAACCGCCTCATTTGTGACACACGGTAAAAAGTGAGCCACAGGTGCGAATGTAGGGCAGTTTGTGATCCACTTTCTAGTTTCGTTGCATAAAGGAAGAAAAAAGGTCTTAAAGTGAAAAGAAATCGGGGAGCCAGCCGAATGCACGAGGCCCCTCCTTAGCGAGGGGGCTGTTCATGGCGGCAGAGGAGGCGGGTTAGCCCCGGGCACGTTTCCCCACTGGGGGCAAACAAGCAGAAGTAACCAGGGCGCTGGGTCACCTCACAGGAGGCCGAAGCGTCTGGAGCGCTGGCCTGGCCGCTACCCACGGGCGTCTCCAGTGCGGGGGTGCCAAGGTGCGCCCTCGCTTCCGCCTTCCTCGGGCGCCGCAAGCAGAAGTGCAGTGGCTCCCGTGTCCGAGCTTGGGGCCGCTGCAGGGATGTGGTGGCTGCGCTGCGCTGCGCTGCTCGGTGTGTCGCTGCCCCCGCCCGCCGGCTGCCCCCGCTGTGGCCGCTGGGGCGCATCTGGCGCTGGACCGCGGGCCCGGCGCGCCGGGCAGGGCGCTGTCGGCTGCGGGGTGGGGCGCGGGGGCCACTGGCCGCGGGGCGCTACCCGAGCCCACCCGTCCCGGGTTGGCGGGGCCCGGGCCGGTCTCTCCCTCCGCCGCGCGGCGTCTAACGTGTCGCCTGTCCCCGCAGCGCCCGCCGCCGCCGCCGCGCGCAGGTTCGGCGAGGACACCGCGCCGCCGCCGCCGAGCTTCCCGAGCTGCGGCCACTACCGCGAGGAGCCCGCGCTGGGCCCGGCGAAGGTCGCCCGGCACGCCGGTCGGGACGCCGCGCGCCTGGCGCTGGCCCGCGCGGCCCCCGACTGCTGCGCGCCCCCCGCCCCGGAGCCCCCAGGCGCGCCCGCGCAGCTGCCCTTCGTGCTGCTCAACTACCACCGCGTGCTGGCCCGGCGCGGGCCGCTGGGGGGCGCCGCGCCCCCCGCGCCCAACCTCGGCGGCGGCCCGGGAGCCCCCGAGCCGGCGGCCGGCGCGCTGCGGCCCCGGCACCCCCACCCCGGGCCCGCCGCCGCCTCGCCCCCCGGCGCGCCCCTGCCGCACTACCTGGGCGCCTCGGTCATCATCACCAACGGCAGGTGACCCCCGGCCGGCCCGCCCCGCAGGGCGGCGCGGGGAGAAGCCACAGGCCAGGCCTCCTTGGCTCCTGTTTGGCCAAGTCCAGCAGAGCTCAGTGGGGCGCGCGGTGTGCACGGTTTAAGTTAATTTACAGAGACGGCTATTTTACTAGAACTCCGGCTTTAATTTGTATGGTAGATGCCCCACGCAGGTTCTCCACCGCCGGGTTCCCCAAAGGGTGGAGCTGGGAGTCCCCGACCTCCACGTGTGACCTCTAAATACCGGATTTTGGGGGGCACTTGGTGTCCCCAGGCTGCCGCGCCCGACCTTGTCCCCAGTGCCCCTCAGCCCCGCTGGGCGCTGGAGGAGTTTCCGCTGGGGGGTGGAGGAGAACCCTCCCGCTGGAGTCCGGTGTGGAGCTCCGAGGCCACGTGGGCAGAGCCCTTCCGGCTCTTCAATCAGAGCGGCGGCGTGATGATTTTAGGTCCCACCGAGACCACGCCCCTGTCTGCAAAAAGTCACTCCTGAGTCTCCTTTGAAGTTGTTTTTTAACCCTTCAATTCAGAAGCAACAAGCCGAGGCCAAGGGGTGAAGATAAGTGTGCTGGACAGCCTCCCCCCCCCCCCCCACAACGCCAAGAATAGCACCTTCAGAGTATGTTCAGTAGGCATGAAATGCAAGAAATGTGTATGTACAGCTAGCTTGATGGCCAGGTCTTTTATGAAACGTGGAAGGTTTAAGTGCCCAAGGCGACTGCCCTCCCCTGGCTTAATTGCAAGGCCAAAGCGTCCACCGGGCAGACTTCTAGCCTGGCCTCTGCTCCAAGGAGTGCTAACAAGGTAGCTCGATCCTAGGTGCAATGAGACACGCTAAAGGGATGTGACAACTGACATACTTTCCTCCCAGTTTGCATTTCCTAGGAAGCAAGAAACCGCCAATGAACTGGCCCTGTGTGTAAACAGGGGATGGGAATTCTTTATTATAAAGCACCAGCACGGTTCGAAAAAGAAACTTTCATGAATTTTCATTTTATATTTTGCTTGGCGATTTCAGCACCTGAACTGCATACCCTGGCGGAAGCAGCTAGGGGCCACGCCGAAGGGCCGTCTGTGTGGCTCGGCACCTCTCCCACACGCCTCGCTGCCGTCGGGGGTTTACTCTGGGCAGCGCGCTCCACCTTCTCGAGTGGAAGGCGGCTTCTCACAATGGCTTTTCACTCGTTCTGGAATCAAAGTGCGTCCGCGTGGGCTGAGTTAGTGTGCGCTGCGGCCCAGCTGCTCACGCCGAACACCAGCCTCCGCCCCCGGGTCGGCTGCGTAAGGTGCAGGTAGAACTTGCGAAGTAGGGTCAGGCGTGGGCCCCAAGTGGGTGGGTCAGAGAAGGGGAGGCGGGCCCCTCCCTGCGCTCTGGACGCCCGGTGCGCTGTGCCTGGCCATTACTTTTACGCTCACTCGACCGGCCATTGGCCAGGACGGAAGGTGCAGGTCTGGCGAGGTGTCACCTGACCTTTTTCAATAAAGTGCCACAAACGCCTTTGCGTCTACCTGGCTGGGAGCCACCGGGGCTGGATTTGGTGACCACGTATCACATGGTGTGGAAGCCGGTGGTGATGAGCTGCTGCTCGGACAGACCCTGATGGATGACAAGGGCTGCGACACCCACGGAGTCAGGGGGCGCGCCCGGGCTAAACACTGCTTTCGTAGCCTGGAGCAGAAGGTCTCTGTGGCGGTTGGTTCCCGGGGCTGGTGGCTCATAAGGAAACAGATAAGTTACTATGGCAACCTAACAGCGTCACCTGGATCTGCAAGACCCGGCGCATTCAAGCTGGAGTATGGTGTCCGGACTTCTGTGAGGTCTGGCCGGGGAGGGAGAATTCTCATACATTCGCCTTTCTTTCACAGAAAGAGCAGAAAGTCATGCCTAACAGGTTGACAAAAATGCCAGATCAAGTGGATTTGAAAAACACGCCCAGTTGACAGGAAAGGACTCCCTTTATGCCCAAGGAAGTCTTTCCGGAAGATCCGTTCCATCATACCTTTGTAGAGAAGTGAGCAGGGCGTGGAAGGCTGTTCTGAGGAAATCTACAAGATGCTGTATTTTCCTCCCCCAACCTCTTGTCCTTTTCAAAGTCCTGTCCAGCCTGCCCCCCTCCCATGGACCCTAAGGGCCGGAGAAGTTTCTAGGGTGGATGAATCCTGTGCAGTCTCCCCAAGTTGTAACTATACCTGGTTAAGGCTGACTCTGGGGACTGCAACAGATAAAATGGAATCAAAAGAATATTTTCAAACAAAGACCATCAAATGACAACAGCTTAATATGCTAGGGACTCAGCTCCTGAGTGATCGAAATGTGTTATTCCAGCTGCTCCTAAACTTCAGTATGACACATCAGGTTAAAATTGTGGGGAAAAACTGTCAAGGCAAAATTCAGACTCTACAAGACCCCACTCTGTTCTTAGAATATGTTGTAACATTAAATTTATTTTTAAACTTTACAGATTCACATTAAATTGTTAAGATGTTTTCTCACCTCAGTACAAAGGATTTTTACTTTGGGGTTTTCTATAACTTTCAGGGTAGCAAGATTTCTCTTTTGTACGACACATAATACATTTGTCAAAAACACACCCCCCTAAAAGCACCCGCTTCTTATTTACAGATACGTAATACTCCTTTACTGTAAAACTATTTATTTTGTAAAAATATGTTTAAATATGAATAAAAATACTGTAACCAAAAAGGGTTGCCTATTTTTAAAAATTAAGCTTGTAAAAAGAAAAAAAAAAAGACAGTGAGTCCAAACTATACAGAAAGTCTTAAAAGTTTATTTTGGTAAACTTGCTTTTATAGGCATCGGTTTAAAATACTTTTCAGAGACAATTCTTTGAAAAGCTACAAATGCAAAGGTTTACACTTTTGTTTCAAATATGCATAGTAATTATCCAGGAAAAAGGTTTCTCCATTTTCTGCTTGTTAAGCTAACAGCTCCACAGGATGTCAGCCTGAAATGTCTCCTTTTCACTCTGAAACTGTTGGATGAGGCCATCTTCTCTCCTGTTTCAGACTCGGGGGGAGGAGGGGTCTGGCGGGGTGACCCATGTGAGTGTGTGCGTGTGTATGTGTGTTTTGGGGGGGGGACTGGAAGCTGCCTGCAACCCCCATCTGGCCTGTGTACCCAACCCCCAGTTGAGCTACTTGCTCCCACATCAGGCAAAATCAGCAGCTGAACAGCAAATCTGCTATTTCATGCTGGACACAAATTCTTCCTGCTCTGACCGCTCCCTTTGAAGTTGCCATGGCGCCCCGCGCCATGAAGCACTGCTCAGCAGAGACCCCACAAAGCCCAGACATTGCTGTGTCCTGTTTTAGGGTTCACCTCCCCTTGAGTTCCTATGTCGTCTGCTACAAGGCCAGAACAGAGGACGTCTTGTCTTCGCTAGACCCCCACAGATCCTCGATGCAGTCTCTACACTGGTGACAGTGCCCTCCAGCACAGCCAATCCTGAGTTTAATTGCTAAGTTTCCAGATGGAGAAGAAAATGCAAAGCTTCTGTTAAGACTTTAAAGATCCTTGATCACAGATTTCCAGGCATATAAATGTCGCAGATCAATGACTACAGTGTAGCAAATAGAAAGTTTTCCCTCATGCTAACAGCTACAGGTAAAATGCCTTTCTCCAGCTGCTCTCTATGAAGCAGAATTTGAAAAGTCTTTGGTTCATCTGAAGGGAAAAATCAGGTTGATGAAAAATGCAGCATTGGCTTTAGGTCTGTTTTGTCTTGCTCGGGACAACAGGGTGTCAGACTAGTAAGCCTTGGAAGCACGGAGCGAAGTGCTACATACACCCAACACTGCCATCCCCGTGACACAGCCTCACCTCATTAGTTTTAATTTACCGAAAGGAAATTAAATGATAACATTTTCCCCCAAAGGAGAACTGTCTAGAATAGGACTTCAGCTTAAAACAAAACATAGCATGTTTTTCATTAAATAACCCCCCAAAGAGACTCAGAAAGCAATGATGGCAGCTCTGAGCGATGACTTGCCTTATATCACAAAGTTTGAGAAATGAAACTTGCAACATTCGCCGGGAGACGGTTCTTCCCAGTGATATTTTGCAGATGCCCTGTCGAGGGGGAGTCCATTTCGTAATTTGGGGGTGGTGTGGACATTTATTTAAACTTGTCACTAATTCCCAAAGAAGGCTTGAACATTTAGGAGGCACTTTTTTTTTTAAGAAAACGATTTCTAATTGAAGCCTTATTTGCAAAAATTGCTTTTGAAGTTCTTTTAAAGTTTCATTTCCAAAAAATACATATTGGGTTGGTGCACTTAACTAAACATGTTATTTTTTTCCTTCCTATGGGGCACTCTGTGCTTGGCTAAAGGTAGACAGAATTTATACTGAAAACCACAAGTTTCTGGAATTAGACTGGGTGAGAGCCGGATAAAGATGAGGCTGGGGTACAGTGAGGGGGTTCTGTTCAAAGCTCAGCACTCCGGGGAGTATTTTTTTTTTCCATTGATTTCAGTTGGGACTGGCAAGGAGAGAGAAAAGTGGACAAAAACGGGTATTTTAGGGCTGGGGAGTAATGTGATCCCCGAGCTCAACAGATAGGAGTGGCGAAGCAGAGGACATCTGGACAGAGCATGTGCACATCAAAGGCTTCCTTCCTTTTGTTCTCCCGGAGCCTTCCAGGGCGCTGGGTCCTGAACATCTTCTAAAGCTTCGCACGCCCGGCGCGTGCACACACCCTGGTCAAAGATGGCATCGTGTATTGGTAACATTTTTCTCTTGGCAGCATAGGAAAAAAGGAGGCTGAAAGTTATGATTTACAACAAAACACCAGGTTCCTCTCTGCTCTGTACCGCAGTCTTGCGCCCCACACTTCAAGGCGAGTCTGGAACTGGGCTGAAGGCCCCAGGTCTCATGTGGAGTGGGGGAGGGAGACCAGCCCCAGCGGGCACATGGATGGACTGCTGATGGATGAACTTCATCACTTCAGAATACGCAGCGTTAGCTTACGTAAGGAGCGCTCATAAAATAACATCAAATTCATTAACTGGTTTCCTCTACAAGGTCAGTCACCGTACCGGGGTGACGTGTCTCTGCACCACGGAGACAGGTGCTGAACTCTTGGTGCCAAGGCTCGGACCTGGGGGGCCCTCAGAATAAGTCACTTTCTCTTTGCTTCACTCACAGAAGTCCCCGAGTGTGTGTCTCACGGTAACACACCTCCCTGGCTGCTTCTAAACGGGACATGAAATGGCAAACAGGCCTGGGTCCCAGAGCTTTTTTGCTTTGTCGTAGTCTAGGGCTAAAGGTTTCTACTAGTGGAAAAATAATTCGGATTATTTCACTGCTGTTTCCACATGCAGACATTCTGGGGGCAGCAGGAGAACCATAAACACCTCCATGTCCAAAAAGGGACCAAAATCTCACACCTAGTTCGGGCTGTGCGAGCCTAAGCCTTCCACGCGCGTGCTCTTCACTGGAGAAAAGCCTCAGACACCAACATGACCCAGACAGAAGCAAGCCACGAAATGAACGTATTCTTGCTGGGGGCAGTAAAACTTCGCCTCCAACTCCAAGTTGCTTTTGCAGAACTGCGGGCTGGAGCCAGGTCGGTCCCACCGGCTCCCACCGTGAAGGTGCCGAAGGCGGGACTAGCGCTGCTTGGGGAGGATGAGGTTCTTCAGCATGTCGAAGGAGTTCCCATCGGGGTGCACCGTCTCCACCCCTCTGCCCTCCTGGTGCACCTGCAGGTAGCCCGAGTCGTCCAGGCCCACCACCGACACCTCCGGCCCCTCGGCGCTGCCCAGCCGGACTCGCTGGGCACTGAAAGGGAAAGCACGTGGTGACCGCGCAGCGTCACACAGGACTCAGGGGGACCGTTCAATGGCCCTCGGCAGTACCCGGGGCTCGGCCGACACGCCCCCGCCGCAAGCTGGCCCCGCCTACCGCCCGGGGTCCCACCGCAGCAGGGGCCCCACCGCAGCACGGGGGGGAGCGGCAGCGGTTGGGGCAACTCCCAGTAACACGCGTGAGGGGACAAAGCCAAACCGACTCTCGGCGGGGCTCCTGTCCGTGGGGCCGGCAGGTCCCTGCGTCTGTACAGGGTTTCGCTGGGGGTGCGGGTGTGTGTGCACCTCCAGAGATGTGCACATGGGTTCTTTAGGGGGTCACAAGGGCACCCCGTCGTAGTGTGTGTGTGTCTGTGCGTGCGCGCGCGTGCTATGCCCTGTTCTAGCAGAGCATCCTGTCCAGAGTGTGTGCCCCTTGCGCCTGGAGCCGCTGAGACTGGCTCCGACCGTGACCCTGACCTGGACTCACCCGTTGGGGAACGAACGTGAGCCCATTAAGGGACCTGTCTGGGGGAGAACACGGCCGTGGCGGCCACTGAGTGACTGCCCCCCTGCTTGGCGCGGTCCTCAAGGGAAAGGGCCCGCGGCAGTGGGCTCGGCGACTACTGAATCCCGGAAGTTCGGGGTCTTTAGAAGTCTGGGGGTGTTGTGACCAGAAACCGCAGTAGGACCCTGAATCTCGGTGACATCAGCCAGCGCCGGTCACTGGTGTCCTCACACGTCATTCCGCTGGCGCCTACAGGCTCAGCCTATGGTGGGGGCTAGAGGGCGCGCTGCGGATTGGGCAGCAAAAGCTCGCGGGGGAGTGGGGCGGGGCTGGGAGCCCGTCCTCCAACCCTGACAGGGAGGGTCCGCACCCCTCCCGCCTCTGACACTTCCAGGGAACACCGAACAGTTGTCTGGGATCTTTGCCTGAATGGGGCCTCTTCTTGGCTGAGTTGAAACGTTTTCTCCTCTGAAATAAAGCTGGATGGCCTGAAACTCGTTCTAATTCTACCGCTACTTCGTGTGACGCTCTCCCAACGTACCTGGGTGAACCCCTCTGATGGTGCCGGGACCCCACCGCCTGCCATCAGGAGGCACGGGGTGCCAGCCGGTGAGCGGCTGGCTGGCTGGCTCATCACCAGGTTTCTGCACCAGAAAGGTGAGAAAACAGCAGCTCTCTAGACCGCGCGCTTCTCGTCTTCAGACACCATGCTGCTGACGGGGGAGGAAGGTGGGCGACGCGGCTGGCCACACTGACCTGTGCACCCAGTACTTGTAGTACAGGGGGAGGACGCCATCGGGCCCTCTGTCCTGGAACGCGTCGATCAGCCTCTCCAGCTGGGTCACGGCCCTGGCCAGGAGGCAGTCAGCCCGCAGGGGCGGCAGGTCGGCCCCCTGCTGCTTGTTGTGCTCGGAGACCAGGTCGTTGAGGCAGATGGTGGGGTTGCTGTTAGTCACGTTGAACCCGCAGCCTGGACAGAAACACACCGGCCACTGAAAACCAGGAGCAGCTGGACCTCGGAAGGAGGCAGCGCCCTCAGCGCCAGGAGACCCTGCAGTGGTCCCTGCGCACTGCTCCATTCCCTCAGCTCCACTGTCTGGTCTCTGGCCACACAGAGGGCTTTTCTGAAGCCGCCACCTTTCCACCCTTCCTTTGTTACCCTCCTTCACACTGAGGCCGCCCCGGAAAGTTGGGGAAACTGATGGGGTAGGAAAACAGAGGCCGCTTCAGTTCAGTTAGAAGCCAGAGACAGGCCCTCCCTGGTGGCGCAAGGGGTTAAGGCACTGTGAAGCATCCACGGCCACTGCAGCACCAGTTCAATCCCTGGCCAGGGAGGGACCCACAGGGCACAGCAGACCTCTCCTATCTCCCCGCTTCTCCCCTCAGCAGTGTGTTTCAGTCAATCCATCTGCTCTGCTCCCCCACTGTCTCTGGTGACTCCTCTTACCCCCACACCCCTGACCTGTACCCCAGTTCTTGTATATATAAATTTTAAAAATCTTAAAAAAAAAAAAACCGGGGCAGAAACACCCAGCGCTGCGTCTGCAGCAACTGTCCCCTGCGGTCCAAGCCAGCCTCAGAATTGGGGAAACTGTGATGTAGGCTGAGGAGCATGTCTGCGTTCAGAGGTTTCAGGCCCTGCTCCTGGGAGCACCATGGCAGCAGCCTAAGAGCCCGGGCTGGGCTCACCCTCCCGGCCAGGGCTGGGGGCAGCGGCCGTTCGGACCAGGGCTGTGGCTGGTGAGCTGCCCGCAGTGGGTCCCAACAGGGCTATCTGTGCTGTCCTCAGTGCACGTCCCTCCAGGAGGGATCAGTAGCCTTCAGAGACGCGGAGTCTCCTTTCTGCAGCCGCGAGTCAGCCGCAGGGGGGTCTCGAGCGTGCACCGCGAGGAGCAACATTCTATGGCGACACTTCCAGGGCACCTGGGGGTACGCCCCGAAATACTGACTCAGAGGGAGCGACGCCACTGACAGTGACTCTCCTTTGGCGAACGCTCGGGGTCACTGTCAGTGTAAAGGGAAGGACTGATCAGCCGCATGGAAAACAAGTTACAATACAAAGTGATGTAAGTCTCGTCTGGAACAAACCAACACAGCAACAGGGCAGGTTCTGCAGTTGCTCTCACTCCTTCCTCCGCCAGACTAGGTGCCCCTGAGGACCCAGGGAGCCGGGGGGGGGGGGGGGGGGGGGGGAAGNGGGGGGGGGGGGGGGGGGGGGGGGGGGGAGGTAAGGATATTAAAGGAAGTGTCCAGAGCACGGACTACCCCTCCTATTCAGAAAATGCAGAGTCCAGAGGAAGCAGCAGCGCCGCCTGCTGGCCACTCGGGCTGCATCCTTCCTGGGACCTCTAGAATGGCCCCAAGTCTCTCCATGGTCCAAGAATCTGGTCCACCCTTCCCAGCACCCCCAAGCTCCAGTAAAAGCTCTGGCTTCCCGCAAGGGCAAGTGTTTCTCTGTCCCCATGTGGTCAGAAGCCCTGAGCTCCGGAGCCTCCTCTACGTCCGCACCCTCCTTCCTTCTCCATCTCCCACCTGACGACTCGCCTGGGACGGGTGGAGCCGGGTGCAGGCATCTCTTCCCAGCAATCGAGCCTAGAACGACCCAGCCCCTTGGCCGGAGGCCCTGTGCCCCCGCTGCATTGCCCATGCAGGTTTTCCGCCTACCAAGGGTTTGTGATCAGCAAAAATCCCTCAGGGGGAGGCTGGTGGTCGGGCCAAAGAACGTCTGGAAACACTAAGGAGGCTGCCAGGCTGATGACACAGGTGCCAAGGGTGAAACTGGGACACATCACCCCTCCCTGACCAGCCTGGGGCTTCTTCTGACTATTAAGAAGGTGACCTGGGCAGGTTTCATCTCTTTCTGGGAAGGCCAGCTGAAGAAGGCACCAGGAGGTCGGCCCTGGAGCGGACTTTTGGCTTCCTTATGACAAAATGGTGTATTCAATGCACATTTTCACCACTTCCAACTATGAGGAGCTTGGAAAGGTGCAAGAAAGAGTCAGTCTGATGGGTCACCAAGTCGGCAGCTTCCAGCCAGACAGAAGCACTAAACCCCTGGGCAGGTTCCAGGTAGGCCCCTGTCCCCAGACATGGGGATTCAAGGAGTAAGTCACCCCCAGCAGAGCCCGCCCCACCCACATAGCCACGCAGAGAAAACCATTATTAATCTAAAAGTGCTGTAGACTCACCAGTGAGTATGTAGAACGTCTCTCCCACGAGGGTTGAGTTAACCAGCACTCCGCCGAGTTTCATGAGGTCCCCATAATAAATATCGTTGGGCCACTTCACTCGCAAGTTGATATCCTGGAGGAAAACCTGCGTGTTAGCCCGACGATGGCAGGACCGAGGCGCCAGGCACGGCCAGCCAGCGGGAAGAGCAGCTGAGCACGCTGGGAACCAGGGGATGGGGCTCGTCCTCGTCTCTGTCAGGCTCCACCACTCTGGGACGGCCCGGTGGGACCAGCCCTTTGGGGTGAGGACAAGCAGGGCCACAGGCGGCACCCTCCAGCACCCACCGCTGCCGCGTTCGTGGGTGTCAGGAACACTGCACAAGAGGCGTGTCACCCTGCCTTAAGCCCACGAGCTCTGTATCCTCCACCAGGAGCGCCCTGCTCGAGCTCCTTCCCCGCCAGGCGCTCGTGTCCCACGGGAGGTCGCCCGAGGTCACTGCTGCAGGAAGTGGGACAAGGTCTCGGGGAAGGCAGGGAAGACACTCAGGGGCAGTCCTTCCACTGAGGTCTGGGGGGGCTGCCGGTGGTGGGCTCGGCAGCAGAACTGGCCTTGTGCTGTGTCCACGGCAGAGGGTCCGGCCTGGGGGGCTCCGCCTGTGCACCATTGCTGGAAAGCCCTGAGGCAGATGGCCCCAGCCCGTGTCTCACGTGACCGTGACTTTTGGACCCTGGCAGGGTCGCACCTGAGGAAGGCGGCAGGTGGCCGGGCTCAGGCCGCAGCGCCATGCGTGTGGGGCAGGGGTCCCCTCTGAGACATGCAGCTGCAAGAGCCCCACAAAATAAAACTGAGGCCAGACAGTGGCTGACCGTCTCCAGGCCTGAGACCGGCTCCTGCGGCCTGGGCCGCACAGGACACCCTTCCCCTTTACTTACTTACACCGGAGCCTCGTGGGCACCACTTGCCACTAGGGAACAGGACAGCGAGGTGCAAGGAGGTGTGAGACCTGCCTGAGGCCACAGCGGGGCTCCAATGGTGCCCTGCCACGAGCTGCTGCCCAGAAGCGTCTCCATGTCCTCCCAGCGGGCCCCTTCCTCCCAGCCGCTGAGCGGGTCTCCGTCACTTGGAAGCTCGGCTTCCCTAGCAGAGCACTCCACAGAGAACTGGGCCCGCCAGGGACAAAAGCATAAATAAGACACGGGAGGGGGTGTCCTATTTTCTTTCCCTCTGGAACAGGGGGCTCTCAAAGGGGCTGGGTGTCACAGCTTGAGGGAGTCCTGCTGGCACCCCAGTGGGGAGAAAACAGTGCAGGATGCCCCCCACATCAGGGTAAAGGTGGGGGATGGTGCTTAGAACACCTGCAATGAGTAAATTTCAGTCTTGCTCCCTCTCCCAACCCCATTCTCTCTCTTCTCTTGCCTTCCGGCGCTTCATGCCAGGCCCCACTGTACCCCTGCTGGAGCCCATGAGGTCCCCGCGGGCCCAGGGGGTCTGGCCTGCCCTGCCCCCAGGTGCCGTCCAACTCCACACTGCAGGGCCTCTGCACAGCTTAGGGAAGCTGGGCCCACGCAGGTGAACAAGAGCAGCTGCTCCCGGATGGACAGCAAGGCCGAAGGCCTGTTTCCCACTGACCATCTGTTCGGACAGCTGCCCTGGGCCCCGCCCCAGCACCCCTCCACTCGGGATGAGGCCCACCTGCCTCCAGAGAACTGGCTGAGGAAGCACAGCAGGAGCAGGGCTCTTTGGCCTCGGTCCGCGGAGAGGCCGTAACAGAGGCTTGGACGGCCAGGAGGTGGGGCGTTTTGGGGGAGGGCAGTTTGTAGCTGAAGGGTCAGGAAACAGTGTTTGAGATGGGCCCCCAGGACGCACCGCCCAGCTGCGGTGCGGAAGGCAGGAGTGGGGTGTGTGGGAGCACGGAGGCGCCCAGTCGGGTTGAGGGGCGGTGGCCATGCGGGGCTCTGGAAGAACAGTGAGCTTCCAGGAGCTGCCTCCGTCCAGGCAGAGGGATGTGGCTTGTGTGCTGACAGGGACCCTGGCCAGGGACAGGCTGGGCGCCAGTGAGGGACAGAGGACAAGCAAACTCCTGTGTCCCTGGCCCCTCCGAGTGCCTGGAGCTGACCGGGGCAAGCGAATCGGGCTGTGTTCAAACAAACCCGAGGCCATGCTGGGCAGGCAGGGTGGGCCGGGACGCGGAAGGGGCGCTTGGGCGGGAGCATCTTGCGGAGAGTGAGCCGCCCCAGCCGTGCACTGGGGCCTGGCAGGCCGTGTGGATGACACCGAGTTAACGAGTGAGCCCACAAGGCCAGGGCCACCCAAAGCGCAACGGGCACATTTCTAGACTCAATGTACTGGTTTCCCCACGAGCGGTTCACCTGTTGCCGGGGCTGGAAGTGCTTGTCCCCACGATGGTGCTTTCTACGGGGAGAGAAGCCCAGCTCAGGGCAGGGGCTGGGTCCGCGAGGGTCAGAGGAGCCAAGCCCTGCAGTCGAGCAAGGGGCTGCCCGGGCTCTGCCGACAAGTGCCGGGGTTCAGTGTGGTGGGGCGAGGTGCAGCCTGGGACAAGCACGCTGTCCTGGCCAGTGCCTGCGAGGCCTGGCTGGAGCCAGTTCTGGGTCAGCGTTGCACCAGCACCGAGGACCCTCCCTGCAATCAGGCACCTTTGGGGGGGTCGTGATCTCAGCTTCCTGCATCAGGAGTTAAGACAACAGATGTTCCAGCCTGCAGAAGAGCTGTCCGTGGGTGGGAGGCTGGCGGAGACCCCCCTTCCTTCCAGGAAGGCCAAGGAGGGGAGGGGCGAACCCAGATAAGGGAGTCAAGTGCATCATTTCTGTGATTGGCCCACAGCACACACAGGACCTGGGCCACAGGTACCCTACAGCCAAGGGGGGGTGGGAGGAGTGGGCCAACAGCCTGGATGTTGGCTGCAGAGCAAGGGCTCACCAGCACTGACCACAGCACACCGAGGGAGCACTGTGGAGGGAGCATTGTTGAGGGAGGTATGCGAGGGAAGACTGCGGAGGGACCACTGTAAAAGGAGGATAGTGGCGGGAGGACGGCGGAGGACTCAGGAGCCTTCTCCCCAGAAACAGCAGCCTGCTCCCAGCTCTGACGCTCAGCGCTATAGTCCAGACAGACAGCTTGCCGTGCAGGGCGTCTGGGAGACGGGCCAGCAGCAGATGCTGATTCTGGTCATCGACAAGGCCCAGCCTGGACCCCCCACCTCCCGCGCAGCTGCAACCCTCAGGCACTTCCGCAGCCCCGGGAGCATCCCGCAGCCACAGGGATGGGCTGGGCCGCACCCCGGCCACAAACAAATGCTCCACCAGGATCCCGGCGCCAGCTGTACATACCTGGTACCCAGGGATGGACCGCACGGCCTCCACCATGGCCAGGGACATCAGGTGCTGGACGAACGGAATCCTCTGTCCCAGAGGGGACCTCAGGGGGACGGAGACCAGCAGCGTCATGACAGCTGACCCCAGGGGGCTCAGCCAAGCATTCTGTCCCCGCCCTGAAACAGACCCCAGGGGGAAATGGCCACTTCGTCACTCGAACAGAGGCCTGTGGTGCCGGAGAACGTGCCCCAGGACCCAGAGCCCCGCACGGGAGACAGGCCCCTCTGAAGAAGCCTGTGCTGCCGCAGGCCCCAGCTGTCCTGGGGTTCCTTCCACAAGTGCCCGGCCTCAGCCCCGGCCGCCTCTGGGAGCACGTCATTGCTCACGGTCTTCCTGTCTGACACCGCTCACTTTCGTCCCCCGGGGGCGGGGGCCGGCGGGCAGTACACAGCAGCCAGCTTGTGCCCAGGGCAGCCACAGACCACGTGTGCTACACGGGGAAAGGGCGGCGAAGAGCGTTCACTGCTTTTAAAAGCCAAATTTTAAAAGTGACCCCTGATATTTGCTCTTTGAGTTGTTTCTCTTAGAATAACAGGATGAGGGGGCCTCTCTAGCAGCACAGCGGGTTGAGCCCGCTCTGTGAAGCATCCGAGGCACAGCAGCGCAAGTTCGATCCCCGGCCAGGGAGGGACCCACAAGGCGCAGCAGACCTCTCCTGCTTCCCGCTGCTCCCCTCAGCAGTGTGTTTCAGTCAGTCCGCCTGTTCTGCTCCCTGCTCTGTCTCTGGTGAATCCTTTCCTCCCACACCTCTGGCCTGTACCCCAGCTCTTGTGTGCATAAATAAATAAACTTTAAAAAAAAAAAAAAAGGAATAGCAGGAGGAAGTGATCAGGAGGGGCACAGGGGCCCCGAGTTCCCCATATCCTTTCTCGGACCGCCCTGTCGTGATGAATTTTTTTCTCACTGAGTTATGTTCAAAATACTCGTTCAAGAGGAGTAAGTGGAAAACAGTGAGCTTTTATATTCTGTTCCGCTTCTGAGGGGGCTTTCGCTGCAGGGTGGGGGTGGGCCCCCTACTGGGGTGGGGGCAGTGGCTCCCTGCCCAGATCCCATGTGGACTCCGGGAGGCTGCGGCTAGCTCTGGGCACTCCACGCTGCCCTCTGCCTCTGGCCGCCTTGTAAAGGGGCACTGGTGGCGCCCAAGGGGGCGGGCTGGAGGACAAAAGACACAGAAAGGAGCACGGCAGGGAACTTCCGGGGAAGAAGTCCTGGCATCGCAGCCATGGCTCACACACCGCAGAGCTGGGCCGTCCGAGGGCAGAGAAGGCAGCCGGGCTGGGAGCTCACGCGGGTTCAGGACACGCTGGGAGCTCACGCGGGTTCAGGACGTGCCGGCCTGCAGGACGCCGAGGCTCCCGCTCACTTCCTCCCTCACCTCCACCTGGCGGGGTTAAAGGGCCGCCGCCGCCCCTTGTCCCCCACAGCACACACCTTCCACGGCATCCTGGCCGCTCAGGGCCCGGGTTTGAGAACACAAAGGCAGAAAAAGCCCCCGGCCACTAACCTCGGCCCTGCGTCTGGCGGCCGGCGATGGCGATCAGGCCCATCTCCTGCGGCAGCTTGAACATCAGCCTGCGGGCGGGAAGAGAGGTCAGACAGCGGGCTGGACGGGAGCCCCAGACCGTGGGCCGGCCGCGCCCGGGGACGTCACCCCTCTGGAGCGAGGCCCCCGCGAAGGGACGAGAAGCACGCTCCCTGTGGAAGAGGCCCGGGTGCGCGGTGTGCCTGGCGGGCGCGAGGCGGCCCCGGCCTGCGCGTCTTGACGCGTCTCGGTGCAGTGACAACCAGCAGCCCCGCCATTTGTTTCTACTTACCCTGCGTCTCTGTCCGAACGTCATCGGAACAGAAGTTTCTGATTACTCAGAAAACCAATATGGTGGCGACAGAGCCGTTTAAAAGATCCACTGTCCCCTGAGAACCAATTAGGGTTTAACTGCAGTAAATAAACCCACACCTCCGAGAAGTCAGGAGCACCTTGGCTCCCGTGAGGCTCCAGTCGGCTTTTAAAACAGTTTCATTGAAAAGAACACAAACTACCCTTTGGGGGCAGGGAGGAAAAGGCCCTGTATCTCCCCCTTCAACTCGACTGTTCTGAAAGGAAAGGAAAAAAACCAAAACAAAAGCACCTGACTGAGCATCTCCCCCCAGCACCTTCCCTGGCTCGTCACTGGGGCTGAGGAGGGTTTCCTCTTGGTGGCTCGGGAGTCTGCGGCAGGACCACTGAGGGGTTTAAGAAACAAAAATTCTGGGCCTCCCTGGTGGCGCAATGGGTTCACAATGGCACATCAAGCAAACGACAGCCACAGCAGCGTGAGTTCGATCCCCAGCCAGGGAGGGAGACCTCTCCTGCCTCCCCGCTGCTCCCCTCCCTCAGTCAGCAGTGTGTTTCAGTCCATCTGCTCCCCACTCTGACTGGTGACTCCTCTCACTCCCGCACCTCTGAACTGTACCCCAGCTCTTGTGTGCACAAATAAATAAATCTTTTGAAAGAGAAAAAAGAGACAGAAATTCAGGTTGCCAGTGTGTTCTGTGGGGCCTGGCGGAAGCCTCTGGGGAAGGAGAAGCAGCAGGAGGCAGGGCTGAGGCAGAGACAGACTTTCACAGACGCCTCAATGCCCCAATAAGAGTTCTAGGGCTCTGCAGCCCTGGTGGGAGGTGCTCTGCCCTGTGCCATGGGCCGGAGCCAGTGGGTGCACCTCTGCACGCTGGCGGGGACAGGCACAGCCAGAGGGCACCAAGTCTGTGGGCGCGGGGGCCCCCCCGCCCACGCGAGCCCACCGCTTCTCGCATGGAAGCCGCCCACACACGCTGTTCTCGGGCCCAAGGGTGAACCCTGAGCTCAATGGGCGTCCACCGTGGATCCAAGAACGCCCCCTCTCCTCGCGCGGGGAAGGCAGAAAGTCCTAAGAGGAATGTCTTCCAGGACAGGGGCTAGTGCTTTCCCCTGGAACCTTCCCCTGGCTCCTAAGGTTGGGGGTGGGGGGTTGGGGTGCAGGTTCCTCCAGGGCAGGGGTGTGAGCAGGTGGTCATCGGGATGTTCTAGAAATGAATGTGCAGTCAAGTGTGTGGCCCGTGACGTGATGGAGGGAGGGAGAAACCATCCCTGAGCTGGAAAACCAAACGCAGACTTGGAGAACAAAGAGAAGTGATGCTGGGGACCGGCAGGGCCCTGCCGGCGCTCACAGCCGTGAACAGGGCACAGGGATGCAAAGCCTGGAGGCCCCGCGGGAAGTCTGTGAGAAGGGAACACGAGGAAGGAGTAGCGCTCAGTGTGAGACAGCTGGAGGCCACAGGGTTTATCTGTGTGACCTGAGATAACTCGAGGGCCAAACCACATGGCCCACCATGGACACAGCAGCATTTGTGAGCGCTGTCCATTTTGCATTTCTGAAAACAGAGTGGACAGAGTTTGAGTCGCAGAAAGGCGACTCCCTACGTGCATTTCCACCCAAGGCTGAGGAGGTTCTCCAAAAGGAACGGTGCGGGGGTGGGGGGGAACAAGCACCTCCCTGGTCTTTGCTCGTTGGCAAAGGCTGCGGGGGAGGGTTCTGTGGTGGCAGCTGAGCTCAATCCCCATTGCCCGACAGGCACGCAAGAGAACGTGTGGTTAGCAGCTCATGCTGCTCCGGAGTCCCTCGGGCCCTGCCCACCTTGCTGACTGAGGACATCACGGCACGTCTGGGAATGGCCGGCCTGACCACCCGCATGCCACGTGGTCACTGGAGAAAGTGGCAGTGATGGGGCCGATGTAGGAGCCTAGCCCGTATCCACGAGTGCTGATTCTCAAAGGTGAAAATTTAAATTCAGACCCAGTCTTTGGGCATTTGTCCCAAGGAAACGGCCCACACACACCAGAGTTCTACAAAGGTGAAGTAACCTGAGCGCTCAAGAAGGGAACAGTGAAGGGGAACGTGGTGACGGAGCCGGTGGAGTAACCAGTGGTCAGTAAAGATGGCGGCAGGAAGACCAGGAGCCACACCGAGGATGTTTGAGAAAAGAGCAGGAAGCACGCTGAGCCGCACGCACTCTGAAGTAAAAGTATATGTGGATATGCATGAAATACATGAAAGTGTATGTATAGCTGTAATTATTATGTAAAATTCATAGAAAAGGGAGGGAGAGACATTTGATGAAACAATGTTGGGTGTGTGGGAACGTATATTTTATCTAAACTTCCCTTTAAGATGATCCCGCAGTGGGAATTAATGGATATTTCTTCCTATGATTGTGTGTGTGTGTGTGTGTCCTAAAGGTATCATTGTATTTACTGTACTTAGTGGGGAAATGCTAAAACCTAAGTGTTCCCTAAGTCTGGTGTGAGGCAAGGAGACACCATCCCCACTTCTCCTTAGCAGTGTGCTGAAGGTGTTGGACAACACAGACAGACAGGAAACGTCACTGAAGGTCTAATTGAAAAGGAAAAAAAAATCTCTATTTGCAGGTAATTTGATAATATACCTGGGAAACCTTAAAGAAAACCAACCAACGATTCTCTAGCTTTAACAATAAAGTGATTCAATAAGGGAGCTGGAGATAAAATTATCATAGAGAAATCAACTGTCTTTACATGTACATAAACAATAGCCAGTAGAGAAAGAATAAAAATATGCTTTTTTAAATTCTTATTCTGAACACTTGGGGGGGGATACAGCTTTTATGTTCAGTTAGGACATTTTTATAATTAACAAACACTTCTAAGGACAGGACTAAAAATTTCCTAAAAATAGACGAGATAGCCACAGCGTTACAGTGCCACTTCACGACCGCCACCTTGACAGTCATTAGTGGGTGGAAAGTCCTACAACCGGTCATCTGCAATGAGACCCTTAGCACCTTCTGTGCCTTCTGACCTGGGGTCTGTGTTTCCAGGAAGAAACCCTAAAGAGCATCCAAACCAGAAGCAAAACAATTCAGGAAACTCTCCCTCTGCACGGCAATGCTAAATACCAGAAACCGCACACAGCTTGAACCCAGCACCCCACAGGACAGTCACACAGCACGGAGAGGGGCGGGCGGCGGCAGGGGGCAGGGGCAGCTTAACAGCAAGTGGGCCCCTACGCGCAGCAACAGGCTACCATGTCTTAAGATACACTTGCAAGACCATTAAGAAATATACCTAAGTATGCGTTCTCTAGCTTTAACAATAAAGTGATTCAATAAGGGAGCTGGAGATAAAATTATCATAGAGTAAGTTTGAAGAGAGTTATTATTGAAAAGTCTAGAAAAATACAAGGCAGGAAATGAGTCATTCGTACAAGTTCCTCTTCTCTTTAAAGATGTAGATCCTTCTAGAATGTCCCTTTTTAAAAAACACAGAGATACATTTTAAAAAATAACTTGCAGATTGGAAAGATCTGTTATTTTAGAGCTATTAAAATAATGTTAAAAACTCATTATCATGAGCTTTTGTTGTCTTTGAAGTTATAAGGATCATGAATTAAAATGACAGAGACTTCGGATTCAAGGCAAATAAATAAAATGTATGTAGTTGGAAAGGAAAAAAAATGTTGTTGGCGATGTAGAGCCATGGATATTCTTATTATACTGCTATTTTAACGAGACAGTTTAAAAACAGCATCCTGGTTCCACTTACGGCGCTGAGTCTGCCCGAATGCACTTAGAGAGGAACCAGGGGGTGCTGTGCTCAGGCGGAGGGAGAGTTAATATGGGGTGATTTGAATTTCTTGTTAACATTACTTGTTAAGTCCATACTTAGGTATTTTATCTTATTTGCTGCTATTGTGGACATATGTCATAATATTCTCCACTGGTTACTGTTGTGTACATATAAAGACAGTTGATTTCTCTATAATTTTATATCCAGCCCCCTTATTGAATTACTTTATTGCTAAAGTTAGAGAATCACTGATCAGTTTTCTTTGTTTCCCAGGTACATTATCAAATTATCTGCAAACAGAGATAGTTTTCTCTTTTCAACGAGGACTTCAGTGGCGTTTCCTGTCTGTCTGTGTTGCCCAACACCTTCAGCACACTGCCAAGGAGCCGTGGGGAAGGCTCATCCTTGCCTTTTGCCCCATGTTAGTGGAACCCTAAGGTTTTAGCATTTCCCACTAAGCACAATGATGCCTTTAGGACTGACACACACAGTCACAGGAAGAATGTCCATTAATTATTTGGGATACATGTATATATAGGTAAGATGATGAATTTTATAGTCTTTTCAGCATCTGTGCAGAAAGCCATTTGCTTTTTCTCCTTCAATCTATTAACATAGCAGTATTATTATGTCAGTTTTCTAGTATCAAACCAACTTTGCATTCCTAGAAAAATACTTGATCGCAGCATATTATTTTTTAAATGTAATACTAGATTCTGTTTGCTACCATTTATTTAGCATTTTTTGCACTGATGAACAATTTTGTAAGTCTAATAAATTTAAGTATTAGTATAATTCACTATATTAGAAGAACTTTAAAGTTTTCCTTGATGTTCTTTAAGCCCATCCTCTTTCTGTTAAAGCACTGCCTCCCAACAAGACTGAAAAAATTAGCCAGTGACCCCATTTTCTAAGGGAACCGTGGTGATCTCCTCCTGACGTGACTTGGTCCCCTGCCTGCACTGAGGTTCTTTGCGCCTGCAGTTCTGTGCCAGTTATTTGCAAAAACATGTGGTTAGCAAGGCAATGAGTCTCCATGAGGGTGAGTGGGTGAAGGAATTTATGCCAAGGAACCTGAGCTGAGGCTTCATCTTCGCCACAGACAGACAGTCAGACTGGACAGAAAGCAGGACCTTCCAAGACATTTGGACCAGGGTGAGCGCCCCAGAACAACCAGTTCTCCAAACACTGCACAAACACGCAGGGGTCGCACAGGAAACAATTACAAAGCTCCCTTAACCATGCCCATCAAAACTTCAGCAAGAAATGAGAACATGCTTAGATGCTTCATGTACCTTCCTCTCGATTTGAACAGACAGCTCGGTCTTTGTCAGGAACTAAAGTCCCAAGCTCAACCAAGCTGGGCTCCTAAGCTTAGAGTTGAGGCTCGGAATCAGAGCTGCTTGCCGGGCAGGTCCTCGACCAGAGCAGCCCACCGAACAGACGCTGCCTGAGCAAGCCAGATGCGAAGGTCCCTCTTCAGACCTAACAAGTCCCGGCCTCCAGGGCCGGAGCCTAGGGGTGTCCTAGGTGATGGATGCAGCTGGTCCAGGGCTGGTGACCTGAAACCGTCGCACCAAAGCTACTTCTCCTTAGTCATTTTTTCAATAAAATGTTATTTCTTGAAAAATCCCCAGAGCTACATCGAGGGACCCCTCTGGCCACTGAACGGCTGAAACAAAGCGCTGCCTTCCTAACCTTTAGTCTCTAGGACCGCACGGAAACAGTCTCCCAAAAGAGGAGATTTTATTTTCTAGAGCTAAGGTGGTGATTAGTAGTTGAGGAAAAGGGGGCAAGGGGGAAGGGACCGGGATTGGCAGTTGGATGTGTAGAAGGAAAAATTCCAAAAGGAAGTCATTGTTGACAAAAAGGCATTTAAAATAGAGCCAGGCGCCACTAAGGAAGTACAGCTTTCGCATGTCCCCAGCCCGAGAGGAAAAAAACTTTTCAAAAGTACACTTACCCGAAATAAGTCAGAAGGAAAAAGACGGATGCCGTATGCGCTCACTCACACGTGGAACATAAAGAAGCAAAACGAAGGAAGAGACAAAACTAACCCGAAGCAAACCCTAGAAACCTGGCCACAGGACTGAGGCCGCAGAGGCGGGCTGTGGGGGCAGTGCTGAGGCCGGCGGGCGACGATGAAGGCTAAGGGTCCTTGGTGGTGGGTGAGCTGAGAACATGCATCTGAAGAGGTGTGAACACAGACCCCAAATCACACACAGCATTGTAAAACAACACAGTGCGATTAAAAAAAATGTCTTTAGGTTCTTACCAAGAAACCCACTAGCATTCCCGAAGACCTGCCAGTGCCTGACAGTGGACTCTTCTGTTCAGAAACTTGGTGGCCAGTCCTGTGCAGACGTGCCTCTGCTTGTCCGTGTCAGTGCTAAGTTCTCAACAATGGCAATGAAAAGCCCCTGTGATTTCTGCCTTTGTAAGCCCTGCCCCTGTCCGGCCCCAGAACATGGCGAGAGCAGCCTGGTGCGTGGTCAGGGACAGCTGCCCCAGGCTCCGCGTAAAGCTTCTCCTGTTTCACCTCAACTTGGGGGACAGACAGCAAGGGTCTACCAGAGTGCTGCAGTGTGCACAGTGACAGTCACACACGACTCCAAGTTCCCTGGTGGTGTCCCCTGGCCCTGAGGTCCACCATGGTCACCAGTTAGCAGGCCTGAGGAGATTTTATCCAGGGAAGTGAGTTAAGGACTGGGCCAGTCTCCCTCTCTCCCTCCCGCCTTCCCTCTGACTCTCTGTCTCACAAACACACACACACATATCTTCATAACCACCTCAGCATCGGACAACCTTCCGACAGCTCGCACAGCAGCCACACAGCCCATGTTAAGCTCTCTCCACGGCTCAGCCAGCAGAGCTGGGAAGAAGCAGAGATCAGGGCTCAAGGCTGCTGGGGAAACGGATTCCTGTGTCTTCTCGGGGGTCCTGCCCAGGCAGGGTGTCCCCAAACACAGCAACAACAAAATCTCCTCAAGGCCTTGTTGAGCACTAAGTGAGCCGTGAGTCTTCAACGACAGGTGAGGCGGGGCCCTCGTGTCCTGGGGAAGTCCACGCGGCTCCGGGCTGTGCTGCACGTCTCCCAGACACTGTCATGCGCTGGGCCCTTGGTTCCAGCGATTTTCTCACACTCCGTGAGGGGGTGGTCTTTGCCATGGGATCCCATCTTACCAAACCTCCCAGGTTAGAGGTCTGATGAGGTTCCAGAACAGGTAACCAGGTCTGCCTGGCTCGGAGGCCCAACTTCTGAGTCACACTAAAGAACCTCTCTTTTATCAAAACAAAATGTGTTGGCAGAAAAGGCCACCGGCCTCTTAAAATGCATTTTCTAGTTGTGCATGTTTGACTGACCTGGGGCTTATATTTTTATGGAGGTTATACCCAAAAGCAATATCAAAATGGGGGTCTGCACCTATTTTTTAAGAATCGTGATAGAGGCATGTGAAACTGTGAAGCAGGAAGCACCACCTGTGCCACGGGGCTCACTCCACCTCGCCTGTCCAGGCAGTGACTTCCCCTTCTCTGGACATTGTCTCCAAGCATCCAGTTCACAGATACACGTGTAAGCCGTGTCTTCACCCTCGTGGCCAGGGGCTGCTGAGACATCTGGGCACAGCAGCAGGAAGGAAATGCATTCCTTCCCTAGAAAGGGAGTCCCCCACACCCTTACCACAGGACCCTCGGCAGGTCCTCTTCCTGCTGCAACCTTGCCGCTTCCGGGTTATACCAGGAAGAACCCCCCGCCTCTGCCAGTTGCCCCCGAGCACTGCTGCCCCCCGGCCCTGCTGCCCTGGAGGTCACCCTTCCTCCTGCCCTCACCCGGTTCCCGCTCGGATGCTGTCCAGGGCCTCACTCCACAGCCTGCCAGAGACTGCAGCGTGCCAGCGCCCGCCGGGCCGGGGAGCTTAGCACCAGCTTAACTCTTCACTGCACGGGACAAGGGGCCCCTTTCTTCAGCACAGGGCTCCGCTCCATGGCACTCGGGTTTATGGCCCCCACAAACGAAAGCTGCTTCAGAATCCCATTCTACAACAGCTTTTTGTCCAAACAGTTCTTTTCCAATCCCCCTTCCTCAGTTCAGTTTTCTGCCCCTGTGGACCCTGGAGGCTGGCAGGCTGGTGGGTGCAGAGGTCACATTCTGCTCTTGCTGATTCTTTCATTATTTCGGTGCGTCGTCACGGCTTCTCGAGGCTTTTCGGTGGACTGTCGTGCCAGCGGCAAATGGGTTTCTTTCTTTTCCAGTCCGATGCTTTCCACTGACTTCTCTTTGCAATGGCCGGTGCATGGAGGATGAGGACACTGGGGTGGGGTGGACATCTGGGCCTGGTCCTGGCAACGCTCGCGGTAAGTGCACACCAGCTTTAGGGCCATGGGTCTGACTCGCTCTCCCAGATGCTCCCAGGGGTCCCCGGGGGTGCAGTGGGTGCCTCAGAGGCTGGTGTCCGGAGATCCCCTTCCCTGGAGGGTCCTATCTCTCTGCTCTCCTCTCCGCCACCTTTTCCTTCACCTCAGGTGGATTCCGTGGCCCCGAGGGACACTGCAACGGGACACCGGCGTGTGCGGCAGAGATGAGCCACCCTCACCGGGACTTCGCCAGCCCTCTCCTGCGTCTCTGTCTGATGACCCTGCCCGCCCTGCCCCTTTCAGAGTGCTTCCATTTGTTCATTTTTGAGAGTTTTCCCTGCCCTTTTATTTTGCCTGACATTTTAAAATCAATCTTCTACATATGTTTACATATGCTTTTCTATTTAAACTTTTTCTTAATCTAAGAAACACAGCGCCATACCGCCAAAGGTGTCAGGAAACACGCTCTAACAAGGACAGGCTCCCAGACCGCTCTGCCAACAAAGTGCCAGCGCGGCTGAAGCCCGACTCACACACGCTGGGACCGCTTCCCAGCTCGGGGCTAAAGAGCTTCTTTATTCCAGTAAATCTGCTTCCCTGCGAACGCCATCAAACCCTGCGCTTTAATGAGTGCGGGAGTATTGGAGGAAGGGGTGGAGAAGGAAAGGATTTGGACGAGCATGAAATTTAATTTAAAAACTATTATGAGAAGTTTAATATCCCCCCACCCCAACCAAACACATAAATCTTTTCCAGGCATTTTCTTTGTTTCCTTTTTCCTGAAAATCTTTGAAAAACGACATCCTGAACCATCTGAGCCAGGGACAGCGTGAGTCAGTGGGCGGAGACTTAGTGACTGGTCTTTCCTGGGTCCCCGGGGCTGGCAAGGCCACGTCAGGCCATGGGAGAAGGTGAGGAGACGTCAGCACCTCTACCTCCTCCCTGAGCCCTGGTCAGCATGGGAGCAGAGACCCCAACAGCAAAGACAGCCAGCCAAGCCAGGGCACCTGGGTGACAGTGAGTGGGGGAACAGGGGCTCCCCAGGTGGCACAAGGGGTTGAGCACCACTGTGGGGCTTCCACAGCCACTGCAGCGCCAGTTCAATGCCCGGCCAGGGCAGGACCCCCAGGGCGCAGCAGACCTCCCCTGTCTCCCCACTGCTCCCCTCAGCAGTGTGCTTCAGTGGATCTGCCTGTTCTGCTCCCCGCTGTCTCTGGTGACTCCTCTCACCTCCTGCCCCCATGCACCTCTGGCCTGCACCGTAGCTCTTATAACATAAATAAAATCTTAAAAAAAAAGAGTGGGGGTACAACTTGCTCTGGGGGGGAGGTGGGTCGAGGCATGGCAAACCCTGAATTGCCTTGAAAGATGTGAACGCATGTGAAAAGTCAGGTCAACTTCATAGCTAATGATTTCATGTACGGAGAGTTCAGCCACGTTTCAAAGGTGGACTTAGCAGGGCAAGAAGCACTGAACAGATCGCAAGAACGTGGACCTGAGTTTTCAGCCGGGGGCATGTGTGCATGTGTGTATGTGTGTGCCCTGGGGCGCGTGCGCAGGAGTGCGTGCTGCCAGCGACAAGCACTCACGCTCCAAGTTCCAAGTGCACCCCCTAGGGCCCAGGTGGGACGAGGCACCTCTCTTAATTTCCCCAGGAAATGTCACTAAGCGATACCCCTTGGGGCTGGCCGGCCCTTCTATCTCCAGCACACTGAGGAGATACCCGTCCCTCCAGGGGGAAGGGCTGCTGGCTCACGAGCCCCCAGAAAACCAGGGGAAGCGCTTTCCCCGGGGGAGTCACCTGCCTATGCCCACCCCAGCCTGGCACAGACTGCTGGCCCCCGCCCCTAACCTCCAGGGGCTGGGGAGGACAGATGAGTCACCGCCTGGCACACGGTGGGCACTTGGCGAGCCGGGCGCCTCCTCCCTGGCTGGCAGGCACCACAACACGACGGCGGCTTCTCATTCCGGGACAAGGCAGCCGCCACGTGCGTGCCAGGCCTTTTTTCCAGTCGCAGACGCGTCACCCTCCCCTCTTCTCACAGCTGCAAGTCCAAGAGTGAAGGTGCCTCGTAAAGTGCCCAGGTGCCACCTGGTCCCGGCTGCCTCCTGCTCAGAGCACCCACTCATCTGGGAGGTGGCCAGGCAGGCTGTCCCCAGGGAGTGCGCCCGGGGGCCCAGCCGAGAGTGGGGTCCCCACAGCCAGGCTGCAGACCACAGCAGCCCGCAGAGGGGACGGGTGCACCCCTGCAGGATGTGCCCACACCCCAGGCTGCTGCACAATGCCACCAGCCACGCGCCTCATTAAGTCAAGGGCAGCGAATGGGGCTTAACACCCAGAGCAGCGGCGACTGCAGGGCAGACCCTCCCGCGAGCCACAAAGCCGGACGTGGCGCCTCTACCGTAAGTATTAAAATGCTAGGAGAGGAAGATGAAAGTGGCCGCGTCCATGGTCTGTGAGGCGGGAGGGCGGGGGCGGCGTGTGCGCCGCGTTAAGGGAGAGGCGATGATGGAAAGTGAGTGGATTAAAAGAATCTGAAGTCATGAAAACTCACAAAACTTTTAGTGAGCACCAAGGATGCTTTAGGCCAAGATGAGTAAGTCGCATTATCGTGCTCCAGAGCATGGGGGGCCCTCCCAAGTGCCCTCGCCCCATTTCCGATACACAGGGGTGCACTCTGAACTCATATGCCGGAGCTCTTTGCCAGTTTTGGGGGAAAAAAAAAGGATTTTTTTTTTTTAATTGGGGGACATGTTCTTTGATGAAGAAAGTTCCAGAGGGCAGGAGAGTCCCTGTGGTCAGCAAGTGAGACTTCATCGCCCTCAGAGAAAAGGGAACTCTTCTACAGTCGCAGTTCCTGCCTCTTAACTTCACCCAAATAGTGTCACAGAGAAAGTGAAATTGAGTCAGAACTGCAGCCAGTGTGATGGGGGAAAGGAAACGCACTTCTGCTTCTTTCAAACACTTCACTCACTAAGACTGGGCTGCAGTCTGGGCTCAGGACTTGAAAACAAGCGAATTAAACATTTCTCCTCTACGTTAGCATCCATAAACAAAGGAAATTCCAATTAAACGGAGAACCGTAAATTCTAAATGAGTGGAATTAAATTAGCGCTAAGTCTATGTTCTCTTTACCCTGGTCATTTATAAGAGCAATCGCACTAGTTTAGAAAACAAACGAAAATGTAGCCATTTGTCTTAATTCTTCCCAGTTGTCCAGACTATCCCATCCTTTTCAGATGTAGAGTTTAAAATTTCAGTCCTATTGCCTTTAACCTGATTCACTCTTTCTGTTGGTGAGTGATTTCCCACTTGTTTGCGTAACAGAAGAGAGTCACGGGGTAGAAAGACAGCAATGTGTGGAGCTTGTCCAAAACAGACTACAGAGCTTGCTGGGTCTTGGATGACACTGAAAAAGTCCTCGGATGTAAAAATTTCAAACGCCTGCCAAGCAGAACCGCGTAGGGCACCTCCCACCCCGCCCCCCAAGTGCTATCGTGCCAGTAAGTGCAAGAGTGCTGTCTCCTACTCACAGCCTGAATGACGCCCGGGCTGGCCCCGTGCGCCCCCGCACCCCCTCCTGTTCCCTGCACCCCTGCTCCTGTCCCCGCTCTCCGCCCCCTTCTCCATGCCCACCCAGTCGTCCGTCTGCCCAGAGCCAGGCGCCTCAGCAAGGCAGCTTTTAGCATTTTCGAGAAGTAATGCAGCCAACTGCCAAGTTCCTGCTGGGGCGGCCAAGAGGTATGAAGCAAAAACGAAAAAACATGAAAGATTTGTTTTTTAAAAGTAATACATCAAACATAAAGAGAGCTCTTTTGTATGAATTTTCGGAGTGGGAGCCAGGGAGGAGAAAACCATTCTCCCTCGCGGGAGGAAGCAGCTTGCCCTCACCTGAGACTTTTCTCTTACAGTGTGGATTTTTCTCACCCCATTAAATGTAACCCACTCTGGGTGGGTTTGTGCCGTATGAGAGAAAAAGGGAGTGACACGGGGACACGCGAAGGGCCAGGCTGGACAGAGCAGCTGTGGGCGCCCTGGGGGGCGGAGTAAGGCCGCGCCAAGGCGTCTCCCTGGGCCACACGCCCAGGGCCCAGATGACATGGCAATCGGCTGCTCCCAGGGTGGGCTTGCTAGGTGCAGAGACTGCAACTCTGTGGCTCCAGACAGCTTGCAGGGGTCCTCCCGAAAGCACTCTTCCAAAGAGTAAAAGAAAATGGAAAAGAGCAAAAACCAGAAGAGAACGGGGCGTCGCCCCACCAGTTAAAGGAGGGCCCGGCCAGGGCGGACTGCCTTGCATACCCCAGTGGGAAGCAGCAGGCAGGTCCCGCCTGGCAGCCAGGCCGGCTAGCCCTGGAGCACATGAGCCCTGGAAGCCACACTGGGCTCTGGCTCTCTAATCCCCATCCCATGAGCCGGGTGGCAGCGGCTGCTCGCAAGGGAGCAGCTTAAATCACCCGGTGGCCTCAGCAGGCTGCCAGCGCTCACCCTGGGGACAGTAGCCCTTTCTCGGGTCACACGCGGGAGGAATTTGCTTCCTTCAGCCCGTCACTCCAGTGGGACCTGAGGAAGCTGCAGCCTCTCCACCGTTTTCTGTGGTGAAACCGCGCTTCGGTGCGATGCACGACGAGGAGGAGACCGGCCCTGGCGGACTCTGTCAGGCTAGTCCCGCGGAGCTACTGCTGGAGACGGGCCGCTGCGGGGATGGCGGCTGCCGGCCCCACTGCAGATGAGGCAGCTGAGAGGGCAGGCCGTGCAGGGAGCCCCGGAGTGTCCTGGGCGTGGGAGCAGCAGAGCTGTGCCCTGGGCGACCAGGGAGTGGGGTGCGTCCTGGGGCGGGTGGGGGCTGCAGGAATGTAAGCTGAGAGACAGGCTTAGGACTCCGAAGGTCCGGATTCTGAACTGAGGCTCAACAAGGACGCAACGCCCAGCCCTTGTGTGCAGAGGGTGTGCCCCTGAAGCTGCATTTTCACGGGCGGCACCTGGCTGCCATGGAAACAGCTGGGGAGGGACGGAGATCTAGGGGACCCACCAGGGTGCCGCCCGTGAGGGTGGGCATGCCAGAGACCTCCAGAACCTGGGGGGTCGGGGACACACTTAAGACAGTCTGAAAGGGGAACAGGCAGGGTTTGATGATAATGTGGGGTCCTCAGAGGTGTCAAGGAGTCCAAGTGATAAAGAAATCTGGAATTTACTGGAAGGAAGAAGCCAGGAGTTGAGCAGGTATGGTGAGGCGCTGGGTTTGGACATGGCAAGTGGGAGGTGCTTATGGGACGCCCCGTTAATCGAAGCGACGGTGGCGAGCCAAAGGGAGCGGCCTGCAGGCCACTGTCACTGGACACCGTGGCCGCGGACGTGGTTCTTCGGGCCACACCGGGCGAGGGAAGGGCCCTCAGGGGTTTCTGCCTCACTTGACTTTGCTCCTGGCGAAGACCCCAGGTTCACAGCTTAGACACCCACACCCCGACACTTTCTTGGAAACATGGAAGGCGACCTTGCTCTGAGGTCACACCTGAGCTGCAAACTGAGAAAAGGCAGAAATGTGTCCCACTGCCGAGGGCCCTGTGTGCGCACACACAGGTGCAGAACAGGAGGGCGGAATGGGCCAGGAGCGCACCGGCCGCTCCTCAGACGCTTGTGACTCCAAACGTTCTTTCCACGTGTTGGGCATGGGAGTAAAAGACAATCCGCGTCTCCCAAAGCACGGCGGACCCTGGACATCAATCGCTGAAGCGGTTTCACAGTCTCCATGCCACACGCGGCCTAGGATAGGTCAGCACACTGCACACAGGAGAAGAATGAATGCTTATGTCTATTTCTAACTGAGATAGAAAATTCTGGACCGTGACTCCCTCACACTTCAACAGGTATGCCGAGTTCTGCTCCGCGGGAGGTAAACGTCTGAAGGTCTCAGGGGGCCCAGCCCTGTCCTGCTGCCTTCGGCGTGACTCTGAAGGAGCCTCAGGTGTGACTCTCTCCCTCATGCAAGAGAGGAGGTCAGGGCTCTGGCCACTTATTTCTCCTCCCTATGCTGAGCAAATGCCCAATAAATCTAAATGAATGTCAAACAAATGAGGAAATAAATATTCATTAAAAATTAACTGGACAGTTAATTTAGATCACTCACTGGAAAAAAGAAAAACAGTGAAACCAGAAAAGTATCTTTTTAATTTAAAAGGTTAACGAAGGACATGATTAAAAAAAAATATTTTGGTGGCTTAGCAAACCAAGCACAACTGGGTTGTTCAAAACAGCTGCCATTTGTAACTATGAAAACATCCCTAGAAAAAGACCCCAAACTGCCTGCTCTGTTCCTGATTCTAGAACAATACCTATTCCAGGTCAGCAAGAAGATAAAATAGGCTCTCTTCACTTATCAACACAGCTAGGACAATGAGATGAAATGCTGGCTAGCTGGACTCAGCGATGCAATTCGTGCACAATGCATTATAACCAGGCTGTGTTTATCCTAGAAATGCAAGGATGGTTTAACATCAGGAAATGTATCCACGCCGTGCATCACGTGAATGCAGCAACTGTTTCCACAGACTCAGCAGAGCCATGACAGGTGTCAGTGGATTTAGGTCGGTTCTCCAAATGGTTCAGATGGTTCGTTTCCTAAGTTTACCAATTTCTCTGATTCCCAAAAACATATTTATTTTTACTACTTAACAGCGCAACCTGTAGTAGTTGTACAGGCAGTAGCAGGGTCTGCCTTGCCCGAGCTGTGGAGAACCAGGGCTTGGAAAATCAGGAACACAGGAAAATAAAAGGCCCAGCACTCTCCAGAAGAGACAAGCCCCTTCAAGCATCATTTCATTCCCTCCACCTCTCCCCAGAAGTCATCAAACCGCCTGGGTCACTCACAAGGAGGGAAGAGAAACTACCACTCTCTCTCAAGAACAGGCAAAGCAGCGACAGCACATTTTCAGAAGATCCCTGCACCTAGGTCAACAAGCTGATTACAGAAGGGTGCGTTCTGATCATGATTTCTCTTAACCCGGTTCCTACCAACGACAGTATTTTGTTACTGTCAAGTCTTACAGTCTCACATGGAAACAGACAAATCTTCAGCAACTGAATACAGTGAAAATGTCAGAAAACAGTACTGATTTCATGCCCAGCTTTATCCAACATGTTACATGTGTTACTAGAATTCTTTTCTTTTTCCCTTTTTTTTTTGGCCTGGCATTTTTGTTTTTATAAATGGGGGAAGGATTGGAGGATTAATTAATACTAATCAGTGTGCTGGATTTCCTGTGTCTAAAACCTCTATTTTAATACCTTTGCAAAAATGTTTTCAAATAAAGAGTGAGGTTTGATTTCCTTTTCATATAGAAATCGAGATGTCTGTGCCTCTATTGAATGACCTGGGCACCTTAATTAAAAAAAAAAAAAGTCAGTTGTCCATTTAACTGTGAGTTCGTTTCTGCACTCTGCTCTTCTCCACTGGTGTACACCTCTATCCTTACACCACTACACACTACCTGGATTACCAGAGCGAGTTAATTCTAAGATGCCTCTTCAATGGGTAACCCTGAGCTATCTAAGTATAAATACAGATAGTCAGCAAATCATTGTGAAGCTCGGAAGAGGGGGAGGGATTGGAGATGTCCACTGGAAAACCACCTGCTACGGATGAGGTGACTGCAGGGTATGAGGGGACCCTCCCCAAGTGTGAGCACGTCTACACTGTGCACGCTATGGCCACCCTGTCACAGGATCGGGAGGAGCCTGAGCCGTGCTGGCCCAGCAGGGCCTGAGGAACACACTCCTGGCACCGGTGGCACACAGCAGGAGCGCCCTAACTCACACAACGTCAGACACAAGCCTGTTACATGGCAGCCACCAAGAGACTAAGTCCTGCCCTGGCTGCAGGCTCTTTCCCTGGGTGGGAGTCTGCCCCTCCGCCGTGAAGGTGGAGAGTAGGTGCTGAAGCGAAGCTGGACCACACCTGATGCCTACTGACCTGGTGACACCTGTGGTGCTTGGGCTGTGTCCTCCCGGACAGCGCCCGCCCACCTGGAAGCTCCACCGCAGATATGGTGCTGGACCTTAGACACACAAAATGAGCAGTGCTGTTCCCCTAGGCGTCTTTGCATGAGAAAGCCAAAGCGCACGTTGGCAAGTCACCGCCAAGCCACGAACGCCCCCGAATCACTACCCTGTTATTCGTACCCCAGAAACAGCCAACAGAGACCAAGGTAATCTTTCAGCACACAGGGCTGCTAGGAACTGACCATGGTGGCCGCCTGCCCCGCAATAGTTCAGAGACCGGACTCCCACTTCAGTCCCCAGCTCACTCATCGGCACTGCAGTCTATTCTAGCAGTGGGGAGGGGGGATGGTGACCCAGAAAAGGATTAAACCAGGTGGTGTCCCACAATTCAGTTTTAACAGGTATAAAAATAACCGAAAGCAAAGCTAACGTGGCAGCTTGCAGGTCCATCACGCCTGTGGGTTTCCTAGCGCAGACCGCCTGGCCAGTGCGCGGCCGCTGACCTCTTACTGCTGCCGCCTGCAGCAGGAACGCCCTTGCTGACAAACCTGGTAACATCCCTCGTTAGCCAGGGCACAGACAAGAGCTCAGCAGTGGCCCCAGCATTAGGCTGCCCCGGGGCTCCATCCAGGCAGTGACCCTGGACAGGCGGCCTTGAACCCTGATGTTCACTTTCCCACATGGCCCGAGAGGGCGGCGGAAGAGGCAAGGAGGGTGGGAGAAGACGTCTGCCTCAGGTGCTCCCTCCAAGGTCCCTGCGCGGCTCACCGGGGGGTCGGCAGAGCCCTCGAAGCGGGAGGCCCCTCTCGCTGGCCAGCAGCGCACAGAAGTCATCCCACCAATGCTTCCAAGATGAAGCCGGGTTACCATGGCAACAACCCCCAACTACGACCTCTAATTCTTACTCGGGAGGTCAAAGACATAGGTCCAGATGTGGGTAATGTAATTAAATTGAAAATTAATCACGTGAAGAAAAACCCTGTGGCACCAGATCCAAGTCCCTAACCCCAGGCCCTTCACTAAGAGCAACCCCGCCTGCGCCAGCGCTGGTTGTCATGGCGACAGTGAGTGGCCGGGGCCGGGGAGGACATAGCAGGGGCTAGGTACCCAGGGCAGGTTCCCAGGGCTGACCAGCACATGGCCTCCAGCGACTAGCTGGCCTCTGGGTGGGAGGAGGCGCCACAGCTCCCTTGGGGGTCCGCACCCGGGGCCCCTACCCCTTCATGTCCAGGGCAGAACACATTCCCAGAGCATTTAAAGTCACGGCTTCTCCTTTCAAAACAAGGAGAAACATGAACGTTAAACTTGGAGTCCAGAAGCCCTGGCACAGGACAAGCTTGTGTCCAGACGTCGCTGCCAAGGTTCCAGCCGATGCCCACGAGGCCCGAGTGAGGTCCGGGAGGCCAGCAGCCTCAGCTCCACGGGTGTGGCTGCAAGGCCCGGCGGTGACGAATGTGCTACTCTGTTTCATTTCTCCTCTCCGTAACATTAATTCTACAAAATCATTTCCATGTTTCCAAAGCACAAGGGGAAAGGGGGGAAAAAAGCCAAGGTTGAAGAGAAAAAGTCTCCAGACGGGCCGTCCTCCCCAGCATCCACGCCGGCACCATCGCTGGCTCGGCCGGTAATGGTCCATCTGCCCCGACCTCCCCCAGGAACCCCGCCTGCGAGCTCGCAGACACACGCCCCTGCCGGGCTCCAGACCTGGGCTCCTGGTGGGTCGGATCCCGGTCTGGAAGGCAGCTTCCTTGCCCTACATCAACATAATGCCCCATTACATAGAGACACAGCCCTCTGTGATCCGCCAGGTAAATGACGAGGGAAGCTTAAAACTGACAGCAACCTTTAAAAGGCTTAGCGTTTCCACCTTAAGTGAACACAGGCACTTAAGCCCTTCCAGGCCTGCCCTCCACCCTCCCCCGAGGCCCAGCTGGCCTTCCAGGCCGGGTCCCTCCGGCCAGTCCCCACCTCCATGCTGCAAGTGCCCCTCACCTCAACCCCAGCACAGCCTGTGGGCAGAGCCGGGGAGCGGACCCACTTTCGTGGGCTGTCCACGCTCTCGGAAGAATTCTGAGCCGCGTGTGCTCACCAGCCCAGTTACTCGTCTGGGTCAGGGAGATGCTGGCTCCCTCTGTCACCAGATGCTGGCTCACCCAGGGGAGCGAGGGGGCGCTGGCCCAAAAAGACCTGCCCGGTCAGAGAAGGGACACGGCCACGCCGGTGCCAAGTTGAGGCTCAGCCAGGTGTCAGCATGCGCTGAGACCCGCGGGCCCTCGACACGCACCTCACAGGCCCTCACTGTGCCCGAGCCTCCAGCTGGCGCGACGGCTGATGGTCTTTACTGCTCTTTATTCAAGGTTGCCATAGTGGACGGCAGCATTCTGAAGTAAACACAGCACATCAAACACCGGGTTTCAGAGCGCTCTGTGCACCCAGAAAGGACCCCTCCCTGGCTAGGAAACGAGGTGGCCAAGGGTCCCACCCGGCAGTGAGGGGTCTCCCCCAGAGCTGCAGAATGCCTGATGGGTCACAACGGTCTCGGCCTCTGACCCTAACGTCTAACAGCTCTGCAGCTCATCAGGCCGGGACTGGCACCTCCGTTCTGCGACTGAACAAATGGCACTCGGGCCTCAAAGCCACCAGGCCTCTGCCTCCCCACACCCCGCTGTCCCATGTGCACTGCGGCCGCAAGCAGGAAAATAAAAGCACACGAGTGGCCCGTGGGGAGACAGAAGCTGGCAAAGGCATAACGACGTGGCCAGATTTCAGAAAGGACAAGCACCCCGTCACCCTCGCCACTGCGTCCAAAATCAAAGTGACGTCTGGGCCTCCCCCAGACGCGCCCGGGGTCTGGGCCTGCGCCCGCTCCCTCTCCCCAAGCCCCACGATGCCTGCGGCTCTGCGTGGGCGGGAGGGCGGCAGGAAGGACATGACCAGCGCAGCCCCGTGGCGGGTTAAGCAGCCTGATTGAATGTGGCTGCTAATTAAGGGCCCCGCCCGTCTGGCAGGACCACCGGGGTGCCTTCTGCACTTGTTCATGACCACAGCACCTCGCTCAGAAATTAACTCTTGATGAGTGCAGACAGGGCCCAGCTGGTCCCCCCGAGTCCTCCCGAGTAGATAAATGAAGTGCAATGAGAATGCGGCTGGCTGCCAAGCGAAGGGGGCCCTCCGTGACCTCGTGGTGAAACCGGAGTCTGCCTTCACCTTGACTTAATTCTTGGCGCTGCGGAGACTCCACGCGCCAGGAACGGTGCGAACAGGCTGCTGGCCGCCAGGACGGCACCGAGGAGTCCCTCACCGAGGTCCACTTGATGGAGGGTGAACGGAAAGAACCAAGAGGCCATGCGGGAGGCGCTCATTTCCGATTGGCAAATACTTTCACGAGGGCAGACGCGCGATTTGTCCCCGTAACGCGGCCCAGGTCTGGGGACAGGTCTGAGAAGCAGTGGCTTCTCAAAGGTTGCCAGTGAGGCCTCGTTCCAGACAGCTTTAAAATAGCAGCCTTCATTTTCTGCCACCTACAGAGGGGGTCTTCCCCCGGCTCTTTAAGGGGAAAGTGGGGGCGACTCGTGGCCAGGCCTTCCAGATGCAGAAACTAGCCAGGAAGGCACGTTCCACGGCCACAGTGAAGCTGCAGCTGCGGCGGGGCTCGAACCCCCGTCTCGGGCTCAGGGTTGAGTTCGTGCGCATGCGCTCAGGGCGTCGCCGCCACCTCCTCAGAGCAAGTGCAGGAGCATGGGGGCGGCAGGGCGTGGGGTTCGGTGACCCAGCACAGACCCACTGCCCAGTCTGAGTGTGGCGCAGTGGCCTTGCTGGTGCGCTGTGACAAAGGGACAAGAGGCCAGCTGCAGGCTTCGCTTTGGGCTCTGCGTGACCTCCTGCCCACCTCTTTCTGTGTCCTGTCAAAGCACCTGGGACACTGCTAAAGAAACAGCTTGTGTCTCTTGCTGACTTTGCTGACCAAACTGGCACCGGACGAAGGAGGAAGCAGTGGAGGGAAAAGGCCTTTGATGTCTTGGTGAGAACTGAAAACATAAAAGGGTTCCCTGAAGAAACTGGAACCTTCTCCCAAAGACTAGAGGTAGGAGGGAGGGATGAGGGAGCGTGTAGCGGCAGGATGGAGGGCAGCACTAGAGTAAGGTTCAGGATGGTTCTGGGCAGACGGGTCAGGGGAGAGTCTTGGAGCCCTCGGTGGCTTTTCATACTTTATTTAATAGAGGTGCCAGGTATATGCAGGCAGGGGTGCCGGGGGGCCGGGAGGCTGGCAGGCCTCCCAAACCCCAGCGCATCTCACCCTCATGGCTACTACTTCTGCTGCTGCTCGCTGGTGCTGCTGTCAGTCCTCTCAGTTCTGTCTGTCAATCCTCGCAGTTCTGGTGTCCTCATGACGCTGCCCATTTATGCCCGTGTCCAACACAGGTGCGCCCACTTGCGCATGCCCACCCTGGAGTGCTCACAGCACCTCAGGTGTCCATCATCAGTGGTGGGAGGGTGGAAATACCTGATCAACCTTTACCCTACAGAGCGGAAGCCAGTAACGCACTTAACTGCTTAAGAGAGTGTGTTAGGGATCGGTGGTTACGAAACCAACCAACCCCCAATTTAGCAGCTGACAAGACAGTTATCTGAGTTTCTGAGGCAGTAGGCTGGGAGTGGCGAGGGGTCTCCACAGGTGTAGGGTCAGAGAAAAGTGTCAGGCTTTTCCGCCCTCCCGCCACTGGTGTCGATGACGGACACCTGCGGTCCTGCACGCATGCCTCCCTCAAGTAGGGTGTGGGCATGCGCAAGTGGGCGCACCTGGGCTTAGACATAGTCATATAAGGGTGGCGTCACGAGGACGCCAGCAGAAGAGAGGCAGAGACAAGAAAAGCAGAAGCAACAGCAGCAGTAGTAGCAGACACGAGAGACTAAGACCCAGAAAGTGAAGACCCGGCCCCCGCCTGCCGTGCACCTGGCCGCCTCTGATATAATGATGTAACAGAAGCCTGAAAAGGTCACCGAGGGCGCCAGGACTCCTCCTTGACCGTCTGCCGGAACCATCGAGACCTTGCTCTGTGCCCTCCTGGCACCGCAACAGGTGTCGGCGGACGGTGGTCATCGCAAGGCTTGACTGGGGGAGGAGCCACTTCCAAGTACACGAGGGGAGGGGAGGATAAGGGGGCACCAACCGGGACAGTAGCCACAGCTTTTTGGTGAGCTGACCTCTGAAAGGCCAGCCCGTTACTTGTTAGGTGTGAACTGCTAGTCCGGCCTGCCCCACAGTGGGGCAGGAGCTCACGGACAAGTTCGAGCCCATGACAGCAGAGATGCTAGGTCCCCGGGACTGCTGGCGGGGGGAATCCCTTACTCCTCGCTGCACCCCAGCTTGCGACCTCCCCTGTGAGTCACTTTGGGCTGGGTGAGGGGCTCCACGTGGTGGTCGCGTCACGCCACCCTTTGTTCTCACGTAAGAGCCACTTTCTGTCTTCTGGCAATACTATGGCACACGTATTTGCTAGTACATCCCCTGCACGGGTAAGGTGCTGTGCCAAGGGCTGTTTCTTTGCCAGATGATAAATTCAGTCAGGCTTCCTCTGTCCCACCTACTCTATGATACTAAGCAACCAAGCACACGGCCAAACAAGCAAAGTTTTAATACTCTGACTTGCATTTGTTCCACCACCTAATATCCTGTGATGATCTTATCCATGCTTGGGTCCAAAGACACTCTCATTCATGCTTTTCAGGTCAGATTTAAGAGCCACAGCCAAATCTGTTCTCGAAAAGCTGCACTTTCCAAGGAGTCCTGAAAGAATTCTACCAATGCTGCCTATTTCCTGGAGAGGGGTAACAGAAGAAAGCAAATTTTCAAGAAATGGTTCTAATGCCATTTTCAGTTAAAAGCACTGAGAGATTTACAATGATCAAGTAATATGCCAATTTCTTTCAAATGCTGCCAACATCTGATGCCAACATAATCACAAGTTGGAAAAATGTGTAATGAACAAGGCAGCTCATAATTTCCCCGAGAATACGCAGGGACAACGTACTAAGTGGCATACCAGCAGAGTCATGGCAAATGCTGAAACCTTAAATCTGAGTTTCACTGCTCTGGGGCATTTGAGTCGAGCTCCATCATCTGGAAGTACCTAACAATAAGAAATATTAGGTCACAAGCTGTTTCAGAAACACCTGCAGTACCTTCACCTAATGAGATGAATAAATGAGAGCTTCAGGTTCCTGATCAAATAAGAAAACTTAATAGTTAAACCTGACATCATAAGCCCAGACGCAAACCCCATATAAATGAAAATCCTCACATGGAGGCCATTTTCTCTTCCAAATTTTGTTTTCAATCTTGCCAGCTTCCTCACCGAAAAGCCACCTGGTGGGAAAATGTGCCCCCAATTCTAGGCTGGAATGGTTTTTTCAAGAGCATCGCTTAATTCGTTTGATAGTTTGGGGAGGTTCAGAAAGAACAAGGCATAGTTTTTTCTTGCTATCCCGTCTTCACCTCCCCCCACCCAACACAACTTAAAACTGAGGTCAAAAAAGACGGCAAATCCCACCCCTGAAAAAGCGGAGGCAGAGGTGGGAGGCAATTCTCGAGCTTACGCCTCTAAAACCATGTGTGTTCCCCCAAACAGTGCTGCTTGCTCGTCCACATGCCCTTCCCCCAAACAGTGCTGCTCGATTTCTTCCAAGGTTGCCAGATTTTGTAGTTAAATATACCGACTGCCCAGTTCAAGGTGAGTATCACATAAAGACAATTTAGTAGCACAAGTTTGTCCCAGACATTACATGGGATTCATATAAAGAAAATTATCTCTTGATCTGACATTTTCACTTACAGGTGTAGACTCAGCGAACTAATCAGGCTCTTCGCGCCACTAGCTCTGCGGCTATCACTGGTGGACTTGGCTGTGTTAACGCAGGAGGCACTTGGGAGTGTGGCGTGGGCACAGGGCATGCGTGCTGGGTTGTGGACACCCGGAGCATGTGTGCACACGTGCCTAAGTGTGCACACCTGAGCCAGGGGCGGGGCAAAAAGTAGCAGCAGCAGCGGTGGCAGTGAGGGATGAGCAGTGAGCCGTGAGACAGGGCCTGAGGAAGAGCCAGAGAGGCCAGAGAAAGCACAAAGACTTGTGGGGGCTGGGAGACCCAGCTGCCTGCCTGCCTCCCAGCCCCCACCATGCCTGGCCCACGCCCGCCTCTGCACACCAGTCGCCCTGCCTGCTGCGCCCAGGTCCCTGAAAGTACCAAAGCCTGAAAAGTCCAGAGGACTCTGGAGGCGTCTTTCTCCATCTGCCTGACTCGACAGTGAACGTCCCCATGCCCACTGGCACAACAGGGTATCGTGTTTTTTCTGGCAAACCTCTGTAGATAAACTTGAGAAAAAAAATTAATGTCTTTACCTCTTTCTGAGCGTTTGGAAAATAGAGAAAAGGAAGTTAAGGAGGGGTGGGGAAAGAGGCAAAATATAAGGGCTCTGGGAGAACTCCGCATGGGGCTTCTCAATCTTGCACTTGCACGCAAATCTTGGGCGTTATGCCAAGCCAGGGCCGGGGCCTGCAGGTGTCCAGCTCGAATCCCAGCCCAGGCAATGCTGACACAGCTCAGCAAAGACTGGCCTCCCGAGCTGGACAAGGCGAGGCTAGAGTGGAGCACGAGTGTGGGCAGGCACCCGCCGTCCGTGTGGCCGCTGACGAAGAAGCTTTCAGCAATTAACGGCGCTTTTCTAGCAGTCAAAGTTAAATACAAAACCTACCGATTTTCTAACTCCCCAGTGTGAAAAGTAACCACTGTTATTAAACAAAGGGGCTTGAAACAAAAGTAAAGAACAGCATCAAACGATGGTAGATGCACATGCTTCTCCCATTGGGACAGAAGCAGAAGCGCGCATCCCAGAGTCCAGCCCACAGCCTGGCGTCCGGGGCAAGCCAGTGTGCGCTGGGGCTCCAGTATGGCGCATGCCTTGGGGGAGGGGGGGCTCCCAGGAGCTGGCGCAGGGCTGCCGAGCCGCCCACTCTTGTCCTCGGCCTCCTGCGAGGCCGGTGGGACCGCTCCAGGGAGTGTCCTGACCACAGCAACGGGCCCGGCCTGTGTGCGCCTCCTGGACCAACCAGGCAGTGTGAGCCCTCAGGAGGACCCGGCCCTGGGGCCCCACGCTGCACTGCAGCTCCAGACAGAATCAGCACGTGATTGCCCTTCTCCTGTGTCTTCACAGGGAAGGCCCCCAACTTGCCCGCTTCTCCGGTGTCAGGAGGCAGAGGTGAGCGCCCTTCCCGCAGGAGCGCCTTGGCTGGGCAGCGTCATTGGTGACACCTGGTCCCCTGTGGCCAGGGAGGGGGCCGCTGCCGTTCTGGAGGCAGTGCGGAGAACGCCGGGGTCCGGAGTGCCGGGGCTGTTGGCGCCAACACTTGCACACTCACCACTTCCCAGAGTTATTGGGGGAAAGTTTTTCTTCTAAGTCACTTATAATGCAGCTTGGCTGTGGGAGCGCAGGGGAGGGGAGGAAGGAGAAGGGAGTGGGCTAGGGCATACACATGCCCAGCACCCCCTTATCCAAGGTTTCACTTTCCGAGGCTTCAGCTACCCGAGCCAAGCAAGGTCAGAGACTTGAGTCAGCATTCTGAGCAGCCAGTGTCGTGACTTACTGGATAGCTTGTTAGGACTGTTCTGTTTTGTTGCTGCTCTCTAACTGCGAATTTATGAGTTAATGCTGGAGAAGAGAGCAGACAGGGTTTGAGCCTGCCTGGGGTTCCGGGGATCCTGGGGGTCTCGGAAAACACCTCCTGTGGAGAGAGGGAACTGCCTGCACTGTCCATGGTGCCTTCGAGTCAAGGCAGGAAGCAGCCCCCGGGCATCGGCTGGTGCTCGACTGCCCAAGGAAGACCCTAGTTCTCCTACCCGGACTCAGCTACTTGACTCCTCATTGACTCTGACGGACTAGATGTCTCATTACTCGTCCTGTCGAACTAGGACATCCGTCTGACCGTGTTCCTCAGCTCAGGCACTCGAGTGTAAGGGGCAGCAAACAACGAAGTCCTGGCCCCATGGTCACCCTGCTCCCCAGCTCACCTAACTCCTTCTTAGCCTCAGTGTCCATACCTGCAAACTGGGGAAACGGAAGTGTCTCCATTGGCTTACCATGAGGGGTAAATCGAAGGAAGTGGGTCAAGCATGGGCACAGAATAAGAGTCTAGTGATGCCCCCTGGTCACGCACTGACACTACTGTTGTGACTGCCATTTTGATACTGTAAGGTCAGAGAAAAGCATCAGGCTTTTCAGTCCTCCCACCATCGGTGTGATGACAGACACCTGCAGCGCTGCACAGTGCCTGAGTGGGCACGCGCAGGTGGGCGCACCTGGGCTGAGACACGGGCGTAGAAGGGCGGCGTCACGAGGACAACAGCGGAACAAGAGAGCTGCAGAGCAGAAGAGCGGGGGAGAGACAGACAGAAGAAAGCAGCAGCAGCCCAGAGAGGGACGATGTGCCGGGGGCTAGGCCTGCAGCCTCCTGGCCCCCGGCCCCTGCCTGCCGTGTACCTGGCCACCTGTGAGGAAATGATGCAATAAAAACCGAAAAGGCCACCAAGGGCTCTAGGGCTCTTCCTTGACCCGTCTGCCGGAATCATGGAGAACTTGCTCTGTGTCCGGCTGGCACCACAGATATTCCCACAAAGTTCTGAACTGCTAGGCACTGGCCTGAAATCATGGACCGGTCAGCCTGGGTTCCCGCCTCCAGGCCCAGGGAAAGAGCCTGGTCCTAGCTCCATCTGGGGACACAGACCTTCGAATGCCATTCTGGTGACTGACCGGGGCAGGGGGTGCTAGGTGTAGACTATACACTGTTATCAAGTGGGGCTACACAGATATGACTTCCGGCTGGCGCACACGAGCCCCAGTATAATAAACCCCAAAGACACGTAGTACTTTTATTATAAACAGCCTGTTTTCTGCTCAGTAGAACTCAGTGCACTGGGAGTCACTGATGACCCACCTCACCCACCTCAGGAGGGTCCTTTCTTCCAGGTGAGGGGATCTTGTCTCACCAGCACATCAGAGATTCCATCTCAAGAACAGCTGGCAAGAGGCACTAATCAGCTGCGTCCAGAGTAGCAAGACACGCCTGCCACGGTCCCCAGCTAGACTGCCTAGGGGACAGCCTGCCCTTGGGGTGAGGCCCGGGGCTCATCTGATGCCCTTGCAAGGGGGCTAGTGAGGTAAGCACACACATTCCCTGCATTTTACAGGTGTGAAACAGGTAGAAGATTCCCTCTATCATGACAGGTAACCATTTTTTGAAAGCCTGAGGATAACGCTCACTTCTTAAGGGAAGGATCGAGAAGCCAGCTGTGGCCTGCGGCCAGGGTCATTCTGGCAAGGCTGCCATTGGCAAAAATGAAAGCTTTCCTCCTTCTTGTGATTGTTCCGGCAGTCATGGGAACTTTCAAGAGCAAAGAGGAAGCACTATGATGAGGCTAAGTGGTAGATGACACGTTACTTAGTAGCGTGCATTACACGCCATGCTGTCTTCAAAATAAAAGGCTTAACACAGACCCCTTCCATCTAAAGGGAGATTAGGGTATCTCCCTTTCCGCACTTTGCATTTACTGCTTTTCCCACTTGCGTCATTGCTTGGTTTCTCCTTGCTTTTCTAGAAAGTTGAGTCTTTTCACCAAATGACCTACATTGGCCTTCATTTGATTTTCTGTGTTGACAGTTCTTTCACCTTCTAAAAACCATTACTGACGTGGCACCAGGGCTGTTGATCAATTCTCCAACATTTATTTGACGATTGCTTGGGACTTAAAATTTTGGGGGGAAAAAATGTTTCCCAAACTCACCTCCGCTGCAGCACTGGGTATTTCTGCCCCTCGGCCCCTCTTCCACCCTCCCCACCCACGGCACTGGGCCCCTCAGCTCTGGCATCACGCAATTCCACGAAGAAAGGAGCCTGCAGTCTTGTTACCAGTGAAACGAACTTTACATTTGAGACATCCGAACGGTGCGGATCAGGCATAAGCTTCTTTCAAAAAGTACTACTCCATTACGGGGCATGTTTATGCCTAAAAAGAAGATTCTGTGTTCCATTGTGTCAGAAGCTTTCAAAGTGCAATTGTTCAATTTGCGGACTGCAATTGGTTAACCAAGCTAAACTTAATTAGCGCGGCGATGCTACAGCCCACATCAAACCCGCCGGGCAGCATCCTCCGCCCGGCGGCCGAGGCGCCTGCAGCTGTCTGCGTGTCACAAAGAAAAGGCAGTGAGGCTTAGGTCTGGGAACTGAAATGAGCTGTTCTAAGTGGGGCTTTTCTTCCATTTTCTGAGGCTGCTCTGCTCTGACCTTCTCCAAATCAATCCTTTGCGGATTAACATGTAAAGCAGTGTCGAATTAATTTCAGAAAGGGAATATGAGATCAGCCTAGGATCATACAAAACATCTAACTCCTAAATACACTAATGCTTCCAGCCATTCAATGAGAAGCTGTCAATAAAGGGAAAAAAGTCGGGGGGTGGGGGGCGCGCCAGAGGATTTGAAGGTTGGAGCAATCTATCAGACTAGTTAGCACGTTGCCTACTTCTGTGGCGTGGCTAATGCATTCCTCTAGAAGTTAATCCTATTTCTAAAGACCCTCCCGCCAGGAGCACATGGGCCGTGATGAATGAGAACTAAAATGCATTAAAATTCTCAACAACTTCACCAAAAGGCACACTATTAGATGCTGCGCGCCCACAGGAAGGCAGCTCATTGAAAGCACAGGGCTGGGAGAAGCGGCTTTTGTCTGACACGCCAGGGAGAGTGGGTACAGCGGGGCCCTCGTGACACCTGCAGGCAAAATATTTTTACATGGAGCTGTCCGAGTAATCGCAGGAGAACGGAGGGCGAGGCGGGGGGCCCCTTCTCACGAGCGGGTCTGAATACCGTGATCACGCACCCAGCCTGGGAGGAGCGTGTCCACACACGCAGTGCCATTAAACCCACTTTTAAAAATCCCGATGTGAAGGAGCACTTCCCTTGGAGCAGCCATGGTGTCTGAACACCCTCTTTGCGCCCATTGTGTTTTGCTTGTACTCAATTAAGAGATAACTTGGCCATTTATCAAGATACCCTCGGCACTGTGCACTGAAGCAGGCAGGCCGGAGCCCGGCTTTCCTCACAGGCGAAAACCTGCAGCTGCCAGAGAAGGCAGCTGGGGTGGCGGCCTGGGGGCTGGACGCAACACCTCGACAGCTAGACCTCAGTCCCCGGGCTCAGGCTGGGGACCGTCAGGCCCACCTCAGGGAGGGCTGTGACAGGCCATGGAGCCCTGTCCATCCTAACAGAGCAATGCCAAGAGCGGAACAGGGCAGACTCCACAGAACTGACAGGAAGCAGCAGATGAGGGAAGTGCCAAGAAAGGGGAGGCACCCTGCTGGGGGAGAGGGGGGTCACTTGGCCAAGGGCTCAAACAGGCAACAACTCAGTCAACCCCAATGTCCCCCTCCAGGAACAAAAATTCGGCAGGGGGTCCCCTGAGGCGGAGGAAGAGGAGCAGGCTGCTCCCACCACCACCCTGCACTGTGCTCTGTGAATCAGGTCCCACAACGACAAAGTGACAGTGGCCACTCCCTGGCGCTCCACCCCACCCCACAACCCCACTTCTTTGGGCGCCCATGGAGCCCCCTCATGGTGCTGCACCCGACATCATCATTGCCATGGCGATGGCTCTGCCATCTCACCCGGAGCTAGGAATAGAGAGGACCTCATTAACCCGCACTACCTCTAATCCTGATCCTTCAGGTAGGTGGCATCTCGTTTTACAGAGGAAACACCTGCAGCTCAGAGAGGGCAAGTCAGCCGTTAAAGGTCACACAGCTGCAGGCGCCAGAGGGGCTTCACTGGGGCCTGCGAGCGCCAAGCCTGGACGTCCAAGCCCTCCCTGCATCTCTATAAAGAACAGACTGTGCACGGCAGAAAGAGAAAATACGAGTAGCAGAATTATAAAGACCACCAGTCATTCTACAGCCCCACATCAGGAGCAGAGGGGAACTGAGCCCCAAGACGTCTGCCCTCTGGACAGTCAGGGATTCTGCTCCCTGGGCTGAGAGACTCGAGAGAAGAGCCAGAGGGACCAGAAGCAGCCCAGGAGGTGGGTTTGGGGTGCAGCAGGCAGGAGGGGCGAGCCCTGAAAACTGTCCCTCAGGAACATCCGCCAACAGGCACTCTGCCCCTGCCCCCCCAACCCAGCCAGAAGCACAGGCCCCATGTGCAGAGGAGCGCCCTCCGCTCCACAGGTGTAGAGGGTGGAGGGCTGGACGTGGTGTCCAGCAGGGTCTTCTCTCTAGATCCGTCGACGATTCCGCGCTCCCTCCATCCACCCTGCGCACAGTGAGGGCGCTGAGGTCAGAAAGGCTGGAGACAACCGCATTTCACTGGCTTTGTTTGCCAAGCGACTGGGAGCTGCTAGCCGCTCAGCTAACTGAGCGGTCACCAGGAGCCCATGGTGGGGAGACCTGGCTTTTCCCAAAGGGGACACCTGCTCCCTAAATCTCATGTGCATTTTGCTCTGGTGGTGATTTCGATGTCTGATGTAAAAGGCAGTCTCAGTAATCCCCTCCCCAAAAGTTCACATAGCCCCCTAGATGCCCCCTAAATGTTTGTGCGTCATTAAAGGAAAAAAAATTATGTAATTCATCTGAATAAAGGGCTCGCTGCTTTAATTTTCAGTCGTAAAACAGTAATTGTCCTAGAATTGCCATGCTTTTAAGATATAAAGCCTAATACAAGGAGAAAAGAGAAGAATTAAAATGTGTTCTTTAACATGAGAACTGTGACCAAAAAGAAGGGAAGAGATGGGAGAACCAGGAGACCCCAGAACAGAGAGAGGAGAGAGGAGGAGGGGGAGGCGGGGAGAGGAAGGAAGGGGAGAGGAGAAAGGTGAGGAGCAGTGGGTCAGTTGGGTAAAAGGGATGGTCGGTATGGGGAAGGGTGAACTGGACTTCTGGTGGTGACGTGTACACGGTATACAGACGTACATGACTCACGCGCCACACCTGAAACATACACAGTGTTAGGATATACTGCTACTTCAATAAAAAGCATGGTAACTGGCTTTTAAAAAAAAAAGATTTATTTATTTATACATGCAAGAACTGGGGTACAGACAAGAGGTGTGTGGGGTGAGAGGATCTACCAGAGACAAAGTGGGGAGCAGAACAGGCAGATGGACTGAAACCCACCGCTGAGGGGAGCAGCGGGCAAGGCAGGAGAGGTCTGCTGTGCCACGTGGGTCCCCTCCCTGGTCGGCGGCAGTGGCTGCAGTTTGGTTCATAGTGCGTTCCTCACCCACTGCGCCGCCAGGGAGGGCCCGGTAACTGGCTTTTTGTTGCTGTTGTTTTTAACTACCAATAAACACGGCGCTCCATGCAGAGGACGGCTGAAGAAACCAAACCACCAAGTGACCGTGCCAGCGAGCGCCGCTGCGGGCTTCCCTGCCTGCTGTCGAGCCCAGACACGAGGCTTCGCGACCTGTGCGCCCGGCCGTCTCCTGCATCACTGTCATTTTATCCAGTACCAACTACTCGCTTTTTAAAATGGAATCAAAGATCCCCCATCATAGTGCACCTCCAGATTTCAAACTGTTACAATGTATGTTTGAGGACTGATGAGATGGTAATCGAATTAAGCCCTGGCCAGTCAAAATTACATTTCCTCATATTTGGATAAGGAGGGCCAACACCAGACAGAGCCCGGGGGGGGGGGGGGGGAGGGGGGGGGCGCGAGTATNGGGGGGGGGGGGGGGGGGGGGGGGGGGGGGGGGGGGGGGGGGGGGGGGGGGGGGGCGCGAGTATGTGCCGAACCAACGGCTGAGGCTCATGCGCGAATATGGAATCGCCTGCAGTCTGCACACACGACACCTGCTCTCTCCTCCGTACCTGCCTGTACCTGGGTGCCCTCCCACCTCCCTCGTGATAAAGAACAAAGAGGCCCATCCTTCTGGATACTTCTGCACCCACGTGACTATTCCCACGTCAGTGGAAACACTTGTAACTTCTCTGAGGACGCGAGGATGGATCCACACGAGTCTGGACTCACAGGCGTGGGCCCTGGTCTGTGCCAAGACGGACAACTGTGTGTCCACTTGCTTCAAGTGTGCGGCGGCCTATGCTCTGCTGCGTCTTCAGGGGCAGGGGTGGCATGTGCGGTGGGTTTCCTACCCCAGCATCGGTGGCCTGCGTAAGTTCAACCCCGCAGGGCCCTGCGCTGCGTCCACTTATAAACACTTCTCTGCCCTCGAGCTGTGCAAACCAGCTCTCTGTTGCTACTTCCCTTCCGGCCAAGGACCACGCTCCATCTGTTGTCCTCAGAGGTTCTCTGTGTATTGACGCCAGGACATGCAGAGACAGGGACGCACCCAGGCCCTGCCGGCTGAAGCACGGAACGGGGCGGAGGGCAGTGAGGAGACACAGTACTCAAGGGTCCTATCTTCTCGACAGAAACAGGGTATCTGAGACTCTTTCTCAGGCCACTGAACCCACAGTCTCCCAAGAGCACAAGAGACAAATATTCTTAACAGTATAATCACGAGGCCCTAAGTTATCACTGAATGTCCGTTAAGAAGCCGTCAAAGACACATCTCAGCAAACAACCCTCGGACGCTTAGCCCCAGCCCCGTTGGCTCTCAGTAGGAGGTGGTCAAATGACGTTCCCTCTGCTACCTCGTGCAGTTTCTGGTTCTTCTAAGTTTCTTTTGCTAGTGCAACTTGAAGATGGGGAATGTTAGGAGAAACAGAACCTAAAGCAAAGCCCTGGTGTGAGGGCCGCCCTGGTGGCGCAGCGGGTTGAGCACCGCACTGTGAAGCATCCGCGGCACAGCAGCGCGAGTTCGATCCCCGGCCAGGGAGGGACCCCCAGGGCGCAGCAGACCTCTCCTGCCTCCCCGCTGCTCCCCTCAGCAGTGTGTTTCAGTGGATCTGCCTGTTGGGCTCCCACTCCGTCTGTGGTGAATCCTGTCACCTCCCACAACTCTGGCCTGTGCCCCAGCTCTTGCATGCATAAATAAATCTTTTTAAAATATGAAATAAAATACATAATCACGTTATACTGTTGATATAAAAACTTTTGCCAATGAATGAAACTTTTCATCTTTTCTCCTCCCCTCTTCTAGCCCATTCTTCTTCCCCCAGTTTCCACTTCCAGGAGCTGAGAGTTCCCTGAAGATGGCAGACTCTGATGCTCACACCCAGGCCCCACGTCTCCATCGTTCACATTCGGTGCCCTTTTGTTCTCACTTTTCTGTCTTCTGTGCTGCTGCGTGTGTCTGGGGGTTGTTTCTCCCCAGGACAAGAAGTGTGTGTCACAGGAGTGTGCTGGACATCACCTTCTACGTTTTACGGGATGAACAAATCAGCCCCACACAAGGGCACTTATCATGGCGTGAGTCTACTCGCTAACGTGCATGTGCCTGAGATGGAGTGTGACCCCGACCAACCGGAGCACGAGGGGCGGTGCTGGCGCGGGGAGGCGGCCCCGGGATGGGATCCTCCAAGCTGCAGACGACATTCCCGAGCTGAGGGGAGAGCGCCAGGGCACTATTCCGATGAGGGCACAAAGGGAACAGCAAGCGGAAACGTGAAAGGCTGAAACCCAGACAAGAGGAAGAGCCGGGCAAACGAACAGGAAGTCGTGGTCCGCGGGGCCCGAGTGTCTTCAGGACAGAAACAGGAGCAGAGATGCCCAGAGAAACCAGATGGAATACGCCGCGTGAACCAGACTTGTCCCTGGAGACCAAGTTGAAGTCCTCCTTCCCCAGGCGTGGAGACCTCCTGGGGTACAGAAGGACCGATCTCGGCTACTTCGCTCTAGGCTGCCTTTCGGTCTTACGAAGGCTGGAAAACTTCAGTGGCGTCCCCCACATAAGGCCCTACAGGCTGCCAAAGGGCTTCCCTGCAGATGAGTTCACAGTAGGTTTGGAAGGAGGAAGAGAGGTGGAGACACCTCTTGCCACTCAGCTGTTTGTCTGCCTGTCCCCAGCGGGCCGGGGCAGCAGACTCGTGTGTCCAGCAGCACGAGCCGCCTGGGCGGCAATGGCGACCTGACCCCAGGTCTCAGCTCCCGAATTCAGCTGCTCCAGGGGCACCCCGATTCCTCGCTCTGCTCAGAAGCAGGTCCCTGCAGGGGTGGCTTCTAGGTCATGCTTGGAGCTAGCCCAGTCAGTGCCCGCAGCCTCCGCACTGACCTCCCAGGGACCGCATCCAATTCCTTTCTGTTCAAAAGGCCTGGAGCCCACCCAAACACTCCATCCTCACGCCCTGCTTCACTCGTACCGGACAAGCAGTGAAGTGCTACCAAGTGGCGTTTTCTAGAAATGGCTGCATCACGTCGTAGGTCACAGCACGCACTGTTAGTGAGCCTCTCACCATGCCCCGAGCAAGTAAGGTCGCTGTGCCCATTTCACCAATGAGAATACCCAGCAAGCTTTCACAGCTAGCACTGGAACCGGGAGTCTGTTCTGCTCTTCCAGCTCCAATAAAACTTTACACCATGAATAAGGTGCAAATATTCAAGTGAGAGAAAGGAGGGAAACGAGGTGCCAGAGGGTGCACTGTTAGCTTAGTAAGGACACACATGATCTCATCGTGTTTACAGACAAAACAATTTTTAAAAGCAGAAAAACAAAAGCCAAATGTGTGGGTGAGGAGAGGCAACAGAGAGCAGCTCTAACAACTCAGACGAGCGTCAAGGAGGTGTGATGAGGGGGTGCACTCAGGAGGCCCAAGACTCGATGGTGCGGGTGTTTGGCAGCAGCATGAACAGTGGGGGCGCCTGCAGACGCTGCGAGGCACTTACATGTGACTGTTCTGAGGGTGCAGGAGAAGTTATGGAAGCTAGGAAAGTCCGACAGGTGGCCACGAGTTCTTCACGGAGTGACTTCCACCAGTTCAGGAAGACAGAAGTAGAGCTTTGCTGGAAGAGATGCCCAGGGCAGGAGACCCATTGACAAGTATTTTTCAATGATCAGAACTGGAGAAAGGACGTGACTTTTGGCTGGACGTGCAAGCTGGTGTATCATTCAGGTTCAGGCAGAACTGTAGCAAACCGGCAGCAGCGGTCAGCACAGCAACAAAAGGGCTGGATCTGGAAAGAACACTCACTGTGTCTGCAGAAATATCAGGTACAGGGGGCCCGCCCTAGTAGCGCAGTGGGTTAAGAAACGCACTATGAGGCAAACCACAGTCACTGCAGCACCAGTTCGATCCCTGCCGCCTACCAGGGAGGGGACCCACAGGGCACAGCAGACCTCTCCTGTCTCGCCCACTGCACCCCTCAGCAGTGTGTTTCAGTCCATCTGCCTGTTCTGCTCCCCACTCTGTCTCTGGTGGATCCTCTCACTCCCCGCACTTCTGGCCTGAACTCCAGTTCCTATATGAATAAAAAAATAAATCTAAAAAAAGAGAAATGTCAGGTACAGAGATGGCGCGCAGAGGCGGTGAAGGGTCGTGCTCTGCCAGAACTGGGGGGATGAACCCGCAGGGAACGTTATGGGATGCACTGAAGGAGAAACTGCTGGAGGCTTCTCTTTCTTTCATTCTTCCTTCTTCACTAAGGGGTATAGGCCTACTACACAATTCTTTCTTTCCTCCCTATCAGATAATATAATACCCTATTTTGACTAACAACAAATGCAATTTACGTTAGAAGGGGTTCTTCCATCCACCACAGCTAATTTTTTAAGTGGATAAGCAATTAAAGATGTCAAGGAGATTAAAATTGATCCTTGGCATGAAAGTTGTGATCAATAAAAAAAAAATCACCCATAAACCAGATTGCATAAATCCTTTTTAGCCCAATTTTCAGCATCGATCCTTTGCTTCCACTTACTGGAAAAGAAATTGCAATCAGAACATGGCTGCAGAAGCTCGTCTCCGGAAAACAATATACCTACTTTAAAACTTGGGGCGGCTCACAGACCCTACTGTTAATCACAGAAAACAAGCGATTAAGAAGCCCCTCGGGATCTGGCCAAGCTCCTAATATATATGCATATATAAAAAGGTGCCCCAGACGGCAGTGTGTTTTATTTCACTGGTTCCAGGAGTCCTGTACTGGTTTTCAGGGTTTTGGCAACTGCTCCCTGCTACAAGGGTCCAACTCACCCGTCACCCCATCCTCCTCCGCTGTGACGCACCTGTGCCACTTACCTACTGAGCTCCTGTGCGCACCAGAGCCCCGCGTACACGGCACTGCCGGACAGCTTAGCCCGAGGCTCAGTCTGCGGGAGCAGCTCGTCGGCACTCAGTGCTTCACTCCACTCCTCGTCTGCTTCCCCACGCACCCCATGGTGCATTTCATGACCAAATCGAATGACAACAATTCCCAGTTTAGCAGCACCTGGTGTATCTTTTGCTGCCTCAGGCTTGTACTACATGTTGACCCTGGCGTCACAACACACTACTTACATTAACTACACACACGTTATTCATGATGGAGCCAAGTAGTGAAGCTCAGTGGATACGCAGGGAGACCGTCTAGCATCAAGATAAAGACGCTCTTTTTCTTGATACCGTCCTTCATGGGACTGAATGGTGACCACTGCCCCCGCCAAAAGTCATGTCCATGCCCTTATCCTCGGGTATGTGTTTCATCTGGAAAAAAGTTCCTGGCAGACATAATACCAGTAAGGACCCCGAGACCAGGCATTCTCCAAGTGGTCCCTAAACGCAATGACGAGCGTCCTTACAAGAGCACAGAGACGCAGACACACAGAGGAGGACAAAGGCGGAGACCGGAGCGCTGAGGCCATGCCGAGCGTGACGCCACGGAGGTGGAGAAGCAAAGATCAGGGTCTCCGCCAGGAGCCCTGGGCTGTGCGGCCCGAACCAGACTGAGTTCCGACTGGGGCCCTCAGGAAATGAGAAAGGAGAATTCCTAGGGTTTCAAGCTGCCCAGTTTGCAGCTGTGACACGAGATCTTACTGAACTCCCCAGCAGAGCACACGTACCAGTGATTTCCTTTCCTTCCAGAAGTTTTCCTCCTGGGTGTTCTGTCCCACTCCGGTCTGAATGGGTTCACCCAGGTCTCCCCTATAACTGTCCTCCCAGGACTTGCCCTGAGTTGTTTCTATGGTCAGACCCACTGTTTCCTAGACCCCATAATCCGTCTTTCTTGATTTCCTTTCTTGTTTTACTAGAACGTATCACAAGAAAGGAGATACTTGAAGCTAACTTTCTGAGTTTCTGAGCGTCCCCAAATCACTTTACTTCAAATCTGTTTGGATAGAAATGTAATTCTAGACTTCAAATCACTTTCCCCTCAGAACTTTAGCATAACTAATTCTCATCCCCTTGTAGATAGCTGTATGTAGCCTTCCTTCCTTCTTTGGAAGCCTTTAAAGCACTCCCTTTATCCTTGGTTCCCTGAAATTCCACAACAATACGTCCTGGGGTCTTCCAACATGATGCCCTGACTTCCTGTACTGCTGATCTGAAAGGCTCCCCCCAAACCCCCTTTTTTCCAGCCTCCAGGCTCTCCACTCTCTAACTGATTGCCAGGCCTACCCAAAGGACTCTACGATGATGGAGATTCTCCGTCAACCTGCCCAGTCCAATGCCGTAGCCCTAGCCATGAAAGGCAAGTGAGCACTTGGAACGGGTCCAGCGTCCCTGAGGAACTGGCTTTCAACTTTCATTTCACTTTGCATCTCCACACACAGCTGGACAGTGCACTCAGTTAGAACTTTGGGGCTTATCTTCTCTCATTCCTATTTTTCTCCCCATTCCCCATGGTTTTATATTTTTAGTCCTTATCTGGAGTATTTCTTAACTCTAACTTTAGTCTCACCTTTTTCTTTTTTTTAAGCCTCAGCACTCACTATACTTCCAAGTTACTTTAATGCCATCTCACCAGTTTTAGGACAAAATGTTCTTGACTGCAGACTCACACCCTAGGGGCCTGTAAAGTCTACTCATCTGATGGAATGAGCTCCTTTTTCTCTGGAGTCAGTTTTCCTACCTTGATTTTTTTCATTTAAGTTCAAGACCTTGCTAGTGATCCTAGTTTTCCATTCATATTCAAAGAATAAAGACTAGCCCTGGAAAGCAGGTCTTCAGAAATAAGTTCCAGTTTTCAGCATTCAGAGCAAAGAACACTGACCAACTTGATCAGAGGATAATTAAAGAAAAAAACCAACAACAACATATGCCTTGGAAACCAGATATTATATTGCTCCAGGGAGTCATTTGTTCACATTGCAGGGCAGTAAAAACCCAGGGACTTCCACTCCCTCCCCAGCTCCACTATCCCCTCTCCCCCCTCCCTCCCCAGGCCCTAGCCACTGAGGTGGGAGGAGGCACAGAAGAAGTACAGGCCACACACCCTATGAGCTGCAAGTCCCATGATTCTGGTATTCCTTTCCTGTGAACAGCCCAGCTCTACACGCAGGAAATTATGGGCTGAACTGTGTTCGCCGGACCAAAATCCTATGTAGAAGCCCTAACCCTCTAATACCTCAGAATATGGCTTTAACTGGAAATAGAGTCTTTGCAGAGGTACTTATGTAAAAATAAGGTCATTTGGGTGTGCCTTATCACATATGATGGCTATCCTTATAATGTGGCCACAGACATCTTCGAGGGAAGGAGGTGTGAAGACACGCGAACACGGGTGTTTACACACCGAGGAGAGAGGCTCAGAAAACACCAACCCTGCCAGCACCTTGACTACAGACGCGCAGTCTCCAGAATTGTGAGACAGCAAGTTGTTGTCTGAACTAGTCAGCAATCCTGTGACAGCAGCCCTGAAAGGTAATACGCAGAATAACATCAGTCTCTTCCTGTGCTATTCAGGATCGAAACCTCAAGAAAGTCTGTTCTGATTCAGAAATCTCATGTGTTTTGTCAGTACACACACACACGTCAAATAATACACGAAATGTCTCTATAACAGACAGGACTTGTCAACATTCTTCAGCAAAGGTGGACACAGGTCCAAGGTCCTAAATTCTAGCGTGAGGAGGGCTTTATGCTGGGGTATCAATACCATGCTAGTTACCCCAATTATCACCAGGAAGCCTTTCAACTTAACAGTAAGAACTGAATGAACATTTCAATTCTGGGAGAACATCCTGCTGTTCTGCAGTGAGGGAGAGAGTATTTTACGGCTGAGCTTACTCGTGGGTCTTCAAGGTCAGCCCTGCACAGTGGACACAGTCCATGTCCAGAGCGTGAGAGGTCTCCCTTCACAATTTCAGACGCCCATGTGCACGGAGGCTCCGTCACGCATCATTCTTCCATCTGCTTTCCATCTTCTAGAAATTGGTTTAAGCCTCATCTGCTGATAACCGCCTCTTACGTTCTTTGATGCTGTAGACGTTTAACTTTTACTCTCACTCACTGATCCGACGGGGGCTCAGGAAGGAGAGAAGATCAACACATGTGTGCAGACTGCTATCGGGAACTAGCTAATGCGCCAGTATGGTTTCATGAATATCATTTCCTGACAGTAAATCTAGCAAGAGACTAGAGTTATCTTAACTACAATTAACATCCTCCAGTAGCTCAACAAACACAAGTTATACAAAACAATTCTCTCTAGCTCTGTTAAAAAAAACTTGAAGGAAAATTGGAGAACTAGAGATCTTTTAAGGTTGGCCCAAGAGAAGAAGTGAAAAGTTTCAGACTATAGAAACAAAGTTCTTGTATCAAAGGAATTGTTTTGTCTGGAAACTGAGTAACACTGATATTTAGGTACTGAGCTCTCTGGGATTAGGTATTTGTTTTTCAATATAGTTTCTTGTATTTTTTAATTCCAGAACTGATTCCTGAATCACTGACACTCAGGAATTTCACTAGTAATGCTTCCCAGTGATTTGTCCTCATGTAACAGCCCTGACATAATTGCTTAGACACAAGACAAGCAGCCTAAGATACAGGACACAACTAAATTCTTACAGCTTAGAATTCCAGAGTTTCTTCCACCATAGTGGAAGGGAAAGAATTCCTCCCAGCTCCCTAAAGGATGTGTTCTAGCACATAAATTGGCAGATAGGCTCAGTTAGAGCCTAAACAAATGATCCTTTAAGCCAAGAAAACCCCAACCAGTCTCCTACATACTCATCAGCACCTCTCCGCCTACTCCTGTTCCCTGCTGAGTGGCCTTCAGGCTCTGCATGCTCAGAGCTACGCCCTATTGGAGTGCAAAAGGGTGAAGGGGCTGACGAGGAGAAAGAGGTAGAATGAAAGAACACTGGGTTTGCTGGGGTGTTTGTGTCTAGTCCAGAGGAGGATTCCTGTGATCAAAAAGCCATGTTCCTTGGAGTGGCAGCCCGCACCGCGGTAGGAACGTTGGGAGGAGCCCAAGTCACAGCTGCCTCCTCCGGCGCTCGAGCTTTGGTTTCTCTGGATGACTAAGGAGATGGGAAAGTTAAAATACAGAAGCCTTACTACTTAAATCCAGCTCCAGAGGCCTGCATCTCCCAGCAGGGGGTGATGCCTTGTGCCCTGCTGAGGAAGGAGACTGCCCACCCAGCCCAGCTGCGAGAAGCCACCTCTCGGCCCACGCCCACCATTCCCTGACCGACTCTTCCTTTCCAATTTTCCCGCTCGGTGTTATAAAAGAACATTCTTTCTTTGTTCTGGGAACTGGGCAGAATTCATTACGAGGCTGTACACTCTGACTCGCCTTCTTGTTTCCAAGCCGTACGGCCGGCGAACTAACTGGCTGCTTATGTGAGGTCAACAGGGAGTGCTCTTTAACATGCATTTTCTGGAAAGCCCCCCAAGAACGAACCTCTCTCGGAGGCCACGAGACAGAGATGCACAAAGCCAAAAATCAGGACTCCTTTTGACAAACCTTCGGGAGCAAAGATCCGACAATCTCTGATAAAGACAGCATGCACGGAGGATGCACCCATCCACGAAAGCAGCGCCCCGCCTGGACGCACCTCCCGCGAAATGAAGAGTCAGGCAGCAGCCAGGCCCGGCGTGGGTGATCAGCCTAAGCGAAGGGCAAAGCCCACGGGGACACCCCAACCCGTGTCTGCAAACCATCACCGAGTCACTGCACTTGAAAACGTTTCCGGTGACCAGAATGAGCTCCAAAACTGGGCCTAAGTTTTCCGAAGCAACCCGCCCCCCACGTCCGTGCGCGCTGAGAACTTACTGGTAACTGGGATCACCCGGGGCACGTCCCGGCTCTTCACCTCGCTCGGCAGCGCGCGGCCGGCGTTGTCAGGCGCAGCGCACCGGAGCCCAACGCGGACACGCGTCTTCTCAACTGCGACTGGGGCGGGGCCGCGGGAAAGAAGAGACGGCACCAGCAGGGGCGCGCGCGGGTGCGAACGCCCGCACGCGCCCAGAGCCGCACAGGAAGCCGGACATCGCCTCCGCGACGGCGCCGAACGAGGGCCCGTGCCGGGCTGGCCTCTCGTGACACGGCCACACGTGCGTGGCCTGCCGCCAGTCCTGCCGGCGTGCACTATCGCGAGATGGGCGCCCGCGCGTGACTCTCCGTGAGAATTGCCTGCGCGAGACTATCGCGAGAAAGGAGCTCCCACGAGAATGGCCAACGGAGACTATCGCGAGAGGCCGCACGTGTGTGACCCGCCGCGAGCCTGGACGACGTGGACTATCGCGAGATGGGCGCCCGCGCGTGACTCTGTGAGACTTGCCTGCGCGAGACTATCGCGAGAAAGGGCACGCTGCGAGGCTCCCACGACAGTGGCTGACGTGAGGTCATCGCAGGAAAGGCCGCGCGTACCCGTGACGACCGCGGGAACCCCTGAGCGAACCCCACGCCAGCAAGGCCAAGGGGGCGCGCGTCTCAGCGATGCGGTTGGCTCAGCAGGTGGTGCCGGGAGCCTCCGAGCAGATGCGTCTACGGCCTCGTGCCGAGGTCTACGTGCCGAGGTCTACGGACGCGCTTCCAGGGCGCGGCGGGGGCACCTGTCCGCCGGCAAGAGCAGGGGCGGGCAGGTGGGACCTGGTGCCCTGGAAGCGCGCCGCGCCACCTCCCTCGGGCTCGGGCGAAGGTCCGCTGCCTCGGCCTCGCATCCCAGGAGCCGGCCCCAGCACGCCGTAGGGCACCCCGGGGTGGGGGAGGGCCCCGCCAGCAGCACAGGCCACAGATTCCGAGGGTGAATGCCAAGGGCTTCGCAGGCAGCTGACTCAGATGACAGGGAAGCAGCTCTCAGGTTTTGTCTTTCCCAAATATTGTGACATGGCCTTTAATTTCACATTATGTCAGGAGTTTCATGGAGTCAAGCAGCTTTGCAGTCTCCAGTAACTATATATGAATCCCACAGAAATCGGGCTGCAAAAGCCACAATTATAACTGTCACCTTTTGGGTCAAACTTTTGATTAAAACCAACTGACAACGAAAACGTGTCTTACTAGCAGTAAGATTAAACCCAGAGTGTATGTCAAAGCTGGATTCTGATGTCACGATTTCTCCAGACTGCAGTTTGGAAGGAGTCGTTTTTGTAGGCCCGGCCCTCCCTGCCCATAAATCCAAATAAATATAGTTTGAACAGCAACTCTGGGCTGCGGGGCCATCTCCCCTCAGTGCAAGACCTGGGGGGAGGGGCATCCTTGTCCAGGCCAGTTCACTCCCTGGTCAGTGTGATCTCAGAGTCCCCATGTCTCATGGGCCCGGGCCTGTCTCCCACTCCAAGGCCAGGATCAGGTGTCAGATCAGGTGCTCCTGTGCACCAGGATCAGCTGTTCCCGGGCAGAGGTACAGACGGACTGTGTAATTAACCACTGTAGAGATGCCCTGTTTTGCCAGCAATAATAGTATCAGGGCACTTTTAGACATGAGAACATCCCCTCAGGCATGTCAGAGGTAGTGCTCTCTCTCTGGCTGCCTGTGGGCCTCTCAGTGCTCCAGTCACAGCCGCAGAGAGCTGATACCTATCATTTAATCCAACCAGGAGTCAGCTGGCTTAGTTCACCGCCTAACCTGCCCACATCTACTCCTCTTCTTACTCAATAATGTCATGCAAATACGCCCTTGGCATCTTCCCCAATGCTACTTCCCTGTCATGGTTTGCTTGGGCTAGTGAGTTAGTCTCCAAAAAATCCCCCCGAGTTAACCCAACACTTCTACTAGCCACTATCACAAGATTATTCTGGAACACAGCCCTGCTTACATAGCACCACAGAGGGAGGAGCCAAGAGCCCTACAGGATAAGCCCTTCTATCCAGGCAAGTTAATCTGCCTCCCCCATTGTAAAACGGGGACAAGAACTATGCTCACCCGAGGACATGGCAAGGACCACTATCTTGCCTACAGCGCAGTGAAGAGGCTGAGGCAGTGATATTATTAAAGGAGTGAGCATAAAGGCCCAACCTAAGCTGCTTTCAGTGTAGTAGGAAATGTCTAAACAAACAGGATGGCCTTTGAGGTTTTTAGTGCTGGAATCTGATCTGCTTATTGTTCAGAAAGGGGTAAGGGTTTTATGAAGATCTGAAACATTATAAAACCTGTGTAATATGTTATATAGAATTATATCATCTAAGAATGCTTTTAAACAGAAACTTCTCCGACAAACAACACCCTCCCCCACCTCAGATGCAATAGCAAGTCGTTTACAGACATTGAAAAATACAAAGGCCAGCATCTTGGCCATGCCCAGGAAAAGTCCAAACAGCATTGAGAGTGGCTAAGCCATAAATAGCAGTGACCAAGTTTATGCATGACGAGGAAACTAATTTTTAACTTACCTCGTGGGTGGTGGTGCTACACTCGCGGCTCATTATCAAGCTCACAAATATCAGCAGAAGCGGAACCCTTGCTTAAAGAAATTCTTTCCCCAGTCCGCACTAGAACAAACATTAGTAAGCTCCACATTGGTCAGACACAAGGCAACAGATGGTAATTTTTACACATTGGAACAGTTGGTTTTTCATAAACGTGCAATTTTAGAGAAATGTGCGAGTCAGCTGCAATCACAAGCCTTGTATCAAGCCCAGGAATGAAAGCTACTTTGTCTTGGTGGGCTCAGCCCCTTTTGAAATCCTGGCATGTTTACAGCTGACTAGGTCTTATACTGGAGGCAAGCAAAAGCAACAAGATACAAATTGGAAACAAGATGAATCTATTTCCTGAAACAAAGTCCAAATTGGAATAATCCTTACGTAATGACCGTTTATGCAGTTAATAGTTTCCCCGCCTTCTTTCCCCTTTTCTAAGGTACTGGGGATCTGGGCCAATTTTCCAGCTAGAGAATATGCAGGAACCATTTGTAGTTGGTCAGCGTAAGGTGGGCACTAGTGGTCACAGCAGCTGAGGAAGGGGTGCCTGGCTGTCCCCCACACAGCCAGGATGCAAGGTGACCAGTACATTCCATCATCCTTCCTGCTGGCAGCTCCTCAGGAATGTGGGGTTCCTCTCCTTCTAGTGGGTCGCATGGGGGCCCCTCTTCTCCACATGTATGTTTATGTTTTGATACTCAGACCCTGTGTTTCCTTATTTGGAAGAGATCTTTGCTGATGTAATTAAAGACCTTGAAGTGAGATCATCCTGAATCCTATGAGGCTCCACATCCACAACGTGTCCTCCTAAGAGACAGAGGAGAGACCGGGCACACAGAAGGGCAAGCCACCCAAAGACGAGAGGCAGAGTTGGGATAACACATCTGTATGCCACAGAACGCCAGGAGCTACCAGAAGCCGGAAGAGACACGGGCCCCTCCCCTCTTGCCTCCACTTGAAAGCGTGGCCCAGCCCAAACCTGAATTCCGAGCTTCTGGCCTCCAAAACTGGAGAGAATAATTTCCTGTTGTTTTAAGTCATCGAGCATGTGGCCATTAGCTTCAGCAGCCTCCAGAGATGAATACATTCCGGGTACAGAGCGAGCCATTCTCACTGCTCGGCAGCAAAGACACGTGACTGAAACTGAACCGAGACCATCTTCCAATCTCCAGAGCTGTCCAGGCACTTGACCTCTGCAAGTATTGATGGACTCAACGAGGTTGAACACAGCGCTGCTTCACACTCAACGAGGGGGCAGACACCCCTGATTAAAAAGACCCACGAGGTTGGAGGGCGGCATGAGCACAGCCACCCCATTACCGAATCACACAATTTTCATTGTCACTTTAGTAAATACTTAGAAATTTGAAATGGTAAAAAGTCAGAGGGTTTGTTCAGCCAAATGTGGATCTTTCTGAATGAATGAGAAATTGTGGCTCATTATCCTTAGATTCATACATTAGGAGGCAGGCTGGGAAGATGCCTGAAGCTAAAATTTCTCCCCCCATTTTTTTAAATGAAAAAAAATTTTTTTTATCACAAACCAACTCTTTGAACACAGTCCAAGAGTTTACCGCTCTTTCACAAAATGGCGTCATTGCAGGAGTACAGCTTTACAGCACGAGGTGCACATTTAAGGAACTCCCTGTTTTCTGCTAATTTGCTTTTCTTCTGTATGCAAACAAAACCACACTTCAGCTCAATCACAGAGCCCAGTTCCCGAGGGGAGGTAGAATTCCACGGCAACCGGGAAGAAAGGACTGAGGGAGAAGAGACGGCAGAGAGGACTACTGGATGCCTAAGATTCGATGAGAAGGACACAAGAAAGAACCTCAAAGCCAACACTCAAAATACACGCGGAGGAGATTAACAGGCGCGTCATGGAACCGATCCAAGCGACCCAGTCGAAAAGTTCACAGGATGATAATCCAGATCATTGTTACTATTTTACCTGCATACTTTAAAAAATTTTTGCAATGTCAAGATTAAGGGGCCTCCTCAAACCAAATCCAGAGCTGTGCTGTCTGTTAACTCTATGGTAAATTCTAATGTTTATGTATGCCACTGGATGCCAAGACTACTGAATAACAAAAATATTATTAAGCTTATAAATGGTCCACTTGTAATTTGCTAGCACAACTCCAGATATGTGTTCCAAGGGGGGAAAAAAGCCTCAAAATATAAACAAGCCCTAATTTTCAATAAGACTCCACTACTTGTCATAACGGTTATGATAAATAAAGGATGATCTTAAATAACTCACCAACAGGAAAAGCATGCATGGATTGATTTAAGAAACCTATACCGTCTTTGAGATTCACTTATCCTGGCTGGGAACGCACCGCTAATTTTTCCACTGCCTGACGTTTGTGTTTGCTTTAAGACAAAAAATACTGACCCCAAATATAAGAATAACCCATCTGTAGAAAAAAATGAATAGGTACATGAAAAGGATTCTTTCCGCCTCTGCCGCTGAAGGAGAACTGCTTCCAGAACTACTGGCGGCAACTGGGAAACGTGCTCCGTGAAAGCTCTTTAAATGTCACTCCCCGCTAAGCCCGGCCGCCCTCTGCTGCTTTCACGTATTTGCAACCGGGCGCTGTTCCCTGGCATAGCTCCTCTCTCCTAGACCGTGGCTGTCATCTGTGCAGAAGGAATCTCCAGTGCAAAGACACACGCAGGCGCAGAACAGAAACGGACCTGCGACACCAAACTCAGCAGGTCTTACCTAAACCGAGTCATTTAAAAGAAAAGTGACATCAAAGATACAATGTTAAAGTTAATCCTTAACAGAATAATTTATTGGTGAGACATTGAAATGATTGCTAGTAACTTGTAGAATGTGCTAGGCTGAAACATGGTCCTACTGTGCCAGCCCTAGTAAATGTGTAGGGCACAGGCGATGCTATTTTAAAATATAAAAAGCACGTGAGAAATAATTCTTTGAAATTTTGTACCTTCAATTCTAAAACATCAAAATGACTATCTCTTTGGACCTCCGTGCAAGGGAAAGCATTTCGTTTTGAAGGAAATACACGCTTTTAAAAGAAGACGTCAGTCAGTAATTCTCCCCTGCAGGCAGAGCCTGGGGCGCTTAGGGCAGGCTAGCTCTTCTGGATGGCACCGCGGTGCGGGACACAGGTCACTACACATTTGTGCAAACACCCGGAGTGGGCAACACAGAGTGAACCCCGATGTAAATGACAGACTCAGAATAATAACGTATGAATTTAGGCTCATCCATATAACAAACGCGCTTGAAAGGAACGTGCTGAAACTGCTCAGAGATGAAGTCTATTCTGCACGCAACAGATGTACAACAGCTAAAAATGAAGTTTATTAATTGAAAAACGAGATGTGCACATTTTACTTAGACGCTTTTGCAGGAAACAACTAGTTTAGAGCACAGACGCAGCAGGAGGGAACACGTACGCTTTTTCAAGGGTCCATGCAACTGCACACGCAAGCACTTTCACTCACTGTCAGTGGCTTCATATCTGTCATAATTTTAAACATTCGTTATGTGGAGTAACTATCTTGGGGTTTCTGGGCACGGGGCTGGCATACTGTTGTGTGTGAGAGAGTCTAATGCAAAATGCACTCAAATAAAAGCAAGAATAAGGGTCGACTTTAATACCTCTGGGAGAAATCTGATCGATTGGGTCCAGAAGGCAGATGTATGCATTAGGCGCTCCCTAATTACGGCTGCTTTGGTGGGCAGTGGCGGTGCTGAAACAGATGTTGCAGGCCTATTAAAGAAGGGGTTTCGAACATCTGCTTACAATTTCAAGGCAATTGTAAATACAGCAGAGAAGGTCAATTGGGCCAATTAAGGCCAATGTGCAAATCCACTGCTGCAGGTTTCTTCTCGAGCTTACATGGACTTGAGCTTTTATGCTTCTATTTTCTTCAGCCAGAATTTTTTCTTTGAAAGACAGGAAATAGGTTTAATAACAACTTTTGTCCATTTTGATTGTGATTTCTTTTAAAATAGCAACAAACTTTCTGTTCAAAGCACTAACCACATACCTTTTCCTTCAAGGTGCCTCGCTCCCCACCCCTACCACCTCCTGGTGTGCCCCTCCGCTGCTGTTAAAGGGGGTCCCTGTCACAGGTTATCAGAGAGGTGAGGAATAACCAGAACAAACAGGAGCAAGCACCACCTCCAGAAATTTCAGCACTGACATGCAGCTCACCGGAGTTCTTAGGCTTCCAGAAGCACGTGCTGTTCCTACCTGGGTAGCATCACCCCTGGCCTTAATTAAAAGACCATCAAGTTTTCATGACCAGAAAACAGCGGCGAATTCTACTACCCCTAACCTAAAGTGCAAAAACCCCAGCTGCCCCACAGTGTGCCAAGCTCACGGCCGCCACAAAAATACCGAGACTGCTCTGCTGAGACCGGGTCAGTGTCAAGGACAAGACTCGGGGCGACTCAGCAGCTGCCCCCAGCAGTTCAGTGAGGTGTGAAGGAGCCAGGGCGGGTGTAGAGGTGGGGGTTCCACCTCACACATCACCAGGTGAGTTTTCTTAAAGCACAAAGTTTAATAGTTTGATTTTTAGGGTCATTAAGTAGGTAAAAATGTCCACGTGTCCCTGCTCTGATGGGAACAAGAACTAAGCCCGACCTACCTTCGTGCTGAAGGGCCCAGAGTAACAGCTACTGGGGTGTATTTGGGCCCCTTTTTTTGGTGACTCAGATTATGAAATCATTTCTTTGTAGAGAGGAAAGAAGGCCTTGCAAAAACAAATCTGATTTCACTTGGCTCGCTCTTTGAATACCCCCTTTTTGTAGTGCTGGTTGGAATACTACCACTGGCACGATATAAAATGACTATTTTTCCTCGTTTGTACCAAAGCTTGATCATTCAGATGCCTCAGTAGAAGCCGCAGGGAGTGGCAAAATGAACTGGGGTTCAGAAGACAGAAGTAGCAGCAGATGTTGGGACCAAGATTCAGATTTCTAGCTGGGGGAACCTCAAGTCGGGCTTCTCATCTATATTGTGGGAACACAGCCAACTTCTAGAGCATTAAAAGTTGATAAATAGTAGGCACTCAATAAATGTTGATTTCCCAAAATTGTAGTATACAATAGGCACTCAATAAATGTTGTGTTCCCAAAGTAGTATAGTAAGCACTCAGTAAATGGTGGGGGTCTGTTCTTAGGCTGAGACCTCAGGACCTCCAACCTGACACTTCTGGGGACCTGAACCCGCGTTCCCAGCCAGGAGGAGACAGTTTCTGAGCATTTCTATTAGTTGTTGGGTTTTTGTGGGGTTTTTTTTTGGGGGGGGGGTTGTCTATTCAGTTTCATGTTGTTGATGTTGCTGTTATTACTGTTATTTGCTTTGTTTTTGGTGAAACAAGAGAGTGGGTGAGCAAAATACCAAGCAAGTTCTACAAAAAGAGCCCTTTGGGCAGCAGGATGGGAAGAAAGCATTAAGAACAAAGATGATTCTGCAGGAAAGTCAATATAACACAGAAATCGAAGCGGAGAAAGAACTTCTTATGTTCCCTTTTTACTTTTCAACCTTGAGGCTCGGTTCACTCAGGTCTGAGCAAGAATAAAGAGTCCTCTTGTCTAAACAAGCGCTAAATCCGAAAGCAAACAGCTCAGCTGCAGGCGGTTCTTCAGCCACATTCCTGTCAATACACCCGGCTTTGGGCGATTGGCCCCACAATGCCAGCTTTAGCGAGTCCGCTCATCCTCCGCCCAGCATCCAAGGGGATTTGCAAAAGGCCATTCCAAGAACAGCTCTTGCAATTTTTGTAGTCTTTTCAAAAACACAAAAATCTAATTCATTTGGCTGGCTGTTTCGGCTATCCAGCTTAAACTCATTTAAAATCCCCCCTTTTATAAACAGTGATGCCGAACACTACCATTGCACAATATAAAATGATGTGTCTTTTTTTTCCTCATTTGCCACAAAGTAGCACAGTTTTATCCTCAGAAAGTTTCAGGCAGAAACCTCAGGGAGTGGGGCAAAACTCACTGGGGTTCAGAAGATACAAAAGGTCCCATTGAAATAAAAGCTTGGAGAGTAAAATTTCTTTCTTTCTTTTTTTAAAATGAGTCCAGCTGTAGGAGAGGAGCTAGCTAAGTGGCCAATAACTAGGAGCTGATGTTCATCGCGACATCCCAGAATCAGGACCAGGGAATTCTAGTGCAGACTCGTTTCTATGAGTCACCTCCAAAGAATCTCGTCCTGTTAACAGCACAGAAAGGTACAGCTGGCATGAACAGCAGGTATAAGATCAGCCTCCCACTGACTCCTGCTAAGTGAGCTCCATTTGTTAAAACTGCATCTAAAATAAATCACGGATATCCAAGGCACCAAAGAAAGAATTCGGAAAAACAATTTTTACTTAAAATACTGCACATGGCAAAATTGCAAATCCAAAATAACATTTGAGTTAAAACTCAAGCTTTGAATATAGCGAGCTAGAAAGAAAAGACCAATATAAAGAGAATCCTCTTCCTACTACTCTGCACAGCTGCATTCCTTTTGATAGTATTTATTGGTTTTTCCTGTTTTATAGAGGCAATCCAAAGCATGGAAGAAATAAGAAAATGCAGAAAAATAACAAAGTCTTCCATAAAACATCCTCCCAAAGAGAACCGTGAGAACATTTGGGTCAAAATTTCTCACCTCCTTTCAGTGCCTAAGAAAATTTTTTATTTCCTAATTTTTTTAAACCCAACTTGGGTTTTAAATGTTTTTGTTTTTCTTAACAGTTATAAGATAGTCAAATGGATATAAAATTTAACCTATAATGAGTCACTGAGACTGTTTCTGCTCTTCTATATTATAAACAGTGGTGTGACGGACACAAAGACATGAGCTTTAGTGCCCACTTCATCGTTTGGGTTAAATTCCTACAAACTGAAATGTCAGGTCGAACTACATGCACATTTTAAGACATGTATTAGCCACACAAGACACACCAGAAAAGCGCTATTAAATCTGCACCCGTAGGCTATGAGAATATCCTTTTCTCCACCCCTTTGCCCAAATAATTTTGTAATCTTCACAATTTAATATGCAAAAAAATTAAGCATTTTCCCACTTTTATTAACAGTGATGTTTTTCCACATTTCTACTGGCCACCTGATGCTCCCCGCGGGACCAGTCCGCTCACTTCCTCTGCCCATTCTTCAACTGAGAAACTTTTCGTGCGCTGAAGATATTAACCCTTTGACGACCACTTATGTTCCAAATATTTCTTTTCCATTGGTCAACTATTTTGTGGTGTTGTTTGAAAAACAGGAGTGTATTACTATAGAGAAATAGATCAACCTTTGTCTTTTCTCCTCTTTCCTTGGATTTTTAGACTGAGAAAGGCCATTCCTATTCCAAGAGCAAACAAACAATCTGCTTTGCATATTGAACCAGTATCGGGAGTGTGCGGATTTTGACTGCAATGACGGGGAGGGCAACATGAGTGAGAGGAAGAAAGCAGATACCAGAGGGTGGAGAAAGAGGTGGGAAGGCTTCTAAAAATAACATTTGGCAGGCACGGGCTAGAGGAGAGTCTCATTTGCTTCTTAGTTAATGAAGGAGAAAATGGAGATGGCGAAGGAGTGGAAGGTCTATTCTAGAACGGCAATAATAAGACAATAACAACATTCTTGTTCTACACGGACATCTAATCCTAAAATAACAAAGAATATATTGATATAACAGCACTGTGAATAAATTCCATTTAAGCTGTGTTATTTCAACAATGACCCACAAAATGTTGGACTGAATTAGTTTGTTCCATGCCCAGCCTGGGGAGACTAAAACCACTGAGAAACCCACGGGTTCCCGTAACCAGCCGGACAGGGCTGTCTGTGTGCAGCGCGTACCTGTGAGCCAGGTGGCAGCTCCGCACCGCCTCCAGAGACGATGCACGGCACGGACATAAATTTTGCTTATTTCAAAAGGCTAAAAACAGATACCAAATTTGGTTTATTGTATCCAGTGCTTAGATGTATTCCCCATCTCATCAGGGTTCGCGAGATGGTGACTTCCGCAGCTTCTGGTCAAGCCCCTGCACCTCCTTCCTGCGGCTGGAGGAGGCAGGGGTGTCTGGGTAGCAGGCCAGGAGGCAGGGCCGTCCCAGGAAGCCCTTCCCAGGGCACCCCAAATCGGCACGGGGACTGAGCGTGGACTCAGCACAGCGCCTCAGAGGATGTGTGGAGGGCCCCACCTGCCCCTCCTCAGAGCGGGAGAGAGGCCAAGGTGGGGGCTGCTGGGCCTGCTCGGCTGCCCTCAGCTGTTCCCGCTGGGCCCTGCGCCCTTTCACCCCCAACTCCAATGGGGAGCCCCTCTCTGGGGCAGTGAGACCCGCCAGACCACCAGGAGGGTACCCCAGGGCCCCACTACCCCAGTGGGGCACGGGGCTTTCAGGGGTGCAACCCACTGGCCCTGGGGTGACGGGTTGGCTGGGAGCCAGAAGCTCCCAAGTGGGCTGTACTTTCCCTCAGCAAAAGCTGTTCTGTAGCACCAGCCCCTCCCTCCCTCCCCCAGAAAAGCCGGAGGAGAGCGAGATGTTTGAGCCATTGGCGTCAAAGCCCTTTCCGTTTCAGAAACACGTATTTGAGAATTAAAAAGGAGAAGAAGGAAAGCTAAACTGGCTGCATTTGCTGGTACGGATTCCTAAGTGGTTGTGAAGAGTCTCTGTACAGTAACAGACTGAGAACCACAGCCTCAGCCAGAACGGCCGGGGCTCTCGGGGGGCACGCTGGCCCCCCTCAGGCCTGCTGGCCCCCTCAAGTCTGCTGGCCCCCTCAAGTCTGCTGGCCTCCCTCAGGCGTTTTGGCCCCCTCAAGCGCGCTGGC
>JAGFMF010011629.1:18316513-18331697 GCA_019455555.1 Galemys pyrenaicus
CCCCTCAAGTCCGCTGGCCCCCCTCAGGCCCACTGGCCGCCCTCAGGCCCATTGGCCCCCTCAAGTCCGCTGGCCCCCCTCAGGCCCTCTGGCCCCCCCTCAGGCGCGCTACTCCTGTGTCATTCTCCCCCTCCCGTCCTACTTTCATCCAGCCCCAGAAGTCCCTGTCTGGCCTCATCTCTAAGAAAAAGTCTGATTTTTCCAAGTATCTATTTATTTCCTGTGACTTGTTGAACAGACCAGATTTTACCCTTCACACTGGCCCTTGGCTATTATGCATTTATTGACTTTGTGCCTCTGATGAGGTAAGTAGAATTATCAGAAAATGAGCCATGAGCTCCCTCTGGGCTACCAGGACAAGCCACATGGGCCTAGGGGAGTGTCCCCTCGCCCAGCTTCCTATATGACCGGAGGCCTCCTCCCCGGCAGGAAGGGACCCCAACTTCTGCGGGGCCACAAGTCCCCCCAGTGGCTCCATGCCCAGCAGCTCCCGAGGCGGAGGCCCGGCTGTTATTGCCCAGGGCGGGGCGTGGGGCCGCTGCCAAGGGGCTCGGGCTCGGGAGCCCAGAGCAGGAGGGAATGAGTCCTCTCAGGACACCAGGGACACCTGCTCCCGGGCTGGCTGCCCGAGGCTCCGCCCTGACCTGGCTGGGAGGTTCCCTGACAGCTGTCCACTCAGCCTCCTCAGCAGTTCCTGAGACCTGGAGGCCCACTGTGTGGGGCGCAACATGGGCACCTTCCGCAGAGGCCTGCCTGCCTGGCAGTGACCCCGCCCGGCTCCCCAGCTCCCAACACCCCCCAGGTCCTGCTCCTTCTCTTGCTCAGCCCAGCTCCCAGGCACTGGGTGTCCCCACCCTCCAGCTGCCTCAGTCCTGGGGGCAGGGCAGCAGGGGGAAGGGAGGGAGAGGAGGAGGGGGCGGACAGAGGAATCCTCTGGTTTTCAAAGGCAATTCTCTGAAGCTTTTGCTCGTTCTTGGGCTTTCAAAGACTCAGCACGAATGATTCTCCTGATGCCTGAGGGTCGAAAGAGCCCGAGCTACAGATGTCCTCAAACCCATCGAACACCTCTCCAGGGGGCCTACAGGTGTGGATACTTGCAAGGCGAGAGGTCCCAGCACCGCGGCTGTCCACGCAGGAGCAGGCCTGCATGCCCGGCTGCTTCAAAGCTCCCACTCTCTAGGAGAGGGCACCCCCCAACCCCCGGTCTAACCGGGACCAGGGCTGGCAGAGGCTGATGCGCAACCACTGGATGGTCAACGGTGCTTCCATCAGACCCGCAGGCCCTCTGGGGGGTGGGGGGGCAGGGGGCAGGAGCTGGGCCCTCCCTCCCGTTCTGCTGGACTGAGTCGCCCTCCAGGCTGGGTGGGCGTTGCCTGCACTTGCACAACCTAACTGCTATTCCAGAAGTTTCCCTCCTGGAAAACACACCGAAGAGAACGCTCCAGGGGCAAACCACACGCCTCACTCATCCGCCTTCAAGCGGAATAAAGTGAGATTTAGCGCCTGGGGTATAAGGCTGGCGTGTTTGCATGAACTGAAAAGGAGGCGGATTTCTAACAACTGGCTGTGCCTGCCGGTTCAGGGGTCAGGTGCTTCTTAGTGATGGGAAGAACTACAATGAAAGAGAATTTAAACATGAGATAAAATCACTCTGTTTAACATGCTCATTATGTTGATGAGGATTAGTAAAAGTAACTGTTTCAATTTTCGTCAACCATTTTTAAGAAGATATAACTGGGTGTCTCCAAATAAAGCATTAACAGCTCTAAGTAACAATTTGGTAAGTCACAGTTAAATCTCTTAGGTATCTGCAGATATTAAGAAAGCTAATGACTATTAATAAACCCGTTCATAAATCAGGTGGATTCCAGTTCTTTACACTGGATAAAACTGAGGACATAATTGAGTTATTAACTGGCAGATGAGTCAAAAAAACTGCGATTGATGAGAGCAAAATGATTTTTGGCATGTAAGTTGAAAACAGATCGGAAAGGAGGGAAGAGCACACGGAACTGTGGTGATGGTGCATGGGGAATTGGTGGTGAAACTATGAGGACAACACCTGAGAAAAGAAAGCAAACACTGTTCAAAAAGGAACAATAATATAAAAGATAGATACATAAAAAAATAAGAACAAGTAACAATAAGGCTAAAAAAAGTTGAAAACAATTTTAAAGAACTGACAATATTATACACACACGTTTCTCATTGGTTATACGTGTAGGTACAAAGGAGAGAATTGACGACACTGCCACAGTCTATCATGGTCTTATTCCCCTACAGATCAACAAACTGAACAAATGCTCCCATTCTCTTCATTTAGAGGTATACATGCATGAAAAATTTAGTTATGGTTAATAAGTATTTGTAAAAAATCACAATGTGTTTGCTTCAAAATAATGAGAGCACTGACAATTTTAAGAACTGAATCCAAAGGAATGCTTTTGTCTTTGGAGTCTTGTATTCACAGAAAATGACAGTTTTATTGCACACAAGCAGCTCACAGTGCCTGAAAGAGATTTTCAGTATAAAAATGTTGTCCATCAGCACACAATTCTGTTGGGGAACCAGGATAGGAGCTCAAGGGGCTGAGATAACAAAGTGCTGACTGCTAAAGGACTATGCGCGAATGTTCGGATGGAGGGTGGTGGGCCTGAAGAAAATCCAGCATCCACATCCACTGGCTACCTCTAGACGGAGATGCTACATCAGTGGCGATCGTAAGTTGAAAATGACATCCTTCGCAGTTATTTAAACTTTCGATGAAAACTGCAAGCTGTCAACTTAAACATCTGTAAGATTTACAGGTTTTCAAGATTAGCGTACCCAGGTGGTTACAGGTACACAGTGCAGCCACCGCTACAACGGCACCCCCTTCCTCAACACACTCGCGGGTCCCCTCCCAGGCAGGCTCGTCCTGGGCCCAGCACAAGGGGCTCTCGGGAGGTTGCTCTGATGTAAAGATAATATAACGCACCAAGGTCACGGCGAGAAGATGCAGAAAAAGGGCAGCAACTCTATTTGGGACAGGCATCAACAAGAATAATTGTGGCAATCGCCTCCGATGTGCACAAATACCGAAGCACGATGCTGTACACCTGACCAGGTGTTACAGCTCAAGACCTGCACTTTGAGAAGGTGGAGACTGGATCCTCAGGACCCTGCAGGGTGACGTCTAGGGACTGGCCTGATTTGCAACATTTCACAACAGAAGCGGCCTCAGTGGGGTCTTGGGGGCTGGGAGCATCACAGGGAGTGCGCTCCCTCTCACTACACCTGAGGAAGGCCACAGCCTCCCTCGTGTCACTGAGCGATGGCCAACAATTTGAAGAGTTCAAGGAGAAAGAAGCAAGCTCTGTAAGAGACCGGCATTCATGAAGTGGTGTCCCAGATGCAGAGCAGGGGGCCTCCTGGGTGCAAGACTGCCCCCTAGGGGACATTTCTGAACTCCATCTGTGCTCATCCCAGGGAGGAGAACTTAGAGCCCCAAGACCCAGGCCTCAGGCTGCCTGTCCTTGGGCGCAGGGCCAGGCTCTCACCGCCAGGCTCAGCCCCATTCAGCCACTTTCTCAAGTCCCACCGGTCACTCACACAGATGAAAAGCCTGCTCCCAGTGACTCAGGGACCTGGTTTCATTTTGACATATAAATGTAAAAAGTCCTTTCTGTACAGTTTCACTGCTCCATAGAAATCAAGGTAAGACGAGTGAAGTTCAACGTGCAGTTTCCCCCGTGACGTGAGAGCACGTTGCCTCACCAACACCAATGTCCAAATCACCCACCTTAGCTCACACCCCATGGGGAGCAGGAGCCAGAGAACTTGACTATGTCTTCCTAACAGCCTGATACGAGCACGTAGTAAGAGGCACATTATTTTACTTGAACTACTTTTATTTCTGTTTTTATTATGTTTTGATGGTCAGTTTATATTATGAAATATTTTCGTTTGTTTTATTATGTTTAGAGCTTATTTTTATATTGACTTTTGGTTATGTGTACCTTGAGGTTATGAAGCCAATGACTATTTTTTTAAAGATTTACTTATTTATAGATACAAGAACTGGGGGGGGGGGGGGCCAGAACAGGCTGATCTACTGAAACATACTGCTGAGGGGAGCAGCCGGGAGACAGGAGAGGTCTGCTGCGCCCTGTGGGTCCCTCCCTGGCCGGGGATCGAACTCCTGCCGCAGTGGCTGCCAATAGTTTGACAGCGCTGTGTCTTTAACCCCTGTGCCACCAGGAAGGCCCCCTCGAGCCAATGACCTCAGACTAGAGGAGGTTAAAGATGGTAATGCAAAATGGTGATTATAAAAGAGGTACAAATACCAGTGAAAATGGATCTTCACTTATTCGAAGCAGAAGACTAGAGACACAAAAAGGCTACACGTGTGTAGGGTAAAGGTTGATCAGGTCTTTCCGCCCTCCCACCACTGTGATGATGGACACCTATGGTGCTGCGAGCATTCCAGGGTGGGCATGTGCAGGTGGATGCACCTGGGCTGATGCATGAGGTGTATAAAGCTAGCGTCTCGGGGACGCCGGCGTGGCGGTGCGGTGCGGTGGAGTGTGAGGGACAGCGTGACGGCGGCGAAGACAAAGAAACTGCTTGAACCGGTGATGAACCTACCCAGTCTGGGATGGTTGCAAAACAACATGTTTACATGAAATGTCCAGATAAACGGTAGACAGAGGTTGTCCAGGGATGGGATAGGGAGTGGGAGTGGATGTGGGCGGCTGGGCCAGGGTTTGTGTTTGGGGGAGGAACGTGTCCTACATTTGGCTGTGAAATGGGCGCACAGATGTAACCAACCGAAGTAACACTTTGAGTGCTGACCTGTGTGGCAGGTCTGTTGGTTGGTTCTTTAGAAGTCTGGGGACAACCTCGCTGGGAACCACTGCTCCATCCAGGGCGCCTCCCATGGAAGGAGCTGGAACATCTGGTGGGAATCCCTCAGTTTTAAAACCACACTGTAAAGGGGACAGAGCGTTTCTGGTATTCAGAGTGTAGATTTAGACCAGGACATTAAGACATACAAATGGCAATAAATGCAGGTGAGACTTTCTAAAACAGAATCTCATACTGTCTCAGATGACAGCAAATACCATGGCCTCCGGGGTCGGGAAGACTTAAACACCACACACCATACCAAGAGCAGTCCTTTAAAGCTCCCCAGATTCAATTAACACACTAAAAAAGCATTAAAATGTAGCCTGTTCTAGGAAGTATATCATCAGCCAATGGAACACGGTCCCCGCAGCAACAAGAAGAAAAATGGAAGGGAAAAAAATGCCTGAATGGCCAACTAGCACCCACCACCAATAATCACCTAGTTAAGAGAAAACCACATCTAGGGATTGAGTTCCCTCACCTCAAGTTACGAGGTGAGTATGAGCCAGGACATGAAATGGCTAATGTAGTTTGAAATCAGAAAACCAGTGCAAAGGAACTAGGGTTTACCAGCATGCGAAACCACACACCACACACACACACACACGCACGCACACACGCATGCACGCACACACGCATGCTCTTTCCCTGGTGTTAGTACTCTCTTTGATCACCTTCGGCTGAGTAAGTTACTTGCACAGGCCGATCTTCGGTTTAGTGACTTACTAGTGCAGGCCGACCTCCCTCTCACGCTCGACACTGACACGCACGAGGGTGTGGGCCGCGCCCTGCGGACTGTGGGTCCAGGGCCCTGTGCTGGCTCCCACGGGTTTGGCTTAACAAGATGGGGGAAAGCAAGACATGACCATGAGAAAACAAGTCAGACGATGTTTTTAGAAGCCTCTGCTGCTACGGAACTTTAAAAGCTCACCTGGGATGGCTCCACTCTTGGGCAAAGCTGCCATTTCACACCTGGGTGCACAAGTATTCCTAATTCCACAATACAAAGACCTAGACGCCTCCTCTCCTCTTTCTTGAGCTTTTTTTCTGTCCCACCTGATCCCAAAGCCAGAGGTGGGAAGGCAGAAGCAGGAGAGGGACGGGAGGAGCCCAGGGAAGCCATACGTCCTTGCATGCCCTATTACTAGCTGTAGGGTCAGGGAACTGTCAGGTCTTTCCGCCCTCCTGCCACTGGTGTGATGATGGACACCTGTGGTGCTGCGCGCATGCCTAGGTGGGCATGCGCAAGTGGGCGCACCTGGGATTAGACACAGACATATAAGGGCGGCGTCATGAGGCCGCCAGGACCAACAAGCAGCAGCAAGTACCAACGAGCAACAGAACAAGAGCAGTAGAACAAGAGAGAAGCAGCTGAGAGGGTGAGATGCTCTGGGGGCTGGGAGGCCTGCCACGTACCTGGCCACCTCTGACAATAAAAAGCATAAAAGCCACTGAGGGCTCCAAGACTCCTTTCCTTTACCCCGGTCTGCTAGAAGCATCCAGAACTTGCTCGGTGCCCCTTCCTGGCACTACACTAGTCCTGTCGGGAAGAAGCCCAGGATGGCTCCTGCCACTGACCTGTTGTTAACTGTGAATGCCAGAGGGGAGGGGAGGGTGAGGCATGTAAAACTGGTGCAGGGAGTTAAGCGGCCCAGCCTTGGAGTTATGAGACGTAGGTCAGAGGGACGGGATGGATAGCCCGTGATAATCGTCCATAACATTGCAGAGCTGACCAAGAGTAAATCCTAAAAGTCCAATCCGTATGGTGAAGGCGCTTGATTATTTCACAATAGATACTGAACAGCCAAGTCACTATACAGAACACCCGAACCCAACACAATGTTATTTCTCAAGTATACTTTTCTAAAGAGTTCAGCTCTTAGTTAACTGTCATTTAGTTTGGAGCCCTAAGTGTTTCTCTATTCTTTATTACTGGATTTTAAACATTCTCATTCAATACTTAAAATCATTAAAAACTATAAAAATGGACCCATTATCTTTAAACTTAACGTCTTACCTCGTCAAAAGCATGACTAAATATCCACCTTGCTGTCCACGTCCATTTTCAGGGTTCTATATTTAACTCATTAATCCCTCTGGACTCTATTTTGATAGATCTCCAAAACACAGAAAGTTCCAGAAGTAACTGCTGGCTAAGCATTACCTGAAAAGTAAAGTTGCTGTGTCCTGAACCACCAAGCTTCATCTCTAAGAGATGACCACGATGGGCAAAATTGAGGTCAGCCAGATCAATCTCTTATGAGAAGCTGAGGATTCGGGAGAATCGGTCAAAACAGCTTTGAATGTGTTTGCTGAATGCAGCCACTCACTCAACAAACATTACTGACCCCTGGCTGGCCCGAGCTCTAGGGACGCAGCAGTAAACAAGTTCTTGACCTTGTGAGCTTCAAGTTTCAGAGAGAGCAAGAGACGACAGACAAGGGCAGGGGGTCAGGCGGGCCAGGACAGAGGGTGCTGGGTGAGCGCGGCCATGAGCAGGGACAAGCGCTACGTAGCCCCCCCAAGCGGCAGAAGCAGCAGGACGAGGGGCACAGCTGCCTCCCACGCACGCACCCGTGAGCCCTGATCCGCGTCGCCCTGTAACACCGCCGCCAGCTCCCGCTGCACCCTCACCACAGTCCCTTGCGCTCTTCCGTCCCAGCCCTGATCCTAATCCCTCCGTCTTCCTTGCAGTATGGCTCTTATTTGTAGTTGTCTATTTATTTTTGTTTTTGTTGTTGTGGCTGATGTAGTTACATTTTTTTCCCTTGATTCCCTATATCCCTCCTATAAGGAAGACCATCTGGTATTTTTCTTTCTCCTTCTGATTTATTTCACTGAGCATAACCCCTTTAAGTTCCCATCCGGGTTTCTGCAAATGGCACTAGCTTATCTTTTTTGATTGCTGAATAATATTCCTCTGTGTATATGCACCACATTTTCTTGATCCAGTCATCTATTTTTGGGCATTTGGGTTAATTTCAAGTCTTACCTATTATAAATAATGCTGCAGTCAACATAGGGGTGAGTTTCATTGTTAATAAGCCCAAGTCCAAGTTTCATTCTAAGATATGCAAATTTTAATTTCAAGCTATTTCTAAACGAGAAAAACACATCATACTCCTTTTTGGTACACTAAATAAAATAAGCCACATTTCAACTTTAGCTTTATTTTTGAAGGAAGAGAAGCCGAAGAAACAGGCAATAAATAAAAATGAAAAATATATTTCAGAAATTCACCTGATAAAGGGATCACTGCATTTTCTAAGCCACATCTAGTTCAGACGCAGCACATCTGGTGTGATAAATGCTGTGCATGAATGAAAACAAGTTTGGAGCAATAAATGCTTCCCAGTGTTAAAATAAACACCTCGACGGTTCAGATTCTAGCCAGGCAGTCTCTCCACAGTAGGAGGCACTTATCTACTTTAACACTCTGCTACTTAGAAATTATCACTCAATCAGTTACCGTCCACATGGGTTTATTTTTACAGAGCGCTTCAATAAAATGAGTGTGAAAATAAGTTAAACACATTCTATTCATTTTCTCAATTTTTCACCTCTCCCTATGGTGGATACGTTGACAGAAAAATTACTTCATTTCATTTCAACAGACGTTTGTGCAATGCTGACTGTGCTCAGGGCTCCAAGACAGGATATGGCAAAGAGGAATGAAATGTGGTCTCCGTCGTAAATAAGCATGTGTAACCCACCTTATAAGACAGACCATGTCTCCACATCCCACATGAAGGCAACGATGAGGAAATTCTGGACCAACCAGTCTCAGCAGCCTTTTCCTTCCTCTTCCCGCCCCTCCCCCCACCCCCTCTGACTTGGCCCACATGATTTACCTGGGAGGGGCTGTGTGAGCTGTCATGCTTGCAGATGTGGAAATCTTATTCCAATAAGACCTTTTCATTATATTTTATTCTTGAAGTGTGTCTCCCTGTTACATCCCTTATGATAAATGCTTCTCAAAATTTTCTATACCACCTATCTTTCTAATAAATAGCACACGACTGAGATATAATTCAAATACCATAAGGTCACCTCTGTAATGTTAGATTCGGTAGTCTTAGTACATTCACTGAGTTGTGCAAACATCACCACTATCCAGTTCCAGAACATGTTCGCCAACCCCCAAGTGAAACCCTTTACTCATTACCAATCACTTTTGTATAATGCCCCATTCCCGGGCAACCACTCATATACTTGCACCCCTATGAGTTGGTCTGCTCTGTGTATTTCATAGAAATGAAACTGGACAACGTGGTCTTTTGTGTCTGGGCTTTGTCCACCCAACATGTTTTTAAGGTCCATCCAAGCCACAGCATGTATCAGTACTTCATTCTTTGTTATTGCTGAATACTATTCCATTGTACGGAGAGGACACATTTTACGTATCTAGTCACCCACGGATATAGACTTGGGTTGTCTGGCTTTTGTGAAGCATGACACTACAAACATCCATGCACAAGCTTCGTGTGGTCATATTTCATGTAGATAAGAGCAGTGGAATCCCTGGTCCACACGGTAACTCCACGTTTAACCTTCTGGGGAACTGCCAGGTGATTTTCCCCAAGTGGCTGCACCATTCTGCATGCTCACCAGCAAGGTGGGGGGGGGCTCCTATTCCCACACCCTCTCCAACTCTTCTCATCACCTGTCGTCTGCTTGTACGAAGGAACAAAGATGCACAGGTACACAACTGGGTACGTAAAGTAATTTTAAACGTTGCCTGTGACCATCCCAGGAAGCAAAGACTAATTTTCTCCACACAGCCTTCTGAGTATGGATGTGAACCAGGCATTGTTCTGGAAGTTTTATGGAGCTCATTTAGCCACGTGGCCGCTGTATGTTGACTATTCTTCGTCTTCAAGAAAATGAGTGATAAGGGACACACCGCCACAGGAAGTGAAGGCAGGTCTCAAAATACTCTCTCAACACACTTAGTTGTTACTGAGGGAGAAAGGACACGGACTTTGCAGCGGAGAACCCCAGGGCACCCCTAGCCTGGAGGTCCAGCTCAGCGCGGGGTAGCAGGCAGAAGGCATGTTGCCCCAACGGGATGCCCTACGGAGAGCCCATCACCCCAGCCTTCATCCCCAGCGCACAAGCGCCACCTACCCAGGGAAACACCAGACAGCCCCCAGGGGAGACTGTGCAAGACACCCGCCCGACTCTTCAAGGTCAAGGGTGTGAAACGAGGCAAGAAGGCGGGTGGCTCCCCGCTTGGACGGGACCACGGAGACCTGTGCCAACACAGCAGGGCGGCGTCCAGACTGGGTCTCACCAGAAAAAGGGTGGGGAGACTAGCAGAGCGGAAATGAGTTCTGCCACTCTGGCTGGCGGTTCTGCAGAAAAAGCGTACACGGGGTCTAATGTGACCCAAGAAGAAAGCCCCCCCATGCTGGGCTGGCCCTTGACCAGCTTCTGGGAATTCGACTAGGGGGAGAGTCTCACAATTTCCTAATCGATAAGGGGGTTTCCACTCCCTGGACTATCGGTTCATGCTGAACATCAGCTTTCTTTCTGGGATCTAAACTTCCGGTGTGAGCCAGACAGCGCTGCCTACATCTCCAGCCCCCCGTTAAAACCCTGGGCGCTGTGTCTAGTGAGCCCCTGGTACTTCACCCGTGCCCCGTACGCTGTGGGAGCCCAGTGCATCCGCGCACCTGGAGAAGAGAAGGGAGACACACACGCCTGTGCCTGGGTCTCTGGGCCCACGCTCCTGTCCCTTCACTGTTAGAGCCGTCCGTGCGCCTGGTCCCAGCAGCGACAGCCCTGTGTGTGCTGTGAGCCCGTGAGCCCGGGGTGGCCTTGGGGAGCTCCCATCCAGTAATTGTGCTAAGGTGAATTGCCGGCTTTGGATAAATTACTGTGGCTCTATGAGAACTTCACGGAAGAGGAAGCTGGATGAAAGTTTTTGGTAGTTTTGCATAATCCACAGTTATCTCAAAAAAACCCCTTAGAGTTCATTACACATTTTCTTACTCTACAAGTAACTCACGTCTATGGCACAACCTCTGGACAGTACACAGGAACATGCAGAATAAAATGAAAATTGCTAAGAATGCTTTCCCTGCACAGAAGTCAATTATCTTAAAAACCAATAAAACAAAACAAAACAAATGTTCCCCTAGTACAGGTTTCTCCTGCTACCTGAAGTGGAACTTTCCTGTTTGATGTGATTTAGGAGATTCTTTTTTGCGTCTGGGACACTCAAAAATTGTTCTATATCAATTAATGACAAGAACATCCACAGACCCAAAACTCACCTCTCACTCATCCAAATGGGAACATCCTATTTTGAGGTGGCGGGAAAGATCTGCTGATATTTTTGCCCATCCATCACTTTTCCCAGAAGGCCATGGAGAGATAGTTTGGGGTGATTCTAGAGACTGTGAGAAAGCAGGTTTTAGAAATGTCAGGTGGGACTTGAAGAGCCTCACCAGCTACCCTGTCACTTCAGCTGTGGGTAATAATGCTGCGCCCTTCACCAGCAAAAAAATTGGGGTCTGAAATTAATGATGGAAAATAGAACTGCAACAAGGAAGAACATATAAGAGGCTGTAGCAGACTGTCGTAGGGAGTCAAAGAAAACAAGACAGCAAGTTTGTAAGCATGAGTTTTTACACTTTCCTGCCAATAAAGGCACTCCAGAAAATCTGACGGTGAATCATGTGAACAGAGGCGATGTAACCCCAGCATCTCAGGTATCGTGGGGTAGACATCCTGCAGTAGAACTGCTGGGCCCCCGGCAACTCCTTAATTTTCTGGGGAGCCATCAGACTGCGCCCCAAACCAGGGCACCATTGCCCAGCCCCGTGGCAGTGCAGGAGGGCTCCAATTTCGCCACATCCCAGCCCACACGCCTCTGGTGCTGCCTGTCTTGTTACAGCCTCTCCGTGCGTGCGACGCGCTGTCTCCCGGGGTCCGACTGCATGTTCCTGGTGGCCGGTAATGTTGGGGACCTTCATGGGCTTAGGGACAGATCTGTTTGCCCTCACAAGAGTTTCCAAGATGTTATGTATCCTCTGGAACTGCACACGTTGCCCTAAGGTTCAAAAGCCCGGAGCACACGCTGACCATCCCTCTCACAGAGCCCAAATCTCAGCGCTGACATGGAGGGGCTGGTGGACCCCCAGCCAAGCACGCGAATGATGGACAATCACCAAGGATGGACGAGGAGGAGAGGAAGGACCGGCTGGCTGGAGACAGCAATCCAGTGATGGCGGAGAGGAGCACCAGGCCCGAGGCTGTTGTACCCACCAGGCCTCTCCTCATCCAACTCAAGACTCGCAATTTCTTTTGTTCTTTGGCTTCTCATCTGTTGGGAAGTCTGTCCTGCTGCCACTGACAAGCCTTCACACCACTGTGAGCATTAGCCAGTCAAGCTCACTCTTTGAGTCTGGGTCTGAGCTCTGGGGGCTCCCTCACCCAGATGTCTGCCCATCGCCTGGACGGTCCGGGCTGGTCTGCTCAAACCTCATGCCTCGCCCCCATCTCTTGTACCCACCCCCGACCCTTGCCCCGTCCGCTGCTCTTAGCTCACAAGCCTCACTACTTTATCAGTGCCAGCAGGTTTTACAGGTATTTCACTGTATTGAAACATCCGCTAAGTAACATCTACTATCTGTCTTGTCCTTCTCACCTGCTGGCTGACACACCCCTCCCTCCTGGTCCTCCCGCGCTGCTGTGAATGGGTGCCTTTACTCCTCCCTGATGGGGAGAAATACTCCACAGTAAACACGTGCCTTTTCTTCAAGGCCACAAATCCCCAAATCCCAGGAGCCAAGAGTGTCATCTCAATCATAAATGTCATAATCATAATCGTCATAAATGTGGGTGTGCGGCTCCCTGGGGCAGCTAAGGCACCGATCTCGCCTGCACCCAGGTGTGCCCGTGGGAGGGGAGGGCCGCGTGTGGCATGGGTCACGACACTCTCGGGCAGCCTCCGGTTCCACCTGACGAGACCCAACGTGGGAACCGGCCCCAGAGCAGAGAACTGGTGGAGTCTCCAACGGGGGCAGTTTCCAAAGGCTGGAAAACGGTGGGAGGATATTCAGGTGGCAGCAACAGCACAGGCAAAGGCCCCGCTCAGGAAATAGCTGGAGTTTAATGAAACCGAAACAGAAAACACCCGGATCATTCAGGCCCGGGGCTGGAAAGGAGGCCGGAGGCCCGTGGCTGCGTCTGCCCAGCCTGCTCAGGTTTGGCAAGGAGAGGCCCGAGCGTCTTTGAGAAAGGCATGGTGGAGACGGCTCTTCTAGGGCCCGCAGGCACTGGGCCCCTGAGCCCCACCCACGCCCACCGTTTACAAAGCGCAGTCACGGAAACTGAACGCCACTGTACAAACACAGAAGCCTGTTTCAGCTTCTCTCAGTATTGCTCCTTCTTGGGAAAGCTCTCCTGCTCAAGAGCCCTGTCCCTCTCAACCCCCTACCACGAGCCGATACTGCGGCCGATACAGTTTTCCTAACAGAAACTGTTAGGGCCCCCCAAAGCCTCAAAATCAGAGGTCTTCACACCCCAGGGCTGGGGCGGCAGATCCCTGAAAGAATCACAGAAACTATGAAAGCCCGGGCCTCCCTAGTGGTGCAAGGGGTTAAGCACCGTGCTGTGAAGCGTCCGCAGTCACTGCAGCGAGAGTTCGATCCCTGCAGCTGGCCAAGGAGGGGACCCACAGGGAGCAGCAGACCTCTCCTGCCTCCCGCTGCTCCCCTCAGCAGTGTGTTTCAGTCGCTCCGCCTGTTCTGCTCCCCGCTCTGTCTCTGGTGAGTCCTCTCACCTTCCACACCTCTGGCCTGCACCTCAGTTTTTGTACGCATAAATAAACAAATCTTTTTTAAAAAGCTGTGAAAGTCTTGCATATTTTAAGTTGACATCCAGTGTTTCTGTATTCGTCTGAGTAGTTGCAAAGGATGGGATTCCTGGTCTAGGGCAGTCACTGGTATTTTAGGTAAAACTGTTACATCACCCTTTCAGTGCACGCGAGGACTCAGAGTGACACAGAAGCACGTGACCCACCAGCACCCCTGAAAGAGCACTCGGAGGTGCCAAGGTCGCTGAGCCGCTGTGGGGGCCGGAGGGTCCAGGAAGGGAAAGGGCTTTAAACTCCTAAGAGCTTTCATGTCAGAAATGCACCTCGCGCCTGGCAAGTGCCATCAGGAACCTGTGGCCTCGCTGGTGTTTCGTGACTAGACTGGAAAACCAAGGGGTTTCTCGGTGACTTCAGGATGCAAAGCAAAGAACCCAGGAACAAACTCCCAGAGATGGAATTAAACAGAACATTTCACATGAAAGCACCCTCCTCGATCTTGGAAGAAAACAAACCAGCAGCCACCGCAGCAGCTGAGCAATCTCAGGCACAGAAAACCCAAACACCGGGAAGCCAGTGGCAGCAGAGCCGAGGGCCAAGCTGACAAAGCCCCCGGGCAAGTAAACAAGGCCTGTGCACACAGCGTCATTTTACGAAAATGAATTTATGGCAAATTTATTCTGGCCCTATGTATCTGCTGCCATTACAGAGTGACGTGTCACACTGAAAATAAACCTGCTGTGCTTAGAAAAGTGTTTCCTTGGACTAATTGTGAGCATAAATGACAGCATCTCAAGAAGGCGTCTCTCCCACTTAGATTTTCAGAATGAGTGAATGCTTCCTGGTGTCTAATGCCTATGTTACCACAACACTTAAAAGTAATGGATTATCATGCTGCAGATTGCTGTTTTAAAAATGACTTGGTATGCACAGAAATATTTTCAGAACTGCCTGATGCAAAGAACACTGTAGGATTACATTATTGCATGAGTGTTAAAAAGACATCACTGAATAGCTGTCATATAGAAACATAATAGAACGCCCAACGCCCAACTAATAAAAAAAGCGTTCAAATGACCTTCTCAAGTCACAGGTTGTCATTCTTTTCTCCCTTTCCACAAAATTCCATTTCACCCCCAGAATTTCAGGTGTGCAAGTCCTGACTTTTCTGTTTTACTTGTCTCCAGTAAACAAATGTATGCGAAACTAGACATTTTTATTTGCTGTCACCGCAAAGTCTCAGTATTAAAACGTTTTCATTGTTGATCAATTTATCATTGTAATTATCAACAGTACAAAATAGATTGAATAATAATTGTTTTCAAATTTTGAAAACCAAAGTATTACCTATAAAAACTTGAAATCCATTGGCCATACATCTTTTTTTTTTTTTAAAGATTTATTTATTTATGCATACAAGAGCTGGGGTACAGGCCAGAGGTGTGGGGGGTGAGAGGATTCACCACAGAGAGCAGG